>CM057151.1:36043274-36063595 GCA_029962745.1 Echinometra lucunter
ACAATTTGAAGTCACTTTCTATTCAGGGGAACGTTTCCACGAAGAGTTTCGTCGGTGAAATCACCAACAAATGTTACAAGCTACTGAAAATCCTCGCACCTGATTGGCTGACAGCAAATTAGTCGGTGAAAAATCACCGACATAAAACTCTTCATGAAATGCTCCCCTGTTCAAATGATAGTAGCCAACATGCCTCCCAACATATAATCTGAGCTGCATTTGTTCATACTGCACTTAAAAGATACATATAATTGATAGTAAGAAATGCACGCACCATAAATACCATTTTTAAAAAAAAGATTAAAAAATCAAAAGAATACACTAAAAAATCGTATCGTCCGTCACCACTGTACCTTTTTCCAAAATATATGCAAGTCTCTTAAAGCTTTATCTTTTTCTGACTTTCTTGTAACCGAAGAATTATTTAGCTGTCTTCAGAACCGTGTGAAATTTGAGCTTATGAGCATCTCAGCATAAGGGTGGGGATTATCAGACGAGGAGATTCTGTTTAGTGCTTATCTGTCTTAGGCTGCTATTTCTTGCAACTGTTATAATTTTTTTTGACTGAAAAGGGTTTGGTGTTGACGCCAATCGTCATGCAGATGAAAAGAAATACTTTCATATTCATTGTCATCAAAGAATAATATTTCGCATTTTACAATTTCGCTGAAGGTCATGTCGATTAAACTGAAAGATGAATAAATATATAGGACTAGACTGATTAGAAATCATTCACAGCTATCTTCTGCAAACCTATATCCCGCAAGCCCCCCCCCCAAAAAAAAAAAAAAAAACTCCCAGGAAACAACAGAAAAACAAACAAAAAAATAAAACAATAACAACAAAAATACCAAACAAACAACAAAAGCAAAAACACACGATTAACTGTCAAATCTTAGATGTATAGTCTAAATCCTATAAGTTACATTACTGCACTATGCATACTGCCGTGAAATGCAAAAAAAGAAACTCTACAGAATGATTTTTTAGTAAATAAGAAAAATAATTATGTCAATATTTTTATGAGGAAATCTATGGAGTTGCTTCCTTTTGATATATCTGTATTTCGGAAATTTGAGGTCATTGTGACTTTAATTCATCATCATGTATAACACACGAAAAAGTACTCGAAAGCAAGAAAGAAAAAGTACCCAAAAGCAAGAAAAAAAAAGTAGATTTGGAAGAATTTTTTTTTTCAGAGTTGCCTCCTTTTGTCTGTTGCAGTTTCTAGACATAATTTTTTACTCTTCCTTATCTTCCCCGAAGAAGTTCCCCGCTCTCTTCATTAAGTAATGACCCCATTATATTCTCTTTGTTCACTTTCATGATATTGCATTTTTTTTCTCTTTTAATTTCGAGCTAAATGTGTAATCTCCACAACCTGCTTGTTTAATTCCCGCTCGCACTGTGTATTTCCTTCGCACCTTTTCTATCTGGGCCAATATGATTGCTATCCATTCTCAGTCTCTTTCTCGGAGAAACACTAATCTTTCACCTCATAGCATTCTGCTCTCCACTGTATCTTTTAAAAAAATAGATAGAGAATACTCCTCTTCCCATTATCATCTTTCCCCAGGGACGTAGGGTCCGACCACGGCGGGGTGGGATGCTATACTGCAAATAAATGCAATGAAAGTGAAATTAACACCAAGTGGAGGTTCATGAAGTTGTCCTTTTATTGCCATTTCATCCTCTCTTTTTCTCGTTGGCTATTTTTTTTTTTCTTCATTCAATTTTGAAATGTGCCCACACCCTTGTTTTTACGCCTATCTCCTAACCTAAAGACGGATCCATACCCTCTGTTATGATATTCATAACCCAGGATTAATAATTTTACATTCAACCATTCAGTACTAATAATGCCTACCTTCAACATTGCATTCATGATTGCAGTTTTGCATCACTGGCCGATTGTTTCGTCACAGATTTGAGCGCATGCGCAATGTAAAAGTATTACGGGTAAGGCGCAGGCACACATCCAAGCGCGTAATTGTTGATCTCCTAGCAACTTTTTTGTTTACATTCCTCACAATATTCATATTGTTCTCGTAGAGGTGTTCATTCGCTATACGATTTCTCTGTCTATTTCAGACAATTTCGCCGACTTTTGATCGATTTGCCTTTCAAATCTCGTTATTGTCAACATCTAAGCACTTTTCAGCTTTAGATCAGTTGCTTGACTGAGATTTTGAGAAATACCAGCGTTATGAATCCTGAAAGCACGGTATGATTCTGATTATGGTTATGAACGTAAACATGTTACCAAGCGATATACATGCGGGGATATGTCGGTAATCTTTCCGAACAATCCCAACTAGTTTGCCTCTCAATTTCATCTTTAATTCCAATGCTTTAGAAGTTAGCAATCCCATTAATTTATGTTCAGCTGCGAGTCATTTTGTTGCATTATTATTCTTTCATTTATTGCACCCATGCATTGATCTGATTTCTTGCAAAATGGGGACAAAATGCTTTTTCAATACAGATTTATGCAACAAAATTACACAAGTATTTGAAATACCTAAAAATGGTAACATATTAACATTAAAAAGGGAACACATTATCCTTTAACCGATTGATGCGTCTTTTAAGCTGGGTTAATTAAAACTTAACCATGTCGTCATCACCCAAACTTGTCGGAATTATGTGGAACAAAAGAAATATGCAAGATGGTTGGATTTGGTCTGAATTGGGTGTTTGCAACAACATTCTAATTAATTTTCTTCTCATTTATTTCATTATAATTATCTCCATCTCTTTCTTTTCTACTAAAAAAACGTTTATTCCCAATTTATTATCCTTAGTATTCTCTACACACTGATCAAGGATGGATCCCGGAATTGTCAAAGAGGGGCATTTTATCAGAAATATTTCGACAAGTAAAAAAAAAAAGGAGGGGGGAAGAGCCTCACACATTATAGAGCTCCTCTTTGTCCTCTGAAATCTCTGATAAGACAGAAATAATTTAAAAGATTAAATAAATAAAACAAAATAAATATATAAATAACATAAATTTACAAAGACAGAAATAATTTTAAAAGATCAAAACAAATATATGATAAATATAAATAAATATATAATAACATAGAATAAAAAAACATCATTTCACAATACGGAGTCTCTTTGACCTTTCTCCTCTGACAATCAAAAGAAGAATTAAGAAAAAAAAATGCCCTTTATTAATCTTCCGCTGTACTCTTTCTTTTATTCTCCACCTTCAGTTTTAATTTTTAATTTTTCATTTATTCTTCTCTTCACGGTTGAAGTATTCTCTTCAAGTTCATTATTACACATTGTGGGGTTTCTCTTTGTCCTCCTAAATTCTCTGACAAGCAAACATAAAAATGAAAGAAAAAGTCATCTCTCATTTCTTCTCCTTCCTATTTCTCTAACAAGAACATACACACACAAATTAGAGTCCTCCCCTTCAAATTCCGCCGCTGTTCTCCTTTGTTTATTCTTTTTACCTTCAGATTTTATTTCTATTTTCCTCTTGCATGCAATTCTCAACTTACACTTCTCATCATTCTCTCTCCCCCCCCCCCCTTTTTTTTTTTTTTTTGGGGGGGGGGTTCTGCTTGTACGTCTGAGCTTGTCTGAGCTTTCTCCAATTCTCTGCTCAATATCTTTTATTCTCTTCTTTCTTTATCCTCACACTCTTCCATTATTTTTATCTATGTTTTTTCACGTTTAGTTCTGCATTTCTCACTCACCCTATTTACTTATTATTTACCTCCGTTGTTCTCATTTTCTGTTCATGTTTGTATTTGGGTTTCTTCTTGAATTATTTTTCTATCAACCTCTTAAAACTATGCATTTTTTCTTCTCTCTCTCTCTCTCCTTTCATTGCTGTCTTCAAAACGTTTGTGTGTCTGTTTTTTGTTTGTTAGTTTTGGATATCAGATTTTAAGTAAAACTTCTTCTTTCTCTTCATCTCTCCCTGTCTCCCCAGGTTCGTCAATCACCAGACGTCGCTCTACAGGATTATCATCGACACCTTCGTCTCCTCGCTGAGAGCTTGACCGATGAGATGTCCAACCTCGAGTTCGTCGAGAAGCGGAAACTTCCCAACCGCGAGAACGTTTATATTCACATCCCTCGTCGCTTTCGTCATCGGGCCGTTTCCCATTCTCTTCACTTCTACGGCTACTTCGAGTACGAGCATGACAGGCGTTATAAGCAACTTGTCATCCCGATAACGAAGATCCTCAACCAAATCGCCGTTGAAGAACTCTTTCGACTCAAGTCGAATTCGGAACCGTCGACTACTTCAATTCGGCGACGACGTCGATTTCCGTGTGACGATGTCGCTGTATTGGAAAAAGAAGCCGGAGAAGAAGATCATCTCTATGAGTTTCCTCACCATGAGGCCGTCGTTGAGAGCGACGAGCCTTCTTCCTCCATCGATCTCCCTCCATCAACCTCCCCAAGCTCGAGCCCGAGCTCGAGGAAGCGTAAGGTGGATGAAGATTCGAGCTTGAGACCGAGTTCGAAGAAGCGTAAGATGGAAGATGATTCGTCATCAACATCCTCTTCGAAGAAGCCTCGCTTCGACACCGTCCAAGTTCCTGATGACATTCCAACCACGCCCCAATAAGAGCTTTGGTTTTTATACAGACATGTGAAGATTTTATTTTCTCCTTCAAAGTTATATTTTTCGGAAACCATTTTCAGACATTCAAAACTGGCCCAAAAGAATCAAACAAACAAACAAACAGATGGTGTGTAAAATAAATCTAGGGTATGAAATGCCCACTCGGCTTTTTTGAAAGATGAATATGATTAGGCCGATGATTTACAAGTCTGCATGCCCGACCTTACATTTTCTTATTTGCCGTACGGCACAATCGAGTAAAAATGAATAATCATTTTTTTCCACTTTAATTTTAAAACACCTGTCTTATCTTTGATTAGTGCAATATCATGAATCAAGAAACCTTGGGGAATTTGCAATCTCTTTACAGTTACAAAACTATCAGTGCAATAATCTGAACTGGGAAGAAAGATACATTTCGTTCTAATTTTTTTCAGTGATCATGGGTATCACAATTTTAATTCTGAAAATTTAAAGGAAAAAATAAATCAGTGCCTTAAACATAATTTGCTGATCTTATTTTTCCCCTGTCTTTTCCTTTCCAGGTTGAATGGACGTGTGGAATGTCATCTTCCTTTCCCTATCCCAATCACTCTTTCTTCCCGAATATTTTGATTTGGAACATCTGTTTCGGATTGGCTGTTTTTGGACTACCTCTTTTGAATTGATCTTTCAAAATTGATTTTTGGCTCGGTCTTGTTTTTAACTATAGAATTTTCGTACTTATTCGTTAATTTCCTTTGGATAATTCAGTGAGAATAACTTATTTGGACCATGCTTTTTGAAACCAAAGATTAGAGAAGTAAACTTAATTCTGTTTTGCTTGCCGAATGTGTATATATAAAACAGTATTTTGTAGAAAAAAGGGAAAATAAAATTCTGGAATATCTCCTTGGAAAATAGTTTCATGTGTCGCTCATTTTCGTTACTGTGTTATTTTAGAATGAATCTATTGTTGACTGATCAATATCATATGTGTGAAACTTGAAACTTGCATAAGAATAAAGGAAAGAGATTGTAATGGGGCAGTCTGAAATTCTCTCCCGAAAGGGGTGGAGGGGGCCCGGGGGGAGGGGCACAAAAATCTTTTTTTTTTTTTTTTTTTTACTTTCAGCCCCTCAATATCAACAACTGAATAGGAATTAAAGAAATAGTATGAGAGAGAGAGAGAGAGAGAAGCGATTTAAGCGAATATGAGTACATGTATATAAAAGGTAAAAAAAGATAGGAGGCGACTGCTTTGTTGATAATAGGCCTATAGAATGCTACTAGAATGTGGGGGAAAGGACAAGGAGGAAAGTGTAATAAGACAGGCGCAGATGAGCGAGAGAGAAAGAGAGAAAGAATGCGAGATAGAAAGAAAGAGGGAGAGAGTAGGGGTGAAAGAGAGACGTAGAGAGAGAGAGGGAGATAAAGACAGAAGGAAAGAGAGAGAATGAGAGAGAGTCAAATAATGAGAGAGGCCTACTGGATTGGCTACCAGAAAATGGGGAAGAAATAAGCATTTTCAACTCGCTTTCTTTCTTTCCTACTCTTCCCCCCCCCCCTCTGTCTCTGTCTGTCTCTCTGTCTCCCCAATGTTCCCTACTTATTCCTCTTCCCCCTGCATTTTATTGTGAACATTCACTTCACTTTAAACCCAACCTCACCTTTCACCAAACAAAAATCAATCCTCTCTCCCTTCACCACCCCTCCTTTTATGTATTGTTTATTTTTTTGGCAAAACATTCTCCGGCTTCCCTCTCTCCCTGTCCTGTCTCTCTCACGCCCCCATCTCCCCTCTCCCCCCTCTCCTCTCCCTCTCCTGTCTGTCCTGTCTGTCTGTCTGTCTGTCTGTCTGTCTGTCTGTCTTGTCTCTCTCTCTGTTCTCTCTCTGTCCTCCTCTCTGCTTCTCTCTTCTTGGCCTCTCTTCTTTCTCTCTGTTCTTCTCTCTCTCTCTTTCTCTCCCTCTCGTCTCCTCCAGCTCCTCTTCTCTTCTCTCTCTCTCTCCCTCTCTCTACTCTCTCATCTCTCTCCTCTCTCTCATTCTCTCCGTATTCCATTCGGGCGCAACCTTGAAGGTTTTCGTCACACTCACCTGTCGTCAAGAAAACTTTCCGCATATCTGCGTCATCAAAAGGTTGGACTGTTGGCGCGGCCATGCAACGCAGGAAGGCGAGGCGGCCTTGAGGAACAAGGGAGAGACAACCGATGGTCTAAAAATAGTCAGGCAGGCAACAAGTGGATATTCCTCCTGTTCTTTGGAGCGATATGTCTGCCTTTATGTCGTTGTCCATGTCTTGTTACCCGAGGGGATAGAATGATTGAGTCTCAATCGATCTCTGTAAAGTTTTATTGACGGAAAAGCCAATCAATCAATCAGTGTGCGAAGCAGTTCCCCAGTAATGTGAGAAAATTACGTTGAAAGTCTAATTGATAGATGCTGAACACTCTCGGGTCTGCACTTCAAACATTTTCAAATTCCGCGAAAAGCGATTAAAAATTGTGCCACGTGAAAGCAATTACATTTTGACCACCACATATAATACAGTCAAAGACATAAGCCAAACCTAGACCTTTTACGAAATCTATGCAAAATCTACATCCGAGAGCAATAGAACTGTTTAATACATTCTCCTGTGTTACGAGCTATAAGTTCCCCCCCCCCCTCATAATCTGAATGAACCTTGAGTAGTTGCTATATGGTAAACCATCTGGCAATGTTCCGTTTGGTCACTTTGAAGCATGGGAGGCGATTAAAACATAACTTTACCCGTTTGTTTTGTTTAAATGCCTGTATATATGTATAGGCGGAAATCCGGAGGGTGGGGGGGGGGGGGGGGCGTCTCCCTTTATGTTTTGAAATGGGAGAGGGTGCACAATGTAAACTTTCCAACCATTTTTTTTTTGCCTCCTACAAAAGCAAATCACTAAAAACTGAACTTACATACTCTATTAAAGAAATAAAACCCCCAAATTATGGAATAGAAATTTTGCAGAGTAGACACCCGAGACACCCCCAAGTGAAAACCTATTTCTTTCTTTCTTTCTTTCTTGAAAGAATGTTAATTGATTAACACGTACGACGAATACTTCAGGGTATATAATATAGTCCAGTCCTTTGGAATATTTGACTGTCGTTAAAATAAAAATACGAAAATGTGCAACAAGCCTTTTAGAAATGGGTTAACAAATCGCCCCACGACTCTTTTTTTTTTTTCGTTTCTATCGTCTCGTCTGCTGAAAATTACCATCTAAATTTCTGATCGGTTCGTTCTCACTGCTCATGAGTTTGTAGTTTAATCGACAATGTGAGCATGCTGCATGGCTTCATGACCGGTGAATGGAGAGCTAGAGCTCTGACTCCATTGTTAACAGACTTTCCTCACTGCCATGGATTTGTTGTGCAAGAGGTGACGGGAAAAATACAATTCTCTATTGAGAATTGAAATACATTGTTTTGTCAGTTTGCCAAATTATTATGCGAAATTTACTTATCCAAGCCCAAACACATCTTTATGATCTTTAAGAGTCATGTGACAATTAATATTTAATGATTTCTGATGAATTAAAAATCACGTGAGTCATCGCTTTGATGACACGCTTTATGATAAAATGCATTATCACATCCTCACAACTACTGACTCGATGTTAAGTTGTGTTCGATCTGCTAGGCGTTTGAAAGATGTTTGATATCGGTTGGCAACATGCGCGATGAAATTATAACAAGAAAAAAGCACGTTCTCTGCTTGTTTCCTTGTCATGCTTGCCCTCCTTTTTTAAACATAAAACTCAACCCCTTTTCCTGGTAGTGGTGGTGGTGGTGGTGGTGGTGGTGGTGGTGGTGGTGGTAGTAGTAGTAGGCTAGTAGTAGCAGTAGTAGTAGTAGTAGTAGTAGTAGTAGTAGTAGTAGTAGTAGTAGTAGTAGTAGTAGTAGTAGTAGTAGTAGTAGTAGTAGTAGTAGGAGTAGGAGTAGGAGTAGGAGTGGTAGTGATAGCAGTAGTAGTAGGAGGGGGAGGAGGATTTGTAGTGATAGTAGTAGTAGTAGTAGGAGGAGGAGGAGGAGGAGGAGGAGGAGGAGGAGGAGGAGGAGGAGGAGGAAGAAGAGGAGGAGGTGGAGGAGGAGGAGGAGGAGGAGGAGGAGGTGGAGGAGTAGTAGGAGGAGGAGGAGCATTTTTAGTGATATTAGCAGATAGTAGTTCATTTGCACATAATGCGTCATTTCGCCGACATATAGGGGTTGGGTCAGCGCCGGCTTGTGAGAGTTACATCGGTGAACACGGTGAATGCAAAAATGTATAGTGCAAAAATTCCGTTCAAATGCTAGTGCATGTATCAAAAACCTCGACAGGCTTGATTATCTTGCAGTAACTCAATTCCATTTTCCAAGTCGTACATTGCGTCATCAAGCATGCCAGGGAAATTAGCTCATAGGCGATTAATTCAGAAAAACGTCTGCACTGTTCATTTTACAGTCATTTTGGGTATGATATCACCATCACAGGCCTCATCAAAGCCCGCGTCAGTCGCCGACGCATTCCTACGTCAGAAAAATTTGACGTTTTGTGTGTTGTGGGCCTTGAGAGTGTTGTTCAAACTAATAAGCGCATCAGACACAAGCTACAACGGGTAATCCCTTGTATTCAATGTATATAGTACACTCTAAAAACTAAAATGTTGAATCATGTACCAATTAAAAGGATGGAGGAGTGACTACATTTTTAAAATGTTAGATTAACACTTTGAACATGGTGGATTCACCACTATAAAGGTTAGAATCCAGCATGTATATAGTGTTGAATCCAGCATGTTCAAATAATAATAATAATAATAATATATGCAATTTGTTAGGCGCCATATCCATCTCGTAAGAGATGCTCAAGGCGCACAAGTGAAAGGGGCAAACAAAATTACAAGTAACAGGAAATCATTGATAAAATAAGTTAAAGAGGTACGTTTTTAGTTTAATCTTAAATGTTTCCACCCGGTTGCTATCCCGGATCTCTCGTGGGAGGGAATTCCATAGTGAGGGCCCCGCACGGATGAATGCCCTTTCCCCCCACTTTGTTTTACATTTTGGAACTCTAAGAAGACCAGAGTCACTGGAGCGTAGAAGCCTAGATGGTGTGTAGGTGTGAATGAGAACAGAGTTGTACTGTGGAGCAGAGCCATGAACTGAGTGATATACCAGTAAAAGGATTTTGAATTTGACACGTTCACTCATGGGCAACCAATGTAAAGATTTAAGAACAGGCATGATATGGGTAAATTTGTTACGAAGGGTCACTATACGAGCAGCAGAATTCTGTAGTTTTTGCAAACGAGTAATTTGGGACTGGGGTAGATTAAATAAATGTGCATTGCCGAAATCAAGACGAGATGAGATCAATGAATGAACAATTTTCTCTGTTGCATCAAGAGTCAAATATTTGCGTATGAACCCTAGGTTGCGTAACTGATACCGTACAGATTTACAGATGTATTGAATATGAGTACCCATCGTCATGTTCGAGTCAAGAAACACACCAAGATTACGACATGTGTCAGAAACTTCAATAATGTGGTTGGCAATAGAAATTGATGTAATTTGTACTCTAGACAGATGGGTTTTAGAGCCATACAACACAAATTCACATTTAGTAAAATTCAATTTCAATGTAGTCACTCCTCCACCCTTTTAAATGGTGATTCAACATTTTAGTGTTTAGTGTGTAAGGTACATCGCAAACACACCGAAATTATGTCTGCTTATTAAATGCTCTAGTGTACCGGGGATAAAAAATGATATCGTTGTGACACGATGCAATGCATTTCAGGAGCGAGCGTCCTTTTCGATGTCCCTTGAATATTCATCGACCTTTGTACTATAGGCACAACTTGTTGCGACTTAGGAGTGATTTACACACACTACGTTCTCCCTCCTCCTTCCTTCCCTCTCCATATTTCTCTCTCTCCCTCTGTCTGCCTCTCACTTACTCTCATTCTCCTTCCTTACCTCCTCCACTGTTTCTCCAACCGCCCTTTCCCTCTCTCTCTCTCTCTCTCTCTCTCTCTCTCTCTCACACAAACACACACACACCCACTCTCTCTCTCTTTTATGTTTATAGCATTTCCTTCTTGCATACACACTCATTCATAGACCTTCTCCCCCCTCCTTGCTCTTGATCCGTTTTCTCTGATTGCATGCTCTCCCGCTTTACATTGAGCTTGCCTGCGAAAATAACCCTAGTATTTTTTCTATCAATAATTATATAACGATCTCGTAATCTCAATTTCAATTGCCCGAATTCACGAACAAGGTTTATTTTAAACCATGGTGTAAACCATTGTATAAACCCTTTAGTGTTATTGGTTCTTATCATAACGACAATCAGTCAACTTGACTGATTAATTTGCCGCAGGTTTAGTTTAAACAGGCGTCGTGTATAAACGCACAGCTGGTCGCCCGCATGTAGGTTGCATCAATATTTGGTACGAATCGTACGCCAAAAGGCCGAACAACCACCACCACAACAACAACAACAATGACTAAAACCACAACAACTCATCAGACATGACTTGCTTGTATTACGCCTGTGGAGAGATTTTTTTTTTTTTTTTGCATTGTTTTATTTTTGTTTGCTTTTTATTTATGTTTTTCTTCTGTTTTTTTTTTAATTCGTTTTATTTTGTTGTTTTTTTAAACCTCTTTCGTAAAATCGAGCTTTTATAATTATAAATATCGACATATCCAAAAAATAATCCAACTGAGAACGAAACTCTCTTAAAACTGGGGATATAGTTCATGGCTACACCGTTTATATCTTGGTCTTTCTAGTCTGAATTAAAGCAATTAACTTTCATTCAGACTGCATGATTCTGAAATACCTTGTATTCATCAAAGCAAATAAATTATCTCAAAGGTCCGCCTATAGTATGAAGCAAGAGAGCGGAACGCAGAAAGACAAGGGCAAAATTATCTTCTATCACTGAGTTGGAATCTGAATCGTATATGCAGTGAACATTATTAATTGATTCAAGTCACGTATCTTTTTTTTTGTTTTGTTTTGAGGGTTTTTTTTATATACAGTACGATGCAAAAGTGAACAATAGCATTACCAGGATTTATGGAATCATGCGCTGAGGGCTCCGGTGGGCCAATCAAATCTTGTGTCAGTGCTCTCTCATTATTCTGTATTGCATTTTTTTATCAAAGTAAATGTAAATATTATACCCTGCAGAAAGAAGCTGCTTTTCAGCAAGGCCTAATTATGTTGTTATATACAAATGTATACAAAAATGATTTACGGAACAGTTACATAACATGCATAAATTGAAGTGAATTGTAGAAACTAGATATAAACAACAAAGTATAGAAGCTACATTTAAACAACAAAAATAAAACATCTTTGAATTTATGCACATGAATGCTTCATTCTACGAGAGAGAGAGAGCGAGAGCAAGAGAGAGAGAGAGAGAGAGAGAGAGAGAGAGAGAGAGAAGTAACATCATGAACAAATCATCTGAGAATTCAGCAGAAGACAGAAATAGATATACGCCGCGTCATATTTCATCTTTTTTTTTTCACTAACACTGTGATAGAAGGGTTAAAGCGAAGAAGTAAAGTTTGAAACATTATTTACAAAAACTTCAAAGGAATTTCATTATTTAAAAAAATTTTTTGAAGCGTAAATAGGGAAAGATGCGACCTTGACATTATTTCATCATGTTTTTCTTTCAGATTTCATCATGTCCTTTAACATACTGTGATGAGAGAACGGTTATATATGGCAAAAAGCAATGCTGAAAGCACACTTAACCGAAAGCTAGGGAGAAGTAGATCCGAGTATTAAAATTGGACCTTATTATAGTGGCATTGACGGTCAACCTTGGAACAGATCGAATTAATTTGAGGGATTCGTTACATTATGATTATTAGCAGGAAACATACATATGCTCAGACCTTTTTTTGGTATCATAAAATGTTGTGCCATAAAGGAAATTCGAGGAATCTGGTGACCTCTGATATTAAAAGAGCAGCGTTTGGAAAGTCAGGTATAAAGGAGAGGGTCATTTTGTTGCATTTCATTTTCAATTTTAGTTTGGAATTTGAAGAAATACGGCTGCTAAAACTACTGATAGTTTCCTTCTCTTGTTTTTCACATTTTCTTTTTAAATATCCATGTCTCTATTCAGTTGCATTTTGCAATGATATTAAAGATAAACTGGAGTTCTGGTCATAAGATTACAATTCGAAAGAAACTGTTTCAAAGCAATAGATAGAAAGTTAGATTAATTGTACATAAACATGGGTGTCTGATGAGAGCATGGGGATTATCGAATGATTAGAAATTCTGTCCCCCTAAGGCACTTGCATTGCACTCATAAACGAGTATATGTGACTATTTACAATCTGGCATGAATTTTCGTCCCGACCACTCAGCTATTTTTTGTCTTATTTCGAAAATAAAGTGCATTTGAAGAGTAATCCTTCCCAGGGAGCCTTTTCTTTTATGATATTCTTCCTAACTGACAAGAAAAGAATATGAAAGCTCACAAATATGATGTTTTAGCCTTTCCAATATCTCAAGCTTCTCTTTAACGGAAAAAACTGAGTTTTTAATAGCTGTAGGAAAACATCGGAAGATTTCTGGTTGCGGTAAAATTGGCCTCTGGCTGGTGTTCTCATAGTGAACCGAGTAAAAAAAACCCTTGAAACACTCTTCACCTCCCTTCATCCCTTATTTCATTTCCTCCTTCCACTTCTCATGCTTCATTCAACCACAATCATCTCCCTGTAGGATCAATTATGACAATCAAACCCATACCGCCAATTTTATGTATACGGTTAACCCATTCGTGACATGAATTATTTAAAGCCTAATTTGATCAACTTTTATTCTTCAAATTGGCAACACCAACATTTTTATTTTATTGCTACATTTTTTCTTATAAAAAGTCATGTATCTGAAATGAATATAAATTGACAGAAATTATGATGAGAAGCCAAAAAGTTGCCAATAAGTTTTGCAGGGGAAAACAGTGATTTTAAACTTTCTATCACATTGCCAATTTAAGGATTTTAATGCTTATTTTCCTTCAAAAAATTTTCAGCATCAAACAGTTTGTGTAGATTTTTTTGCTCTTTCTGCTCATGTATTTGGTATGATTTTTAGGGCTTTGCATCAAAAGATATTAGGCCAAACCACAAAATGTGGACCTCTGTCACGAATGGGTTAAAGAGAAGGTTTGGTTTTCATGACGTAGATTTTTTTAGCTTTCTTATTCTGTACGGAGGAATACCAGGGAGGAAATGTCACGTGACTCGCAAAGTATGGCTTTTCAAATGCGAATCCAATAATATCTTAATACATTGATCTAAATTTTAAAACCACAGGTATGTATAAATCTATCTATCCATATCTGTATGTACATGTATATTGCTTTATTCTGAACACAAATTTTTACCAGAATTAAACAATTTCAGCATTTTTTGCCTAATTCTTTTTATCATTTTGAGGATCCCAAACCTCACAATATTCCTACGTATACCACATGAGATGTCACCTACACAGTTTCTTCCATAGTTACAATCGCATGATCAAAACTCAATTCTGTCTTTAAGTGTGGTCTATGCATTGCTTCCGCCAGAGCAATAGACTGAGAATCGATTTTCGGTAATGGAAAATGTATATTTGCCTTCATCCCTCCAAGGCAAGCTTTAATAATGTGCGTGCGGAATTAGGTTGGGGACGAGTTCGGAGAAATTGGGAATCGATCGCATGCGCGTGTATGGATGGATATCAGTGTGTTATAACTAATTAAAAATAATCAAGAGATAGACTATTCGATTTAAGAGTTATTATGGTGGTCTAGGATGGTAACCTATGTTCAGACACCTACAATGTGTCCCAGCATGTAAATAAAACGATAGGACTTGTGAAGTGGGAATTAAAATGCTTTTTGAAATGGAAATAGTTGTTAACCTTGACGGTAATGTATACCCTTTCATTGCATTATTTCAATAATATTAAGGTCAATGGATAAAACAAGGGAAAGGGTCTGCTCCATCACTGGAATATAATTATGTATTTGTGTGCGTATGTGTGCGTGTGCGCGTGTGCATAACATATACTTATATACATACATGGGGGGGGGGGGCACGTGTTAGGGTTTGGGATTATGTATCTTGTTTTTATACAGTATAACTGATTTCACTCTTTTTTCTTCTTTACTCATGGATTTATGAATATGAAATTAATTCATCAAATTATGTTATGAAAACGAAATGAAGATTCGCATTCATATGGAATTGTATACATCAATTCATATGTAATGGTTTATTTTGAATGAAACCTCTAATCAAAGATTTATATTTAATACTTGGTGAATGCTATCTTTGCTTATATATATATATATATACATATTTATACAAGGATTATCCTTGTATATTAGTATATTTAATACATCTTCATATCACTTTGTTTAAAAAAATCATAACCACTGTAGCATTTCTGTTCATCCCGGTTTACAGCACACCAAATTTAAAAACTGTATTCAGACTGATGCGAGAAAAAAAAAGTTTTGTAGTCCGAACACGGCAATTGCTGAAATTCATAAATGTCAAAATATAGTCCGGTGCTGGAACATTTATATATATGTGCAATTTTAGGTACAATTTCCATTCCATGGGAATAATCACTTCCTGATGAGGTATCGATCAGTCTATATACGATCTCCAATATTCTTCCATCTTATTTTAATCTGTCAGCCTTTAAAAGACTTCGATTACCTTTTCCCAATAAAAAAAATCACCGCAAAGCATTTGTAGTATCATTCATTCTCCAAAATTCATTTTTATGAAAAAACCCTCTTGCTTCTCTGCATATTTCATCGAATTCTTTTAATAACATTATATAGATCGTTCACAGATGCCAACCGCGAACACACAGCACAAGTATCAGATAGCCATTAACTGTTGCTTGTATTCATTTCTGCCGCCGCAAATGTCATAATGTTGGTTTAGTGATTCGTCATTCTGTCAATATTTGTGACCAAAGAGAAATCTGATTGTACTTACATCTAAAGATAGCCTCAAATATAATATTGTAAGAACTGACCAGAATAACAAGTTTACATGAGAGCATTATTGCTTGCTACTAGTTACATCAAGTGTTCTATAAGCAGTACGGATTTGTCCGTAAACATGTGATAAAGGGAGAAGAGAAAGGGAGAGGAAGAGAGAGAGAGAGAGCGAGAGAGAGAGAGAGAGAGAGAGAGAGAGAGAGAGAGAGAGAGAGAGAGAGAGAGAGAGAGAGAGAGAGCGTGAGAGAGCGTGAGAGTGAATAAAATAATGCATACCAAACAAGTTTGGAATGGCAAAAGTTGCTGCTGTCGTTTAAGTTGCAGGAAATGAAAGACACAATGAGGCAGGACAGAGGGAAAGTGATAAAATGAGAAGACTTTTTAAAAGAATGATTACATGAAGGGAGGTGGGGACCAAATAGAGGGAGAAAGAAAGAGATCGAACCATGTTTTTTTTTTCAAGGATGAAATGGGAAATCATAATGTGATACCAGGAAGAGTTAGAAAGAGGAGGCAGATACAGAGAGATAAAGAGAAGGAGAGAGACTGACTTGAATAAACCTGAATCAGAAAAAAAGTGGGAGTGATAGAGACGGTGAAAGAAAGTGGAAGATAGTGAAAGTAACTGAGAAGGAGAAAGGATAGGAGTGAAGAAGGACACAGAGATAGAAAGACAGACTAATGGATGGTTCAATTTTTACTGGTCAAAGTACAAGTTGACCCCGTATCGACACAACGCTGCTATCTGTGTGTTGTCAGGGTTAGATGTGAAAGTGTCGCAAACGGGAGTTATCAATAAAAGCAAAGCCTTGCTATTTTTGTCCCGTGCTTCTCAAATTCGTTTTCTCCCTGTAAGCACAATAATGTGAAATGCCTTTTAAAATCGTTTTGTAAGAGGACGTATCACTCAACTCTAATGCAAATGCGTCTTGCGTTAAAAAATGCTTTAATGTTTATTTATTATCCATTTTAATATGAAACAACCAAGGATGTTGCCACGTCAACGATGAAAAAAAAAAATTAAAAAAAAGTTAACGTCGATATTCATTGAGATATAATATCGAAATACAGTTCTTGTTAGCGCTGGCTGAGATTAATATTTGATTTTGTCGAAAAAACAAACATTTGACCACTATTTCAAAAGTAAAACACCGTTTGTGTCACCTCTTTTGAAAACCGCCTACGCTAGCAGGTGCAATCATCCATCAAGATAAGAAAATCGCTTGATGGATACACAGCCTTGTATTCAAGATATACCTCAATAATTGAGCAATTTAGGTAGTATCCAGTAGTGATCAGTTATAGGGGAAAAACTAAGCAGACGGGTAAAAGTGCGGGGGTAGAAGGAGATGCAGGTAGAGTTAAATACACGGCAGGGGAGAGTAAATAGTCAGACGTGTTAAGTACGGAAGGCACAGAGAGAGAGAGAGAGAGAGAGAGAGAGAGAGAGAGAAGGCATCACGTGAAGGAGAGATAAAAGTGCGGGGGTGGGAGATGCAATGCAAGCAGAGATAAATACAGAGGATACTTAATAGTTAGACGAGATAAGTACTGAAAGCACAGGGAAGGGGGGGTGGGATAGAAAGAGAATAGAAATTGGGAGATATATAGAAAAGGCAAAAGGGGAGAAATAGAGCGACATACAGGCGGAAACAGAAGGACGTGAAACGAGAGAGAGAGGGGGGGGGGGGAGGAGAAAAAGGGGATGTGAAAGAGAGATTAAGGGAATAAGAGAGATGGAAAGGCAGAGGAACGTAGAGAGGTGGAATGAGAGACAAAGAGAGAAAGAGAGAGAAAGAGAGAGATGTGGCAGAGAGACAGATACAGACTTAGAGAGAGAGAAAGAGAGAGAGAGAGGGGGGGGGATAAAGGAGCACAAGGAATCAGAGGATCTATGGAACTAGAGGAGAGAGTGATGAAAAGAACTTGAATATTCGATTACGAAAAGTAAGGCTATACATTACTCTACCTAGGATACCGAAGACAGTATTCATGTACAGTATAATCGTGTTACTCCAACAACATATCACCTGCATCGATTCAAAACATCATTTTCATCGTGTCCTCAACATTCAATACCATGCTTAGAAGCAGGTGTTTCTTCTATGATCGTCTCCATAACAAATCACAAGTGGATCTCGTATCGCATTTCGAAGAGAAGGCCGAAGTCTGGGAAAGGTTCAAACTAATTTAGAAGCTTACTTAATTTGATGATTTCAAAATCTCACACCAAACACCTGTTTTATGTACAACTGATTTAGTTGCTTGTAATAGCGCGACCAAACTTCAACTACCCCGTTATCTTGTGTTATACTGTCAGTCTGTATATAGTTTTCGTTAAAGCGAAAAAAAAATCATACAGAATAGAGGAAAATTAAGACTGGATGATTAAAAAGGGCAAGTAAATGTCGTATATTCAAAATTAAACTTAGAGAACATACATAATGCATAAACATTAAGCTTAAGAAGTGGAGAATACATGCATTGGTGCCTTTGAATATAAAAACTTTCAGAAGTTGGTAAGAGCGCGCGCTTTTGATCAAAGAATTCGATCTGAGTCCTGGCTCCATACGTCCTTCAGCAAGACATTTATTCCACCTTTGCTGCACCCTACCCAGGTGCATAAACGGGTACCTGGCAATAGTGGGGGTAATAACAATAATGTATTGTAAGCGCCCTTTGAGGTGGATATGTTGCGTAGTCTAAATATCTCTATTATCATCATTATGCTACGAGAACATGATTGTAGAAAAACCCACAAAATTGCAAATGCCCCTTTTAGTATTTCGTGGTTTTAAACCAACAGAAAGAAGGAAAAATGACTCTTAATATGCCATCTGAGTCTTATTTTCCATAATGGAAAGTGAAATCTGAAGCCGTTTTCAGATAAGCAAAAATGTGGACAGAAAATGAGAGCGAAGAGTAAAGAAGAGAGTGAGCAATAATGAGTAATTGAGAGATGAAGAAGGAAAATGAACATAAGAATGGGAAAAGTGGGGAGAAAATTGTATAGGAGGTGTGCCCCTTTATATAATAAAATGCGAATTATAGCAAATTCTTTAAAAAGAAAAGTGAACTTAAAGGAATGATTGAAAGGAAGAGATAAATAGATGAATAGATGGATAGATAGATAGATAGATAGATAGATAGATAGATAAATAGATAGATAGATAGACAGAGAGGGGGGGGGGCATTTATTAAACATAGGACCTTAAAAAATGATAAATGCTAGTTTCAGCAAATTCTTTAAACAGAAAATTTAAAAGATACTTTTTCAAAAGGAAAGATTGAAAGGAAGAGATAGATAGATAGATAGATAGAGAGATAGATAGATAGGTAAAATAGACAAACAGATATAGAGGAAGAGAGAGATAGGCATTTATTTAGGGGAAGCAAGGAAACGAGTTAAAGCACAAGTTCTGATAGGGTACAGGTGCTTGGCTTCCGGCGGGAAAACATCGAGTGTCAACTGATCTACTAGCTTCTCTCATAACACAGCGAATTTGGGGTTTTCCTTTTTATTGGCACGCACTGTATACTCAGTCGAACAGAGATGCTCTATAATTATATGCCGTGATATTGAACTGTGCGAACACGTCGCATGCATGGACTCTACAATAATAAATATTGTGATGCTAAATAGGAACTCTCTTGTAATTAGGACGTAATGACTGCGATCACCTTCAGTTCATAACGTGGGCTTGATCCATTATTACGTTCTGACCAGTGGCGTAGATAGTTTGGGGGCTGCTTTATCCCCCCCCCCCCCCAGAAAATAGGAGGGGTCCAGCTGCTGACAAGCAAAAAAGAAAAAAAAATCAAAAGATGTTTATGATAAATCCTCAAGGAAAATTAAGAATAAAAATGCAATGACAATGCTGAAGAGATGCAATGAAGCAATAAATGAAAAAAAAAAAACAACTTGATCGTAAAATTTTTCTGGGGAAGCAGCAGCCCCCCCCCGCCAGTACGCCAGTGGTTATGGGTGACATCCATAATTTTATAGCTGGACGAAATTTTCTTGAAGCCTTGATCTTCGGAGAAATTGCTGACAGTGATATTCAATAATCCCCTCCATTGTTTCACTTTTATCAAATTAATTCAATAAAACTAATTCCAAGGTCTCAAATTGTTTGAAATGTTGTATTCCTTTCCCTTTTTTCATTCTTGAAATCATAAGATGAGGATTTGCAGAATAAAAGTTGACGATTTGACCCACTGAAAAGCCTATGAAACCTGGATTCAATTTTCATACTTATATAACAATTTACACTCTCATTAATGAAGATCTCACCTCACCTTATCGTCTTTACTGTTAATTTCTAAATACAATAATATGGCAAATTCTTCCTAGATCGTCCTTGTATTCATGATACAGTACAACGTGCTGTGTATGTGCCTACTACACTACCGTGTCGAGAAAAATCGAGTCGTGGGAAACTGCTTCAGGACTGGATTTATTTAATGCATAATTCACTTTAATCCCTGGCTCTCCCATTCATGAACACGCATTACACGATTGTATTTCAACTGACCCAGGTTTTCTCCGATTACACATATATACACAGTAGAAAGTTACGGGAGATTGAAAAGAAGGATGAAAGGTGAAGGCTAGGGGAGGGGTAACAAGGTTGCAAGAGAGACATCTCCCTACCCTAACTCTTCTATCCATCTTCTCTTTCTT
>CM057151.1:36064095-36146580 GCA_029962745.1 Echinometra lucunter
TCTTCCTCTTCTTCCCATCTTCTTCTTCTTCTTTCCTCTTCGCCCCTTGTTGGCCCTTCTTCTCTCCCCTCTTGCTCTTCATACTCCTCCTTGTTCTGTTGTTTCTCCCGATAATAACAAATGGGTTATTTACGAGAAAGAAACGGTGAGAAGAAAGGAAGAGAAAGAGACAGAGAGAGAGAGAAGGAGAGGGAGCTAATAGAGAAAGAGTGAAAAGGTAAAAACAAGAGAGAAAGAGATGGGGGGGCAAAGATGTGAAAAGTGTTATGTGATTGATCCCCCACGAGAGAGAGGAAGAGAAAGAAAAAGAGAAACTAGACAGAAAGGATAAGGATGGGACATTTAACTCTTACTAGACTGAGAAATGCTATATTCTGGATGCCCCGTAAGGTATGAAATGTAAGGAGTCACCGTGAAATAATATCACAACCACGTTTACAATAAGTGAGAGAGAGAGAGAGAGAGAGACCGATCGAGACAGAGGGGGAAGAAACGGAGGTGAAGAGCAAGAAAAAATGATTGATAGATGGATTTAACGGATGCGAACCGCATGTCATGTGCTTGAATTAAAAGCCATCATTTACATTCATGAATTTCATGGCCCCCCATTCATTCGCCGTCAAAACCACTGGGAGGCATTACTTTCTCTCTTGGGTGTACTACCATTCCTTCTGCTGTTAATCCCCAATTCTAAATATAGAGACCTTTTGCCTTCCATATTCCACAGACTCTGATCAGGCGCCGTCCCCCTTCCCTCTTCATCTCTCTTTTAGCTAATTCATGCACACCACCAAAACTATAAGAAGAACCGCACATCACCTCTCCCTCCCTGTATCACCAACTATATCTCCAACACCCTTCTCTGTGCCCTTCACTCCCTTTCTCTGAATCCTTGCTCTTTCTCTCTTTTTATCTGTCTCCCTCGTCCTGACCCCCCCCCTTCTCTCACATATTAACATGATAATACCTATCTCTCATCAGTCTGTCCGGCTCTCTCTCTCTCTCTCTCTCTTTCTCTCTCTCTCTCTCGCTTTCTCTCTCACTCTCTGTCCGTCTCTATTTCTTTCTCTCTGTCTCCCTCTCTAGCTTATTATCTTGATGGGAGATGAGGTTGTCGGTGACATTTCAATTTCGATTCGATCGATAAGACTTCTTCTTATCACCTTCATCTCTATACCGTGCACCATCATGACCACTAGTCCAGAAGAGGGTTCTACCTGTTCGAGTGGACCCCCCCCCCCCGTATCATGGTAATACTTTTTTTTTTCAAGGAAAAGGCACCCCTAAAATGTGATGCTGTGTTTGTATGACAGACAATTAGGGAGTGGGCGCACGTCTGCACTTCAATTGTGTAAGGGTAGACCTCTTTGGAAAGCATGACATTTTTATAATAGTAGAAATAAGCAATGGAAAAAGTGTTTAGGCGTCAGTCAGGAGGATCAGGAGAAGACGTCCCCCAAACTTTTAAGGGTGTGGGAGCAATAGGGTCCCCCAAAATCAGAGGGGAATACCTGAAAAAAGCAAATAGGGTTTGCCCCCCCCCAAAAAAAAAAAAAAAAGAAAAAGAAAAAGAAAACCATGAACCAGTCAGATGATTGGGGGATGCCCCCCAAAATAATAGAAATAATTTGAGGACCTTTTTTTGGTTCCCCCAATTATAAAACGAATGGACCCCCGTGGTTTAGCCAACAAGCCAGCAGCATTTCATTATTCATATTCATATAGATGAAAGTCAGAATAATTCTTTGTAAGGGTGTCCATAATGTAAAAAGCAAATATCTCAGCCCCACCAGAAAAGGAAACGACACAAACAAGCAATTAATATCCATACCAAGCAAACCAAAGATAAGATCCCCAAAACACTTTCAGAGGCCTCAATTTACATGACTGAAGTCTGTAGTGCATGGTGAGAGCAAGGGAGCTCTGGAAATGCAAATGTCAGAACGCCACAAGTGGTTTGTCGGTTCATGTACAACATGAAAGGGAAATCCATTGATTAAAATGGGAGGCCTATAACAGATTATGTTAGATTTCCAAACTGTAAAACGCACTGATTATTCAAGAACTAAAAAATCACTTAACATCTTATATAGATGCAGAACAGCATGAACATAACAACAGACAAGTCTTTTGTAAATTCCCAATAGACACCTCATGTTTCTGTTTCCTAAATTCGATTCTCAAGGATCGTAGAGAATAATGAGTGGGCGTTGTCTCCCACACTTGAAATTCTCTGGCGAGTTTTTGTTTTGTTTTGTTTTGCTTTTTGTTTTTGGAACATCATCAATGGTTGACTCTCATCCGTGTACACCGAAATGCATCAGACTAATGAATAGAGTTGCCTGGAAATTCGAAATGCATCTTATAATGAAACTGGTAGCAGATCAGCCTGTGCTAAACAAGTTATCCAATAAAGTCTATATCACTACTACTACTACTACTACTACTATTACTACTACTACTACTACTACTATTACTACTACTACTACTACTACTACTACTACTACTACTACTACTACTACTACTACTACTTGTAATGATAATGATAATGATAATAATAATAATAATAATAATAATAATAATAATGATAATAATAATAACAACAATAATAAAAATAATAATGATAATAATAATAATGATAACAATAATAATAATAATAATGATGATGATAATAATGATAATAATAATAATAATAATGATAATAATGATAAGAATAATATGTCTTGTTTACCCATTTGTGTACTGTACATAGGAAAAGTTCATTTCCCAAGGGACTAAATCTGCTTTTACTGTTTTCGAGTAAACTATGATATGCGTGCGCTTGTGTATGTGTGTGTGTGTGTGTGTGTGTGTGTGTGTGTGTGTGTGTTTTCTAATTTATCACTTTTCCTTGTTCACTGTTGTTACATTTGGGTATATAAATCAGCATTTAAACAATGTTTTAAAAAATATAGTGAACAAAGTGGATTTAGTGCCAATTAGAATGAAACTGAAGGAGATTCCCTTATTTGGGTTTTTTAAATAACTGTTCATGTTTAAATTCGATAAGAAACATGTTGCTATTGCCTGGAGAGAACAACAACACCCTCCCCCCCCCCCCAAAAAAAAAAAACAACAACATCTTTTTGAAATTTAATTTTTACCTAGTTTCAAGTTAGCATTTTTTTCATAGTTATCCCAAAAGGCGCTAAATAAAAAAAAAATATTCATTGAATTATTTTCAGTTGTTCAAACATATCAAACTTCGCACTATTTATCCAAAAAAGGAAGCTGCACCACAGTGAACATAGTGTAAATGAACGAATTCGTAATGACCTTGGTGGATTTAATCCATTTTGGAATGAAACAGATTTTAGTTTAGTTCTTCTTCAGTTGAAAAGTATACATTTGTAGAGTAATTTTTGTAACTTTAAAAAATATATATTTTAATGCGATTTAGCACATTTGATTCCCATGTACGAGATATGCATACTTATCTTTACAAATCAATTTCGCTAAAAACTGGATTTACTCGCATTTGGAACTAATCTCTTCATACATGCATGTTCTTTGCATATACACTTAGAGACGTCAGGAGGCATTAATATGGACCTGGGGGGGGTGGAATGCTAGACTTTGCTGGGAGAGTGTGTGGTCAGACCATGCAAGTTTGATCGTACATTGAAAGCCCAAGAACATCAAATGAAAAAAAATGACAGCAGAATTTACACAATTAAGATGACAAAGTAAGCATTATCTCGTAGTATTATTGGTGTAACATATGGGCGCCATTTTGTCCATGAATTTCTTTTCCCATAATACTCCTTTATCATTCATTTGGTTTATCATGAAAGATGATTCCACAGTAGACGGCAATGTATTCAACCAAGACAGAGTAACAGTATCAGTAAAAAAAGATTGTTATTTTTACGCAGAAAAATTAGGTATCTTCAAAATCAAGGAAAAACGAACCATCAAATGATAATGATTTTGCTAGCCTCTTTTTAAACTGAAATGAATTCTTAACTCACTCTGTCTGCATAATCTAACGCCTCAAAATTAAAGAGTACTATCAGTCCAGCTTAAAGTGGCCATCTTCAAGTTTTGTCGGACATCAATTTAAAATCAACACCAGCTAACAACGGTCGCATATAACTTCAAAACTTTTTTTATTTGTATAGTTTTTCATCACATTGCATGGAATGAAAATTCATCAGTCGACAATTGGAAATGTACATGCATTTCAAGATACATGCTTATAGTTTCATTTCTGGATTTGAAAAAAAAAAAATCAAATTCAAATTCAAGCTCAATTCATATCGGTTTGAATTTGAATGTGAATTTGAATGAAATTGAAGCAAATTTATACGTCTTATTTTCATTTCTATTCTACCTTTAAAGCAATCATTTTGGAAGCGAAAACAATCACCTGCATGGCAATCTCTGTGGAAATACATTCAAGCACTGCTGATCAATGCTTTACTCATTGGTAATGCTACGTATGTGAATACAGTGTAATGACAAATTGGTCAAGAATTTCTTTCCCCAAATTCCAAGATGGCCATCAGTATTTAACAAAGTAACTCTTTAACTAAAACTTTTCTGGGCAAACGTTAACGGTCTCTCGCCGTGTGGAATCAATAATGGAAATGGTACGCACATTTTGCTTTTAAAATGTCCACACCGTGACTGCGTTCAAAATGCACTCAGTGATCGCACGGTGGGAAAAAAAATAAAATGTTGTTTTTTTTTTTCAGTAACCACAATGTGTCACACTATGACATAAAATATTATGTGAATATGTTTTGATTTTCTCAGCAAAATCGGTTTGTTACACTGTTTGACAAGGAGTATCATTATCACAGTGTGTTCACATTGCCAACAAAAAAGAATGCGTCCCAAACTTTTCTATGTTCTCAAAGTGAGCAAATTCTCGTGGCAATATACATGTATAGCAGAGTGTTCTACACCTTTTTACACACAGCATGATATTATCACAGTTTGTTCACCACTATTCACACTACACACTAAGAATTTTTCCACCCTTCAAATGCATCACTAGGAGTTCCTTTGTGGGTACAATTTTGCACCCTAAAGAAGCATTATACACCTTTAAGTGAGCTACATTTTGCACCCTCAAGGGTGCAGAGTTGTACCCTTTAGGGAACTAAGGTGCAAATTTGGACCCTTTTGAATGCAAAAGTTTCTGCACCCTTAAAGGTGCATAGTTGCACCTTTAAACTATGCACCTTAAGGGTGCAGACGGGCATTTCCGGGTGCAAACAATTACAAAAGGGTGCATCGTTGCACCTTTTTCATGTAGGGTGCAAGATTACACCCAAAAGGTGCTGCCAGTGTTGCATGTAGGGTGCAAAATTGAACCTTCATTCTAAGTGTGTATCAAAATGACTGTGCTCAAAATCCGCTCTGTGATCACACTGTGGACCCACTTTCGTAAAATTCTAGGATATCACAGTGCGTCATGCTATGTCTTCTCAGTGGTCTGAGCAGTGTTCATACTGTCAGCACCATGAAACTTTCCTTTGTATTCACATTGTTGGTTTATATTTTTCTCGATTTTCCCACTGCACTAACCACAGTGTGTCACGCTATGTGATACTTTGATAATGTGTTCACTTGTTCAGCAACTTGGCTTTGTTCTACATTTACTTTGATGTTAAACTACAATACACCTACTTTTATAATGTGAGAGTTGTGTGGATACTGTGTCCCAAAGAGAAGTACACGACTGTGAGACCTCCGTGTACTGAGTATAAACTATCGTGATTTTTTTCAGGAGTCACAAAGTGTCACAATTTATCACAGAGAGTGATGTGAGGATAATGTGTATACACTGTCAAAGTATGGCTGTGATTATTATTTTTTTAATGACGGTAATTATTTGGCACCACAACGTATTGTGAGAGATAACTGTGACACGCTCATTCAAAAAACAACTGCTTGGCATTCCATAATTGTAATTCCTTCCCGCACTGCTTCCCGCACAGACTGTGCATGAGAGGGAACTCAGCTGAGCTCAAGGAATTGGCCTTTCACAGGGCACTGGCATGACTAGTTGCGCTGTGTCATAACTCTTTCAATACGCCGTGGTTTGTACAGGTTTTCTAATTGCATTTATGGTATTCTTGAATTATCGTTATAAACCGTATTTTTTAAAGAAATATTACAAGTCTTTATGAAAAGTTCACTGTGTACTGTGGGTTGTATGGAAAGACAAGGTCTAGAAGAATATGAAAAATGGGAAAACAGCGTCTATGATCCAGAAAGCACGAGCATGGGCGTGCGTACGTGGAACAGTAAGCTAGGCAAGCATGGCATATCAATACAAATACCGTTGTGTTCATTTTTGTATCTGGTCAACTGGATTATACTCAACTACTAAGGTTAACGAAATCTTATCATTCACTGATTGTTTCATTTCTGCTCGAGTGTTATAGTTTGCTCAAATGTTAACTCGTACAGAAACCAAGAGATACGAATAAATTCGGAACGTTGAATTTCTTAATAAAAAGATTATGAGGGCAACATAATCATCAACAAACACTAATTTTCTAGAAATGTGTTTGGAAGAAATCTTAGTAGTAATGCTGTTCTGATTTAGAGCTAACGCTAGCTTCTTTTTAAAATCCAATTTAGACATTACATGGAACGTTTCATTTTAACATCGGTCCTCTAAAAATTATTTCATCGGCAACGTTATATCTCATTCCAACCCAACCTAATATAATTAAAGCGTGATAAAAGGTTGCTTCCTAGGCAAATTGAATATTTAATTTTCCATCGAATTATATAAGTTACATTCATTTTCTAAACTATTTTAAGGATGACATTCTAAGTGTCTTGAACACGTGCATCACAAAATATTGAAATATTTGATAAAAGCATAAACGAGGGTGTTAACATACCAAAATAATCAGACATTGAATTTCAAAATTACAGTTTTGATTCTTAGAGATGTAGTGCTCATACTTCATAGATGAAGATCTTTGTCCAGCAAAAGATAATTGGAAAGTCACAGAATGAACTTCACACACCGTTTTTTTTATAATTATTTTCTGACTTAAATTATTTCAAGTTTTCTTTTAGAATCGTGTGTATATACATACATATATATGCAAATATTGCAATCAATATAATTTCATTCTAGCAAGGCATCAACTTTGTTTGCAAGGCAGTGGAGAAAACAATTTGAATCAGTTGAAACACGGCTTTAAAATGCTCTAATATAACAAAATTATCCATGATCAGTCAAAAGTCAACTACTCTCTGCTCCAGATTCTCCACTGGAGTCAATTCGCGAATCTGACGTCGGCATATCCGTTGATCGTTGATACAAGCCTGTAAGGCGACGGATATCTTCAGCTTGCATGGAAAATCGACGATCTTGCGCCGCGGTAAACGCGCCAATGTGACGTCCCTAACCGCGGCGATGGTTTAGATGTTGTTGAACCGATGTCTGGAATGGGCGGCCGCGGGTTAACGTTTAAAGGTGGTAACGTCCCTGGTCGCGTGTACGAGAGTTCGTCTTCTAGCAAGAAAGGCGCAGAGCCGCGACGCAATAAGGGCTTTTTCTTACTACCTTCAAAAGGTAAATGGAATGAGTCGTTAGTAATGTCGTTTAAGCTGGTTGCGTCTTTGGTTTTATTCGAGTCCGTTGACCTTGTCATTTCGAGTAGAGCCTTCGGCACATTAATGGCATGAACGGTTTGACTTTTCTTGAGTGGCGGCGGCATGGCTGGTAAGGAACCACGTCGGCTGGAGATGCCTTTTGGTAGCTGTTTCTTTTCTGGTGTAGATTGTGGTGAGTGAAAGGCCTGTGTGATTAGTCTATGATTAGCGGCGTTAAGGGATGACGGATTGAATGCATCAGCGCTTTGTCTTCTTATCAGTGGACGTCTGAAAGAACGCGGTGACCGGTGTATTGACTCACTACTGCTTGCTGGCAAGGTAGAAGTGCTACCACTACTCTCTCGTGCTGCTTCCTCCTCCGACTCTTCGGGTAAATCTGGATGGGATCTGGTGGGTGATATGGAGCCAGTGTCGTACAAGAGACCCATACTACTGCGTCTTACAAGGCGCCGAGTCTGCATAGACGTTTGTCCTTTTGACGGTTGTAACCGTTGCGACCGCGGAGAATTATTTGGTGACCGAGGCGAGGTCTCCGGCGAACGAGGCGACTCTAATAGCTGTTTCTCTCGCTTTCGGTGTGTCTTAGGAGATGATGCCTCTGCATTTAGCTTACTTGTTGCGCTAGGAACGTCTAAGGAATCTGGCGGTTTCCGTTCGATCTGTGCGGGACTAATACATTTATATAATGGAGGACTTGTCGCTATGGAAGGAGGAACATCTAGATACTGTTTTGTTTCTCTATCCTTCCCACGATCATTTGTCGTTATGATGATCACTTCTTTCCCTTTGTTCTTACAAGTGTCTATCAACGATGCCAAGACCGAAGCATCTCCAGCGTTTACGGCGTACACCAGTGCAGATGATCCGTTCTTATCCGTTATCCTTGGGTCTGCTTCGTATTTCAGCAGCAACAAAATTATCTCTTTTCCAGCTCTTTCCATGCATGCGTACATTAAACACGTACGACCATACTTGTCTTGTGCATCCACATTCGCTTTGTTCTCCAAGAGCAATTTCACGAGCTTCAATTTCGTTACATTTTCCTCATCATCATCATAATGCGTCATACAAGCTACGATCAGCGCTGTTCGGCCATTATCGTCAACGCTGTGTATATCGGTTCCTCCTTCGACAAGCAGTCGTGTGAGCCGAAGTTTTCCGAGTCTTACCGCTTTCTGCAGCGCGTTTCCATCGGTGTGAACGAGGGACGCCGCCAGGGGTCCTACCTCCAGTTGCGGCATAGCGGCCATCGCCAAGCGAGGAGGAAGGCACCCAATCATTTGATAGGTAAAGTAAAAAGGCCTTTCGCCAAGAAATGACGTCGTCCGACTTCAAAAGTCCATTAGAAAGCTGACACCTTTCAAAGCGACATCGTTTTGTGTCCGTAATTATCACAAAGCAAATCTCTACGTCAATACTGCCGCTTTGTCATTGTGTGTCGCCCCTGCTTCAATAAATGATGTCTTGGTGTCTCATTACTTTGTTAAGAGATGACCTAAAAATGTACTGTGGTAACCAGTCGCTTACTGCCGTCGGCATTCATGATTATTATCTGACTGACTATTGAAGTATTGATTTGATGGGCTCTTGCATCTATGTTTTCGTATTAAGTTCGCTTTACTTAGTTTGGATAGGTAGGCCTATTTGTATTCAATGTAAACATTCAATTGCGCACATAAAAGAAGGTAATATCAGTCTGGATTTATGTCACTACACATGTCAAATAATGGAGTGTCTGCCGAGAGTGCAATTAAATTCGAATTTCTTGCAGTCACACACCATGCGCAATAAATAATTATGATATGCCATTCACTGCTGTTTCGTGAAACGTCGATACTTTCCTCTTTCCATTGCATGCGGTGAGCTCACGTCTTCGTAAGCCATGCGTGGCATGTCAGTGGTTTATTGCAATTTCACGAAACTACTTTCTCATTACGTAGATTATGCGTACCGGTATGTGCCATTTAGAAAATGACTAGGAGTTAGGATGACGTGAGTTTACAGAAAAAAATGCAGTCCAAGTTTAATCATGCACGGTTACAAAAAGGTAAATCATTACCTTTTGTAGCAGTTCTATCTTGTAATTACTTTTGCTGAATCTGCTGTAACCACGCAGAAATGTGGAGTGTAATCACGAGAATTCACAGGTGTTTTGCCGTTGTAATTCATTTTTCAGTCAGAACATTAAACGGCGTTTTGCTTTTTCTTAATCCAAATAAATTGTTGACATCCTTTAAAGGGAAACAACTTCACATCTTCCTAAGACGAACAGATTCATTCTGTTCAACTGACGAAAAAAATTAATGCCGCCAAGGTTATAGTCACCAATTAATTAAGTGCGAGAAAAGGAACATGAGATTTTAGGCTTGACTGATCATGTTTCACTGCAACAAAGCCACATCATTAGGATAATTACTGTATGATATTTGAGTAGCTCAAACCTCAAAATGTACGATTTAACTTTGGAGAATCGAGCGTGAATCAGATGATAAATAATATGCTTTCCTGTCAAGGTTATTTCCAAAGGCACAAATGCGTATATCATCCACAAAGCACCACTTCAGGGTAGATGTATGACGAAAATCAATATATCCCCTTGACGTTCGTTCATAAATTGTCGTTTATCAAGAAATGGATTCCAGTTACTTTCGACTGTGGTTATCAACAACCACACACACACAAACCACGCACACACAAACCAAATCCGACGTAAGTTGGTGCAACGATAGTCGAGCCAAAAATCCGTTGCGTTGTCCCAGTGTGTGCGGGTTGCCGGCAGAACATAAAATGACAATCTCCCGGTGGTTTGATGACAATTTTATAGACTCGGCAGCCGACGACGGGTATTTATTGGCGGGTTGAAAAAAGTCAAGTGTCACGAGCGATCACGTGATATGGTTTTGGTTGACGGTTACTAAGCATCGCCACTGCTGCCAGTGGTGACTGGGTTTCATGAAGTGAGGCGGTGGCTGCAGGATACGTGGAATAGATTTCACAGGTAGATTAGATGGATAAAGATTTGAAACGGTGTTGAGCCAACGTAATCTTGTTATACCTTCCCTCTGTGGGTGGTATATTAAGGTCATATAGGCCTACTCACCACGGGTAACTGCTGTTTCACTTTCATTTACTCTGCTCATTGTAAAGTAACTTGATGATTCGTTCAGTGATTCATTCAGTGGTTTCTTTTTTTTCCACTCATTGGATGGAACACCCTAACAGCAAAGCCAATTTCCATCGGGATCCATCTAAACCTAAAACATTAAAAACTGAAATATAATGATAAACATAGGCGGCGATCCCGAGGGGGGGGGGGGGGAGAAGGGGGACATGTCTCCCCCCCCCCCCCGATTTTTTTTTTCTTGGGGGGATCGTCCCCCCCCCCCCCCTTGATTTTTAAAGCTTGATATATTGTGTTTCTATTTTGAGTCAGGTGACCAATTTTAGGCCAACCGCCTAAATATTTCTGGGCCTAGAATGCATTTCGATGGCAAAATCAAGCTTCTTTCATCATTTTTGCGGTTAATTTTTTAGCTCACTCGCTTCGCCCGCTCGCATAATAACGATCATCCCCCTCTCACTCCTCGAAACAAATTTTCGGCGGAGGACTTCCATGTTTCTGTCCCCCCCCCCCCCCCCCCTCGTTACATGAAATCGCCGCCACTGATGATAATAGGGTAATCGAGAAACACTGGATGTGCAGGTCTGGAACTGCATTTCGTCTCCTAAGGGTGCCAAGAACTCTTGAAGATGCCCTCATGAGGTTCAGTGATGTATCCTGCCTCGTCAGGCTTTAGCAATTGTGCATTGAGGAGTGCAAACGTGCGCGGTATGTCCTATGCGTATTCCCACTGTTCCATTTGGAGCGCAGTTCAAAGATTTACCTGTCAGAGTGGTGAATATGATGAGGAGAAAATGAGGATACCTGCATCAGCTGATGCAAGAAAAGATGGTGCAAAACTGAGTACTTCGAAGGAAACCCACGCATCCAATGATTATGATACTCCGTAAGTGGAAGACCAATAGATGGAATATGGAAAAGAAGCGTCTTAAAGCAGAACGCGGAGAAATCCATTAGCAATTGGTCTCCATAACGACGTGTCAAGAGAGAGCAAGGGAGAGAGATAGGAAGACCGACAAAGAGAGAGAGAGAGGGGGGGGGGGGGGAGAAAAGATGAGAGAGAATGAGAGGGGTGAGAGGGGTGAGACAGACAGAGAGAATGATAAAAAGAGAGAAAGGATGAGAGAAAACGAGCACTACAAGCATTTGGCATCAATTATTGCCGTATAATTATAAATATAGCTCCAGCTCATCATAGCCCATACAGTGTAATACATCATTTAGTATCATAATATTCTAACCTGTTTAAGATGGCGTGGTTGACAATCGAAACAGATGTATTGCAAGTTATAAGAGCATTGATTGGGTAATAGGTTGAAGAGGAGGGGGTGACTATTTTTTTTGGGGGGGGGGGGGGGGAGGGCGGCCCGATGCCCGAAACTTCAGAATTGACGTTCGGGCAAAGTGTACTTTCCATCTCCGTCCTTTCCATTATTGTAATTTGATTGCGAGGATAATTTGATACGAAGCATAATTAAAAGCAAAATGAAGGGTTATTTTTTTCTCCAAAATCTTGCAAAAGAAAAGATTTAGGTTTCTATGCCAATAGACAATTAGTGATATATCAACTATTGGTGTTTTATTAATAGGCCACGGTGTTCCATTGCAGAATTAGTAGTCGACTAGTAAGTTATTAGGGTTCTATTAAGCGCTTATAGGGTTTTATTAATGAATCATTAACTGTTTGCATTTACTGATTGTCAAGAGTGTTGCATTTATGTCGACGGGTTTTATTTATGTTCTAATTGCACTTCTAACGAGTGCTTTAAAGGTAAGTGCCATACATATCCGCAGATAACACAATGAGGACCAACTGTAATAGCTATGTGGGGATGTATTTTATTTTTTGTTTTTTCCATCCACCGTCAACAATATTCACACAACAAAGTATCACTGAAAAAAAAAATTGACCCGTTTCTTTGAATTAGACTTTGGCGGCCCTCATGTCCAAGGCTTTGTCATGTTTTGGTATGTATTTTACAACAAATTTTATTACCGTAAATCAAAATCAGCTTTATATTTAAATCACATTTCAAAATTAATATAAAATGATGATAATCCTTCACATTAGTGATAGAAAGACATACATTGTCGGAGCACCGTGGCTGTGCAGTGGTAAAGGCTCTTGACTCTCATACGAGAGGTCCTGGGTTCGATCCTCGCCGGGTGCTTACATCCTTGGACAAGGTGTTTTGACCATAATGTCCCTCTCGACCCAGGCGTTTTAATTGGTATCTGGCAATGCTTGGTTAGTAATAATAATAATAATAATAATAATAATAATAATAATAATAATAATAACAATAATAAATCACGTTATTATCTAACGTCTCTATGCGCTTCCAAAGGAGTTTGGATACCCTGGCTTTAGCCCTGCATCCTTTTTACAGCGCACAAGCATTTTAAGGAATTGATTCCAGCCAGGTATCCATTTATTCATCTGGGTCGAGTGTGGCAAATGTAGATTAATGTCTTGCCAAAGGACATTAGTGCTGCGGCAGGGATGCGAACCCCGTACTTTGTGGTTCAAAGTCTGGTTAATAACTTTGAATCTTACTCATAAAGGGTATAAACAAGTAATTCTCCCGATGATAAGTCAAGGTATTATAATTATATTTGAAATGCAAAGCAGAAATTAACATTTCATACGTAGATGTAAACATGATAAATAAGAGTAACTTTGAACACTTAGGAAAATGCGGTGCGATGTTGCAAATAATAATCAGTGTGGAAGATAGTGGATCGAAGGCTGGAGACAGTACTGGAATGGGGAGTGGTGAGAGGAATGTTCTTAGAATAATGTGAGTGGACGGAATTATAACGCATAATACTTCTCAACATAGCCTCTGCGTATAAGATATATGCCAACACTGGTACAGTTAGAAAGCATCGCTAGCACAACGTGTACTGAGCAACCTATTCTGAAATCAATCAGCGATCAATATCACTCGGATAATATCGGGCTTGGAAGCGCGATACGCCATTAGCAAGATTAGGCAGCCATTCCGTGGGGGATTGAGAGAAATAAATACTTAAAAAGCTCTTAAAGGTTAGGTACAAATTTTGATCTGTTGGTAGGCCCTTAAAAAACTATTCTTCATTTTTTGGTTGGTGCTTTTAGCTTGTCAGATGCAAGATGGAACGAATCTAAGATGCTGCATGTGAAGGTTTTTTTTCCTCTTAACTTGAGAGTATTGCTAAAAGTTGCGCAAAGTCTTGACGTCATATTTTACGCTAACTTTACAAGAATTTGATTGGTAGACACCTTTTTACCGCTAAAAGCCCGTTCAAATATTATGAGGCCGCGCCCTATCCAGAATTTTTCAAAGGGGGGGGGGACGATCGGCTTTTCAGATGTTTGTTTTACCTGAAAAATTTGCTGATGAGGAAAAAAAAAAAGGTTCTCGGCATTTTTATGTTTTACCCCCAAACTGCCAAAATATCCTCGGCTTTAAAAAAAAAAAAGGGGGGGCCGATGCGACCTCCTGGATCCTAGTAAAAATGAAAAAAAAAAAACAAAACACTTTTACTAGATTCTAGTTAAAACTGACACAATTCTAGTAAAAATTACCAGATTCTATATAGTAAAATAATTTGACTAGATCACCGGATCTCGTGGGCACTTGCACCATTCTGGTCAAATTTGACTAGATTCTAATGAAAATGGCCAGAATTCTAGTAAAAATGAGCAAAACTTTTACTAGATTTCTAGTCAATTTCTTTGAAATCGAGTCAAGTTAATGTTGGTACCCGTATGATCCAGTATAATGATTTAGTTGAATTATTTTACTTGTGTCAATTTTGACTACAACAGTACTAGTCAGTCAAATTTGACTAGACTTGTTTATAGAGTGTAAAGAGCACGTAACTTGTGTTAGGATCGCCGTAACAATATTTCAAAGCTTTTTATTCTACAACCTAACTACCTGAGCAACGTATTTTGAAATCAATCCAAGATCAATAATACCTATATCCACCGGATATCAGCAGTCTGGAAGCTTAGAAGCGCTCTATACGCCATGCATTAGGTAGCCATTAAGCGGGAACGAAATCCCCTCTGATGCCGCTTTTAAACATTCCTAAAATCACTCCATCACGTACTGTATAATCTTGATTTCTTCTTAAAGTCGAGTGAGCTAAAGAAAGGGCTTATTTCTCTCTTATAATGCTGAGACTGGACACTGGCGTATGATGGGAGAGGGGGATGGGGCAGCTACCCCCCCAAATAAAATTCAAACGTTATTTCCAATTCGATACCATGGATGATTTACAAATGTTGCTGAAATGACATGTTTTTTCCGGTTTTCCCCTCACTTTTTGGTAACTTTTTTTTCTGCCCCCAAAAGTTTTTGCTCATTACGCCCCTGAGAGTAGACATGATTCTTTGAGGGGTCATATTCGGGATCATTTGATCTTTTAGTTGGACTAAATTTTAGTTAAATCAACTCCCATTATTGTAGACTCTATCAATACTCGAAGACAGTGGTTTTAATTACTCTTTTGAAAGTGGCCTTCTAATCATTATACGACTCATCAAAGAATGCATTTCCACTGCTGTATATTTGGAGCGATACGACACAATTTCAGAGTATTTTTATATCAACAAAATCTATAAATAAAAAAAGGCAATACCAACACACAAGAGAGAAAAAGCGCCAATATGATATCCCATTTAAAATAATAATGTCGTCTGCTCGGATGGAAAGCCGAAGTAGGTCGTCGTATTTCCCGCGGCCTGCGAATTCTGTAATTCATCTTGTTAATTCATTTCGTGCTTTTTTTTTTCATGCTCATGATGAGCTTGCAATAAAAATGAACGACGGAGACTGCAACTGGGTGCATGGAGGAGAATAAAAGTGGATGACGGCAATAAAAACAAGTTATAATTTCTGGAGTTTTTAAAGATTACTTCTTAAGTTACATTAGAAGTTGAATAGAAGATCAGCGTTACGAAGATTAAAGAAAATTAAATGTACTTTCCTTCAGCGCATACACAGTGCATGTCAAGGTTTAAATCAAATAGCATGATCAACCTAGTTTGAAATCGATCAGAGATCAACAATACCCACATCTATGTGGGATATCGACTGCCTGCAGTTTTGAAGCACATCATGCCATTAGGTAGCCATTAGTGGGGAATTAAGAAAAAGGAACCCTCTTATGCAGCTCTTAACGTTCCTTCAATGGCCTCATCACGTATTATCTTGATATCCACGTGATGTACCGAGAGTGCTTATGTCCTCCATTAATGCAGCGAGTGGATATCCACTCGCTGAAGATTCATCATAGACATGATTTCTATTGGAGTTTAACCCACTCAAAATTACGGGGGAACCCAAATTAATGTAATTGTTTGAGTTACTTTTTGAGAGTGGATTTCGAATCGGAAAGGAACCGACCTCCATTATGCCTCCTGAAAGAGGCGATTTCTACCCCTGTATTATTTCGAGGATTATTAATATTAATAATAAGCTAATCATTAAGAAATAGTAATAATACTAATATCAAGAATGATAATGATGATATAATGATAATGTGAAGAAAATGAATAACAATAGTAACAACAGTATTAATAATAATGATAACGATAAGGATAAAAAATAATACTTATTATAAAATAATATTCATACACGAATTAGTCTTGGGACTGCAGTTCATCCATATACACAGCAGAAAAGAAGGCGCGAATATGAAATCTCATTAAAACCAATATTGTCGTCTGCTCGCGCAGGAAGCTATGTAGGTCGTCGTAGTTGATGTGAATTCTTTTAAAGTGTAATCTTATAATGCTATACGTAATTATTATTTCTAGGGTTCAGTTTTTCCTTATGATGTATATTAACTTTGTGCTATTTGTTAGAAATGGAAATAAATGAAAATAAAATTTCCTGTGACTTGCCATGCACTGCTCTGTGATTCATCTTGTTAATTTGGGCTTTTTCACGCTCATGCCTATACAAGCTTGCTATAAATAGGAAAAAGGGAGACTAAAAATGCGTGGAGTAAAATGAAAGTAGGTGAGGGCAATAAAAACTATAATTTCTTTCAAGATGGATCCTGTAGTTTCCATGGTGAAATATCAAAATGAATGTAAAACAAAATAAATGTACGTTGCACGGGAAGGGGGCAAGGTACTCTAAAAGAAAAATCTAGTCAAGAATCTGGATTAATTTTTTTAAAATTAATTTGTGTCATACAAATTGTATATCCTGTTTTTGTTTTTTGTTTGTTAGTTTTTTTATCTTCGGAATGTTTTTTTTTTCCAGTTAAAATGGAAAATCATATTTATGCTTCCTTGACATTACAATGCGCATTTTGCCCTCTCTATCTGTAAACAATAAGTCCTTAAGAACAGTATGGTGGGAGTAGTTTCTTTCTAAACACAGCTGCACCCTGAGTGGGTGAATTAAACAAAATCTTTAAAACCTATATGCTCACAGAAGACGTCACTACGACCTTTGCAAGGCTTCATGCATCGTGTATGATAACGGCACGATACTGAAAGAACGTGTCCTTCGGGAGTGAATATTTTAGAACACGTATTTATGGATTTTCAAATGGCGTATCAACAGCGATTGAATATTAGCATTTCGCCTACAAAGAAATATGATACTGGAAGCTGCGCTGACAGAAGAGTTTGTAATATGAGGCGACCATAAGCAAAGTTGCTCCAGACACGTGATTTACACCCCAAATTTTGTCATGTTCTCACACACTTCAAGCGTCTATAAATAGACAGACAGGGATTCATATTCAGTACAAGATTAAGCATTTAAATTTTTTTTTAGGACTTACGTATATCACGACTGTAATATCAGCACCCCAGAAATCTTGAAATGGGGCTGCTGAAGTATTCTCTTTGTTATTAGATAATACATTTTAAAAATTCATGTTCTCAAAATACCTTCTTGTATTTTCGTGTTCTCATGTTACCTTCTTGGTTCGTACCAGTGGTAATATTAAACTTCTACATGCATAGAGACCTTGTGAGAGAATTTAGAAGACGTGAGAAATATTAAAGACAAAAATAGTTACCTGAAAGACCACATTCCAAGCTTCGTTTTGTTTTTACTGATTTACCTCTAACTTGCGATGTTGATATATAGACGCCACTCGATGTTTAAATTCAAAATTGAGCGGGTATTCGACATGCTGACATTATAAAGTGATTATAGAGTGTTGGTATTTTGTGATCTCTCCTTGTGTTCCTAATTGGTTTTCAAGAACCGGCTAATCAGTACAAATCGTTTGCATTGTTAACATATTCATTGGTGCCAGAAAACGGCACCGTTGTGCATATTAATTTATTCTGCATGTGACTCAAACGTGGATCATTCCCGAGTCACACGGCCTCCAAACCGTTTGATACTTGTCCATTCCTGATCACGACGGGAGGTATCGATCTTCCTCGTGTGACGGGGGCTCATCCATAAAAAAAGATGGCGTGCCGATTGTAGCGCGCTGCTCCATCAAGGTGGTTTATAATTCCATTAGTAGTCGGAAAGGTTAACGGAAATTGCAATTTCATTATTTCGCTCCGACCTGTGTGCCTCATTCACTGAATTTTGCATGGTACATGCATTATCACATTGCTTTGATGTGAAGTGCGTGGACTGAAACAAAGGCCAAGCTGGTCCTAAGCACGAAGGCGATAGCGACTTCATTTCTAGCTAAACTCCAATACCATTAACAATTTCATTTGCCAGATTAAGGTGGAAAATGAAAATTCTCATTATTTACATTAAGATAAAACATAAATAGTTCAAGTTCAAGTTCAAGTTCAGGTTTTATTTCCAATATAACACAAGACATAATTTTTTTTTCTTCTTTTAAACAGAAATATCGTAAATAAACAAACATACATTTTTTTTCCTCTAATTAACATCAAAAACAAAAATTAAATGTCCGCTTGACGTAGTGTATTAAAAGATTTAAAAAAAATAATATTGGAAAAGAGAAATCCACAAAAAAGCAATGCTTGTAGTGACGTGGATTCCTCAAGAAAGAAAAGGGAAAGTAAAGAAAACAGAAGAATGTGTGATACAAAGGTATATAGGTGAAACAGCAGTATATATATATATATAGCAGTTGCAGATTCAGTCACACAAGAAAAGAGAGAAGTAATGTACTAGTAAGCAACCATAATGATAAACACTAAATAATGAGTTTTTATATTATTATCATTATAATTATGAATTATCATTTGCTGTTTGTACATGAGTCCGTTAACCCGCTCGGGGGACAATATAGGAATATCCTTTAATTTTATTTTTTTTTTTTTGCTAAAAGATGAATAAAATGTAACATTATCTTTGCTATTTGTTTTTGTTTGTTTGTTTTTGTTTATTTCAACCAAGCTTACCAAATATCTTCGATTAATATTCCACCTTAGTCAAGGGAGTGGGAAGTATCATAAACGGTAAAAAGACGGTAAATCGTTTTTGTAGGCCTAATTGGTTATTCTCAAAAACCTGAAAACAGAGGCCTCATGTTTGACACAAATAATATGTACATGTATTTGCTTATCATGCTTATAGCAATGATAAAATAGCAATAACAATGATATTTTTTCACTTTATTTCCACGATGACATTTTTCACTTTATTTCCACGATGAAATTTTTCACTTAATTTATTTCCACAATAACAGGAAAACAAAATTTGATTAAGACTTTCACTTTATAAAATCACACCTATAAGCATGGAAACCCAACCATGAAGACTGCACATAAATTCAGTATGGACATCACTTCGGCGGTATGAGTATGTCAATAATTAAATGCTCAATGTATTAATCGACGAGTTGATTGAGTATAAGCAGACTCATTGAAAGAGGTGCCGACAATGACAAAGATGTGTAGACATAAAAGATAGATATAAATAGAAACAAAAAGCAGAGAGAGAGAGAGAGAGAGAGAGAGAGAGAGATGGGAGATTAAAAGAACGAAGTTGAGAAGGGATGAAAAAAGAGAGAGGGGGAAGGGTGCTGGAAAGAGAGACCCAATACTGCCTACTGTGGCAAAAGGAAGCAAGTGACGATGGTGAAATTTCCTGTAAAAGAGCAAAATGTATATCTGTCATTTACACTCACGTCAATGCAATATCATGGAGAAAGGGGAGAAAGAAGGAGAAAGAAGAAGAGAGAGAGGGAAAAGAGGGAAAGGGGGGAAAAGGAAGAAAGCAAAGGGAAACAAAAGAAATGAGGAAAAATTTAGTACCAAAACCCCGGAGTTTCCGGGGGCTCCACTCCCTGGACCCCCGCAGTGGCTTTCCCTGTAGACATCCATCAGGGGTCCTAAGCAAGAACCCTGGGCCCCACCGCTAAGGGCTTCGCAACAAGCAACTCGCGGTGGGGGCTCACCTCCGCATATTCTATTTCTAGACTTAGTTACCGGGAAATTTTCGGCTCTGCCACCCCCCCCCCCGATAACAGGCAGAGAATGTAAGAGACCGGGAACAGACAACGAACAATTCAAAGAAAAGTCAGAGCTACCGCGCGAAGCGCGGGAGGGGAAAATCACGATCCCTGCACCCTCCCCCTAGCGTGCCTAGGGAGCGCGCTTTGCATTATCGTCCTCCTAAAATGAAATCCTAGCTGCACCACTGATTCTAGACTTAATTACCGGGAAATTTGTGGCTATGCGTATGCCCCCCCCCCCCGATAACAGGCAGAGAGCGTAAGAAGAGCGGGAACTGACAGCAAAAAAACGTCGGAAACTCCCCCCTCCCTGCACCCCCCCCCCCCCCAGGGAGCACTACCGTCCTCCTAAAATGAAATCCTAGTTACCCCGCAGAAGATAGACTTAATTACCGACAACTAACAATTAAAAAAAAACCTCGGACCTTCCGCGCTTCGCGCGGGAGAAGGGAAACTTCCCCCTCCCTGCACCCTCCCCTCTAGGGAACACTACATTGGCGTAAATTCCGGGGTGGGATGGGGGATCTATCACTCCCACTCGGGAGAGAGAGGGGGGGGGGATGGTGTGTACAAATTCCCCCCCCCCCCCATGCAGACACACTTTTTAAGGAAGAAAATATATTTCAATTAATCAGTTAGTAAAAATTCTGAATATCTATCATAAACAAACATATTTTAGAATTTCTATTTGAAAATGCTATTGAAAACAAAAAAAATGTGTATTTTTGGCTCGCTCACGTCGCTCGCTCATCGAAATCTTAGGATTTCCATCCGAAAATGCAATCAAAATCGAGAAAAGTGGTTATTTTTGGCTCGCTCGCTTAGCTTTTTTGTCATATTATAGAATTTTTATTCGAAAATGCGCTTCAAAACCGGAAAATGGTTATTTTCTGCTCGCTCGCTTCGCACACTCGCAAAATATGTATTAAAATGTGTGTGAGAGGGAAAAAAATCGTTAAAAAAGTTTTTCATCCCCCACTCCTCATATTGGATTTACGCCGGTGGAGCACTATCGTCCTCCTAAAATGCAGTCCTAGCTACGCCACAGATTCTAGGCATAGACTAGTTACCGGGAAATTTTGGGCTCTGCCCCCCCCCCCCCCCCCGATAACAGGTACCTGTTAAGCCCCTGGAGAAGAGAGAGAGAAAGAAAGAGAGAAGGAGAAAATGAGAGAGAGAGAGAGTTTAATAACTGAAAAAGAATGGGAGAGAAAAGGAAAGAAAAATTAGTATTCAGATATAACAGGGATGAGTCCTTTGGAAGCGCATAGAGACGTTATATCATAATGTGATATGCGCTATACAAGAACTGTATATTATTATTATTATAATTCAATTCTGCTTTTCTTCTCTGTACGCATGCATGCATGTACGGATGAAATATCCTGGCATTATGGTATTCCGTTATATGGTCATGCAAAAATGTATTGCATGTTTAATGGATAATTTCCCCGGGGGTCAATGGCACACATGCACTTTTCGATTCGCCTCTATTGACTACATCACTATGGAAACGACATCCCAAGGGATATACAACGGAGAGGGCGACAGTCGCCTTCATTTTCCCAAGAGTATCAAGGACGTTCGTGGATTCGGGTAGAAAAAGAGATTGCTGTGGGAGAGAAAAAATGTATATAAATTTATATCAAATGATATACGGGAGGCAAAGTAAACAATTAATATAGACATTGAAAATGTATAGAAAATAAACAGGGGATAAATAAGTGCTCATTCCCCCCCCCCCCCCCCTCCTACTCGGGTGATGCTCGTTATTCCGAAGGTTCGTTATTCCGAAGTTTCGTTATTCAGAAACACGCAAATTGCGTATATCTACATGTTCGTTAGTCCGAGATTGAAAAGGGGTCCGTTAATCCGAACATTTGTGGCGTTATTCCGAAGGTTCGTTAGTCCGAAAATGAAATGAGGTTCGTTGTTCCGAAGGTTCAGGGTGGGTTAATCCGAAAATGAAATAAGGTTCGTGATTTCGAAGGTTTGATAGTCAGAAAATGAAATAAGGTTTGTTATCACAGTAAAAAATATTTTAAACAACTGTTCAAAAATTTTAAGCAACGCTGTTTAAGCCAGTCACTCTAACAAATATTGTTTAAACTATTGAACAACTAATGTTGTTTAAACTTTAAACAGTTTGTTGTTTAATATTTTAAGCAATCTTTAAAAAACTAGATTGTTTAGATATTTTAAACATTTTTTTCTAAACAACAGCTTTAAACAACAAATATTGCTCAAAATTTAAACAACCAATTTAAACAGCGTTTTTACAGTGTAGTACGAAAGTAACTAACCATGCTAACGAACTAAGGAACCCTTATTTCATTAACGAAACTTCGGAACAACGAACGTTATTTCGTTTTCGGATTAACGAACTTTCGGAAGTATAACGAACCTTCGGAATAACGAACCTATTTCGTTTTCGGACTCACGAACCTTCGGAATAACGAACTGTAAACCCTCTTTCTCTCCCCTCCATCCCCCTCTCTCTAATGCTATCTCTCTATTTTGTTCTCTCTCTCTCCCTCTCTCTCTCCCTCTCTCTCTTTCTCTCTCTCTCTCTCTTTCTTTCTCTCTCTCTCTCTCTTTCTCGGTTCAATTATATCTTTCAGACTGATGTTATGCTCCAGAGAAAATAATTGTATGAGCGTTATTTCTCGAAAATTCGGTGAGTGACAACATAACAATTTATTGTCGCCGCTTTGCCGGATCATGTGTCCTATAACGTCTTAAAATCATCGTTTACCCTTTGACTATAAAATGTCATATTCGGCAAAATTGAAGTGCATGAACCACGAGGTTCCTGTTCCAGAATGAAATTATTTTCCAAGTCCTCATCCCACTCTTCCATGAGTTCAAGATATCCCTGTGGTGCTGGGAATAAACAGAACGAGATTTCTATGGGGACCTTGTTGGTTTACACGGATATGCATGCAGGGCATCACGATGTTAGGGACACTTGGGACATGAGCAGGAATGTCTGGAGGAGCAACTGCCGATGTAATGTATTAGCAGTCCATGCATTGCATGAAATAACCCTTCAAGTGCTTTCCTGCTTGACGCCGCAGTCCACTTCTTTTGGTACTGCGGAAACCGCTGACATTACATGCATGAGGTTTGTCAATATCATGAGAGGAATCTGCTTGTAGCATGCCTGGCAGGCATCTATTTGGCTATAGCAGCTTGATTGCGCTCCGTTTCTGCCAGCCCCCCCCCCCCCGCAAATTTGGATAAAATGGAAAAAGAAAAAGGAAAAAATATAACTTGTAAAACTTAATACTTAAATTGCTCCTAGGTAAGCAAAACCATAAAAGAGCAAGGGCTTCAGGGGGGCTCCGTCCCCTGGACCCCGCCTGTTTGGGTGACAGCCCCTCCCCCCCCCCCCCCCCACTTCAAAAAACGTTCCGCAGCCCCTGTTAGCTGCTGTATAGCAACAAGTCGCGCCCAATCTGCATGATTATAGATGCGGCACTCTATAGACCCCAGATTCTTAATTATTTTTGTCCGCGGGACAGAAATATTTCTAAAATTACGTCGCGAGCCACTAAGTATTACCATCACATATTTACTTATTGTACATTAGCGTGCGGGATGGGCTTTTCCAAATTGAATATCAACATTCGTCGGTTGCCCCGCAGAAGGGAACGAGCGCCCTCGACCAGGAAAAAAGGAACGAGGAAACATACAGCCAAAGTTTGAGATGTTTAAGAAATCTATTAATATTTACTTTCAAGAAATTTATACCAGATCTATTCTGTAATGTTCTTCAAGTAATTGTTCATAAATTTCTTAAAACATCTCAATATTAATTTTGACCACATATCTCTTCGTTCCCTTCATGTAGCCGGACAAGGGCGCTCGTTCCCTTCTGCCGGGCAACCGACGCATTACAGTTTCTAAATTTTGCGTGTGAGCAAAGAGAGATAGCTCAAATGTTTACACTCATTTTCAATGAAAATATAATTCAAGCATAAATATCTAGATAGGACATGAAAATTCCACAAAGACCACAAAGAGAGATAGCTAAAAATAATGTTTACACTCATTTTCAATGAAAATATAATTTAAGCATAAATATCTAGATAAGACATGAAAATTCCACAAAGACCAACTCACTGCTAAAACGAGTCATGATGGGCAGATTCCCGAACAAACTTACGGTACTTCAAACTTTTTTTCTTCGTGTGTGTGTGCGTGTGTGTGTGATGGGACGGAGGCGAGTTGTATTCCCTATATATAAACGTTTTGAAACCCTATAATGCATTATAAGTGCAGAACCTCCAAAATTGTGCCCCTTCATTGCATGCAATAACTTTTTAATCATTTGCCGTTGCTTGTTAGCAAATTTTCTGAATTGTTCTCCCCCCCCCCTTCCCCATTTTGAAAAGTCCTTGATCCTCCCCTATGTTGACTAAAATTCTAGACGGTGATCAAAACGATGACAAGAGCAGAGAAGTGCCCATCCCCGTGACTACTCCTTTTATTCCCTATCATCCAGTCCCATCGAATGACAGTTTGTACTGACGACAGCTGACGCTCTTCCCTCTATTCTCAAATGGATATAACATTTGGGAGGTGTTGTTTTATATATATATATATAAATCTCGGGTTGATCATATGCATAGATCTGCTGATTATATCATTCATACAAGAATGCGAATGCATTACGGAGGGGTGTATAGTTAAAACATTTGAATGGAGTTGTACGACCCAAATTTGCCGACAATTTTTTTGGTGGTGACCCCAATTTTTATCATCGTTTTTATTATATTATGCTACATCTTAAATCCCCCTCCCCCACAGACACACACATGAGAGATTACTTTAAAACGATATAGCAGATATACATGTAGATCTTTATTACTTATTGGGATGTTTAGGGACCTCTTTTTTTTTTACATTTGGGAAATGGCTCCTCTTGCTGGATGGTGATAAATTACCCTTTTTTATTTTGCGAGCGAAGCGAGCGAGCCAAAACCGCTTTTTAAAGTGTTATTTTGTCATAAAAATACACTGTAGGCCATAAGATATCTAAATGATATGGGCTATAGCTACTTGGTCTCCTATTTTTCATTTACAAGTCATTACATGGTTTTTCCCCTCCATGTTTTAACTAATCAACTATACCTTCCCAAACCCAAAACTGAAAACAAACAAAAAAACGCTCTTTCTCATACGTTGCAACTAAACTCTATAATTCCCTGCCGTTGTATATTCAAACATCCCCTTCACTCCCAACTTTTAAAAAACGCATTAGACAATACCAGACCACCTTCTGAATTACTCTTATAAATGTGTAACCATCCCACTTTACTTAAAATATTTATTTATTTTTATTTTTTATTTTTTACCCGTTCTTCATATTCTTTGGTTTGTTTTAATATTTGTATGGTTATTTTCCCTTGATGTTATGTCATCATTATTACATTACAACTCTGTGTTATGTTTGCATTTCATTTTCTTTCGTCAAATATGTTTTCATTTACCATTCTATATTTACGTTGTATTTGTTGTATTTGTTCTATAGCAGGACTCCCTTGTAAAGCAGGCCATCTGCGGCTCTCAGTGGGACCACCCTGCTTTTTATAAAGAAAACTTGAGTAAATAATAAAAATAAAACACCAGTTGGTCTAATTCCCAGATCATCTAACACCGCTATGGCTAAACCCATTTGGTCTACTACCAATATGGTCTACTAGTAACTGCCGTTTGATCCAATCATAACTTTGTCTAATGTCCACTTGGGCTAATTGTAATTTCGTCTAATGATCAAAATTGCCACTTCGTCTACTTAGTTTTCCCCATGTCGTCTAATGACTACTTGGTCTATTACCAGTTCATCTAATCAGATAGACTAAGTGTTGTTAGACCAAGAGGATATTAAACGAAATGGGCATGGTATAACTGGCAATTATACGAAATGTTACATGGGCTAAGTGGCAATTGGACGAAATGGTTATTAGACAAACTCGTTATAGACGGAATGGGATTAGACCATGTGGGATGAGAGCGAGACCAAACGGGCAATTAACAAAGTAGGAGTAGACCAAGTGACCATTCACCGATGATATTGTTGCCAAATATATTGCAGCCTTGCCTGGGGGAACTCTCCAACCTCCAAACTAAACAAGTTAATCACCCTACAAAAGAAAATTATTCGTATAATTACAGGTACTGCTCCCCGCGGGCAGGTAGGATTTTATCATTCCGGTTTTTATTTATTTATTTATTTATTTATTTTAATTTTTTTAAATTTCTCTTGCCTGTTATATTCCTTTTCTTTTGCACCTCCTACTCTTTCTCTATTCGATTTTGCCTCCCCCCCCCCCCCTCTCTCTCTCTCTCTTTCTCAAGCTCAGCGGTTTATAATTCTTTCTTTTTTTTTACCTGTGTGCGTGTGGGTGTGCAGGTGTGTGAGGGTGTGTGCGTGTTATTTATATTGATTTGTATGTAATGATATATTTTGAATGAAATCTAATGAAAAATATGGAAAAACAAAAAGTGTGCTTTTTTGTTGTTTTTTCATGTTTTTTAAATATATTTTTTCATAATTATACATATTTATTATGTCCTAGGGCACCCCTGACCCAAGCTTTTGCTTTTAGAGGTGTGTCTTCCAATTATGTTATATTTTGTTATCAATATCATGAATTTAATTCGTTGTTTCATTATTTTTCTGTTTATTTGAATATAACTGGAAATAAATGTATTTGAACTAAACTGAACTGAACTAACTCTAGTTTGGCACTTCGCTGGTCTATTATTGTTTGCTATCCGAAACCACCCTGTTTCTCACCGGCGTAGCCAGGATTTCATTTTAGGGATGGGGCGGTAGTGAGCACGCGCTTTGACGTTTCTTTTTTTTCTCTCTCTGTTGGCTGTTTTTTTTTTATTTGGGGGGGGGCCGCCTCCCATCGCCACCCTAGCTATGAGCGAAGAGAGCGAGGAAAACACAATTCTTTGCATGGTAGGAATGATAATTCGTCATCAAAATATACCATGGGCCTACAACATAAATTATGTAGATTATATTCGGTCACCTCACTTGCCGAATTTGTTTGCTTTCCATCTCGAATCTAAATGTGCAGCATTCAAGGGTAATCGGACACCTCGCTGCCCAAATATTATGATATTCTGCCCATCTCTGAAACAATCCTGTTTCTAGATTATACGAGCGAGCGTAGCGAGTGAGCTAGGAAAAAAAAATTTGTATACTGAGAACAGGTTCTAGTGTATTATACTCCATTCTCACGATTTCGTTAACGTACATGTTCATTTTATCTTCATCTTCCGCTCTCATCGTGGATATGACAGAAATAGTTTAACGGCCACAGGCCGTTATCTTCTAACATTCTAGTATAGGCCTAACATAAAATAGCGATACAAGATGCAAACCAATTTTCTTTGATGGGAACAGAAATAATCAACCTGCATTGGCTGAGATACTTAGCCTACAACACGAGCGAGCAAAGCGATCAGTTTTTCCCTTTCCCCTCCTTTTACTTTCATTTTCCTTTCTCCCTTTCTCTTTTCCTTTCCTTCTTTTCTTTTATTTCCCTTCTTTATATTTTTCTTCTTTCCTCTCCTTTCTCTTCATTCAGGTTCAATCCTCTTTCCCCTCTTTCCACTCTTTCCACTCTTTCCTTTTCCTTTCCTTCCTTCTTTTGCCGACAGAGGTGGCCCAAGTTGCGTCTGATTTTTTTTAGTGGGAGAGTGGGAGATGGGGGGGGGACGGGGTCACATCCCCATACCCCCGCTAAAGACGGCCCTGAGAGAACGATTCGTCAAAATCTTTGGGACTTATCAGTGCGCCCCCTCCCCCCACGATTTGGAAGGTGGCTGGGGGGGGGGGGACATACGATTTGGAGTTTTCTCAAAAGAGAATTTTTTGTTTCGTTTCGTTTGTCGACGATTTTTTTTTGATTTTTTTTGATTTTTTGTAAGAAATGACAACTGAAAAACTTCTCAATTTTTTTTTTTTTTTTTTTTTTTTTGGGGGGGGGGGGGAATATTTGAGAATATTTTTTGGCCGACCTTACGATCCACTTGTTGAGAAGCGCTGGTCCTGACACTGAAAGCCACCTTTTCTTTTCTTTTTTAGAAATTTATGTGGACACTGAAAGAAAGTACACATTAAGAAATTACGGTGCAATTCTGCACCCTTAGGGGTGCAGACCGCTGGTACGATAGCAGCACACTAGAGGGTGCAGATTTGCACCCTGAACTCGATCCTGCACCCTGTAGGGTGTTGCTATTGTACCAGCGGTCTGCACCCCTAAGGGTAATTGCACCCTAATTTCTTAGTGTGTAATGTATCATATTAGTAAATGTTTGTTTTCGTTTTTCCCCATAAATATACATTTGGAGGAGTCCCCACTTTCCAAATAAAGTACCCATTTTGATGATGCTCCCTCTCCGTAGGAGAAAAAAAAACAAAAACAAAAGAAAACGAAATTTAAAAAAAATCAATCAAATCAAAGCAAATCAAATTTTATTGACATTAAATCCACAATTTTGGATTATCATCAAAATGAACAGTACAAAACAAACAAATGATATACATAAACATAAACATAAATAAAGGAAAAGCTGCACGTATCTTAGGGCCAGGCTACACTAATTGACAAAATTAATTGCTTTGCATGCACAACGCACCCCCGATGATTACTGAATCCAGTCATGACGGTTTACCATGGTGATTAAACCATAGGTGATAATTATGGTGGCCCTGCCTGAAGTACGCTCGACAACAGGTCATGTGCGACTTGAATTTCGCATCCCAGGTCCTGAATTTCGCGCAGCGGGTCGTGAATTTCGCATCGCGAGTCGTGAATTTCACGACTGGGATGCAAAGTTCGCGCCGCGGGTCATGAAGTTTGCATCGCAGGTCGTGAATTTCGCGCCAGGGGTCATGAATTTCATGACCTGGGATGCAAAGTTTAGGACCCGGGATGCGAAATTCAGGACCCGGGATGCGAAATTCACGTCGCACATGACCTGTTATCGAGCGTACTTCAGGGCCGGCCGCGCCACCATAGATAACCCACAATCGCTCGCAACTGCATGCATATCGCCATCGCGACCACAGCTACAGTGCAGTGCAACGCTTCCGAATTAGAATTGCCTAGTCGCCCTTCAGTTTGATACTAGTAATACATGTACTTAGAATCTACTTGTTTGTACATAAACGTAGATCTATGTATCGATAATTTTTGCTTTGGTCTCCTGAAAAATACGCTATAGAGTACAAGTGCACCGGATTGTTCTGCATGTTTCAGCTCCGATTCTAGTAGGAATCTACCTCCCATCTGCTTGTGCATCTAAACACCGTTATCTAGTAAAAGTCTCTGTGAAAAAGGATCAGCATGAGCGACAAACCACCTCCATACAATCCGGTAAGTCAATTACGTGAAGTAGACCTATACAGTGCAGTTTATATCTGGACACTGCACATAAATCACACTGTAGAATTAGTGTAGTGTAGTGTGATAAACGGAAAGTGCTTGTGCTTGAAGTTGAGAATTATGAAATAATTCATCATATAATCTGCTGAATTGTACCAAAGCATAGTCTATATCTGTTTTTACCCGGATCCTTGTGAAATAATGAAATAATGAAATAATTCATCATAATCTACTGAATTGTACCAAAGCATATCTATTTTACTCGGATCCTTATAAAATGGCCCTGCTTCTGAAGTGAGGGGCACATTTGAATATGAAGTCATGGTAGTCATGGTAGTTATTAGCAGCCACTCGCTCGTCCTATGTATTTAGGAAATGAGGTAAGGTTATGATATGCATACTTTTGCTTTCACATGTTTGCCATGACTTGTTAATCTTGTTCAGTCCTGGGAAAAATGTATTCACCCATTGAGGAAAATTTAAAGAACATTAATTGGGTGATTTTCAACAAAGTTCCTCAACCCGGGGGTATATGTCTCCTTGAGGCCTGTACATCATCCGCGTAAATGAAAACGTAGAAAAGGGGTTGTTTTTCAGCACCAGGTGGGGAACCCGGAGATCCCATTAAGGGTATCAAAAACAGAAAGAATCTAGGAAAAGAGCATAAAATTCAGAAGAATGATGATGCATTCCTTGAATAAATTCCCCATTAAGGGTATAAACATCGGAGATGTTGGACGTGATTCCCTTGTTAGGGCATCAAAACAACTCCTACTTTTACATGTAATTCACGTTCACTGTGTCATGAAAAAGGGAGAAAAGGGTAGTTTCTTCAGTACAAGGTGGAGAACCTAATACCCTGCTAAGGGTATCGGAAATCAGAGGTAATGATGCAATCCTTGGATTAAATCCCTGTTAAGGGCATAAAAATCGAAGATGTTGGACATGTTTCCCTGTTTAGGGTATTAAAATCACTGGTACCTTAATCCCCGTTTAGGATGCTTTTCAGAAAGTGATTTACCCGGATGATGTACAGGTCTCAATGAGACATGTCACATGTCCCCCCCCCCTTCCCCCCCCCCCCCCCCCCCCCCCCCCCCCCCCGGTTCCTCAATTGGTAATGCTGAATAAGTTCACACCCCTGCATATTTTCATCAAATTTGGGGTAGGGGTTAAGATTGGGATTAGGATTAGGGATAGGATTAGGGTTGGAGGGGATGTGAACTTCTACTTCTTCACTATTACCTTACAATTTGTATGCAATTTCTAGTGCAATGAAAACTATTGGAGCCCTTTGTTGAAATTTAAATTCTTGCTGGGGGGGGGGGGTATTGTAGTGGTATTACTGATGAGGAAATGACTGAAATGGCTGAATGCAAAGGTGTGAACTTGAAGTGAAACCCCCACTGACTACTTATTATCACCCAGATTTTCCCGTTCCTGTTTCATTAGTTATCTGCCTCTCTTTTCTTTGTTTTTTTTTTTAATGATTTTTTTCTTTGTTTGATTGGGGTGCATGTGACCTTGTGTGCCATTGTAAATGGGGGCTTTCACTTTGACATGTACATGTACAACACATGTAGGCCTACAGATACATGCCACATTTAGGTACTGTACCTAAGGTTTGTAGCCAATTGGTCTACTACCAGTTGGTCTAATTGCCATATCGTCTAACACCACCATGGCTAAACTCATTGGGTCTACTATCATTTTGGTCTAATTGCCATTTGGTCCAATCATCACCCACTTAGGCTAATTGTCATTTTGTCTAATGATCAAATGGTCTACTTGCCACTTATTTTTCCTCATTTTGTCTAATGAAATGACTGTTTGGTCTTCTACCAGTTTGCCCGATCAGATAGACCTAGTGTGTTAGACCAAGTGGGTATTAGACCAAATGTACATAGCCTAACTGGAAATAAGATGAAATGGTAAATGGACTAAGTGGCAATTAGACCAACTGGTTATTAGAAAAACTGGTTGTAGATGCAATGTGATGAGATAATGTGGGATGAGACCAAACAGGAATTAGACAAAGTGGGAGTAGACCAAGTGACAATTCACCATACCAAACGACTGATCTGTATGAAAAGAATCTGGATATGTCATTGGCTGAGATTGTGAAGCCGCCCGACGGCCACATTATCACTCCAAAGTACCACTCCACGTACGCATAATTTGTTTGTGTACAGATCCATCCCTAAAAAATGGGCTAAATTCGATGTAAAGTGCTGGAATTGTTAGCTCTTAACTGCATAAATCTTCAAATAGAAGGCTTTGGACCAAGATTTCGCCCATAATCATGATTAAAATGAATAAGTCTAATGTTCATGCAAAGTCATTGAGGTTTTGAGTGGTAAGATGGCTGTTTTCACCTGTGCATCTGCTTTGAGTGTTTGTACGTTGCACAATAGACATTGAGGTATCCAGATTCTTTTCATACAGATCAGTGTACCAAACGCTATATGGAAAGGTCGCACTAAAGGTCCTTTATTGTCCTGACTACCAGCTACACATGTAGTACTAGTAGTCCAGTAAGGGTAACATGGAATTCCCCGTTGTCTAAAAATAGTTGTTGTTTTTTTACCAATAACGGAACATTATACATGTGTAAATGCTATTGGAGACTTGTGATCATTTGAAGGCTTAGATTTACATGTACATTTCTTTGCTGGATGGAGTCAATAGAATTTCAATTAATTACTGAAGTTTTGTTTAAGTGGGAGGATGAATATTATGCACATATTCACATTACTGAAACGATCTATTTGCAACTTTAGACAAGGTTATGAAAAAAAATAAAGGAGATCATAATATTTGAAGTTAAAATATGGAAATTGGGAATTTACAAAAGTATGGTGGGGGGGGGGGGGGCCGGGCCCCCCACTCCAGGGTCTGAGGGACCGCATTCGCATTCCCAAAATCTCCGGTAAGGGGTACTTTTCGCCCCACAAAGTCAGGCCCGAGTATTGTAAAAAAAGGGGGTGTATTTGACTTTTCACCCGAAGATTTCCTTAAAAGGTGGTCTTTTTCAGCTTTGATCAAATGATAAATTCGGCCTTTGACGTTAGGGTATGAAATGCAGATTGTCACTAAATTTGTATGTTTCTAAGATGGTTATTCCTCATGTTATTTCCGATCATATTGCAATGGGTGCAATCTCCCCACGCTAAGTCCTCTTAACTTGATAATTTGTTCGACAGAGAATGAACTAATTATCGTCTGCACCGATATCTGCTCGAAAAGTCATTGTTTTTATGGTGTAGTGCACAGGTTTGCTATTGTTTTGTCCTCCATCATGACATCATCAGGGAACCCTCTATTGTAATGACAGCTTACATGTACCTGAGATGGGGGGGGGGGGGGAGGGTTGTCCTGAGATAGGGGGTTGAAATGAGAGCTCACCTGAGATAGGGGGTACATTCATTGAGCAGTGTTCTGGATTTAGGGGGTCTCCAAGGCAGGAAAAGCCCGCGAAAGGGGGGGGGGGGGCTCAGAAATTTTGGCTGTCTGGAGATTGGGGGGGGTGCTTGCAATTGGGAACAAGCATATGCGTACCCTAAATAACACTGAGTGGGGGGGGGCGGGGGGGGGGGGAAGAAAAAAAAGAAAGGGAACCCTACATGTACATGTACATTGTATGTTAACTTAAGGATAGCTAATTCTCAACATGGTGAATGTTGTAATGGAATAAAGCAGTCTCTACTACAGTAACTCTATTGTATTCACAAAATTTATCTCAGTTGATGAGCTTCATGTTATGAGTCATAGTGAAAGGAGGTCCTGAAAATAAGATAGCCTTTTACAAGATGGCTTCCTTCATGTACAAAACATCGCCATACAGGGCTGAGGTTTTTATTCTTAAATTTCACTTCAGTTACACTATCACATCTGTAACTGGCATGAGGATTTAATTCATTGATAATTATTATTATGATAATGATAATGATAATGATAATGAAAATGATGATGGTTAAAAGTGATAAGGTTGATGATGATGATGATGATAATAATAACAGCAGTAATGGTAATTGTATTAATAAAAATAATGTTAATATTGATTATTACATTTATGATAATGTTGAAGATTATAACAGGGATAATGATGATTATGAAAATAGTGAATATGAAAAATTGGAATGATGATAAAATAATAGTGATGATGGAGATAATATTAATGATAATCATAATACTAAGAACAACAATGATAATAATAGTTATAATAGTAATAGTAATAGTAATGATGATGATAAATGATAATAATAGTAATAATGATAATAATAATCATGATCGTGATAGTGAAAACAAACATATTATCCATTACTACATATTTATATTTTTGTAAATCCTTCATGGCTGTTGCTCTTGCATTAATCGCAAACCATGTAAATTAACAAATAAACCTCATACTGTACAATGATAACCAATCCATAGTGTTGACTTTTCAGAGTGCAGCACCTGCCCCCGCCCCTGGTTACCCACCGCAGCAAGGCTACCCTCCACCTCAAGGTCAAGCCCCTGGCTATGCACCTCAACCAGGATACCCCCCTCAGCAAGGCTACGCCCCTCCGCAGGGCTACCCTGCTGCCCAACCTGGCTACGCCCCTCAGCCTGGCTACCCAGCTGCCCAACCGGGATATGCACCCCAGCCTGGCTATGCACAGGCGCAGATGACCAGCAACACAGTCGTCGTAACGGCTCCTCAACCTGTACAGCAGAGTACTGTAGTGGTCCAACAGCAGCAGTGAGTATTAGATTTTCATTTTCTCAGTTGAATCCTGGTTATGAAAGTGTTCCTCTGGGAAAAAAAGTTATTGGACAAAGCTCCTGTTAAACACACTAACAATATTATTTTTCTTTTTACTTGCATGAATGATTGTAGAAATTGTACAGACTTACTTCACATTGAACCACTGGGTGATCATGGTCACATCACGCTGCGTTACATGGCCTTTAGTGAATGGTAGGCCCTAAATCTACGCATCAGGCCCCACTCTTTTGAAAAGCTACAGCGAATCTATGAAGATTCAGATCTTGAACCTGACACTTTTTAGATAAGAGGGGTGTATTTCATTTTATTACACCCAGGACTTCAAGGGCCTTAATAATATTCAGTTTTGTGAAATGCAGTGATGTGATGTGAAAGTGATTACCCAAAGGTTCGAAGCAAGCCATTGTGCCTTGGTACAATATCGTTATTTCCTTATTTATTTATTTATTTATTTATTTATTGATTGATTGATTTATTCATTTATTCATTTAAAGTTTTATTTAAGCAGGGTTGACTCTTCATTTTAAAAAAACTGCTTTTAATGACTGCCCTGCATGATAAAAACAATACATGACTGTTACAGACATATAGTAAATAGACATATAAATATTACATGAATTCACAGACAGTTCAAATGATAAGCGAGAAACAATGCAATTGACCGGGCAATTAAGAATGAAATTAAACATTATGGACTAAAAACAGGAAATTACTAAGAAATCATTTTGCTATACGACATTACAGCAGGAAGGAAAATACTGAAGGCTAGAATAGAGAGTGGGGGATATAAGTATAATAAACATAATATTTTTGTGAAAAATAGAATAGAGCCTGTCACTGCATAATAAAGCGATACATGTGGCATAGAGCAAAGATTAATTATAGTCAACATGTAAACAAAAAATAATGATCAGCAGTCCAAGAAAATGGATACAGATCTAAACCTGTAATAAATGTAGCCAAATATTAGACTGTTCTGGTAATCATTGTTTACTGCATGTAATTAATACTCATATATTCAGAAAAAAGAGTGAGTACATGTATGATGTAAGTATCTTTCTTCGCCTAATATTTACTTTTATTCATGGTTGCCGGTGAGATTATTCCCATGTTGTTTTCTATCAAAGACTGCAGCAGTGTGCATTGATTGCATTCAGATTTTGTGTGGACTTTAAGCAAAGCAGTGCTATGTTCAGTCTTTATAAATCTGTTAAATCTGTATAAATATTCATGTATGCAGCCGTTCAAAGTGTTCACCAAACTTTGTCATCATCAGCAGTTTTCACCACATTACACTTGACACACCATCCCATGACAAATCCCCAGCATATATACTTACATGTACATTGATGTAGACTCCTTAAAACTCATGTGCAGGGCCTGCATGCAAAACAGTGATTGAACCAATGGTGAAGCCATACCGGGTGAAAACTGGGTGAATAAATGAATGAATGGATGGATGGATGAATGAATGGATGGATGAATAAATGAATGAATGGACGAATGAATGAAGGAATAAATAAATAAATGAATAAACGAATGAAGGAATGAATGAATAAATAGATCAATTCATGAATAAATGAATTGATAAGTAAATAAATGAATAATTAACATAGTAAATAAGTAAATAAATAAATGAATAAATAAATGAATAGATAAATAAATGAATAGGTAAATAACTGAATGAATAAATGAATAGATAAATAAATGAATATATAAATGAATAGATAAATATATAGATGAATAAATAAATAAGATGATATCATATTGGCGTACAGAATTGGAGTTTCTTTCACTTGAAGCCAAAATGTAAAATATAGCTTGTCACCAATTTTCCCCCATTACCCAAAACTTGACCTCCTGTTTTTAATATAAGTGACATGTTATGTTTTTAACTGTGATAATGGGCAAATGATAAGATTCTTGTAAAAAAAAAATCTACCACTATTGATAACTGAATAGATGCGTGTTTGATATTTGCCAAATGAATTCGACATCAAGTGTAGAACAACGTGCATGGACTTAAAAACTAAGAAATATTAGTCAAGGAAAATGGTGTGTAATGTATGTATTGTCTACTGAGACACGATGACATTGTCCCATACGTGCATATTCATGATAGTACTAATTATGATGGTATTAACCTAACCGAACCCCCCAATCTTCATCACAGTTCTATGCGTTTGACCAAATGTGCTCCCTGAGCAGTGGTTGTATGAACATCTTCATATGTGAACAGGGAGTTGAGTAGAATTCTTTCTCCACTGATTTTTGTCATTTTCTTATTTTTTTTTCAGCCGTCGGGGTGTGAATCACGTGCTGCATTGCATCATTACATTCTTCTTTTGGCCTTGGGTCTTCGTCTGGATCATCCTGGTAAGAATCGTCCTCAAAAAAAAAAAAAATTCTGAAGGGCACATCAGGCCTCACTGCTAACAATGACAATAACAAAAAAATTGGTTAAATGGTTGGTTAAATGGTTACCTGACTGCTACGAAAGCATGTGTATGCTTGTTAGTAAGCAACCAGGAGAGACCGACGGCCCCTTTTTAGGGACTTGGTAATTTTTACCAAAGGGCATTAGTGCATCCACTTGGTTTCGAACCCGGGTACTCTTGGTTTCTAGACCACTGCTCTATTTACTTAGCCACAGCACCTGCTCAAATTAGCAGTTAAAGGTGGAGGATTCCATTTTGCAAATTTTCGGAAACCTCGTCATGATACTTACAAGGGTCGAGCAGAATACACTGTACCATACTGATCATTAGTATGAAATATCATAGTCATAGGCTTTGCATGCAACTTTTTGTAAGAAATGAAAAAACTATACTCATTTCTTCTGAACCGTTTTAACAGCTTGAATTCAAATGTCGAATAGATGAATGGTCTACCCCGCACAAAGTCCTGAAAATGGCCCAGTCATGTGTATGCACCGTATATTCATCATTTCCAAACTAGAAATCTTCATTAGTATGTACTTATAGTCTTATACTAATGTGTGTAAAAATTTTATTTTGTGCCTGGACAGAATAATCTCACTAATAATCGTGATTCTAATCGCAATTCAACTTGCAGTTAGAAGTGCAATTTTTCAGAATAATTGCAATTATTTGCTCTGCGTTGTGTGTGTGAACGGAATCGTGATTAGAAAATCGGTTTATCTATCCCATCATTCTTTGCGCCTATGCGATCGATGCACTATGCATGCAGTGTGTGCGTATGCAGTGTATAGAATGTATGTTACGTAAAGGATGCATGCACTATATGCATAAGCATGTAAACACTGCATGCTATCCTTGCGCCGTTGATCTCTTATAGTAACAAATCTTCTGTATAATACTAGTAGTACATAATTATTTAGTATTTAATTACTGAGTTAGTTGCTGTACTTTTTGTAGCCCTTTAACTGTCGATGTGTATTTTCCCCTGTCAACCGTGTATAAGAGAAGTTTAAGTGGAGAAGTTTGTGGGCTCTCCTGCCTGTTTCCGTTGCTTCCCCATGTGTATGAGTGGTCAAAAACAAAATCGAAATTAGAGTCGCAATCCAAATTTTGATTTTTCCTTATGTGTGAACGGTAGCAGTAAAACTGAAATTTGGATCGCCATTTGAATCGCGATTCAAATTTCAATTCCTCTTGTGTGTGAATGCACCTAATATCATTGTGCTATAAATCCAGCTGAATATCACTTGCTCTTGAAAGAGGAAGTGATATTGTAAAATGAACCTGAATGGAAGCTAAACCAAGAATAAAGACAGAAAAATAGATAAATGAATTATGTGAGTATGATGACCATGTATTTTAAAGTAATCAGGTTTGGGGAATTTTCTAATCAATGGAATTTTGCAGCAATTGTTCAGATGTAACTTTGAGGCCATTTCACATAATGTTAGGTAGAATTTAAGTGGACCATACACATACCTGTTTACTTAGAAGGTACGTTTGAACACTTTGACATACCAGTAGTTATTGAAGGTGAGCAGATTTGAAATGTGAGGGGAAGTTAGGTCAGGAAAGCAACTTGATGAAAAATGTTTTCAGGTGGTTAATCTAGTATAAAGAATATTAATATTCATGATCAGTACATACCTGTCAACAGGTTCCTATTAAATAGGAATATTCCTATTTTTGGAGAAAGAAAATTGCCATTTTAACCCACAGTGTGTTCCTATTTCTGCACAAGTTTGTCTGTGGTTTCAAATAGGAAATTTAGGAATGTTCCTATTTTAAAAAATTTCTTAATAATACGTTCCCATTTCTTGGCTGTCAGGGTTGGCAGGTATGTCAGTATCAATTGGAAGAATTCAGTACTTGCCTCTTATACTGGGTGTCCCACGAAAAGCGGAACAGTGGACTTTCAGTACTTTACCTTAAAAAGTATGTAATTTTTCTACATCATTGGGTTCAGCATCCTCTACCGAGAAGTATGATACCAATATCATTGAATTTGGTGAAGTAATTTTGATTCTATGTCCATGTCTTAAAATACAGTCATTTTCAAATTTTGGGCTAGAGATGAGAGCAAAGTTGTGTCAGGAAGGCCTTTCATAATACGATGTTTCAGGGAAGACCATTGATGCATGTAAATAACAAAACATGCCATATGAAAGGCTGTTCCTGGCACGATTCTGCTCTCATATGTCGCAAAAAACATGCAAAATGTGAAAATTACTATATTTTTAAAAAACGGGCTTAGAATCAATATTACTTCACCAAGTTCAATGGTCGTATCATTTTCTTTGGTGGAAGATGCTTTAGCCATTGGTGTAACCAAAATATCAACATTTTGAGGGTAAAGTACTGAAAATTCGCCATTCCGCTTTTTCTGGGACACCTGGTATAGCTAGAAAAACTGTACTCTATGGAAGAAGAAGGCTTCACTGTACACCAAGTATTCTTTCTTGAAGATGAGTGTGGTCCTGAAAAGGACCTACCCACTCTCGACGTTTCAGTGAGCATGTTCTTACCATCCTCCGTAGAATGAACTTTTTCTGTCTTCAAGAAAGAAAACTTGGTGCAGCCTGAAGCCTTCTTCTTCCTAGCCTCTAGCCGAGGCCTATTGCTGCAATCCCCTGCGCTGCATTCCCCTGTAAACACCTGCCAATGAGAACAGCTACCAACGAGACTACGAGGCGTCAGCGCCGAGGCCTCTACTCACTTGCCCGTTGTACTTAACACTGACAACAACAATTCTTTTTATTTTTATTGAAAAACATCTACCGGAGCGGTAGATCTTAATATGCGAAAAACTTTTGATTGACACTGTCGTACTCCCACCCATCTCTCCTTCCACCAATCAGTGAGCGGGACAGACTCCTACTACTAAATATTCAATTTTTAGATTCACCAATCAGTGAGCAGACTTTTGCCTTCCATATTAAATATTCATGTAACATTGTTTCATCATGGCGGAGACTTGTCACGAAGAAAAGTTGACCAGAAGCCTTGCATTTGCTGCGAAAAAGCTCAAAATATCGCATTTCAAGGATTTACACGTTGAAGCCATTACCAGTGCATTGAATGGGAGAGACGTTTTTGTAAGTCTTCCCACCGGCTCTTCCTCTATATACCGATTTCCTGCGGACAGGCCCCACCATCTCGAACGAAACAAGCCCTGCTGCGCTGGGGGCAGGAACCGGTTGCTCACCGCCAAGTCTAAGGAGCATTGTTGTCGTCATTTCTCCCCTTGTCTCCCTTACGCAGGGAGAAATATATTTTATTTTTCAACTAGGACTCAATAACAGCCGTTATTTTTCGGCAAAAATGCTATGAAATATAATTGTATAATGTAAAAGTATGAATATTTGTTCAGATCAATGAAATTTTTTTTATTGCTTTATTACGTAAGGTAGTTCCCTCCAAAATAATGGACGAGTTCTTCGCCAAACATGCAGCTCATTGGTCAGAATGCTTGAAGACAGCAAATTGCATATAATCTGCAATCTGCAATTTGTGACATAATCTGATATCACTACCTTATTTTAATACTACATATTTAATGAGGGAGCAAGTGAATAGAGGCCTCGGCGCTGACGCGCCTCATAGTCTCGATGGCAGCCGTTCTCGTTGGCAGCCGTTTTACAGGGGATTGCAGCAAGAGGCCTCGGCTTCTTCCATACGTTCTACCACCATCAAAACCCTCATAGAATAAAACTACACTCATGGACAGAACTTGGCATACCTACAAGAGTAGCCTGATTTTTCATTAAAAATACTGTGTTAGAGATGTAAGTGAAATACATGAAGTATCTTTCAACCTACAGGAACCAGGTTGTCCTTATCACATGTATGAACCCTTTAACCCGCTGAATACTGAATTCTCTCTTTCCCATATACTTAATACACAGGCACCTGGTTCTAGTAACCAACGAGTTGAAAGTTGAAATTTGCCAGGAATTGGCACAGTCACTCCTTTGCCACACATGCAGCCCCAGCACAAAACAATAAGCACAAAGTGGAATAGGGATTGCTCTGCCCAACACAAAAGCTTTGCAACTTACCCATTTGTACCGTGTTTACACAGTGACTCTGCTCGAGCGTTGAATCCTCAAGCAGGGTCCGAATGCTGTGAAGAGGGCAACTGTGATCGTGTTTATATGGAAACAAAACAGGCGAGTTTGACACGACCCGCGTATCACGAACGGAAGTAGAATTGTGATGACTTACCTAGTTCGCCCATTGACCTAGGTCAGTGGGTTCAACACATCAACACGACTTTCTGTTTACACAGGAAAAAATTGGCGAGTCTGACTCGGCTCGCGGATCGAAACCTGCAATTCTGGTGGATCAAAAAAGCGGTGTTCAACACGGCTCGCGGGTCACACTGATCCTGTTTACATGACATAAAATTGCCCTGTTGAGCACGGGTCGCGTGTCGAACCCCCGAGCCGAGTCACTGTGTAAACACGGTATTGGTTAGCTGGTTTAGACCCCCTTTACAGATTCACTTTGGACTTTGATAAACACTTTTATGATCTTAAAGCTTGTGGTGAATCTCTCCCTTGAGAAATACAGTGTGGAACAGAGAAATGCTTTGCATGGCTCATTAAAGGCTTGTTCAGATACGACGCCACAAACCCTCGCGACAAACTCACACATTTTTTTTGTGTCGTTAGTGAATGGGATATGAGGCAACAAAAAAAATTGCTGAGGAAAGAGCCACGTCTTTTGCTTCCCGGTGGCAAAAAGAGATGTGGGCCAATCGAATTCTTAAAAAGTTAGCGCAGAATATGATGTCATGAGTTTGTCTGCGCAACTTTTGACAAAATCTCTTTTATTTGAGCGCTCACTTGTTAATGCGCGTTCATGAATATGTGTGGCGTGGTTTGCTGCGCCATATCTGAACACTAAAAAAATTGGGGGGGGGGGGGTGTCGCAGGGGTTTGTCGTGTCATATCTGAACAAGCCTTAAAGGCAAAGTCCACCCCAGAAGTTTCACTATTTCAATAAAAGGAGTTCAATTTGAACAGCATTTTAAAAAAGAAATGAGCAAAATCGGTCAAAGAATAAGAAAATTACACTCATTTACATTTTCTAGTAAACTACTCTCAGCTCTGCAAATTGGCAACACTGATGACATCATATGCGAGCAGGTCTCCATTCCCTTTGTACATGAAATTTCACATTTTTGCATTTTACTTGGAAGTTACACATTTTCTTACCCACAGTCAAAGTATATTTTGTAAAATGCAATTCTTCTGAACATACATTGACCGTTGGGGTTAGAAAATGTTTAACTTCAAAGAAAATTGAGAAAATGTGAAATTTCATGTACAAAGTGAATGGAGACCTGCTCGCATATGATATCATCAGTGTTGCCAATTTGCGGAGCCAAGAGTAATTTACTAGAAAATGTAAATGATTGTAATTTTCTTATTCTTTGACCGACTTTGCTCATTTCCTTTTTAAAATGCTGTTCAAATTTATCTCCTTTTATTGAAACAGTGAAATTTCTTGGGTGGACTTTCCCTTTAAGCATTAAACCTATAGGAATGGGCTTATTTGGGTAAGTGTTTCATCTTTAACCCATGGCAAAGGGAATAAAGTTTAGGTAAATAATTTCAGGCAATGATTTCCTGGGTGACAAAAAAAATCAACTTTCATTAAAATTGGTTGCCTGCATGAAGTCTGTCTATGTGAACTTTGGATAATTTCATACTGAATGTTTATGTAGTTGGCACTGCTTTATTTGGTAATATAACTGATTGCCATGTTTAAATAATCAGTGAAATGGACCTTGCCTCAAGAGTTGTGATGAAAACATTGAGAATGTGACATCATGAAATGTACATGTAACTCAGTTTTCTAGGTTAGAATTTTGGAGTTCTGTTGGATCATAACCAAGCACTGGATTCAGAATTTTTTAAGGTGGGGGGGGGGGGGGGGGGGGGGGGGGGGGGGGGGGGGGGGGGGGGGGGGGGGGGTGGGGGGGGGGGGGGGGGGGGGGATGGACGATCAGCTTTTTCAGGTGTGGTTTGTGGTTTGTTGGGTATGGTGATGTTGACCAGGAAATAAGTTTTAAAATGTTTGAATTGGCAGTAGACAGGTCCATGATGGGATTTCAGTGAAACACCATTTTTTTTTTTTTCTGATACTAGTATGTAACAATCTTTTCATACATTGTTAATGCATTGCTGGAGATATATAATTGTTGCTGATTTGAAAAAAAAAATGCCTGTTCTCATTACACTGTGCTTCACTGTGAGGGATCAGGAGCTGATCAGACCCAGTGACAATAATGATACAGATTTTCTATTCAAAGTACACCCTATTATTATATCATGTTTACATTTGAATATGCTGGCTTATTGTTAATACTAGGCCTAGAAATTCAGGCCGAATATTTGCAAATCTCAGTTGAGAGAGAGAGATAGAGAGAGAAAGACCAAGAGAAGACATCTCGGTCTGTTTCTTAAAACTTGTTATCAAACAAGTTGTAATTAACTGTTATAAGCTACTGAAATTCTTGCATCTGATTGGCTGAGAACAAATTTGTCATAGAAATGTGGCAGTTGTTACTTATAACAAGTTCTGTGAAATGGGGCCCTGACCCTATGATCTTTTACCTTTGAACTCTTAAAAAATATTTTAAATTTTTTTTTTCATTACACAGTGCATCACTGAGGGAGCCTAGAGACCTAGGCTGGACACCACACAGAAGATCAAGAGGAGACATCCTGTCTTTGACTTTTGACATCATCCTACCTTTGACCTTTGACCTTTCAGTTTGACCTCTGATGTTGCCTGCATGCAGCACTCTGTTTTCTTCCAAGGTTGGTACGTGCTTTCAGAAACCCTATGGTGTCTTAGAAGTACATGTATTAAAAAGTAGAAAGAAAATCTTTTGATTTCCAATTAAACAAGAAAGAATTTGTTTCTCTCTGGTTTTTCTTCTGTGTGTAAACTGCAGGCATACCTTATTAAACAGAAATTTTTTTATCGTGTTAGAGTACATGTAAATCTGCAAATGGTACAGTGAAGTTCATGTGTATCTATCAGAAATGGCAGTTTTTATGAGCATAATAAAAACCTGTATAGTACACGTAATTCTACAACGTATTTCCTTTTCCCCTGCCAAACAGTCCATTATCAAAGTTTGATGATGTACATGCATGAAAACATTTTTTTGTTGTTGTTGGTTTATCTCAGTTTCCCTAGAAATGTGATCTAAAGGCTTGTACAGACATGAGGAGGGGAACTGCACGGTTTTTAATTAAAGCACATTTTGTAAAAAATGAATGACGGTGATGCAGTGAAGGACTGCGCATGAAAATGTGCTCTCGTTTACTTGTGTGTTATAAAATGCACTGGAAAACCCTTGCAGAAAAACCTGTGTGGTTTAATTTCCCTCTTCATATTTGAACGAGCCTTTTTCTGTACATTTAGTCAAAATGATTTTACATACATTCTCTAGTGTGGAGTATACTTGTTTACTTTAGTTTCACTTTCGTTTTCAGCGATTTTGATATTGTCACATGTGGGATTTGATAGCATATTTAAAGAGTCCTTTTCACAAAGTTATTGTAGAATGACAGTCAATATTATCTGGCTTTACCATTTTGTTCCAAATATAGGGCACTTTACTATTGACAGGATTGACATGTAAAGAATATGAAATTAGATCTTGTTAGATCAGGCATGTCAGAATGTTGATAGCAGACAATGCTGGGGGGGGGGGGGGGGGCAGGGGTAGAGCAATGTGAACTTAGCAATTGATGCCCCTCCCCCTCCATACATTTTTCTTTCTCAGCATTCTGGCAGGTCTGCTGTAGATGGCTGTACTGTATGTACACATATCTGTATTTATCTCTTGAAATGACTTTCTGACTTTATTTCTCTGAAAATGATATTTTTTTTTATCCAGAGCCCTAGAAAATATACCAAAATTATGAGCAGAAAGACAAAAAATTATCTGCACCTTCCAAATCCTGTTTGTTGCATTAAAACAACAGTGAACTGACCCTTATTATGATGTATTTACAACAGCGCCAACTTACGGCTACTCAAAACCAGAGACACTTAGAAACATTATATCCTTTGTGGCTTCTCATGAATTTCCTTAGTATGAATTCAAATACATTTTAACAGATGTTACTAAAAAAAAATAAAGCTCTCATTGATCAGAATAGAGCATGCTAGGATCAAAAAGGGGACAAAATCAATAGTTTAGGACTGAGAGGGTGCTATTTCAAACTCCCATACAAGGGTGCCAGTTTGCTCTGGCTTTAACATATATGATCATTATATAGTGTTTGATGCCAGGGATTTGAAAAAAAATATATCTAAAATTACCTACATTGCTTAAAATTGGCAATAAGTTTTAAAGAATTCATACTCACCTTTGTCCTAAGATTGGCAATTAAATAACCTTTTTTTAACATAAAAGATCATTGACTTTTTCAGTTCAGATTGGTGACTTTTTATAAGAGCAATGTAGCAATTAAAATAAGACTGGTTGAGAATTTGAAGAGGTAAAGCTGAACACCTCTCTCCTGAATTGGTTAATTGAATATGGATATTGTAGGCTGAAAATCCATGGATGTGTGCAAATAGCATTAAGGAAATTCCTCCTCTGAAATAACTTTTATTCTCCCCTTCTTGTAGTATCTTGTTATCATTGAGATCAGTACTCGTGTTCTGGTGTAATTATCCCATTGTTTCCTAGACCAAGATTTTGTGTACAATGTTTAATGTGTGTGTAACATCTAGAAGGAACCAGTCACTGGAAATAATTTGAGGTTCCATGCAGGCATACCATACTTAGAATGTCAGCTACATTTTTTTTTTCACTTTTGTAAAGAGATATTGTGATTGTGAATTAGACTTTGAATGAATGTAGGCTGCAGCTGATAGCAACAATGTTCTGGTAGTACCCATGAAGGTCATTCAGCTGCTTTAGACCCAAAGTAGTTGTTCAGACCCCAGGGGAACGTTTCATGAAAGGACTTGTCGGATGTTTTATCCGACAAAGTCTGTTTTATCCGACAGTTGCCATAGTAACAATGCTTCTCAGCCAATCAAATCAAGGAAAGATGGCAGATCTGACAACTTGTCAGATAACAAATGTTAATGAAACGCTCTCCAGTTTGTCATACCAATGAAGTCGTACCATATTCGGTAATAGTACAGGTAAATGCTAAATAGGTTCCTCCACACTGAACTTTAGAGTTGAAAATGATATATTAAGAATTCCCCCTGTTTCGTGCAGGCAAGCATGGGCAAAAATCTGTATTGAAACATGAAGGGGATGCATTAGAAAATCCCTGTCCTTAAAACAGGGGAGAGGGTCCTCAGCTCTATGCAAGTGTGTATGTGTGCTGCTTTGTAATATTGTGACAAGGAAAAAGGTACAAAGGGGGAAAAAAGTTTCTTGGGTCTCTCTTTTTACTCTAAATTTTTCTGTAGCAATGAAAAGGGGGGTTAGGGGGAAGGGGTAAAATATCAAAGTGTCTCCCATAAAAATGCCCCCCCCCCCCCCGGATTTCTGCTCATGCAGACAAGTGCCTTAATATAGACTGCATGTGACCAGCATTTAGACCCTGTTTTTGCCACAAGCCACAAGATTTGCATTTCCCACCCTCTGTCACTAAAATACTCCTTTTACACTGGCATTTCTTAATCCCGTACTTTCCTTTTTTGGCCTTTTACACTTGCTAAATAAGTCCCGTACCAAGCGCTTAGCCCGGGCCAAGGAATAGCTGGCTGTTTACACTTGCATTTTCTTAATCCCGTACTATTCCGAAGGCCGGCCAAGGATATCCCGCATGCGTGAACGTCTGAGCATGCATGCATGCTATCGCTAGCTAGCTTTGCACTGCTCTACATTAGATATGATGATAAGAGTTCGTTTCTGATTGGTCAATGGGCATCTCGTCGCTTAACCCCGGACCATTTTTTCTTGCTTTTTACACTGGCTTGCTTGGCACCGCGATTGCGGGGTTAGCTAGTATGGTACTCTCGGTGGGGCTAGCCCACTTTTGCAAAAAGCAGTGTAAACAGAAAGTGGGCTAAGAAAGTCCAGTACTATCGGTGGGGCTAAGGCTTCCCTTAGCCCCACCGATAGTCCAGGACTAAGCAAAATTTTGCCAGTGTAAAAAGGGTTAAACAGTCCTACCTAGCCCCTACTGCCAGGATTTTTGTAAGTTTATGTGACTGCACCACTCAATGCAATGGAGCAGAGTCATTCATGTACGTGTATGCATTAGAAAATGTGAAACAAATATTGAGTCTTTCAGTTAAGATTACAATTTTTATAAAAGGCCTAATAAGTGATAATGGAAAACAGAGAAAAAGATAATGTAAAAGATAATGTAAAAGATAATGTAAAAGATAATGTAAAAGATAATGTAAAAGATAATGCAAAAGATAATGTAAAAGATAACGCAAAAGATAATGTAAAAGATAATGTAAAAGATAATGTAAAAGATAATGCAAAAGATAATGTAAAAGATAACGCAAAAGATAATGTAAAAGATAATGTAAAAGATAATGTAAAAGATAATGTAAAAGATAACGTAAAAGATAATGTAAAAGATAATGCAAAAGATAATGTAAAAGATAATGCAAAAGATAATGTAAAAGATAATGTAAAAGATAATGTAAAAGATAATGCAAAAGATAATGTAAAAGATAACGTAAAAGATAATGTAAAAGATAATGCAAAAGATAATGTAAAAGATAATGCAAAAGATAATGTAAAAGATAACGTAAAAGAGTGTGTGCTGGCCCTGCCAAGAATTGGGAGAATTTTTATGAAGAGCTGCAATGTATGTAGCAAGAGAGAGAGAGAGAAAGAGAGAGAGAGCTATTAAACAGAATTACACTACTTTTCAAAATTAAGAGAGAAAAAGGCTGCTTTATTCATAGAAATCAAGGAGATCTTGGGGAAAAAAACAGAATTCCAGATTTTGAGTTTACAATGTACATGTACACGTGCAAGTGCCCATCTATGAATAGTTCTCATCTTGCGTTGATAAGTGTTTTTCTGTTTTCTTGGGTGATGATCTTTCAAGCAATATTTGTTTGGAGGTGAGCACTCAGGGAATGTCATATTCCTGGACAGATACCTCCCACCAGAGTCACCTTTTGTGGCAATTAAAGATAGCATTATTGATGGAGTGGATTGATGCTGACTCCATATCAAACTCCACTTGAAAAACCCCTATGAAAAAGCTTATGCAGAAAATCTGTTCATTTGAATGGCTTTTGTAGGTTCAAATTAACCTTGAAAATTCAATTTGTTGGATTGCGTAAGACCTCACTATTAAACATGAGATAATGATGATTTGTATTATGTGAGAATACTAGTGGTATTCAGTATGATTGTGGAGAAGTCATGTATATGTGGCTGTTGAACTGATTTATTGTCACAAAAATATTTCGAGGTCATTTAGTTCAAAGCTGGGTGGAGTCATTTGGGAGCAGAGTCTTATTTTCTAGTTTAAATACCGTCCGTTCAGAGCCAAAAAGGTGTTACCTCGTATCATTTTATACAGACTTAACATCCTTCTGGCTCCAAACAGACAGTATATAAGTGTATTGTTATATCCAGACAAATTCAATTTGAATATTTTATAGTCTCATTTTATGACGCTTTATGTTCCTGTTCATGTGATTGTATTTGACATAATTTGCCTTAGTATGCACAATCAAGTACAGAGTATCTTCAATAAAACAGTGTTCCTTATAACAAGGTTCCATGTTATATGTTTTGTTAACAAAGTCTTTGAATTGTCTTAAAGTGAAGTTGCATTTCAGTACTATCCAGTCAATTTAGGATAATCGTGTTTGAAATTAAGGTAAAATCTGTTATCACTCTTGGCTCAACTCATTTAAGATTTAAATATCGACTCAATTGTAATGATGCCTTGAATATTAATAAGATGTATGTGTTTTCATGGTATATAGGATTGTATATATATTTGTGATGCAAGAGTAGTGAGATTCAAGAGTATGCCAACGTATACAAGGTATTTGCATTTTAAGAGAGCTCAAAATGTCACAATAAGAGTCTGAGAAACTTTAGTAAGAACATTAGTGTGTGGTTATGCTAATGTATCATGTATCTTTTTCTACTTTCATATTTCTAGGACAATGGTTTTCCTTTCTGTTTTTTCTAGTTTATGACTGAAGTATAATTTAAACAGTTTTCTGATATCTATTTGTTCACTTCAGGCAATAATTGCTCAATGGGTACACTAACCAACTACTGACCTTTACCTCTGGACCAAAGACTACACCACAACCTGGGCCCCATTTCATAAAACTTGTTATCGGTAACAACTGCCTCATTTCTATGACACATTTGCTCGCAGCCAGTCACATGCAAGGATTTCAGTAGTTTATAACAGTTATTGCAACTTGTTATTGATAACAAGTTTTATGAAATGGGGCCCTTAACTGTACAAGCCTAAGCCTAACAGATAAACCTCTTTGCATCCATACACATATACCGAGTATCTTTGACTAATAAAGACTGTAGAGCAACATTGCACATAATATGTCTTTGGTAACCACTCATGTTTGAGTATGTAAGTTTTTTTCCATAAACTAAATGCAGAAAAGTGTAATTATTGCTCATACTGATTGTAAGAATATTACAGCAGTAGCAAAGGTCTAAGACATGAATTTGTGAAAGAGAACTGGAAAGAATGATTGTAAATTGTCTGTGGCATATAATTCTCTTGTACAAGTGTGTTCTTAAAACTAGAAAGAGGTAAAGCGTGAAAAATGGTGAAAAGTAGTGATTTGTTTTTCATTTCTGCTCGGTACATGTAAGTGCATAATATAATCTTCACTCTTTATGTACTGTAAGTGTCATATCTCTTGCTGAATTCCTGTTTTTGTCTTTGTGATTTTTGATCTGCAAGAAAATAACCCCCATGCACTAGTAAGCATATTAAACAAGGAAACACAAAAACAAACAAACAGACATTGATAATGATATCTTTATTATTTGGTCCTTTTGATGTCCCATATATATTACAAATTATTATGGTCTTGTGATCACAAATCGACATCGAAAATATAATGGTATTTAATTAGTTGTAAGGTCTAGCATTGCATAGAAAATTGATTCCATTAGTATCAGATATTCGCGGACCCCTTTAGCAATAAAACTCCAAATATACAAGTCCTATTAAACAGGCGATTCATCCTGTATAAGAATGAAATAAAGATAACAGAAATAAGTGGAAATTTGCCGATGTGGATGGTAGTCTATGGAGCATAATGGCTTGTACTTGCCCATGTGACTGAGATCACATTCACACCTGGGAATGCATTAAAGTGTACACATTCCAGTGCAATTAGCATTATGTGGGGTTTTTTTTCTTACATATTTTTAAATGTGCTTTACTATTTCCCTGGTGTCTTGAGAAATGTTTTTATAGGCAGAAGGAATTATAATAAAAGTCGTACTCCTGTATAAATATGCTTTGATGTCAAAGAAAAGGAAACCCATGTTCAGGCCTTTGTATCTTAAAAAACCAAGTGAAATCAATGAAATATATGATTATAATAGTTGATAAATGTAAAATGTCTCCTTTGATTTGATACCCTGTTCACAAAAATGCGATCATGGATGACAGCACTGCATGGCCAGTTATAAAAAGCAAGTGAAAATGGCCTTTGCCCACGTTTGGGAAAAATGGCATTTATGAGCTAGTTTCATTAATGGTGTTTGAAGTGGAGTAGGGATGGTCCAACCAAACCATACATTTTATTCAAAACTTGAGCACAAGTCTGCTTTCCATGGTCAAATTTTGTGAATTGTCATCCCCAAGCAAACATGAGAATCTACAATGTGTTGATATATATTTGACTAAAATCAAAATGCACTGATTGTACCAATATTTGGGGGTTGAATCATGGTTTCCTTTTTATTGACCCACACTGTATGATTCAGTAGTTCAAGAAAGTTTTATCCTCTTTATTATGCAACTCATTCTTTTGGTGTGAAAATCTGACAATTCTTTTGAAATAAATGAATATATTATTAAGAATTCCTTAATTTTGTACTTAATTCATGTGTACTATTATGTTCTGCGAGACTTGAAGCACATGATGTGCACTTTAACATTAGGCCTGTTTACTAATTTTGTGCGTTCTCCTTACAATTGCATCAAAGTCTCTCCTGGCTTCTTGAAAGCATGCCAGAGGCTTGCCCAAAATAGCAACAGCTGATGTATGCAAAGGAAATTCCATCCGTTCCATTCCACAGCAGGTGAACTGAATAGTTACTTGGGTTTGAGGGAGAAACATCATGAATTGAAATATTTAGTAAATGGTTCTATAGTAAAGAAGATACAAATAAATGTGATTTTACTGAACTCTTTCAAATAAATGTATTTTCACTAGCTCACTTGTACCTCTGGTCATGTGTCATATTGTGCTTTTTGTGATGTGTTTCTACATGTATGTGCATGTAATCCATGGTAAAGTTTGTATGGTGGCATTGAAGTACGCTCGACAAAAGGTCATGTGCGCCGTGAATTTCGCGGCCAAGGGACACGAATTTCACGATTAGGATGCACAGTTCGCATCCCGGGTCATGAATTTCGCATCTTGGGTCATGAATATCACATCCCGGGTCATGAATTTCACATCCCAGGTCATGAATTTCGCGTCCCAGGTCATGAATTTTGCATCCCAGGTCATGAATTTGGCTACTGGGATGCAAATTTTCTGTCCAATGGCCGCGAAATTCATGTCGTTAATGACCTGTTGTGGAGCATACTTCAGGGCCACCATACATTTGCTTGAAGTAGCAAACATGGAGTTCAGAACATACATGTAATTGTTCATACCCCTTATAATTTTGAAGTCTTTAGGTTGTTTGGGTTTTTTTTTTTCTGGAGAAAGAAAGAAAGATGGGCTAATGGAATTTAAGCATTGTTTGACTAGTTACAATTGTCAGCTGTGGTTAAACAATGAATGTGGCTTTGTCTAATTTGCATAACAATCAGGGGCGTAGATAGTGGGGGGATCCTCCCCACTTTTTGAAGTGGATATATATATACGTGTGTATATCAATGTGTATCGATGGGGGAATCACCCCCCCCCCCCCCCCCCCAGCTATAAGGACCTGTCTACACTAATGATAACAATGGAAGTATTAACTCATTGCTTACGAAGGTGGGTGAGCACAGGACAGCTACACAATGTATACTAATTTTATGATCTAGAAGACCGTAGAATGGGATGAACATGAACAATCGGCATGAATGGAGTGTGAATAAAGGAGAGAAAATAGGAAACGTGTCCTTGATATTTCCCAGAAAGCGGGAAAACCTCCATTTCGTATATCGATATGTTTAATTTTAAAAAAAAAATGAATGTAGGTATGTATCATTCCCTGCGGAGGAAAGTATTTCCAAAATGTATTTTCAGTTTTTAATCGCAAGGCCACTCATCACGATCAGCGGGTTTGGTTGGGGACCCTGTCATTTTTTTTCTTTATATCCCCCCCCCCCCTTTATATCTCGCATCCACGGAGTCAAAATGCTTAGCCAACACAGAAGGATATTTACACGTGAAAGTAGCCACAGTGTGAGTTCAGCTATTGAGAGCACAGGTCTCCTGAAAATAAAATGAGAATTGAAAGGGCCACTGAATTGGAAAGGACCGGTCCGGAAGGAGGTTTTTTTTCAACTTCTTTTTCTCGTCCTTTCCATCTCTCTTTAGTTTTCTCTTTTTATTTTCTCTCTTTCTTTACTCTTCCTTTCTTTCGTTCTTTTTTCTTTTTTTTTTCTTTCTTTCTTTCTGTCTGTCTGTCTGTCTGTCTTTCTTTCTTTCTTTCTTTCTGTTTTTCTTTATCTCTCTCTTTCTTTTTTTCGGTGTCGTTCGATTACAGGGGATCCCCTTCCATCAGGCATGATTATGTCTATCTCAAACTGATATGACTGAGGATTCAAATTACCGATCACTGAGAATTTAGTTGATTGTCCAAATGAGACATGCGTGAAATCCCAACCAACTGCATTTCTCCGCGTTCTATTATGCATTGTCGCCCTCTATTGCCCATGCGACCCACGATGTTTTTTATGATAGCAAATCGTGCTACACCTCTCGGATGAAGGGGGCACACCTCATCCAGTCGAATGCCTATATAGAAAGAAAGAGGGGGAGGGAACCGGGGAGGGAATGGGATAGAGGGAAAGCGGGGGAGGTAGAGGAAGGGGAGAGAAAAGGGAGACAATGTAGAGGTGTTGTGGATCAGTGGATAAGTCTCCGGACTTTGAACCACAGGGTCCGGGGTTCAAATCCCACCGCAGCACTCGCGTCCTTTGGCAAGATGTTTATCTACATTTGTCACTCTCCACCCAGGTGTAGTAAATGGGTACCCGGTAGGAAGAAATTCCTTGAATGCTCGAGCGCCTGATCACGGCAGCCGTGCTAAAGCCGGGGTAATGATATGCAGCGCTTAGAAACATTTATATTAAAGACGTTCCACAGTTAAAATGAAATCCATGTCATTTCCTCCAAATTTTGTATAGAGTTACTTTGGTACCTATGTAGGCCAAAAATGCAAAAAATAATATAGGTTCATGTGCCTATTTTTTTCTACGGGACTTTGAAGTTGCCATAATTTGATGGCAGATAAAATGACGCAATCAAGAGATTTAGGCCTCTATTAGACCTCACGATTTCGACAAACGAGTATAAATCACTTTTACTCTGTCAAAATCCCATTAAACTTCATCAAACTTTCCAGATTTGTAGCGAAATGTATGAAAAAGGTGGAAAGACTGTTTAAACTGGGCCATCTGTACTTCTCTTTAAACTAGCAGCGCCCTCATGTGGCGAAAATGTGCCAAAAAGGACAAAAACAATAATCTTTGAGGCTTGGAATCTACACGAAAAATAAAAAGGACAGTTTAAGCTGCACTTTATTCAAAATCCATGTCATTTTCATGAAAATTTGCGAAGTTGTAGAGGAATGCCTACTAAAAAGGTAAACACATTAAAAAAGGGGGCTGCATGTGCTCGTTTTCAAGCTGTCGGCGCCCTAATGGCTGCGAATCGGCTTGAAAAACACCAAAACGCGCCAAAAACATGCAAAAGACTGAGAATCTAATCCAAAATACGGCCGATTCAATTTTATGGTCCCAAACATTCAAAACCCATGTCATATTCGTCTTTCTCTCTAGAACTGTAGAGGAAAGTATACTGAAGAGATTAAAACATTAAAAGAGTGGGGTCCATGTGCTGTTTTTGAACTATCGTCGCCCCAGTAGTTGCGAATTGGCTTGAAAACCACAAAAACGCGCCAAAAACATGCAAAAGGCTGAGAATCTAATCCAAATGCGGCCGATTCAATTTTATGGTCCCAAACATTCAAAACCCATGTCATATTCGTCTTTCTCTCTAGAATTGTAGAGGAAAGTATATTGAAGAGATTAAAACATTAAAAGAGTGGGGTCCGTGTGCTTGTTTTTGAACTATTGTCGCCCTAATATTTGCGAATTGGCTTGAAAACCACAAAAACGCGCCAAAAACAATGCAAAAGGCTGAGAATCTAAAAGCCCGTCACACCTAACCGAATTGCCTGAAATATGCCTTGCGATGGCTGGCGAAAGGCATTTTTTAAAAAATCGTTTTCAATGGTAACTGATAGTAAATCATATTTACCCTTCGTGTTTGGGTTCGTACACCTTCTGAACTAACAGCTGCGATTATTCAAATTCGCGCGGAAATTTTGAACATGTTTAAAATTTCCCGACGAATTGAAAAATCGTTGGTCATCTGTTTGAATTCGCATCTCTTATTTAGTCTGCGGTAATCGTTCGTTTATCGTTCGTGTGTTATTGCCGCGCATAGTCCCTCATCGCGCTTTTGCCAAAGTGGACCGATCTCGAAAGAACCCTTAACGAAGCAACACGATGACAAACGCCCGATCTATTCCCTCGTCTTCGTTTCTAATCGCACGCCATATCAAACCATTGCTCACTATTCGTTCGTCTTATTGGGTTATATCAACCCTTCGCTCGCCTTCGGGTGCAATTTACTCAAAGAGGTGAACCGAAAAATCGATATCCTTCGCATGTCATATTTATCCTTCGCTTACCGTTCGTTGATAAAATTTGACAATAGTTACTGATCGCATGATTTGACGGAAATTTTATTTGAATTCGTTGAATTCGCGTGCATTTCGTGCATTTTTCCCATTCGTCACCCTTCGTCCGCCTACACTCGGACAGGTGTGAGGGGGCCTTTAATTCAAAATGCGGCCGATTCAATTTTATGGTTCCAAACATTCAAAACCCATGTCATATTCGTCTTTCTCTCTAGAATTGTAGAGGAAAGTATACTCAAGAGATTAAACATTAAAAGAGTGGGGTCCATGCGCTTGTTTTTGAACTATCGTCGCGACGACGTAACATATTTCTCAGTTGATCGGTAGAGGGTGGACGTGTCAACTATACTACCAAAATCTGTTTCATTTCTGATTGGAAATGGAATGTATTATCAAGGGTGCTCAAAACGTACAGGCACATTTTAGCCCGGTTGCTGCCCCTTATGATATGAGCCCCCCCCCCCCCCTACCGGATCCGCCATTGTACAGCACTGATTAGTATGCAGTGATCCGTGTGGATTGTGTTTTCGGCTTGTTTTTAAAGAAAAATTAAACTGCTAGTCGTATCCTATGAAAACATGCCTATTATTATTGTTGACATGTTCGTTTCTATGACGGAATATGAATTTAACAGGTGTTGGAGTCAGTTGCCTTGAATGCCATTAGTATAGTCTCGAGGTATCGTTAAGAATCCATAAGCCCTGGGATATAGATCATACAAAAGAAACAATACCTATTCACCTTCCCAATACATTTGCTGATTACAGCGATGCCATTACTCCGTCAATCATTTATCTGATCAGTCAGTGGCCTAAAAGAAAGATCATGTCACAGCAGTGATGCAGCGGTATGTATAGATAGACGGGAAGGAGGAGGGTTGGAAGGGGGGTAAACTCATCCTACAGGGTATTTCAAGGTAGAGAGGAAGGAGGAGTGCTGGTTGGAAGGGGGTAACCTCATATCCTAACTAAGGGGGGTTTCTAGGTAGACGGGAAAGAGGAGGGCTGGTTGGATGGGGGCAACCTCACCCTACGGGGGGTTTCTACTAGGTAGACGAGAAGGAGGAGGGTTGGTTGGAAGGGGTAAACCTATCCTATGGCATAGGCGGATCCAGGGGGCCGAAGCGCCCCCCCCCCCCCCATTGGCGGAGCGAAAAGAGAGAGAGAGAGAGAAAAGAAAAGAAAAAAAGAGAAAAAAGAGAGAGAAAAAAGAAAAATAAATAAATACATATCACGTAACTTTAACTCATGAAACTCTTGATTATCAGGCCCGTAACTGGGGGGGGGGGGGGGGGGGGGGGGGGGGGGGTTGGGGGAGGGGATGTTCGCTTGAACAAAACAAAAACAGGTCAGGCTATGGCAAAATTCCCGCTTGCGCTTCACGCTCGCATGCTTTTATTTTAAGAGTTATAAGAAAGAATTACAAAGAAGTATAATTCATTTTATGGGGATTTTTCCCATCGCGCTTCGCGCTTGCATTTATTAGGGGGAGGTTAATTAGGTTATCATCAGTTTTAGGAGTTCAAGAATAAATGAGAGGCAAACTCTCAATTAATCATAGGAATAATGCCTGCAGAAATAGGTAAAAATATCCCCTCAGGTATGCAGTATTCAGTTTTCTGAGAATACGGCCTCCAAAAAAGGGTTTTCCCACTAAAGAAAGCACTCGAATTTCGAATCGCGAGCAACATTCACCGATTCACATTAATTTTCATTACACAATGCTATTGTTATTCGAACATATCACTGTGACCACATAATTTGCCATTAGGCAACCTAACTATTGTATTGTATTGGTTGCCTGGCTGGCAACCAAGGAAAAAAAGTGAAGTGAGAGCCTTGTGAATCTTTACTAAAGCTTTAGACAGGCTTTACAATCAATGGTAATTGTTACCATATTAACATGACGAATGTAAATCTAGTCAGTTTTGTAAACCAAAACCAGCGACAGCTAGCTGCTGCGCTCCAGGCCGGCCAGCTCGGCAGGCTCGGTGTTGCATCTGCGCCTGATCTGCGCTGTGCAGCACTGCGAGCAATGATCAGCTGACGCGCACAGCTGATCCATCAGCTGTGCGCGTGACGTTTTAACCTGCGCGGTAGGGATGCGCAGAAACATAACTGTGGAACGTCCTTAAAGTGATTACACAATGGTAAACAAAATTTTGATATATGATCGAGAATAGAATTCTAAGAAGAATGACATTAAAAATATGATGATTTTCAATCGAAATCAATGCATTTTGGCTAATTTTCTCATTAAAAAGTTATGAGTTGACCAAAAAAATTGAGTATGAGGTATGACGTAAAAGTGGGTACCCAGCTTCGCGCATTGCAGTTGTGCTGCGCGCTAGACTGTACAACATGTATTATACCTTGCGCGTATTTTGCTACAAGTGCGCAACAAGGTACCCACATTGACGTCATTTTGACGTCAAAGTGGGTACCCAGTTGAAACTGGGTCACAGCTGAGGGGTCAAAAATATCTTGAAATCTTACCACATTTGGGGGTTTCCTTGGCAACAGGACTTAAAAAAAACCTTTAGACAGATGATTTTCCGCTAATAAAATCATGCTCTTTTAAATGAACTAACATTGTTTCAGCATTGGGTACCCCCTTTAAGCGCTATATAAATGTAGAGGTGTCGTGGTCTAGTGGATATGTCACCGGACTGTAGATCTCGTGGTCCGAGTTCAAATCCCGGCGCTGCACTAATGTCCTTTGGCAAGATATGAATCTACATTTGCCACTCTCCACCCAGGTGTTAAGTGGGTACCCGGTAGGATGCGAAAGTCATTGTGATTTGTTTAGCATTGTGCAAAAGACGACTGGCTGGAATGCTCCCTAGGGAGTGGAGAAGGTGCATGCATTGTATGCGGGCAAGCCTGAATCCGATGACCGGGATAATAATATTTCTGTAAAGCGCTTAGAGACTCTCTTGGAGATGTATTAGGTGCTATATAAATCCAGAATATTATTATTATTAAATGTTGCATATTATCATTATTATCATTATTATTAATTAAGGGGAGACAAGCCAGGATGTCAGAAGATCATACAAAGTAATGGACTCTCTCTGTGTTCTTATTGCCCCCTCTCTCTTTCTTTCTCTCTCTCTCTCTCTCTCTCTCTCTCTCTCTCTTGCCCTTTTTGTCTTTATTCTCTCTGCCTCCAGGTTCCATCAATCTCTTGCTCGCTCTTTATTGTAATCTCTTTTTCGATATTTTATACGCCATCTGCCAGTCCCCTTCCACCAGGCATGATTATCTTGATACCAAGTGTCTAACTCAAACTGATATGACTGAGGATGCAAATCGCTGATCACTGAGAATTTAGTTGATTTTCCAAATGGAGACATGCATGGCATACCAACCAACTGAATATCTCCGTGTTCTATTATGCATTGTCGCCCTCTCTTGCCCATGCGACCCACGATGGTTTGATGATTGCAAATTATAGACCAATTCGGTTTCAGAACACTGTAGAACAGGTCTATAGTGCCACACCTCGGATGGATGGGATGGCACGCCTCATCCAGTCGAATAGGGGGCTGCATTCTACAAGCTCAGCTTTTCAGCTGTCCCCTCCATTACCAACCCTTTTTTCAGGCTCTTGTACACGGTGAACTATTTATATTTACGAATCCACTGTTAAGTTTCATTGTTTTACCTGGTACGATGCATACTTTGTATTCTGTTTATATTATGTTGGAAATGGAAAATAAACGAAATGAAATGAAATGAAATGAATGTCTATAGAAAGAGAGAGAGAGAGGGGGGGGGGGAACCGGGAAGGGAATGAGATGCAGGGAAAGAGAGAGAGAGAGAGAGAGAGAGAGTGAGTGAGAGAGAGAGAGAGAGAGGGGAGAGAGAGTGAGAGAGAGAGAGGGAAAGAGGAGACTAAGTCATGATGTCAGAAGATCATTACAAAGTAATGGGTTCTCTCCGTTTTCTTATTAACCCCCCCCCCCCCTCTTTCTCTCTCTCTCTCTTCCTTTTTGTCTTTATTCTCGCTCTCCCTTTGGACTCCACCAGTCTCTTGCTTGCTCTTCATTGTAATCTCTCTTTCATTATTTTAAGCATATTTTCCTTTTCTCTTTCCCCACTGTATTCTATTTTATGCACTTCTGATGCAATTCTATTTTCTGTGGGTTCTGGCTGTACCTGATTCTGAAGTTGTCCAGTTTATGGTTACTTTCTGTCTGAGAAAGGAAAAAAACAAACTTTTAATCACTGTGACCAGTGTGTTTCTTCCCCCGGTGTAACTATTTGGGATGTGCAGGTGCACTACTACCCAGGGGTTTCCCCTTACTCTGCAAAGATAGTGAATGACCCCCCTCTACACGGAGCCTCCATTCAACATCCCATCCGAGGGACGGTGTGCTTTCCATTGAAATATGAGTTTATGAAACAGGGGAGGCAGGGAGGGGCACGTTAGCGCAGGCTTCAGTCATCTACCGGGATGGATTCGAACCCACCATCTTTGGTTCGATAAGTAGATGCTTTTACCGACTGAGCCCCAACTCGCCTCCGGCAAAAAAAAAAAATGTATACCAGAATTTCCCTCTAATATCCTGTACTCTCCATCCCCTTCTCACCCCCCCTCTCTCTCTCCCTCCATCCCCATTTCTCTTCTCCCCACTCTTTGTTATACCTTCCTTCACCATGTTTATCTCTCCCAATCTTTGCACTCCCTTACTACTCCAGCTCCGCAGCCACCCTCTCTCTTTTCAGCTTTATTCGTTTTAACAACCAGTTACAAACACTGAACTCACTTTTGTTTCGAAAGTTTTTTGATCTCCTCTGCAATTACACACTATATTTTCAAGTTAAAAGATATATATACAACAAAACATCTGATATAATACCCAAAATCTAATAATCACATTGAAAATTTACGTCACGGCTGTATAATAAACATCTTTTTCAAGGCAAAATAATAGAGAATACTTTCTGAGTATTAAAACCTGATTAAAACCTATGCAACAGAAGCGATTGCAATCATTCCATAGTACAAAGTAAAACAATGAATCGCCACGATGTGTTTTAACGTTCTTAATCTAAAAACGGATTGAATATTTCGATATGAAAAAAGTGTAAATCCTTTTATACATCACGTGTTTGTTAATACTATAGCCTAAAATAATAAGCTTTAATATTTCAAGGGATTAGTGCGATACTAGCAATAACATACAAACATGAAAAAATATAGTTACTTGGCCTTGTCGCAGTCACTCCTTCCTGTTATTGTTACAATAATCCGTCATCTCATCTTCATGAACAATAACAAATATAAATTCAATAACTATAGTATGAATTAATATAATAACTATAATATTTATGATCTTTAATATTACTAATAATCAACTATGATAATAATTATGTTTCCGTGATATGATCATGAACTAAAACAAAATACCGTCTTGAATATGTTTATGTGTTCGACAATAATATTCCGCTTTCTGGCACGTCATTCCGTTTTTAGTCATAAACCGAACAAAATGTTTTTTTTGGTCATTATAGTTTTTACTCCTGTATACAATTGTATTTTTTCCAATTATATTGCAAAATATTCTACTTTTTAGTAATAAATAATTGTACGTAAAATTACAATCTATAAACATACAGATTTTTTTGGAGAATATTTATATATATTAACCCAATCGTAACAGACGGTCAGCATGGTCAGCACTATGATTTGGCGCAGTAACTTTTGCCTTAAAGCAACATACCAATTACATTAGCAGAAAGAACAACAACAATAAAATCTACTCATAATTATTGTGCTCATAGGTTGTGTCAGTTTTTGTCGTTTGATGCTGAAAAATTTTAAAGAAAAATATGCATGAGAATCATTAAATTGGCAATGCACTAAAAAGTTCAACTTCTCAATCACTGTTTATACGCAAGCGAATTGACAACTTTTTAAACTTCTCATCAAACTTTTCGTCAAGTTATACAGAAACATGACTTTGTGTGAGAACATGTAGCAATGAAGAAAAAATACCGGTATTGCCAAAAATTATTCAAAGAATTCCTGTCATGAATGTAAATTAACTCTTTATGCTTCATTCTGACATACATTCACCATCACATTGAGGTGCTTCTTTCCTACGTTCCATTTGGAATTGTGAGTTCGAATAATGCTTTCTCGATTCAAACGGGTTACTTACGTCGCTTGACATTGGACTTATGATATATCGCTGACCAATCATCGGGGCCTCCGAGGCAGCAGCGCGATCAGTGATCACGGCCCCGCCTCCCCGAGCCCAGCACAGCCTCATCATATCTTGGATGTCCATGATGTCAGCTTTAGCGCGTTCCATTTCCTCTCGGGTTACTCTCAGTTCGTTCTGCAGCTCCTCCACGGAGCGTTCAAGACTGTTGACGCGTCGACATCGTGCATGCGGGGTTGCGGCGACATCATCGTCGAAGTCGGGTGACGTCGTTTCGCCAGGAAGTTTCGTCTCTCCGACTCCTTCGCACGAATGGCTCTTACCAATGTCTTTCAGCATAGCAGATTTTCGCCTCGGAAATTTCATCGGTTTCGCTTTCGAGCCGGCATGCGAAGGCTTTAACGGTTGCAGGGTGTGCAAAGACGACTTCCGTATCGTCTACCTTATCATCGTTCCGAATCGGACCTTTGGTGGTGATCCTAGCGGGGTGGGAGACGTTTTCTCTGGTACAGAGTTCATGACCCAGTGTTTGACGCGAGCTTGAGTGGCCAGCTGATCAGGGCTGGCAGTTTGGACGATGTGCTTGTCGACGCCGAACCCGACATTGTGAGGAGGGTTACAGGGTACATAAGTTGATGTGCCGCTGTCTTCCAGAGCGGCTGCAGTTGGATGTTGCTGTGAACTTTTGAGGAGTTGCGTTTTCATTGGCCCAAATGCGGCAGGCATTTTCTCTTCAAAATTCGAATCTTCACCTGAAAGAAATTGTGTATGGAAGAAAGCAATATATACGAACTGTGAATAAATTGGATTGAGAAAGCATCTGATTGTGTTTAATTTAGCTCCCATGAATCGTGAAGGCGTTACACACAGAATACTTCCTCTTCAGTAATGTAATTCTTTGTGAATGATGAATACAGGGAATTTCCCTGAATGCGCAGGGTTATCAACAAGTTCGCACAGCACGTTTCTTGTTTTTTTCTTCATATTTGAGAGTTGGCATCAAAAATGCATTTTGACAAACACCATTGTGATAGTCAGACTGAAAATCTTGAGTACCGAAAAAGGGTATGGTTATTGCCGTTGAGTGAAAATGAATGTATATAGCAGCAACATTGTGAATAAAGTGATACATATGGCCCACAATTAAAGTCAAGAAAATACTGGAAATGGATACATAGAGACAGACGAAGCGTGAAGGGGAAAAGAGAGAAGGAAACAGAAATAGAAAGCGAGAGAGAGAGAGAGAGAGAGAGAGAGAGAGAGAGAGATGGTTCAATGCTATGGTACCCCAAGGTATTAAGCAGATAAGTAACTTGAACAGTTCTAAAATTTCTCTAAAAAAAACATCAGTAATCCTGCCTAGACTGACCGTATATGTTGTATTAAGCTTGCAATATCGTCTCTCTTCTCACATATTCTTCACTCTTTTATCTCTATGCTCTTTTTCCTTCCTTTTCTGCTTCTCAGGCAGTTTTCCATTTATCGTTTTCACTATTACTACTGTCAGATTTGGGTATATTTTCTATTCTAATTTGTAATCATTTTATTCTGGTATTTTTCATGGCTGTTTTATACTATGCAGTTGTTTGATTTTTAATTGTATACATAGCTGTTGTCTTGTTTTTATCCAGGGCCCCATGGAAGATCAACTCTTTTTGAATGGGCCACCCTGGTGAAATATGAATAAATGAATAAATAAATGAATAAATAAATAAAAAAAGAGAAGGGAGACAAAGAAAGAGAAAAGCAAGGGATCGAAGCGACCGAGCGCGGGATGGTATGGGGTGGGGGGTACTCTCACACGAAGGAGCTTTTGCATTTTTAGAATTAAAATTGAACGATCTAGTGCACACTTTGGGTGGAATTTTTTAAAGAAAATAACTATTAAAAAAAGGGTTGGCAATTTTCCCCTGTCCCCACCCCTGCTACGTACGGGCCATATTTCATTTTTTTGTTTGCTCTTGGGTTTCTTTTTTTTTTAAACTCACTTGATCGAGAGAGTCTCAGCCTCTTCGAGATGATATGATGACCGGCGATCTCCGCCTCGTCCACGGCCGTCCTCCCCTTCGAGTTGGTGATCGTGGTGTCTATGCCGGCGGCCAGGAGGAGCAAGATGGCCCGATGATGGCCCCTGAAGGCCGCAAGATGAAGAGCCGTGTCTCCATACTGGGTCTGGATGTGCAGGGGGGCTTTCTGCTCCAGAAGAAGTCTGTTGAATAGTGAAACGAAGAAGAGCACTCATCAGTATAGTCTGGAATAAATCCTCTTTCATTGAGGAATAATCTTCGTGTCATTGATTTGAGAGCGCCCTTCAGTGCAGTTCAGGCATTGTCCTAAACATAAAAATTCAGATATTTTATTAATATCATACTGATTAAAGAAAAGGGGAGCCACAGTATTTGGTTACAGGTAATGGTCTTGAAAAAAATATTAAATGCGCCCCTTACGAAGTGAATAAATAAAACAAAAAACTCACGCTCTTGAAGTATATACGCAAGAGCAAAACTCTCAAACAAGCATAAAAATGGAAAGTTGTCTATAAATTAAAAGAGGCAGTCGCCCTCTACCCCTCTTCTCATGTAAGCTGCAAAAAAAAAACCAAAAAAAAAAAAAAACTGCACTGTACAAGCATGGACCCTTCCTTCCACATGTGAGGAAAAAAAAATAGGTTCATAACAGTGCTTCTAGACAGTACGCAGTTTGTGACTATTTATTTTTTCGTGACAAAAAAATAATTGGTTTAAGATTAGATACAGGCCCACAAGGTGGTTGTTTTAAGACACCCCCTCCCCTTCGAAAAAATTCTTCAAGCTGTGTCATAATCAAGATAATCGTTTTTTTTCCAAAGAACATAACCCCTAAATGCTTGGAATATGCATGATTGAAATTAAGCAATGTACTTGCATATCTGGAATAGTAACGTTTGAAAATAATTTAGAATGACAAATTGTCTAGACCTACATCCTTAAACTCAGTCCCTGGAAATCATTGACAGAAATTTCATCCGTCTTGTAACATTTAAAATGATACTGTGAATGTCCTTGTTATTCTTCCGATTCCATGAATACCGTTTTTGACCAACCATAAATAAATTTATGTCATTTTGAAAGATGCAGGATACGTTCTTTCTCCCTCTGAAATGGGATAGTCACTTGAACAGTTGAATATAAATCGAGGTGGACTGACAAAGAAAAAAATGGGGGGAAAAAAGATCCGGGGTCTACGTGCCGGGGTGCACTATTGGACGACTGGGACCCTAGGATGCTATCCAAAAGTACACATACTTTAATCATAATTGAAGATCCGTGTTCATTGTGATGCAATAGTGTAACGAGGGAGTATTGTCAGGTATTTTTACCTACTTCAATAATCCGATTTAAGACGAATCCTCCTCCCCCCCCCCCACCAAAAAAAAAAAATGGGAGGGACATTCATGAGAAGTACCTTGTTGATACTTAAGCCTAGCTACAAGCGTCAAAAAATATAAATCAAAATAAAAAATGAAAAATAAAATGTTGCTACTTTGTGTTCGTTTGCTTGTTTGTTGGGGTCAAAATTCTATGATTTGGAACGATAAAGTGTTAATGCATAAAATTTTGAGTTGCATTGTGGTTGTGTGTGTTTGTTTGTTTATTTTGTTTTGGGGTTTTTTTTGGGGGGGGGGTCAAAATTCTTTGATTTGGGAGTCATTGGGACGATAAATAGACAAATGCTCAAACTTCTGAGTTGCATTGTAGGTTTTTTCTTTATGACTGTAAAGTTGTAAAGTACTTTAATAAATAGTAGCTGTGCTTAGTCTAAACGCCATAAAAAGTGACAATATCATTATCGTCATGATTTAATGGATTCAGTTAAACAACATTAATGGATATATCAATAAATATTACTGATTTATCCTTCTGCCACAGGTGCTTTCACATGCATAATTTAGAGGGAAAATCGACCACCCTCTTCCGAAACAAGAATGTCGCTGATTATTACTCTCTTTTTTTTTCTTTTTTTTTTATAGCCGACTGTTCAATTTTCTCTTATTGAATACAACCATATGAGAAAAGAAAGTTGTGTTTATGAATTAACTGTTACAAACCCTCTCACCGTGACATTAACGACATAAAATTAGCCATTTATATTTTCATAATGTTTCGGATCATTTTTTTTTTTCTTTTCTTCTTTTCTTTACCATTCCCACCATGTCCCTGTCTACACTCAAACTCACACGTTCTCTTTTCTTCTTTTTACTTTCTCGACAATCATGCTTATTACCCAATACATTCAGTGAATAAATGTCAACATGGTTTCTGCATGATGTGGTGTCTACACAATATGGGTCAGTGAATTTGGAATTTAATTAATTTCTTTACAGGTGGCGATATCCGGGTCATCATGGAAAAGTGTGATGTCAGAACGGTCTTGTATTAATCACCTCTCAAAAGAGAAATTCGCTCATGAAGACTTGACTTAATCAGGCATTGATATTCAAAATTTAAACAGAAAGTATTATATAACACCTTAATAGATCCCTGTCATTTGACTGGTTGTTTGATATTGATCATTTGTCCCATTGCACTATGACGTAATCATTCGTGCAATTGTGGCTCCATTTACCGTGCAATCTTGGATCCATACGATTTGCTCCATTGCACGAACGCCGAGAGCCCGGCACATTACGTACGTAAAACGCTTGCGTTTTCAGTGAACAGCGCGCTAGCGAGCGTATAGCGCTATTGATTCATTGCGATTTGATCTATTTTTAGGTGTCATATAAAACAAATAATAAATGTTTTTTTCATTCGTAATGGACAGAATATATTACATTCGGTGAAAGATGAAATTATTGATCCATTCAACGAGGCGCAGCCTCGTTGAATGGATCATTTCATCTTTCACCTTATGAAATATTCTGTCCATTGCACTCATAAACATTCATTATTGGTATACTATACGTCACTTTCTCGACAATAATGGCAGTGGAAGAAACAATTTTTTCCGGAAAATCTAAATTCCTGCAAAGAACACCTATATCAAAGAAAAGGATCATGTACCCATACGTAATTGGCCCTTTTGTTTATGTATACGATTAATGGGCATGATGCGGTGTAACTTGGGAGATTATAGGAAATGAAATACTGAAAGAATGACTGGATAAAACATGCGTGCAAAAGGCAGCATAGGCAAGGAGGGAGAAAGAGAAAAAGGAGAGAGAGAAAAGGAGAAAGAGAGAGAGAGAGTGTGTGTGTGAGAAATTCAAACAACAACGAAGACCTGCAAAAAAATCAACCTCTAGATCGTGATGTATATTGCCTGTTGAAATCATGTTCGATGTCGTAACATGTCAATGGAATGTTCGCATTTTTTGAAAAGGGAATGGACAGGTTCGCTGAAACTGGGTTAGATTTTATTTTCTTGTTAAGTCTTTGCGATCTTGCTCCAGATTCTTGAGTAAACAAACCGGGGGGGGGGGGGGGTACCGGGTTATTGTCAAAAAAATTATGCGGTTCCGCTTGTTACTCGGAAATGAGGATGTGTCTTTCAATTCAGCTTTTAGAAATACATACAGGTAGCGGAGAAATGGCAATGTACAAACAGATATAACAAAATCCGGGTCGGTTGCATAACTCTGAACATACTCATGCGCATCTCCACCGAAGAAAGGAAAGAGGTAGGGCCTATCCATGTATCACATATAGTTTTTAAACAGTGTCAAACTCGTGGGAAAGATTATTTCTCTCTCAGGTCTCCAGAATCAGCAAATTTCTCATTACGTAGTCATTCCACAGCCCACAGGTACAAAGCGATGAAATGATTATTTCCCATGTCAGAAAAATCTATTGCAAATATCCTCTCGGATAGTACAAGTCGTGTAGATTATCATTACAGCATTATCATGTACGAAAACTGTGAAATAAGACGGACCTGCCACGAATGGTAAAGATAAAATGCGAAACGGGGGGGGGGGGGGGGAGTCGGTTTGATAATGGTGTTGAAAATTCTGGTTCTGTAACAGAAAATCAATTAAATGGTAGGGAATGGGAACAGAGTGGAAAGAAGTAAAACAGAAGAAGACCAATATTTATTAGTGACCACTTGTTTCGTCCACACCCGGGGGGGGGGGCGGTTGGGTACTTGCCACAGCAGTGTATGTATACTTGCCTTGATAGAGGTAGTGCCCAAATTTGAGAGCCAAATTATGAGCCCAAGTTGAGCATGTCGAGGGGAAAGGTGAAAACTTCTAGGATTGCACGTGGTATATGTTTTGATTTTAGTTTCTATGCATATTTACTACTATAATCTGTCATCATGATGATCGCACATTTCGCATACATTGATCTATTTTATATCTAACTGTTGGTTTAAAAAAAAATCCCCATATATGTTTTACATTTTTACATACAAAAGATTTTTAACCAACAGTTGGTCGGTTCATATTTTAACCAACCTAATGATTTTTTTCTAAGAGTGTTCAAAGTTGACCATACTGAATTCTTCTACATTCCCATAGACTGTATACACATGATACATGAACTATCCGGTTCCAGCAGCTTCTAGCTCTCCTGTCTACACTGTATCATAATCATAAAAATATTGCATGCTCTGGTGTCATTTGGTTTATACTTGGGAAATAGGATCCTCAGTGCATGGAAAAGGGAGAAATCGTCCCATCCCCTTTTGTCTTAACGGGAAATACTTGATGACTTCACTAATCATGTATCCTTTTGTGATCCTAGCACTTAGCGAATACTCGTATACCCCCACACAATACTGGAACAGGTATATGGGGTGCAGTTTAGTTCCTGTTATACCTTTACTATATAGGTAAGTCAATCTGATCATCTCCCCTCCCCCTCCTTTTCTACCCGATCCCTTGGGGAAGAAACCGTTGAATAAATAAAACCTGCAATATTTTGGCTCAGAAATAAGCACGTATATAAGCAGAACTACGGATTCAAATGGTCACCGGTTGATAGTGCTTTTATTTATTTCCATTTTGTCGCTTTAATTCAAGTATTCACGGTATTGCTGGGGGAAATACAATAATTGTGAAAATATCTTAACCAAATATAGATATATAAAAATATCTCCACTGATGTTTTCTTTATTTTGTTTCATGTCCCCCATCAGTTTCAGACCCAACATTATATGCTCCGAGATAATATTGTTTATCTAATCTAGGGGATCGAACTTTATTTTACTGCCAGCGAATACCCGGTGTGAAGCAAATAAAGCAACTCTACCTATTTAAACAAGACATGGGAAACAGACAGAAATGTATGATAAAAATTAAGTGTCTCTCAAGAATAAATAGTCATTTGTAAATATGAATGTTTGCTGCGTTGCCAATTAATGCCATAGTCCATAAAGTATGCTATGTACTAAACATTAGGCAAACTGATAAACTTTTCTTTTTTTTTAATAGGAAGTGGGGAAAATTCAACAGTTCTCATACAGTAATAGCAAGTGTCAAGTTTTAGTACCCCAACCTCAAGTGAAGTAAAGATAGATTAAAAAGATAAGGAAAAAAGGGCAAGCTCAGGGAATTTCTCTAATTTTACTTAAGATAATTTGGATTTCTTAGCAACAGAAAAGGTATCCATTTACGACTCGCGATCTTACTACTGAAAATAATTCTTTTTAACTCCCCTATAACTTTGGATTTTTATTTAAAAAATTTCCGGATACATTTAAATCTTAAATCTTCTAAGTTAACTATTCTGATGTCCACGCATCACTCACCATTCACCATTCTATACGACTTTCTCATAGAGGAACAAGATGTCAATTAACATTATCTATGAAGCAGGAACTCGTTAACTCGCTTTGAAAGCTGTGATTCGATCAATTGTTATGTCACTGAACCGCTAAACCGAATGCCAACCCATAATGAGTGCTAATTAATCACTAAGCAGTGAAAATGCAATTACACCTATTGATAACTTGCATCGAAACCCCTTTCACGTTTTCCGGATGATTGTATAAAAAATTGTATTGGGTGATTTGAGGGGACATCCCAGTAGTCCGAGTGCCTACGTGACTTTATTTCGGTCTCATGGACCCTCAGATAAGTTTTTGAAATTGGCCCCCGAGACCGGCATTGTCGGTCACAGCTGCAAGCACTGAAATCTCGGGCCTCTCCCGACCAGCTTACAAAAAGGATAATCATAATTATACAGTCATGATTTCTAATCGTTGACGCAGGCTTGGTTCTAGAGCAAAAACCGGGGGGGGGGGGGGGGGGGGGGGCTTAGGGGGGCTACTGGTGGCTTGAATAATTGTAATGTATCATATGAAATTAAACTGCACCTATATCGACCCATGGGGGGGGGGGGGGCTTCAGCCCCCAAAGCCCCCCGTAGAGCTGCACCTGCCTCGACGGGTTTTATAATGGGGTGTTATGAATGCTACGACGTGCAGATGCAAACACCCGATAATGTCTGTCTTTTCTGTAAAATACAAATTAACGTATGTGCACAATTTTGTGGATCATACGGCCTAAAAGAGAAACGATATGAAAGAAATACGAAAATAAAAAGGCCATAGGCCTACCGGCCAATATTATTTTTCCCCAGCTCAAGAGCTAGTCTTTTGACTATATGTAAAGCAAGGTCTGTTATTTTTCTCAACCTTTTTGCGTTGCTGCACATCAGAAATTCGTACTAAAAATATTCTTTTATTTTCATATTGTACGTATAGACCTACAATACGTTTTATACTAGCTCTACATTAAATTTGTCCGCCTATATAATGAGATTTTCGTCACTATAAGAACTGCGATTTCATTTTATAAAGGTATTGCATCAAAGGTTTAAAACTTGGACTGGAAAAGTGAGCATTTTAGATAAATCTCGATTACGAAGGGAAATATTCAAAGCAGTTTGAACAAAATACGGGTGAGGGCAACAGTCTGAGGTTGAGAAATTGTTCTAAACGACAAACCGTTACTCGAATTTCAGCAAAGGTATTGACTGTGCATGTTTCAGTTAACAAGAATTAATTTGCATGCACCAAATGAAATTAAGAGTAGAATAAATGGCAAGGAAATATTGTGTTTCTCACTTGATAATCGAGTCGTGGCCTCTCTCAGCTGCAGCATGCAAAGCAGTAGCTCCCCAACTGGTTGTCACATCTACCCGAGCTCCCCGGTTGAGCAGCCAGCGGACCACGCCGGTGTAGCCCCGTACGCTGGCCACGAAAAGAGGGGTTTCGTGGTTCTGCGGCGCCTGGTAGTTCACCAGCTTACGACATATTGGAGAAAACGTCAGCAGGCGCTGGACCTCACCGACATCGTTCGCCTTCACGGCAAGGAGAAGCGAATTCATCGTCCTAATGGAAGATCGTCTCAGATATTAGCCTCAACTCGCACGTCCAACAGTTAGTGTATAATCAATCTGCTCTAGAGCTCTGCATGAAGTTCATGCGCGCAGCTCAGACTATCGATCGCAAGTTGATCTAAAGCTGTGTCGTCTGCTAACCTGCGTAATTTACGTCATCCGTTGCGCAGTCGTTCTTTGGACTAGTCGTTAACCTGTGTGTTAAATAAGGAATTGCATAATCACAACCAAGTGTTTTCTGCACGTGTGTTTTCAACACGTGTTTTGAAGGTTAAGTAAGGTCATGATGATTCGTTAATTAAACTCACCTCTTTTAAATTACAACACTGACTTCACCGTACCAGTAGGTACATCCAGGATTATGCAAGTGACTGGAGTTGACGGTACTCATCGCCAGTACATACGCCAACAAGACTAGTCCACAGTCTTTGTTGAATGTCATCAACATGTATATATCTTTATTCTGGTTGTTGATTTTACAATTTAGTATACTAGCCCAACCCAAAGTTTGGGAGAGATCGATCAATCTAGGAAAAAGTGGCGGCGAATCTCCCTCAGGGCGACTGTTATACGGATTTGTCGGTGTCATTGATACCACTCTTGTCAAGCTTGTGGTGACGTACAGCAGCAAAATACTGCGTGGGCGTTTTACGAACAATGAAAAAAAAAAAAAAAAACATGATTAAGCAGAGAATGCTTGTAAGAGAAGGCATTCATTGAAACCGTAAAATACTATAGAGTAGTCATGATGTAAAGAAAATGAGATCATGCGGATATTGCACACAGTGATAAGGCTGGGTTGGACAATATGGATATGAAAAACGTGTACTTGGGAAGTGTTCCGCTTTTCGTAGAATGATGATTGAGACAACCCAGTTTGATTGGGTTAACTGGGTGTCAAAAAGAAAAGTAAAAAAAGAGCTAATTTTAACAATCACCAAATCATATGCACGTGAATCAAAAGTGCAATTCATCACGAGAAAGATGAAATAGATAAATAGAATAATGAAAGAAAAAGGATAATCATTTCTTTGTTGCCTCTTATAATGTCAAACGGAATGATATTTCTATTGTGCTTAATATCAGAAGTGCTTGAATGTCCACCTTATTAATTTCGTCTGGGATTATAGATTCTTAGTTACATCCAGCACTGGCTCAACTGTCGTGTTTTTAAGTGGCTTATGAAGCTATTATCTAAAAGTGGTCCATAGGCCGACATAATAATGAGAGAACTTGTAAAGCACATTTTAATGGTCAGCAAATAACGTAACTTATATTAAAATTTGATTGAAAGGGATCTAAATAATTACTTCTTGTCAAAGGTGAATACAATTTTAAAGCCACCAAAAATTCGATTGACAGTCGGAGAAAGGATTAATAACAAGCCAATATATTCAGTGCTGTTTATCGTGGGTCCAGGTGAACCAAGGGGCACCGGCAACATGGGGGGGGGGGGGGGGAGGGAGGGGTCACAGGTCTTATACTCCAGATGAATACAAATGAATATCAACGTGCCCCCTTGCCCTGGCTATGATTATACGCCACAGCATCTTACCAGCCATTTTCACAAACACCATTATAAAAAGCCTATCTTGCTAAAATCATCTTTGCAGGTATACATTCGACGCGTCTAATGCTTACCACAGCTGATTGCTACAGATGACGTGAGTGCTTCAGTCCACGTAATCTTCGTCCCAACAGTTCCATGATCATGACTTTCGACTTAATAAGAAATGTTGTCGTGCGACATACAAACAACAAGTTGCTGTGCTATAGGCCTCGAAGTAAAATGTTCACTGATCAATCGTCAATAGCTTCAGATTTATTTTTTTTTTCACAATCAAGTCAAATCTGAGCTTCAGGAGTGCGAATACGAAAGGGAACACGGATGAAAACCAAGTGACAAAGGATCACAGCTCCTTTCTAATTTAAGCAATTCCAGTCTATTGCGAGCTATCAGATGCGCTTCCGTTTTCCATGAAATGAGTGGAGTCTCTTTAGCGGTGAAGCAATGCATTCACAAGTAGACGTTTCGACTCAGTTATTTCTGAATCTCTGTAAGCATGATAAGTGATAAAGGGCGATTTCAACAATTGCCCAACCTCATCTTAAATCACCTTAAAAAAACTTACATTAAAATAAACAAAAATGACGATTCCAATAACTTGTGTATTTCAGAAACCATGGACCTTCGCAGTAGTCCTTGTCGAAACAAGGCGGAATGGGTTCATCATTTCTTTTTATTGCAGGATATGAGAGGGCATATTTTGACGGATTGTTTCTCGCTAACATGAGACGTCGTGATTGTTTTTTTTCCCCGTAGTTTAATACCCCACCGGGAAATATAAAGTATTTTGTACTCCATGAATGTCCGCGTGCTTGGAATAGCAGCGAAAACCACGATTAAGGGTTGACCAGAACTGACCGAAAATGGGGGAAGTGATACAGGGCATATAGTATCTTTTTTTCTTTTCTGGTGTACTCTTTGTTTATTTATCGTCTGTCTGAAGAATAGGCCTACGACCTCATTGCCACGTGAGGGACACAGTAATTACCCCTCCCCCCCCACCACTTGATAATTACCGGATAATTTCCCGGCAATTTTTCCCTCGACCTGTCACGTATTCCTCCTCATCCGTCCAACACGTATAGTGAGGTGAATTCCTGCCATGCGGTCTCACATGCATTTATCAAGCCCAAAATGATAAGAAATGATTTTTTTTTAAATAGACAACACAACAACAGAATGATTTTGTCATTTGTCTTGTCTTATCTTGTTGTGTTGTGTTGTGTTGTATTGTGTTGTGTTGTGTTGGGCTGTGTCGTTTTGTGTCTTTCATCATTCATATTCCTTTGATGCCATTGTCAATATGTTACATTGTTGAGTTTATTTTTCAATGAAAACAAAACAAAAAATACAAAAGAAAAAATTAATTTGTCATAATGATTATGATGCTACTACTGCATCGACTAGTGATATAATAACAATAGGCCTAAGGATAATAATAATGAGTATCATTATCATAATAATGAGCAAGTTGATGATGATATTTGTAATAATAGGGATAACAGTAATGATGATGATGATAGTAATGATAATGTGGAAAAAATATAGAAGTCGTTAACAAAATAATTATGAGGAATTGCCTAATTTCAATTTTACCTCAAAGGATTAATGTTTCCATTTTTATTCAGAAGAGAACTTGGGATTGAATGAAACGGCATTATTGCAGAATAACGTTTAGAGAGAGAGAGAGAGAGAGAGAGAGAGAGAGAGAGAGAGAGAGAGAGAGAGAGAGAGAGAGAGCGTGGAGGGGGGGGGGGGTGAGAGAGAGCTTTGCTGATCATGTACGGTTTTTTTTTTTTTTGTGCGTCTGTTTGTCTGTGTATGTACCTGGGAATAATGACTTATTTAATTGGAAGGGAAAAGATTCAGGGGAAATTTCTTTCTCGATCGCTTCCATTTTCCCATTTTTACTCTGACAGCTTATTCATAGAACACACACACACACATACACTCACCCACACCCTCACACAAGTATGAATGAAAGTTCATACCATGTATGGGATTCTCATTTCCCCTAAAACGTCCCACAGAGCGGAAAACGATTAGGGGAATTCCCGTTCGCAGAGTAAAGCATTTACGTCATTTTAGTTTGATCAAAGTGCGCATGCGCTGCAATGATTCATTTATTTTGATCAACGACGGGAAGTAGTCTACGAATACAGACAATAAATTTCTCATGGCCGGCCAGCCACTATTGAATACACCAGGGACGTATGCGGGATTTGGCTGCTTTTAGTTTTGTTTTGTTTATTTTAGTTTAGTTTTGTTTTGTTTTGTTTTGTTATATACTTAAAAGTTGTTTTAATCGAATATATTGTGTCATATTCTAGTATATATCAATCATATTCTGTTACATTTTGTTATATTCTGTTATGTTTTTGTGGAAATCCTGGTACACATTGCTATTTATGTTATACTTTGTTCTTTTTATGTTATATTTTATTTTGTAAAATTTTTGTTGATGTTTGTGAAAAAAATTGAGAATAATCCAATTTGTCTGGATTACAAATCAATAAAAGTTGAATTGAATTGAATTGAATTGAATTGAACTACATTGCAGATGTGCATGTTGCACATGCGGTTTATGTAGTTTACTACACCGGGGGGGGGGGGGGGAGGGTCTCCCGAAGTAAGGAGAGGAGTGGGGGAGAAGATAGGGTATGACATGAAGCCTACAACCAAAGTTTTTATTATCATTATTTCGTTTTCACGCAATCAAAAATGCTATGATTTCCCAGAATGCATTTACAAATATCCTGAACGGACAACAGGGCATTGATGGGAGCGGGAGGGGGAATCGGTTACCCCTCTCCTATGGTCTTGGAATTAACTGTGTATTAGTTCAAAGAGATCTTGTGGCAGACAAATGCAAAAGATCGTTAATCAAATCAGTGAATTTTCACCTATACACAAAACAGATTTGGATTCATTAAAAAAAAAATTATTTGAAAACTGTAAATTGTAAATATCCGTATATGGTTTATACTTTGAATATTTTCCAAGGTGAAATGCTTATAAATATCAATGTTGATTAATTGGGGAAAAAGCTTCAATTAGCGTTATAATGCTGTTTTGTAAGTTCTATAGTATCCAAGCACCCCAGAATATACCTATTATCACTACATTCATTGTCCATTTGTTAAAAGAGTCTTGATAATAAATTACTCAATCCAATTCAGTTTTGTGGAGCATCATCTCAACACCCCCCCCCCCCCGCATTCTATAGTGACACCGGCTGCCAAAGGTTTACCTTATTTGTGGGATTTTTAGCTTATCTCCCTAGTAACAAGTCCTAAACGTTTTATAAAATTGTATCACTTTAGCAGGGTTTAGGCAGTATTACGGAGGGAAAGGTTTGTATTTTATTACAGTACATGCCCACGCACTTCTATTTATTCCTTTACTGTTGACCAAGTTCTTTTGTCTTTCCACTTTACAATGTCGGTATGCTAAACGTTGCCAGGTAAATAAATCTTTTTGTAAACAAATTAGTAAACAAAAAACAATTGATGGCCAAGAGAATTATCTCTAATCTGTAACAGCAAATAGTTTTAATTCATCGTGGGTACCTCACGACCATTTTTAGATATCTTTATCGTCTAATAATGATCATCATCTCAGCTTGTAATCTGAGAAGCTTGTTTACTTGCTCACTGGGGCGTCAGTCCGTTTTATTTTAATGGTGAGGGGGAGACATACACACACACACAAAAGTCCTTAGCTAAAGATTTGAGGGGACATACACAAAAATTTGCTAAAAAACCAAAAAAAAGGGGGGGGGGGGTCTTCGGCTCAAGTTTTTGGAGTACATGCCCTATTGTGTCCAAAACGCTTAAAGATGGGGGGGGGGTGTTCCCCTGCCCCCCCCCCCCCCCCCCCCCCCCCCCCCCCCCACTGATGCCCATGCTTAATCATCAGAAATGTTGCAATTGTTCAGTCTCCGGTAAGAATCTGCGATACGCATTATTTTGAAAACCAGCATTAGCCGATTCTACTTGAATTTGATTCGGTTTGATTAATTTTGCACCGATGCACCGTTTTCATTTTTAGCTTGAACGGTCCTGAATGGTTTTGCTATTGCAAAAATGCATATTAAAAAAATTGTGTGGTAGGGTATATTGAAAACGACTTTATGCTGTATAGCCTTCTTGTAGCTTATCTCAGTTTATAGTGCACTCGATGTATTTTTTATCCACCTTCCTACTTTTTAATAGTATGTTTTTTTTAATCTTATTAATATAAGATTGATGTTTATAGAAATGTACTGAAATCAAATCAAGCATGACCTCCATGAGTGTTTATAAAACTGTCCTTGTTAGAAGTGAAATCAAACGAAAAAAGTCATGTCCGACAGAGCATATGAATATGAATACTCTTGCTTTATTTTTTTCTTTTTGCCCCTCTTACGCAAGACAAAAATCTTCTTCCATTTCTTCCCCATATTCATGATAATCAATCCAATAAGAAATCCAAAATAAAGGCATTCGGTAACTTTTTAGCAAATAATTCATGCAGAATCAGCACTAAATTGAAAATGTGAAGAACGGTTGTTTCGAAACTATTTTTAGTACTAATTCTGCTTTTAGTGATTGAATATATAAATATACAGAAGCCCTTTTTAAACCTTTCCATTTCGAAAGAGGTTAATTGTTTCCTATTTGCCATAATTACTCTGTGTTTTTAGTAACTGTGCTGCACATATTAAAAAATCCCCCAAACTAAAACTATACTCAGTGTCATACGGTGGGTTCGGTAAGAAAGGTGTGCTTGTGCATGTGTCTATGTGGCAGGAATGTAATCACGGGGGGCGATTAAGTAATAGAAGGGGTGCATAGATTAGGGGTGGGTAGCAACGGAGGGTTTAGAAATTAAGATGTCATTCCTTTTCTTCTTTGTTCATTGAGTTGCAAATCAAATTGAAATTTTGGAAACGAAATGAAGGTTTGTATTCATATTTATTTGTTTTGAATGAAATCTGTAATAAAAAATATGGAAAACAAAAAGAAAATAATACGGGGTAGTTCTAAATGCAGTGCCATTACGGGTGCAGCCTCTTAGAGGGAGGGCGGGGGTGCTTGTCTTGGGAGGTAGGTGATTATTGCTAATGAATGAGGACACTGATTTGGGGGAGACGTGGATGGAGCATCTACCGTTTAACGATTCCGTCTGCCTCAGTCTAAATATTTATGTCAGACAAATTCAAAAGATTGTGGCCATGAACTAGCGCCGTCTGGCAACGTCTAGATACGCCTGTAAACCAGCTGAAGAACGAATGTAAAAAGCCCAATAAACGTTTTTTCAAACGGAATCGTTAAACGGTAGTATGGGACAGGGCCTTACCAACGTGTTGGCGGTTAATACATCGTGATCAGGAGGGATAGTTTCCTGTTCGGGCGTGGGAACTATGTCCCTTGTGGTTATCGTGTGAGTTTGAAAAAAAGAGGTAAAACTATTGAGTGGTTTTTTTTTTTTTCCAGATTTTGTTTTAGTCAGATTATGACCTAATAGGGCCACGTGTGACCTAAATCCTGTAAAATACTGTAGATTACTAAAAACCTGAGTGGTCAGTATTATTTTGTCTTGAAGCAGGAGTCTCTCATTTCGGAATTGTAGAAAAATATACCCCCAACAGATATGAGGTAATTACTTAAGTTGAGAGTACATCATTTTTATTCAGAGGTCAAAGTTAGGTCGATCATGAGTGTGACTTTGCACAAAAGGGGGCTTAATGATAATAATAACAATAATAATGATGATGATGTTAATAATAATAACAATAATAACAGTAATGATGATGATGATAATGATCATAATAACAATAATAATGATGATGATAGTAATGATAATGCGGAAAAAAATATAGAATAGCTAACAAAATAAGGAATTTAGTTTCTAAGCGCATCACTTTCTGTCTGTGGGTTATACCAGAACGTATAATATATTTTTTTAATTGATAGAGCGATACGTTTTCACTAAGCATGAATGCTGAAAAAGTGAAACATTCATATTTAGAGAATAAGATTGTCGGCACCTCTGACCGACTCACAGCTGAGTCACATGCTGAGTCCTCATGCTTGCAAAATAACATTATGTAGTAAAAAGTGCGATGTGTTTTAGGTAAGGTCTTAAACCTATCACGGGAATCTGTGCTCTGAATGTGCGCCTGGTAATTTGTTCCAAAGAATAGGGGCAATTATACAGAAGAGGCTCGATCACCATACGAGGACCAGGAGTTAACTGCAAAGTTGCTGATGATCGAAGGGTACTGTCTTAACACGAACTTGAAGAACGTAAGGAGATAAGATCTGGAAAATCTTATTCAAATTTAATTTTCTCGTCTTTCCCCGTAGGTGTAAAATCCAATTTTCATTTCTATATGGTCGGATTGTACTATAGGTTTGAAAGACATTTTCATAAATGAGTTAACATTCTAAACTGGGTCTTTCACGTGTGTGACCAATACCACTGACAGCAAAATAGACACAAAACTACGTGTGTGACCATTCAAAAAACGACGTTTTTAACTGCATTTCTTTATTTTAAAAAAAATTATGTAATGATGGTTGGCAAACGATTTTATTTCTTAATAGAAAGGGATTTTTTTTAAATGTAGGAAACTGATTATATTAAAACATCAATGACATGTAATCTGATTTCCCATGGTCACGTGCGTCACCGTTTATTTCGCTTTTTGCAATAATAACTTGCAACAATACGTTTTGTAATTTCCTAAGTTATTTGGCACTTTACACCCGCACGTAACACCATGTGGGCCCTACATCAGTAATAGAAAATTGTGCAGTTATTTTTAGCAAAGGCCGTTTCCTCTGCACTTGACATTCTGAATAAAGCGATGCAAGGTCACACTAATGCATTGCATGATATTGCCAATACCACTGACAGCAAAATAGACACAAAACTAAATTGCAGATTTCTTGAAATTACATCGTAAGAGCAAAAGTAATTTGGAGCATCATGAGGTACTCGTTAAAGTTCAAAACTGAAAATCTTAAGCACAAAAGCAAAAAACAAACAAACAAACAAACAAACACACAAACAAACAAACATCAAAACAAAACAAAACACCATAAAAATACAAACACATGAGACCCTGCTAAAATCAAATAATATGTGAGTTGACACCAGACACAAAGACAAGAAAAAAACTAATATATACTGTATACATCACATAAAAAGACATCGTTCTGACCATGGATACTACGTATAGTATCCATGTTCTGACGGAGCATTTTTTTCCATTCTACTGCAGTCAATCACAACTTTTCATTAAATTTCGATTTCTCATTTCTTTTGTTTCTTTTCATTGGTGGCGGATATCAAATTTGGCTTCAGAAAAATGAAAATAAAATCATAAATTGTACTTAATTATGAGATGGAGAAAGAAAATCCATTTCAAGCTAGCTGGCAAGGGGGGGGGGGGGGCTGGGCTGGGCAAGTCTCTCGTCAAATGGAGAATTTGATAGCACTTGATTATTATTTAGTCCACCTTACAATAAATTCTGAAACTAACGTTATGATACCTTATTCTATCTTGAATCATGTTTTCCTATTGCTACAGGCATGACAGAGGGTGGGTATCTCACTCAGGGGCGGCGCTCCCGGGGGCAAGGAGGAGGGCACAGTGTCCCCTCCCACTTTTCCAAGCACCCCTCAGCTTGTTTTAAGTTTTCTATTACATAAGTGCCATTCACTTCTAAGGTGCCCTTTTAACTTTGGATAAGGTGCCCTTCTTAAAAGTGCTGAGAGCGTTTCATAAAGCTGTTTGTAAAGTTGCTCATGACTTTACGAACGGCTTGAATATGAAGTGCCAAATTGGATGCCCAAAGTTGGGCTTGAATATGAAGTGCCAAATGGAATGCCCACAGTTTTTCCTGTTGTTCTAATAAAGTGTGACTGCATTTCCCATAATCTCAATTAAATTTTGGCAAAAATATACTTTCCAATAAAAATGATTGTAAACAAAAGTAATGTTAATCTACGTCTGCATATTTCAACTTTAGCTGATGTGATTTATAATGACTGAGAATTCCATTTGGCTTGCGAAATTAAAGTCATTCGTAACTTTACGAACAGCTTTATGAAACACCCCCCCCCCCCCCGTGTCTTATTTTTAACCTTGATAAGTTTATCGTTCCATATCGAATAACACTCTTTTCCCTTATGAGAAATACCCCTTTTTCACTTCTAGTGAGCATCCTTCTTGAAAGTGACCCTTTGACTATGCCCTTTTGTTCCTCAAACTGCATTTCCCCTTCTGATGAGTGCCCCTTTTCATCTCTGATATTATTAAGTGCCCATTCTCACTAAGGTACGTGCTCCTTTCACATCTAATACATTCCCCTATTATTCTCAGACAGTTCCCCTTTTCTAGTACCTTCCATGTTCCCGTCTGTTAACGTAATACGATATTAGGATATTATGCCTCCGTTAAGTGCCCCTTTTCAGCCCAGGTAAGTACCTTTAGAAAATACGATACATGGTCATTTGATCTATGATGAGTGCCCTTTTTTCTATTAAAGTGACATATCTTTTTTTGATAAGTTACTAGTATATTTTTGCCATTAATGTGCTCCTTTTGCTTCTGATTTGTGTTTTCTCCTTTCGTAAGTGACCTTTTTCCTTTCTTTAAGTGTCCCTTTCCCCTTCTGATAAGTGCCCCTTTTCACCATGCCTCGGTAAGTCCCAGGTAAGTCCCCCTATAAATGATACAATCCTTATATACGTCTGATTTTTTTCTTCTTTCTTATGGAGCCCCTTCGACCTCTTAATTATCCCCCTTTCACTCCTGGTAAGTGCCCTAAAGATGAGTAATCAGACTGTGTGGTGTTTGATATGCATTATCATGTAAAGATAGACAATGTTTTGAAAACGTTCCTTAAAAGCGTATTGACTAAAATATAGAGTGGTATACTAACGTATCAAAATGGTATTTTCTTGCTTGTGTTTACCCTCCGTAAGTATCCCTTTCAGAAAAGGTGCCCTTTTTGCCCCCCCCCCCCCCCCCCCCCCCCTGTGCAAGATGCTCAGCTGTCCATGGTCTCATTTATGAATTGAGACATTTCAACTCCTTTTCAAAGTCACCTGTACCATTCTAAATCTTGGCTATGACTAGATGATGAAAGAAATTCAGATATCAAATGACGTGGAATTTTCAAGGAATGTTAATTCCTCTCGATTGACCCCCCCCCCCCTCCAAAAAATAAGTAAATAAATAAATAAAAGATGTAGGAAAATGATGGGTGTTGTGAGCATTCTCAATGCAGAAAGTGTTCGGTAGCTCGGCTGCGAATCGTAGTGATAAACAAGGCACGAATTGCCATGAAATTTAGAAATTGATCTAAGAATAACCAGAACATCAGATGAGATACCACTCATCTTTCTGTACTCATACAAGAATTTTCTGGGGAAAAAATACACGCTTAGTCAGGGGGCGCGGCGAATTTTAGGTTTTAAAGCATCCAGACATAAAAGGCCCGAATTCACAAAAGAGGTTTAAACTAGTCCATAGTAAACCACAGACCAGTTTAAACCTCTTTTGTGAATTCGGGCCAAAGAGGAAGTATCGACTCTTATGTATTCTAAAGGGTCATTGGATTTTCGCATTCCTTTTTTCTTCCAGGCAACTTAGGGAGATGCAGCAGGGGAAACCAATTTTATTTTTCGTACTTTTATACCATTCTATTGTACCTTCTATTGAACCTTTGAAATGCCGAATAACTGGTAATGATTATAATAACAACAATAATGATAATAATAATAATAATAATAATAATAATAATAATAATAATAATAATAATAATAATAATAATAATAACAACAACAGCAAATAATTTGTCATGATTTTTGGACTTCAGGTCTAGAAAAATGTAATGATAAAAAGTTTATCAGATTTTTAAGCATAAGACAGTGTTCTTAGGGATGGCATGTCCTAAAATCTCAGATTTATGAAAAACATTGAGTTAAATACTGTAAAAGAATGACTTTCACTCTCTCTCTCTCTCTCTCTCTCTCTCTCTCTCTCTCTCGCTCTTTGATTGGTTAGTTGTTTTACCTGACTGCTACGAAAGCATGTGTATGCTTGTTAGTAAGCAACCAGGGGACCGACGGCCTTAAGTCCCCTCCGAAGGACTTGGGAATGAGGATTAACAAACCTTACCAAAGGGCATTTGCGCATCCACTTGGTTTCGAACCCGGGAACTCCCGGTTACAAGGCCACTGCTCTACCACTGAGCCACAGTGCTCTCTCTCTCTCTCTCTCTCTCTCTCTCTGTCCTTGACATAACAATAAATAACTGTACTTGATGATAGTGATTTATTTCAGCGAGAAGAAAGATAAATCCCAAGATTTTTAAGAAATCCAATGGATTTAACAATAAGCCACGACGGAACACGGATCCCCCATGTCTTTGGATGACATTATCCTGCTTATTGCTAAGGTTCCCACTGTCGTGCGATCCCTTACTAACTGCATAGC
>CM057151.1:36147080-36149580 GCA_029962745.1 Echinometra lucunter
ACCTGCATGATGTCAATGATTTTGTAGTTATTTCATTGTCTAGACTCTAGATGTACTCAGGTTTCAATATTATGTCATTTTACAAGAAAAATAAAAAATAAAAAGTTATTCTCATGTCGGCAAAAAAAAAAAAAAAGGAGTAGGGGGCGAGAAACTGGGATTTATTTTCATTTGGCCTTGTTATGCATTCGTTCAGAAATTTCATTTGACCATTTCATATGATTTCAAGAAGAAGGATATTTGTATCGAATTATCTATACTTATGACATTGGAAGACAGAAATTAGGTCACAGAAACTAATCAATGAAATCGAATATTTAATATGAATGAAAATTCAGGGTTCACAACTATGACCAACAATACTTATTCAGGCATATACAGTTTAAAAAAAAACGGGAAGCAAAGCAAAACGAAACAACCCCCCCCCCCCCCCAAAAAAAAAAAAAAAAACGAAACAAGAGAATAAGGGGGTAGCTACCGAGCAGTCATCGACTCTTTGACTTTACGAAGGTCAACACAAGGTGGAGTTCACGGACACGAATATTTCCTCCATGATGCTATAATTTACGAGCAGGATCTCAATATTTAATTTCGACCGCATTTTGACAAAATTCATCCAAAACAAAAACAAAAGATAATCCTGCTCGTACGGACCATAAACATATGAAGTATCTTTGAAGATTACGTTGAGTACTGCTCCTACAGTTTCATTGCAAAATAAATATGTTTACCTTCACATGCATTTTCTTGATGGTATACCATCTTTTTTTTTTCAATAAATTCTTGTTTCTTCTTCTTTTCACTCCTTCTTCCTTCTTCCCCCACATCTGTTTTTTTGTGTGTGTGTGTCTTTTTGCATTTATTGTGTTGTCTTCTCCTTTCTTCTTATTTCAAAATGAATTGAACACAAGTTATGTCTACAATATCATTATTATTTGACGGATCCACACTCTACAAGTATTGTTTTTAGTGGATCCCTCCATTTCCATAAGAGCTTATACTGTATAATATGTTCTTTTGTAGATTTACTTTGTTTCATATTTCAAATTATGTAAACGTATCCTGTCATTGTAAAAAAAAATATGAATACTTATGTATGTTTGATTTTTTCAAAATTTGTTTTTTTTAAATAAAATAATAAACTCTTGAACTCTTGAACTCTTGAATTCTTTATCTCCCTTTTTCTTTCCATCTTTCACTCATATATCTCCTCTCGTTCTAGCTATAACCTTAATTTTATTAATTATAATTACTACATCCTAAATCTATTCTTTGTTTGACTAAATCATTTGATTATACTTATGTTTTTTAATTCCATATATACCATGCCATTCCTTTTTACTGCACCCGTTCCCCCTCTCTTTCTCTCTTTCCCCTTCCTTATATTTCCCCCTCATATCTTTCTTCATCTCTCCCTTTTCATCTCTCTCCCTCTTGTTTGCTTTCCTTTTTCTTCTCAAACCCCCCCCCACACACACACACACCTTTCTACCCCCTCCTTCTCACTCTTCCTCTCCTTCCTGTTTCAGTTCTCCTACTTTATTTCAAAATGTTATACTTGATAATTCTACCTAATCGCTATCTTGTTTTTGTAAATAACCATGAGTGAATTTCCAAATGTATACCAAATTGCACTGTACTTTGTCACGTATACCTTTGATGTTTGCCAATTCCATGTAATTCGGCTTTCGAGCTGCAATGTGTATTTTCAAAATAAATACCTCTTCATATCAAATCAGATCGAAAGTTGATCCGAATGCCAGATTAGTAAAGGCAGGAACAATGAGTATTAGCGAAACCATTTTGAAAATGACTAAAAATTGCTGGGAACCACAGACAATGAAAAGCACTGGGCACAGATATGGATACATAGGACAGCACTGTGCACAAATATATGGTGTCAGAAAGTTGTAAACTACATGTATTTCTATGTATCTGAAATGAGAACATGTCCTTAGGATTGTTAGGAATCCCTTTTCATGTGAGATTGCTGTTATGATAATATTTTCCTAATCGAGTATAAAAAGAATGCGAAGGCTCACAAATAATATAACATTTTAAAAATTATTATCAAAGCTCGACCCCATCTTTAAGAATGTAAAAAGCCAAGGAAGTATTAGTGTAAATCTAAGAAAGTAACCACCAAACCAACATCCTCTTTATCGGGAGGATTTGTGACATGATATATTCCAGCCAAAATAAATGAGATTTTAAAAATTCGATCAGTCGATAATCAGGACCAAAGTTCACGTCTGCCGAATGTAAGAGCGGATCAGTCATGCATGAAAATATAAATATTGCTCAATGCTGTAATGTGTTCGGTCAATATTTCTTTGTTGTGTAGAGCGCCTCGAGCAAAATAATTATGATATATGAAATTCCTTACATATAGTAGTATAGTATAATATTTATTGGTCCAATGTACTAAAACATGGATATTTGGTTTGCTCACATAAAGGCATACATAAACATTCAAATAACAGAAGAATATACAAAACAT
>CM057151.1:36157080-36177080 GCA_029962745.1 Echinometra lucunter
TATATCTAAAATTTATATCATTCCTGTTTTAATTCTATGGAAAAATAATTCCTGTTCTAATTTCTATTTCTTGTTCTAATTCAAATTCTAATAGTAATAATAGTATTAGTAGTATTAGTAGTCGTAGTAGTAGTAGTAGTAGTAGTAGTAGTAGTAGTAGTAGTAGTAGTAGTAGTAGTCGTAGTAGTAGTCGTAGTAGTAGTAGTAGTAGTAGTAGTCGTAGTAGTCGTAGTAGTGGTCGTAGTAGTAGTAGTAGTAGTAGTAGTAGTAGTAGTAGTAGTAGTAGTAGTAGTAGTCGTAGTAGTGGTCGTAGTAGTCGTAGTAGTAGAAGTCGTAGTAGTAGTCGTCGCAGTAGTAGTCGTAGTCGTAGTAGTCGTAGTAGTAGTAGTCGTCGTAGTAGTAGTCGTAGTCGTAGTAGTAGTCGTAGTAGTAGTAGTCGTGTAGTAGTAGCATTATAGTAGTATAGTAGTATAACAGCAGCAGCGGACAGACAACTTTATTGGATAACCATTTCATGACAAAGCTAACCTGCCACAAAGTCCATTTATGTCTGCTGTGCTATTTCCCCCATCGATATCGAAGATTTCAAATATGATATGAATAATACAATGCAGGCATTTTTTTCTTTTCTTTCCTTCCTTCCGAAGAACAAAGAAATCAACCTCATCATGCAGTCTTGAAGACCATGCAGAAATTATAATGCTAGAAAAAGTACTCTGAAAAGAGCTATGGTCAGTTTCAAATTTTCAATCTTTATTTCGGTCATCTTCAGTATACTTTTCAGTATAGTTCAGTATAGTTTAGTATATTTCTGAATCACTCTCTTTTGTATTCTCATTCCCTCTCTGTTTGTAATTGAATTGACTAAGTTCATTTTCTGTCAAATATTTTCATTCTTACTGTAAACATTTGTTCATGCAATTCAACTTTCTATTTGTTTGGTACCCTTCTCTATGACTCTCCTTTGTAATCTCATTCCTTTTGTTGGTAGTGTAATTGATTTAGTTCATTTTTTCTCAAACTTTTCTACTATATAATAAACAGTTCATTTCACTCAATGCTTCAGTTCCTGAAGATGATCTAAAATAAAGACCGAAAATTTGAAACTCATTTGAAACTGATAATGAAATAATAATAACAATGATAATAATAATAATAATAATGTTAATAATCCTTATCATCATGATAATGATGAAGATGATGATGATGATAATGATGATAATAATAATATTAACAATGACAATTGAGCATTTCTAATATCATATAAATATAATCGTACTTTCCATTCAACACGTTGGCCGTATAGACATTAGCTCATAAAACTTTCCCCTTGACGCAAATTGGAAGTGTGACATTTCCCGATCAAAACTATCAACAAAATATTCCCCACCTTCTGCAGACACTCCAAGAGAATATAGCTTTTCATTCTATTTTTCAAATTGCTAACATCCCTTGCAAATAACAAGAAAGCAAAACTAGACATACAGGAACGCGGCCATTCACTCGTTTTAGAAATTCGTATTATAATGTCTTCATGCCTTATTTCTTTTCTCGTGTCTACAACGGGGAATTTTTATGCTCATTCAAAATCGTTTATTCTATATAGAAACGCTCCTGCAATCACTTTTCTAAACTGAAATATTAAACAGCTGTTTAATATTACGCTATTCCTTTGTGGTTGGTTCCCTCTTGTTTTATCATTCCACCGAACTGTATCTGCTTTGAAAGTAAGAAAGAAAGAATGAATGAAATAAAGAAGAAATAAAGAAATAAAAAAAGAAAGAAAGAAAGAAAGAAAGAAAGAAAGAAAGAAAAAAGCAAAGCCAAAAAGAATGAATTAAAGAAGTGCAAATATATCTCAGTTTATTGTCTTGCACCTCTTTTGCTACCTCATTTGCCCAATAAATCTATTTTTAATTAGATACATACATTTGAGTGCTCATTACCATGAAATCATTTCGTTTCCATTAGTTTAACACGTTTCTTTACTGCAAAGCGGTGTCTGCAGCATTTCAGGAAAGTACAGGCCTTCTGTGTCAGTACACGGGTGTGGGTTTCCTTATAGGGTTCGATATTTCTTAACCCACTGGCTACTAAGAACCAGGTGACCCCTGTATAAAGCCTATGAGAAAAAGAGAATTCAGTACCCAACGGGTTAATATTTGATGCCACCGGCGTAAATCCGTTTTGAGGAGGGGGGGGGGGGAATGATTGACTTTTTTGCAGAAATTTCTTGCGTGAACTCACACTGAAGTATACACTTACACACCCTTATGCACACATACCCGAGCAGCCCCCCCCCCCCCCCACACACACACATAATTCTTTTATTTTTTGAGCGAGCGAAAAATAACCACTTTTTTATTCTAAGAGCATTTCAAATGAAAATTCCATTATATGACCGTCATTTATGACATTTTTATGAAAAATTTCACCAACTAATTAATTACAATATCATTTTTCCTTAAAATGAGGGGGGGGGGATATTTGCACACGCCTTCTCTCGAAAAAGTGTGTGTGTGTGTGGGGGGGGGGGGGGCATATATCCCCCAATCCCCCGGGATTTACGCCAATATTTTGATGCATCACTCCGAAAGTTTGTACTGCTGAAAACGACATAAGGAAATAAGGCATGGTTATATTACTGTGTTATACATGTATATGTTCTTTTTTTTTTTTTTTTTTTTTAGTTTATTCATAATCATTTGAACACAAGTTATGTTTGCAATTATTTGAGGGATCCACACTCTACAAGCATTGCCTTATAGTGGATTCCTCCATTTCCATACACGTACTTCATAAGTCTAACATACTGTATTTTGCAGATTTCCTTTTTTTATAATTCAAATTACGTTAATGTATTATATTATTATACAGTAATTTATGCATGTTTATGTATGTTCGATTTCTTTCAAAAAGTTTGTTATATTTTGTTGGAAATGGAAAATAAACTATTGAACTATTGAACTATTGAACTATTAAACTATTGAACTATTTCTCTAGTCATAATCCCTATAATCGCCGGAATAACTAACCTTCGGAAAAACCAACTATACGGAATTATGAGCCAAGATCGGAAAAATGAATCTGCGGAATTATGAACCATCCGAAAAGTGAGTATGCGGAATAATGAACATTTGGAATAACGAACCATCGTAAAAATGAGTTTGCGGTATTATGATCTTTAATCGGAATAACGAACCATTCGGAATTATGAGCCCTCATCACCCTGCTCATCGGAAAAATGAATCTACGGATATGAACCATACATTTAAAAAAAAAAGATCTGCGGAATCGCAAACCTTCGGAAAACGACATGTCGGTGCCAGTCATGAGGTGTTCCTGATTATCGAAGTAAAAATAATTCTAACAAAAATTCGATTCTGTCCCACTATTCCATCAGGTGCGGATTCGACTATATAGTCGGGCAGTGACAGTGGCGCAAATTATGACGAACCAAAGAGAAGAATGGAGTCCTCATATTGTTTTCGAGTACCTTTCAGTAATTTATCAACTCAATATCATCTCCGACAAGCAACAAACACAACAACAAAAAGTTCTCACTTTACCATTAGGTGCGGATTCGACTATAGTCAGACAGTGGCAGTGGCGCAAAATAATGATAACAAACCAAAGAAAAGAGGGGAGTCCTTATATTCTTTTCGGGTACCTTTGAATAATTTATCAACTCAATATCATCTCCGACAAGCAACAAACAAAACAACAAAAAGTTCTCACATTTCGGGTGTCCCTTTCTAATTTTGCCTATATATGCCTCACAGACGGGACTTATACATTTTTATTTGAGTACTTTATGTATTGTATCTTGTATGAGTGCTTAAAATAATTTGCCAGTATAAGAAAAACTTATTTCTAATAGGCTATAAATCCATTTTCAACGAAACGATTGGACCTTTGGCCCATATTCCCTTCAATATGAATAATGTGAATATAAAAATTTTAGGAAAGTCAAAGAAAGAATGGATCAAAAGTATGTTTATTTCCAGTAGGCGCTAAATCTAAATTAGTTTATTTTTAAAAGGCGTACTCTACATAACGAGATGAAGGATTTTTAAAAATCTAAACCATTTCCCTTCTTCGAAACATCAAAACTTTTCGCAGTTGCAACTACTAACATCAGTCGTCTAACAAACGAAAATGAAAGGAATCCTGTTTGAGTAGTAATTGTTCTGATTTTTTGCTGTATTTTTCATTTTCTATGGATTTAGCGCCTTTTGCAAATATTTCCCCCCCCCCCGCAACATTGGATGTTATGTATAAAAAGAAATATAAAGAATTCTAATTTCAACTTTTATATTTGAAAGGTAATAAATCCACTATAGATGAAGGATTTTCATTTAAACCATTTTCCTTCTTCGAAACATCAAAACTTTTCACAGTTGCAAGTTCCAATGTTAGTCATCTTACAAATCAAAAAGAAAGAAATCCTGCCTGAGTAGTAATTTTTCTACTTTTTTCCCTATATTTTTCATTTGTACGGATTTAGCCCCTTTTGGAAATATGTTGGGGTTTTTCCGCAACATTGGATGTCATGTATAGACAAATTTAAAGAATTCTAATTTTAACTGTTAAAAAGTTTTGATATTTCGAAGAAGGAAAATGATTTAAATATTTTGTCCTCGAACTTACTCGAAATCACTCAAAGTGGGATTTAGCAACTCTCGGAATTAAACTCTTATTATACTGAGTGTGACTGACGATGATAATATAGGATAAAAAACTTTCTTCAATCAATTTAGCGTTTCGAGCAATCCATTTCGTCCGAAACGTGATCGCGTTAAAGAATCTGAATTCAAATTCGTTCTTGGTCATTCAAAAACAACAACCCCGCAATCAAAATTGCAAATTGCACCAGTCCATTTGACAAAATGAGCAGTGGTATCCGTCAGTGGTAATTCAAATTCGTCCGTCCGTATCACTTCAGTCTTTTCGGTCATTCAAATTCGTTACACACTCATATTCAAACTTAGTACATGAAAAATTCGAGGTTCGGACGAAGTAGAAATGAAAAAGAGGAGGGATTTAGGGACGATAGCTCAAGTAGGTACATAAGCCGTGGTCCAGTTATAGTCATTCTGTAAATATTCAAAAATACATTCTCCTTCTTTTCATATCAAATCTGGTTATAATGTTGATTTCAGGTCCTCAAAATAACTTTGGAAAAGGTGTTTGATTTCTTAGGGGGTCTTTGCCTGGTTCTGCTCTGATCCACTCTAAATCTTCCTTATTTCCCGAATTATTGATTCTTGACAACCCTCAAAATGGCAATGCAACAACTCTCGATCGGCTCATTATTGCAAAAAATGTAGTCAGTGGTAACGACACAGGCAGACATTCCTTCCTCTATGATGCAAGGCAGAACTTCGACAAATAGACCGCCAGAATTTAAGAAACAATAACTGATCATGAAAATTATATGAGAATTCATTGTAAGGTTTGAATGAATAAAGTAGAAAATTGACTTCCTTAAGACGAATTTGAATGCTCGAACCACGTTCAGCACCAGCGACTTTTTAATTTGATTGCAGACATTTCAAATTCTACCGCACTTAAACGAAATCGTTTGATCGCCGAAAAACTAATTTACGTGCTCTAAAACGAAAATCCTTGCTATTCGTAATCATAATGATTTTTTTTTTTAAACACGTGCACACGTTGGTATCAGTAATGCTCATAAAACTTTCATTTATTTGATGTACGATAAAAGAGCATTGTAGATAAAAATGCCTTGCTCAAGCTAGGTATAAGTGCCGTACCACGGGGATCGAACCCCCGACTTTCGCGTCTCCAGTCAAGCGCCTTAGACCACTCGTCAACGGCACCTCCACTTGAATGACCGATACACACGATACAAGAGGTATCGTTTAATTTGAATGACCATTTTACGAATTTGATTGGCAAGAGTTTGAAATTGACCGGGAAATCCTATAAAAACAACAATAATAACTAATGATCAATATAACTGGGTTCTATTTACAAAGCATAGCCACACCAGTATTGATACTACTCTTCTCGCGGGCTCTGCAATTATTATTGTCATCCTATATATAGCTAGCAGTACCAGATACCCATTTACAAATTGGTTGAGATGGACTTTATGTGAGCAAACACCTTGTCCAAGAAGTAAGCGCAAAGGAGGATCGAACCTAGGACCTGTGGCATGTTAGTCAAGAGCCTTAACCACTATACCACAATGCGGGAATTCATCAAAACCTGAATGATTACGACCGGTCTTACCATGTTTTTATATGGAAGAGCTAGACCGTCGAATGATGAGGCAGGGGGGGGGGGGAGGGCTTCTCCTTTCAATTTCCCTTGCTCTTTTTCATCTTTCATTACTTTTCTTTATTTTTTCATCATTCGATGATGACATTATGTTCCCCCCGCTCTACGCTAGTGAGTATTAACGTATCGTGAAATGCAGAATGTATGCAAATACCTACAGAAATCTCAAACAAAACAGGCAAAGGTAATCACGCGATCATACTTACGGCTATAGATGGCGCTATACTATTTTCTGTTACTGATGAGAGAGCCATGAAGCTACTGGGAATTGTGAAACAACTCTCTTTGTTCTCTTTGATGTTATCGATACATTTCACACGATAAGAAATGAAAAGCATATTATGGAAAGAATAATAATTCGAGGGGCACGAGTCTTATCTTAGGAACTTGGTATTAACATGGTAAGCCCCACATAACTCGGGCCGGGGTCTTATTATAATGGACCCTGTTACCCTGGGTCTGAAGGCGATTTCGGGGAGCCTCCGAGACTTTTGTTTGTTTAAACAGTTGGTTTTTATTTTTAAACTTCTTCCCTCTCAACAAGAGGGCTTTCACTTTCGGTTGAATACTCCGAACCGGACCTACCCGCGATATTGCTTTTTAGCGAACCGCACAAATCTCGGACCATATAAATAAAAATCAATCATACCAAAATCAAATAGCGTTCAACGGTGGAGATAATGCGCCCCTCTGGGGCCCGTTGCATAAAACTTACTACAGTAGTAACTTTGCTATTATAGTAACTTTTCATGGAACACTGGATTTTGATTGGCTGTTGAGCATGTTGCTCATTTTCACTCATTAAATTTTACGCCAAAGTACATAATGATAATATTTCTTGACTTCATTTAAAGTCCTTTCTGTTGATGTTTTTACCCATTGGCGACGAATTACTTCACATTGCTTATGGAAACTTGTGTAGGCGGTACGGTACGGCTTCTCACACAAACAGGCTTCATGAGTCAAAAGCGAGTGAATTTCGCACTCAGTTAGCTTCTAATTTTTAAACTTTCTCCAATTCTTGTGGCATTTGAGCACCTACAGCTGCGACCTGAACTTTCCTGATAATTTCTCATTGCAAATATTAAAAGAAATTTGCATATATTGGTCAAAATAGACAAAAAAAATCGAACGAATGTACATAACGCGTTATTGACTTGTGTACTATAAAAGTTGGAGCGCCCACCGCAGTATGTCGAACTGTGTCGAACAGTCTGCTGCCCTCTTGCGTTGTGGTGTGGGATTGGTCTATACGTCCAGCTAGTCTGTTGGGTACACGGGCGGCGCTAGGGGGGGTCAGGGGGCGGCCACCCCTACGATTTTCAAGAGTTGAAAAAGAAGAAGAAGAAGAAGAAGAAGAAGGAGGAGGAGGAGGAGGAGGAGGAGAAGAAGAAGAAGAAGGAGAAGAAGAAGAAGAAGAAGAAGGAGGAGGAGAAGAAGAAGAAGAAGAAGAACAAGAACAAGAAGAAGAAGAAGAAGAAACGAGAGTATGGACGAAGAGATGGAACTTGCGGGGGGCGGTGAAGCCGGGGGCAGAGGACACAGTGCTTCCCCATCTTAGCACCCAAAAGTGCCCCTATTCACCCCTTTCAGTGCCCATTTTTCTTTTTACAACGGCCCATTTTCTTCTTTTTGTTTTTGATAAGTGCTTTTTACCTTCCAGTAAGTACCCTTTTTTATTACATATATGTCGCCATTTCGAAATCCTACACCTGCCTTCTTTTTACACCTTTGCGCCTTTTTATAGTGCTCTTTTCCTTTGTAAGAAGTGCGCCCTTTTCACTTCTAATGAATGTCCCCATTGAAATGTGATTGCCCCTTTTGATTGCCCATTTTCGGTTCTAATAGTGCAATTCTCCTTCTGCTGAGTGCCCCCTTTAACCTCTAAAACTTAGGCATGTGCCCAATTTCAAATCTGATACATGCCCAAATTTACTTCTGATAATGCCCCTTTTCCTTTCTAGGTCCTATTTCTCCTTCTGTTAACGTCCCAGAAGTTCCATGTTTTCTGATATCCTCTCAATTTTCCATTCTTGCATATACCTCTTTTTAAAAAAAAACTTTGATACACACCCATTTGATTTCTGAAAAGTGCCCCCTTTGCCTTCCACTAAGTGCCATTCCTTCTTCTGTTAAGTACCCACTCGCATCTGATAAGTGTTCCTTTTCACTTCTAATGAGTTTGAATAAGATACCTGCCCTTTTTCGTTATTGCAGTTCTCCTTCCGATAATTGCCCTCTTAAATCGGATTCATGTGCCTTTTTACGTCTGATTAGCATGATAGCGCTCCTTTTTTTCTTGTGCCATTCCCCTCTTTTAATTATCCATTTTCACATCTAAAGAGACTCTAATTCTCCAAAATAGCCATATACGTTGTTCTAAAAAATCATATAATTTCATATGATAACATATTCCCTTCTTATCTATTACAGTGTGCAGTGGGTGCAGGAGGCAGGAGCTAGGGGCATAACCCCTAAAACTGTAATAAGAACGAACGGTGCCCCTAGAATGAAGCATTGAGGATATTTTTCATTTTTCCAAAAGCTGCTCGCTACGCTCGCTCGAACTTGCATGTCATATCTCAGGCATGGCATGGCATATCAAAGTACGTTGTAACCATATTCTCCTACTCATGTCGAGATCGTGCTCATATTCAAAAACCCCGTTCAGTTTGGCCTTTCTTTTGTAATGAAAATTAAAAACTTCTTCTTTTTCTTCTTTTTTCTTTTTCTTTTTTTTTTTCTCTTTCCTTTTCTTCCCCCTTTTCCACTGATTATCCAAATCATTTGTAAATATTGTACTATGCCGTAATTTTTTGTAACCTATCAGATTATATCTGTCTGTGAAGATTGTTTCATGTTTTGATTCCTTAATAAAACACAAAAATATAAAAAAAAAGTTTTAAAAAAATTAAAGATTGGTTAATAGGGAAAACGACCGGGTTAATGGATGAAATAACAATGATAGAGAAAAGCGCTGAAATAAAATTTGCGATATACTTATCATCAAATCGCTGCACTGTAAAGTATGCAAATATCATGGTCTTCAGCAAAAAAAAACCAAAACAAAACAAAACAGAACAAAACAAAATAAAAAAACTCAGCATTATTTGCACGCTCGCTTCGCTCACTCGCAAATGAGTAATCAGACCAGCCTTCACAACTGCACAGTGTATCATTTAAAGATTAGAAAAGAAATGTATCGAGAAATGATTCCTAAAGGTGTGCTTAAGTTATACAAATGTGCTGCAACGCCTCAAAACGCCATTTTTTTGTGTTGAACCTTTGTAAATGCACACTTTTTTCTTTAAAAAGTGCCCCTTTTCGATGGTCCCCCCACTTTGAAAGACGCTCTGCCGCCCCTTGATTGCAGCTGAGGGTCATCCAACTGTACATGTATAATAGCCCTTTTTGTTCATTTAAAGCATAAAAAAAACTCACCTGCGGGTCATCTTGCCCCCCCTATCAAAATACCCTGGCGCCGCCCTCGGTAGGCCATGTTCTTTATTTTGGACTGTGTGCCGTCATTAATTGGGTCCATACATTGGGTCCATACATTGTTCTGCATGCCCCAAAATTGATATGCCCATGGCAAATAATGTCTTATTCCATGGCAAACAAGCGGAATATTAATAGGAATTAAGGCTCTTCCAGATATGGATTAAGTGCCCATCCTGAGGTGAAAAAAAATTGTATTTTGTTCTTCCCTCAAGATTGAGGGACATGTTGGCTCAATTGATAAAGCGCCCGCCTCATGAACGGGAGGTCGTGGGTTCGATCCCCGGCCGAGTCATACCAAAGACTTAAAGGGGGTACCCAATGCTCAAACAATGTTAGTTCATTTAAAAGAGCATGATTTTATTAGCAGAAAATCATCTGCCTAAAGTTTCTTAAAAAGTCGTGTTGCCAAGGAAACCCCCAAATGTGGTAAGATTTCAGGATACTTTTGACCCCTCAGCTGTGACCCAGTTTCAACTGGGTACCCACTTTGACGTCAAAATGACGTAAAAGTGGGTACCTTGTCGCGCACTTCTAGCAAAATGCGCGCAAGGTATAATACATGTTGTACAGTCTAACGCGTAGCACAACTGCAATGCGCGAAGCTGGGTACCCACTTTTACGTCATACCTCAAACTCAATTTTTTTTGGTCAGCTCATAGCTTTTTATGAGAAAATTAGCCAAAATGCAATGATTTCGATTGAAAATCATCATATTTTTAATGTCATTCTTCTTAGAATTCTATTCTCGATCATATATCAAAATTTTGTTTACCATTGTGTAATCACTTTAACAAATGGGACCTTCTGCCTTCTAGCCAGGCACTCGGCATGGAGAAGGGAAATGATAAGATATTATATTGTAACGTGAGACCCTCACAAAATACTGGTTGCTGCCACCACAATAGTTTATAGAGTTATTGAGCTCTTGACCAGACATGAATTAATACCTGGTCATAAAATGATAATTTCTCCACAATCTAGAGCCTGATTTAATAGCTAATTGATTATCCAATCATAAAAGCCGTATTCTGTTCCAACAACTAAATTTCTATAACAAGCCTCTCGATTGGCTCAACTGATGTACACCAAGTACCGGGGTACGGGTAATAGCGTCCTCTGCTACTGCCAGAACTGAGGAAACGTAGACGACTGCTCCTGATTTCTTCCTAGAAAACCTGTCATATTTTTATCTTTACATCATTTTCATCATTTGAACAATAAGCATCATCAAAGTGAATTTCTGGTGAGTTTCAATATTCATTAATTGTAAACTGTCACTCTCAGTTTAGTAAATAATCTTGCATTTTTGTCCAGCAGTGTCTACAAAAAATCCATTCACCATGTTTACCGTCCATATACACAATCTCGTACCGCAGGCTCCAGGCCTTCTCTACACGCAGTGCTTGTTCACGCTCCGAGCACGATCAGCTGATTCAACAATAACAATCATTCACGGCTTCAATAATCAATTATACTAGGCTCTTTCTCAATCTCTAAATATTCAATATCAACTCCAACTCTTGGTCTCACTAGGTTAGCGTAGTCATTTTGAGCTCGATGACGAAATCCGTTTACTTGCAATATACAAGAGTGGTCTTCATGGTCTTTTATATTCTTTAACTAAATAATTCTAATTCTAGCCACATCAACAATCAATCATCACTACTCAATCGATCACCAATTCTAATCTAAGACTTAATAACCTGAATTATCAATGACTAATCTCTATCGCTTATCACTTTCTCAATTCTCACATGTGTGCATTGTTAAGAAACAGCAATAAAACGAGTTCCTTTTCATTTATGTAAGTTCAACAGAACTTTAGTAAACAATAAATCTTCAAATATTTACAATTCCTTCAATTTTGGAACAATATACAACTTTGTCACAAATCTCCATAAATATTTAAATGCATTGAGTATGATTACGAGCATGACCTTAAATAGCACGTACAACCTACGCAGATAAGTAATAGTTCCCAATATTAAGGAATTCAACCGCCAAACTAATGTATACATTCTTGTCCTTTTCCTATCGGAATAAAATAATATCAGTAAGCTATTTTCTGTTCTGTATGTAAGTTCCCTATTCTACCATCTACTTTAAACTCCGTAGAGTCGTATTTAAGTCGATGAATTGTTTGAACTTGAGTTTGCATCTACTAATCCACAACGGTTCTACGACCGATGGTTCTGATCTGTCGATCTAACTAAAATAAGCCATCCTCTTAATAACTGCCTGCAATTATTCCATAACTAGCCCCTGCTAAAACAACTCATTCCAAATACCAAACTTTCTTCTGAATACCACTTCCTATCAACCCCTCAACGGGCCTTGTTTACCAGCTTTACAGCACCTACTTGTACAAACTCCCACTCACTTTGTCGGTGAGAAGCTTGCATTTTTCTAGAATCATTCCTGCATCATCGTAACTATCTCTTCCAACTCTCAAATCTAAGTACATGTATCTGATCATTATCAGTGTTCACCCCTACTTAACCTTTTGTTCATACTTCCTATAAGTCTACTACATTTAAGTTAATATTCCTCAATCTATTTTTGCAATATCTGTATAGACCCTATATCATCTTGATAATATTTGTCTATTTACAGGATTGTTTATTTGAACTATTTACAAGATTAATAATCATTTAAGCTACAGGTATTTACAAGATTTGATAATCGTTTTAAGTAACGACTATCCTACTGAGTAGCACACTTGACAATAATTAAGTTACACCCGATCTCAAAGTTATTGGAGTCATGGTGGTTAATTCTGTTTGAATTTACAAAAGATAAATAAAGTTATCAAGTTAAAAGAATGAATTCATGTCTCAGAAATTATTTCTAAGCATCTTAAAATTGTATCTAATTAAATAAATATTCCATTCAATTTCAGAAAGATTACACCATTAATTCAATATACATGCTCACTACCCAAAACAATTTCTGCTAACCCCAATTATTTCACACATTCATGACAACCAAAACAGAAAATGACAATAAAACTCCATAAAAATTCAATACATACTTCACACAAGCAATAAATAATTCCACCATACTTGTAGACTTGATAATTAATCTAAGTCTGTTGCAGAAATAAGTGGGAGAATTCATAATGCCACCCAATTCTATACAATATCTGAATAACTTGGGGTCAACCGTACAGAAGCAAAGCATACATGTAATGTTGGGTGCCAAAAGCCATCACCAACCAAACAACGGTGACGAAAATGCCAATGTGATTACCTAAAAATAACTCTCCGAAGCCCTGAATGGAATCAGAATAATAAGATGCTAATTGTACTCACGAGACTGTGTACAAGTTCAATCAGAAGGAAAAACTGGATTGTATCTGTATCTCTATGAAGTTTGTAAGCTGGCTCTCTCTCTCTCTTCCTCCTCTTCTTCTTTATTCTCAGGAGGCTCAGAAAAGAATGACCCAAACTACGAAACTCACCCCTATTTATAGATTTTCGGCACTCCCCAAATTTGCATATCCCGATTCTTTCTGTACAAAAGAGCTTACGCACAGAAACCCATAGACTATAACGTTAAACTGTAATGTACGCGTTGCGCATCCGCAATGGGCGATTACAAAATAAGCGCACAGGAACTTGTCCTGGAATAAAAGAAAATAATTAATTCCAAACATGCATAAATAAACCACTAGCATTGATATCAGTAAAAACAACTTTCAAGGAAGTCATACAAAAAGGTAAGTTCTATCCTTGGCTTAGGCCAAACTCAATGCCCAAATTAATACCCAAATGACTTTACCTGGTCCAAATATAAAATCTACTACGTAGAATTTCATGTGATGTACATGTGATTGTCACATGAACTTTACGAGACAGTGCTCAATTCTCTATTCAATTCTCTGTGCGTACGCGCTAATAAATAAACATAAGAAAGTTACCACTCTTTTCTCTGAGATTTAGGTCACAGTTCACAGCTGATAACTGGAATGCGCGTACTAGCAATCAAAACATAAACAAAAGGCCATATAAAACAGTATCAGTAACTTAACGGTACCAGTAGGGTCACTTTCTTGCCTCCGAGAGCATTCCCTCTGTCCCTCTTCAGGAAAATCTTTGCAGGCCTTTTAAAGGAACTAATGACTGACTGAGAGAAAAGGCATCAAAATATTGTCCGGCATTTGGCTCATGCATGTATGATGATGATAATATTCTGCATTTATATAGCGCCTAATACATCTCTTTGAGATGTATCTAAGCACTTTACAGAAATGTTATTACCCCGGTCATCGGATTCAGGCTTACCCACAACACAATGTATGCACTTTCTCCACTCCCGAGGGAGCATTCCTGATAAAAACCTCCAGATTCTCATGAGTCCTCATGATAGTCCTCCATGAGGAAATGCAGTATTTTCTCCGTGAGAATGGTTGGAACAACGCATATATACGAGCAGATTGGTTTTGTTTTTGTCATCTAAAGGGGATGACTGCCACCCTTCATTTCATTTCATTTATTTTTTCATTTTCAACTTTGAATAACATAAATATATATAACAAATGATGACATCATAAACAGAACACACAAAAAAGGAATAATTTACAAACAATTAATGGAATTTTCAAAATTAAGTACAAAATTAAATGTTGAAAATTTTACCACCTGGTAAACAGGACGGAGATTCGAACGAGATACCTTCAACAGAAATATATGCACAAAACTGTTGTTGGCTTGTGTCAAATTACTCTACTGCACCCCAACGTCCCTGCAAATAAGTTCCGAGGTGAAATACTGCAATTCAAAACAAGAAGGAAACTTAACAGATGGTTAAAGATTTCAATACCATCACTCTTATCGCTATTCATGTTGGATTGGTAACTTGGTTGAACCCAGAGGCAGCGCTACAGGGGGGAGGGGCAGGGGCGGCGGTCACCCCCATGCTTTTTCAAGTGATCACAAAAAAAAAACAAAAGGAAGAAGAAGAAAAAGGAGTATATCGGAGCGGGGGAAGGGGGGGGGGGGAGAGGCCGGGGTCATGCAAGTATATATCACAGCACTATTTTGTTCATTTAAAACGTCAATAAACTCACATACTCATCTTGCCTGGCGCCCGCTCCCAGCAATACCCTGACACCGCCCCTGGTTGAACCATCAAAATGAGCTAGCTCATTTACAAACCGACGGAAACTTAAATGGGTATCATGGGTATCATTACAATCATTCATTGATCCATGAAAAGCACAACATGCAGGCATCATAATTATATAGATCTGGATCGTCTTCATGTGCGCCAGTATACTTGCTTGATTTCCGTAATTTCGTGACTTTTCGTCTGTTTTTGAAGTTTCGTAAGTAATTAAGTAGGCTTCATTACTTGGTGATAGCTGAACATCGGCTGAACATCCGGTTTTATTTATCGTGTGATTAATTCTAAGAGACTATCATATTACCTAAACTATTATCACTTTTGTATGATTAGACCATGGACCCTACATGATTAGACCTATCACGTATCACATTATTACCATTCCAATACCATATTATTAGCTCTTTACATATTATCACTACTATTTAGGGAGGCAGAGCATTTTAAGTGTACTATGCTTCTCCCCCCCCCCCCCCCATGTCTGTTGAAGCATCGGTACAGAGGTCTGAATATCAGACTGGGTTAGCGCAAGCTTGCCGACTATAATAATTAAACCCTTGGTACTCTAAACCAAAGATTTGATTATATAATCGTTGGTTAAATATGGCTCGAGGCTGTTCTTCATACATAATTGCAATGCAGTGCAAATAAATGCGGTGCAAATAATATAGGCTATCTCTTTTAGCCTGTACTGTAGCTCGTGCCATACCGGTACCATTCTTCGCACTTTTAACGGAAGGTTGAATCCCGGAGTTGTATCCCGGGTTGTATTTCCTTATCATTGAGCTTTGAGCTTTCATAATATTTCACCATTGTGTATGGTACTTTCGACTTGATTATACCAGGGAAATGTCCCGATTGTACACTGTATGTTGTAAACTGTATGTGGTACATGTGTTTGCACGGTGTACTCTGGAAATGTTACCACAATTTCAGTATTTAGAATGTAATACACTGGCGATAATTATTGCTCCAGACTCGACCAAACCCTGAAACGACCATTACGTAGACAGTCTTGTTAGGCTTTCCTCAAGATGCAATGCATTAAATAAAGTGACTGCCAATTAGGGTTTGTGCCTGCAAAATGAAATCCCTCAACATGGGGTATGGTTTTGTGCCGGAAAAATCCCTAAAGATGTCTCAACAATTTTTAAACATGGGTATACTTTATCGTTGAGAATGATTCTCGCCTATATTCTCACTAAAGTACACATCCGAGAAGCAAAATCTAACAAATTAATGAGTTTAACCAGAAGAACCTTTGTTCATTTAGATAAAAATAATTTTGAACTTTTGTACAAATCACTTGTTCGCGCCCATAACTGGAGTATGCTCATGCAGTGTGGTGTCCTAATACCTTAAAAAGCATATTCATGCATTATGCATTAGAAAATGTACAAAGGAGGGCGACAAGATCCCGGAACAAGATTAGTTCCCTTATGCATATAGACTAAAGCGAAAGATGAGAATCCCCACCTTGGCATACACGAGAGCTCGGGGGATATGATGGAAACATGATTTTTAACAAATATGATGCAGACATAATGTATGCCTGCGTTCAGAATATCCCTAGGTATATAGCAAAATCCCCCGTCCGAACGAAATCTTAATACAGCTGCCTACAGTCTTAGCGTGTACGGCTACGCAGAGACTCGACTAATATTTTACTCCACTTTTTTTTTTTTACTCCATTTTTTTAACTCCATTTTAAACGATCATGATGATGATTGTGAAGAAAAATGAACAAAAGAGCCATACATTACAGAGCTAACATCGGACATCCATTGTAGGGCCTACGTCAAGAACTACTTCAGTGGCAGGGGTCTGTACGTACAGTTAACGTCTTGAGGGAAGCCTAGCCCAGTGCCTACTAGATGCTGTGACAGTATGTTCAGATCCCCATAGAACACTAGCCTAGCTCCTATTCAGAACATATTTCAACTGACCAGGGTTTGTGCCTGCAAACTAGCTAGGTGAGTCTCGTATATCGAGCATGGCCGTACGCAGCAGGGGAAGGGGGGGGCAAAAGTGTGCACCAAATCCTTCAATTTCACCTTTAAAAATGCAAAAGCGCCCTCATGACCAGCTCGGTCACTTCACTCCCTTGTTTTCTTCGAAAATTTTTATCCGTCTTCCCCCCCCCCCCCCCCCAGAAAAAAATTTCTGGGTACGGTCCTGATATCGAGTCCGGCGCCCATCCCTCTCCTCCCTTCTCCTTGATTCTAGATCTGCTACAGGGTTGTCTGTAGCTGCGATCTCTTAGTCATGAAGGATATAGCCTACATGAATCTTACTCAGTCTGTGCTTCACCGTTTTTCTCTTCTTATACAGTTTTAGTTCACTCAACGGCCTTTTTCGCCACATACCTGACTAAACTTGAGACCAATAACGCAACTTTCTAGGGCACCATGTCGAGTGAAAAAAATAGGGAGCAGCTCAACTATGAAGCTCGAGTGGACTTGGCCACAGCCTACCGGGCCTGCGAATACTACAACCTGAACCAAGGAATCTTCAACCATATAACACAGAGGGCACCTGCCAGGGTTGGGGAGAAAGATGTCATGCTTGTTGTTCCATACGGATTGCTGTGGTCAGAGGTAAATTGAGATACTAAAGATCAAGGACGATAAACAAACCGTGAAAGTAAAGGGGAAAAATAGATTTCTTCGATTGCATTGCACAAATGGCAGGATGACAAATATTGTTCTAAGCTGTTGTTGAGTAATTTTCCTCATTTACTCCTGAATTAGAGTCAATACAAACAACAAAACGAGTGGTAGACCTGCATGTGGTTTCAACGTCGAAACCTTTAAGTAAATGACGCGACGCTTCATGTTAGATGGACCAGCAAAAGACGACACAAATCACTGCTGCCGTAATGACGTGAGCAAACGACCCATGATGTGAGACGGACCAGCAAAATGATAAAAATAATAATATATATAGCTTAATATATCGCGCCAAATTCATTCTGTGGAGTGCTCAACGCCAAGGGTTAGTTAAACACCACTTGGTTAGTAAATTAAAGGAATATACCGGACGACTTTGAAGTAAGATTGTGCATCAATTTATTACCATGGCCAAGAGGGCGACGCCAGGTGGCGCTACATCACTTCACATATCAGAGCTCCTGATTATACATATCACACAATAATATATACTGGCGCAACACGACACAAATCACTGCTGCCGTAATGACGTGGGCAAATGACGCATGATGTGACACGGACCAGCAAAAGACGACACAAATCACTGCTGCCGTAATGACGTGGGCAAATGACGCACGATGTGAGACGGACCAGCAAAAGACGACACAAATCACTGCTGCCGTAATGACATGGGCAAATGACGCACGATGTGAGACGGACCAGCAAAAGACGACACAAATTAATGCTGCCGTAATGACGTGAGCAAACGTCGTAATGATGTGAGACGGACCAGCAAAATAATGAAAATAATAACTTATATCGCGCCAAATCCACTCTGTGGAGTGCTCAAGACGGCATAAATCACTGCTGCCGTAATGACGTGGGCAAATGACGCACGATGTGAGACGGACCAGCAAAATAATAAAAAATAATAATATATATAACTTATATCCAGGGAAAAAAAAAATTATTTTTTTTCCGGGGCTACTTTTTGAGCCCACTTGCCCGAATTTTCTACATTGTATTACAGTTAACATTAGACCCTATGAGAATTTCAGGGGCTCTTTTTTAGTTTTCCAGGGCTCTTTTTGGCATTTCGGGGGCAAATTCGCCCTGAGCCCCCGTGTATTTTTTCCCCTGCTTATATCGCGTCAAATCCACTCTGTGGAGTGCTGAAGACGACACAAATCACTGCTGCCTAATTTGATTTTGATTTGATTTTGATTTATCTTTCTTCTGCATAAACATTTGGTACCGTAACATAATATACAAACAAGAAATTATTTTTTTGACAATAAATCATAAATACATAATTTTATGTAACAATCATTTTTCCCCCCCAAAAAAATAAATAAAAAATGATAAATTGTCAAATCATTGTAATTCATTACCGTAAACATAAAATCATATGCGGAAGAAGGATTGCCATGATAAGCAGTATGCTTGAAAATATGGCAACCCCAAATAAATATTATTAAACAGATAAACATGTTAAATTAGCAGAATGGATAAATAATCGAAATCCTAACTTAAAGGGATAGTGACAATGATGATGATGACGATGATGATGATTATGATGATGAGGAGGAGGATGAGGAAGATATGGACAAGGATGTTGTGGATGAGGATGATAATATTAATGATTCATATGGTAGAAAGGATGACGTGAAAAGACTGAAGAGTTGACACAGAAATTTTACCTTGAATATTCTGATAGTAACATGGACTTAACTTTGGCTTTAAATGAGTATAGGGAACTACTGGATTTAATCAATTCTGGGAGAGGATTCCAAAGGTCTGGACCATGATGTTTTATGGATCTATGGGCAATGATTAATTTTGGGTTGACTAAATGATGATTAGAGGAATTGCGAGTAGGGTAGGAGTGAACAGTTTTATTTAAAGTATAAAAATTTTGAAATGAAAGAGGGAGCATGTCATTTAAATACTTAAATATAAACAGTAAACTCTGTAGTGTATTAATGTCAAATACTGTTAGAGTTTTTAATTGGTAAAATATTGGTCTGGTGTGAGATAAATATTGTGAACCGGTACAAATGCGGAGGGCTTTCTTTTGCAATAAGTAAATAGAGTTGATTTTTGTTTTGTTGTTGGTGGCCCATACTAAATTACAATATGTTATATACGGTAATATCAATGAAAAACGTGGGCAAATGACGCATGATGTGAGACGGACCAGCAAAATAATTAAAATATTAATATATACAACTTATATCACGCCAAATCCACTCTGTGGAGTGCTGAAGACGACACAAATCACTGCTGCCGTAATGACGTGGGCAAATGACGCATGATGTGAGACGGACCAGCAAAAGACGACACAAATCACTGCTGCCGTAATGACGTGGGCAAATGACGCACGATGTGAGATGGACCAGCCAAAGACGACACAAATCACTG
>CM057151.1:36177580-36196794 GCA_029962745.1 Echinometra lucunter
AAAGCAGCTAAAGCTGGATAAATCATGTTTACATGTTTGACATATTTACAACATTAAAAAAAAATATATATGTTTAAAAAGGTAAATGGCAAGGCCCATGAAAATTAATTAAATACCAGTATAAACATGTAAAAACACTAGTTCAGACATTCACTCTCCTTAGTTTGTACAAAGGATAAGACGGTATGAGTGCAATCATGACAATGCAGAAGAAATATTTGAATATACAGAGGAAGAAGAGCAGGACTGAGCGGGAAACTGGCATTTGTGAAAAGAAAAGGGGGAAAAATCATGGAAATCTTCAAATATTGTTCAGTATAAAATGGGAGTGGGCTATTTTAAAATCTTTGTGTTTTGAATTTAAACTGATGGTATGTATTAGTGTGTCGTAGAGATATTTTAATGTGTTTCTTCTGAGGTATAAACCAGGTTTGACATGGAGTTTCTATCTTCTGATATGTCTATATTTTCGGAAATTGTGGGTTATGTGACCTCACTTTCTTCATCACTAGAGCATACAAAAGTACCCAAATCTAAAATCAAGAAAAAGTTAATTAAATTTTGAAAAATCAGAGCCAATTGCTTCCTTTTGTCATTCAATGGCAGTAGGTCTCTGCCTATTACTATTCAGATAACTTTATCCAAACATTCTTTTTCTATCAATATGGTTCTCTTTCCCTTCCATCGTTTCTTAACTTACTGCTAGTCTTGATGAATCAGTCTCATGTCCTCATTTCATCTTATCAGGATGTTTAGCTCAATCCATGAACCTTCTTGACTTCTTTCTTCCTCCCTCTCTCCCTCTTCCATCCCTCCCCCTCTCTCTCTCTCGATCTCCCTCTCATCTAATACCCCTTTCACAGTGAGATCTTCCCCGTTGAAGTTAAGCGGGGAAAGGTGTGAAAGGTGGTGAAAGGCGCACTGTGAAAGGCGCAGGTGAAAACTTTCCCGTTGAACTTAAGCGGGTAACTTCTCCACCTCGCGAGGTGGAGAAGAGGTGGTGAAGTTAAGCGGGGTTCGGTTTACCCGCTTTAACTGGCCACTGTGAAAGGGACGCTACAAGTTTCCCCGCTTAATGATGTAAGAGGTCAATTAATTCTCTTTTCCGCCTGAACCGAGATTTCGCCACAGAACTTCGTTGGATTACGTGCGCTGAGCTGTTCCCTTAATGACCCCAGCCTGCTGTACTTCCGGCAGAGCTCCATCACACACCTTGCATTCACCGGGGAAGAGAAGGCAGTGAGAAAGGCGACATTTCTTTCTTCCCCGATGAAGTGAGGAATGTGTTCTCGTAAAGTTAAGCGGGGAACTTCAACGGGTAAAGGGGAAGAGCCGACTGTGAAAGGGGGTATTACTTACTGCTAGTCTTGATGAATCAGCTTCATCATTCTGTCCTTCTTTCATCTTATCAAGATGTATTTCACTCCGTGGGCCGTGGCTTCTTTCTTCCTCTCTCTCTATCTCTATCTCTATCTCTTTCTCTCTCCCTCTTCCGTCCTTCCCTCTTTCCCTTTCCCTCTATCATCTCTTAACCCATAGAGGTACAGCGTCTCCTTTAGGAGACGCTTGTGCAGTATCTGTTGGTCCAGAATGTTGGGCAGTACATATCATACATGAGCAGAAAGAGAAAAATACACTGAAAAATTTGAGCGCCCATTCCCAACTCTGTATGGTGTGGCGTTCTTGCATTGGAGCAGTTTAATTGTAACTAATCATTAACCTCTTTAAATTGGCAATGCAGTGAATAATACATAATCACTATATCTGTGTTAAAATTGGCAACTTCTGACTAAATTTTACAGTTATAATTCACTTTGGTTCATGTTATATCCATATTAATTTTTTTCAAGCTATGTAAGTGTGGAAAAAAACATTTTTGTTGCCAATATGAGGATTGAAGATGATTAATTTAGACCTCAAGAAAGCTCTGCACTGCTATGGGTTAACTTACTGCTAGTCTTGATGAATCAGCCTCATCACTCTGACCTCCTTCTTTCATCTTATCAGGATGTTTAGCTCCATGCGCCTTGGCTTCTTCCAGGATCTTGTTTTCATGGATAGCTAGGTTCAGCGCAAAGTATGATGGGTACTGCAGAGAAAAGCAGAATAAATTTCTTTTCATTAAGAGCTACATGGCTTCAAGAAGGAAGCAATTGCACTATTAGAAAAAGAATTAAAAATACATGTAGAGGAGGAGAGTTGGCTCAGTTGGTAATGCATCTGCCTGTTGAACCAAACATCGCAGGTTTGAATCCACCCCAGGCGGATGACTGAAGCATGCATTGTGTGTTAACGTTAACGTGCCCCTCCTCTGTTTCATAGATGCAGGCTATATGAAGTATCGAGGCAATGCATTATTTGGAAAGGATTTTATGATGTCACAATGGCTATCAGGGAGTGTTTTTAATGTGGTCATGTCATGGTGTTTAGTGAGCTGGACTGTTGAATCAGTCAACTGGAATACAATGAGACGAAGAATCTCTAGGTTGCTTAAAAGTATTTAAGGCAAACATCTGACAAGCCTTTTGTTTTCTTTCATTTCCATTACCTTCTGTTTAATAGTGAGCTGGACGATTGAATCAATTGACTGGAACACAAAGGAAGAAGAATCTCTCTAGGTTGCTTAAAAGTATTTAAGGCAAACATCTGACAAGCCTTTTGTTTTCTTTCATTTCCATTACCTTCTGTTTAATAGTGAGCTGGACGATTGAATCAGTTGACTGGAACACAAAGAAAGAAGAGTCACTCTTCACAAATGTATTCGAATTCTCCAATGGCTCTCACTATGAACATGACGGACAAAGAAAGTGGACAAAATAAACAACCCCTCATTCTACCCTTCACAATGGTTCTGGTAGTCAAAAGAACATCCCTTCACTGCTATTGTCTAATATATGTGAAACAGGTATCACATGCATATTCACCTGGAACTACATGATTAAACGTAATAGGTGTGAAGGGATGTTCTTTTGACTACCAGAACCATTGTGAAGGGTAGAATGAGAGGTTGTTTATTTTGTCCACTTTCTTTGTCAGCCATGTTCATAGTGTCTGCCATGAATGCAGGTTGCTTAAAACTATTTCAGGCAAGCACCTGGCACAGCTTTTGTTTTCTTTCATTTGCGCCAACTACCATGAATTGTTATGCTTCCTTATTTAAAGTCAGTGAGCTTGTCTAAGGTGCATACTGCTTCTGAATATGCATGACTTTATGCAAATAGCAAACCATTCACACAAAAGATCTTTGGGTACTGTGGACCATCTTACTAACTGGCACCAAAACGTAATAAATTTTGGAAGGGGTATATAAGCACTCCATGGCCTTTGTAAAGTTGTGTCGGGAGTGCGGCACACAGGGCCAGTGTACGGATGAGGGGAAGGAAAATGATGTAAACTGGGTGAATGAATGGAAATGAAGGGTGAAATATTTAACATTTTTCAAACTGTACACTGGCCCTGTTTATTATTAGAATTCATGCCAGCCTTTTTCGCTGGCATGAATCCTGGTAATTCGCTAAGCGACCGGCATTTTCGACTCCAAATCAATTACTGAACATCATTTTTTACAGACATTTTTCTTTACTTTTAGAAAATATTTTGTAATATGAAAATTATTTCATAATAATCATAAATCCACAAACTATACTATACTAAAAAAAAGACTGACGTTTATTCTGAAACAAGATCTTGGCTGCGTTTCCTATACCGGGTGTTCCACAAAAAAAACGGAAAGGCAGATTTTAAGTACTTTACCTTCAAAAAGTAGATAATCTTTTTACAGCAGTGGGTAAGGCATCCTCTATCAAGATCACTGAATTTGGTGAAGTATATTTGATTCTATTGTCTATTTCTTGAAATACAGTTATTATCCTATTTTGCATGTTTTTTGCGATAGCTAAGAGCAGAATTGTGTCGGGAATGGCCTTTCACATGGCATGTTTTGTTACCGACATGCATCAATAGGCTCCCCTCAAGCATTGTATTATGAAAGGCCATCTTGACACAATCCTTCTCTCATTGGTCGCCATGGATTTGAAAATGACTGTATTTTAAGAAACGGGCATATATCAAAATCACTTCACCAAATTCAATGATCTTGGCATCATTCTTTTCTGCAGAGGGTGCTTAACTCCATGATGTAGACAAATTATATACGTTTTGAAGGTACAGTAAGGAAAATCCATGTTCTTGAATTATTGTGATGACCAGAATTTAAAAGAAAAAATGTGAAAAAAAAATACGCCCTGAAATTTCACAACTTGACCTCTGTGAACTTGAACCTATACCCTAAAATCCTATCACATTGTCTTCCTATATTAGGACTAAGTTTGAAGTTACATGTAATACCTCAAACAGTTCTTGGGATATTGCATTAACAAAAGAGTGGGATGGACAGACAACCCCAAAATTTGAAAGAAAAGAAAGAAAGAATTACGGGAAGGGGGAGAGAGAAAGAGAGAGGTTGAGAGAAGGAGGACAGAGAGAAAAATATAGCAACAGAATGACATTTCTAGCAAGAAATCTGCAGAGCAAGTGATATATGATCAGTAAATCTTCTCTGATTTGTCATCTTGTCTACCTTTAAAGCATGAACTGAAATTGATTGTGGACTTACAAAAATCATTTGGAAGCTATCCAGTCAAACCTGTCTAAAGGCTCGTTCAAATATGAAGGTAGAAGATATTTCCTGGCTCTCACAGTCACCTTTCAATTTGACAACATAGACACGTCATAGAAATGAATATGCATAAGCATGTAATTATGAATTCCATGAAAAAATTTCTTAGAGAACCCGCATTGATTTCGATAGTTCGCACATCAGCTCTGAAAAAGTAGGCTGCTCGCCGGTCTATACCGTCTCAAGATCCCATTAGCTAGTTCGAATCCCGCTCTCCCCTTATGCATTTCTGCTGTAATAAATGATAACAATGGCGTTTATTTCATCAGAAATAGTTCAAGTATCACAGGTATTACTGATACATATTCATTTCTGTGATGTCAAATTGGAAGGTAACTGCAAGAGGCAGGAACTATATCCTCTACCAAAACACAGTGCCTGCAAGCAGTGCTACCCTCTGGTGGGGCGGAACATAAAAATTAGAAAGGAAGGATAAGAGAGAATTACGGGAAGTGAGAGAGAGAGAGAGAGAGAGAGAGAGAGAGAGTGAGGAAAGGAGAAAGAGACAATATACATGTAACAACAGAATGAAATTTCTAGCAAGCGATCTGTAGAGCAAGTGATATATTGTCAGTAAATCTTCTCTGATTTGTCATCTTGTCTACCTCTACAGCATAAAACTGAAATTGATTGCAGGCTTAAAAACCCTTCAGAAGCCATACAGTCAAACCTGTATAAAGGCTCATTCATATATTTTTTTTACTTCTCTAAAATTTATTTTGATATTGTCCACTCATGGGATGGATAGGCCATAGTCGGGGGTCCGACCAATATTAAAAACAAACATCCAATTCACTACATTTAGAAATATGAAGAGGGAAACCCCTGCATTTTTTCTTCTTTTTTTTTTTATAGATCCCATATGGCACGGTAAACAACGCCCCTTTGGTTATTACACGTCAATGCTCAAATAAAAGATCTATAAGTCCAAATTTGTGCAAACTCAATGACATCCTTTTTTGCACTAACTTTTAAAGAATTTGAAGTCCACAACTTTTTGCCACCAGGATATGCCTCTTGCCGCGACAAATTTTTTTTCTTGCCGCCTCGTACCCCATTCACTTTTCAAAAAAAAAAACAAAAAAAAAAAACATGAGAGGTTACTTCAGGGGCTGCCATATCATAAAGTTAATCATTAACCCTTTTAAGTTTCCACCTCTCTTTAGCAGAGCTCTGCCTCCCTATAAGAAGCACCAAAACTGACTCCAATGGACATATAAAGTATATAGAACCTGTCTATCAAGGCCATATCTTTGTTTAACCCATTCGTGACAGGAATTATTTAAAGCCTAATTTGATCAGCTTTTATTCTTCAAATTGGCAACACCAACATTTTTCTTTTATAGCTACATTTTTCTTATAAAACATCATGTATCTGAAATAAATATAAATTGACAGAACGTATGATGAGAAGTCATAAAGTTGCCAGTTTGCAGGGAAAAACGGTAATTTTAACATTTTCATCGCATTGCCAATTTAAGGAATTTAATACTTATTTTCCTTTAAACAAATTTCAGCATCAAACAACAACTATTGATACAACAAAAATGGGAACAATATGTGTAGATTTTTTTTGCTCTTTCTGCTCATGTATTTGGTATGATATTTAGGGCTCTGCATCAAAAGTTATTAGACCAAACCACATAATGTGGACCCTCTGTCACGAATGGGTTAATGGGTGGCCACTATAAACATGTTTCACCATAACACACAAAATTGTTCATAAACATCCAAACTCAAAAAAAAAAATGAAGAGAAAATGATATTCTCAGGTACATTTCAGGTGGCCACTATAAATATGTTTCACCATAACACACAAAACTGTTCATAAACATCCAAACTAAAAAAAAAATGAAGAGAAAATGACATTCTCAGGTACATTTCAGGTGGCCACTATAAATATGTTTCACCATAACACACAAAACTGTTCAAAAACATCCAAACTAAAAAAAAAAAAATGAAGAGAAAATGACATTCTCAGGTACATTTCTCTCTAACTGTCCATTGAATAGCCAGATGAATAAAATCCAATTCTTGCTGTTTCTTTTTCATTTCAAAAAGGGTTACTCATCATTTCATATTTCTATTTTGTTTCAGCATGAAGTTGAGTACAAGTGAGGTCTAATACACACATGTACCTTGCCAGAGTATGGCATTCGTAAACCATGCATGACCAACAAAATTCCAGTTGGAGCTTTTCAAATTAGTTGACTGATTAATCGATCATTGATTATCTACATCTATTTTTTGTACTCTCATGATTTTCTCTTGTGATTTAAAAAAATATATATATAATTGATGGTTGAAAATTAAATAAACTGAAATTGAAAGGCTTGTTCACATATAAAGCATTTTTTTTTTTTGGGGGGGGGTTAATGAATAGTACAGGGTAAAAAATATACAGGGGCTCGGGGCGAATTCGCCCCCGAAATGCCAAAAAGAGCCCTGGAAAACTAAAAAAGAGCCCCTGAATTTCTCATAGGCTCCATTGTAAACTGTAATACAATGTAGAAAATTCTGGTGAGTGAGATCAAAAAGCAGCCCCGGAAAAAAAAAAAAAAAATTCCCTGGAATTGTATATGAGCTAGGCAGCAATACAAAAATCAAATGAAATGAAAAGAGACAGGGGCAGAACTGCAGAAGGTACCTCCCTAGCCTCCCGGCAGCCAAACAGTGTAGACCAATCAAATTCTTATATTTAACCCAAACTATATATGACGTCAAGAGTTTGTTCGCACAAGTTTCAGCAAAAATCTCTTTCATTTGAGCGTGAACCATTATTGCGCATCTCATTATCGTATATAAGTGGTGTAGTAAAAAAAGACAAAACAATGTTAAGCTTTTCCTGGATATCTGGCACCTGGTAACAGTATGCACCTGTGCTTTAATTTCCTGCAGTAGCCTAGTATATGCTTGCATTCCAAATGTGTTGATATTTGACATAGCTGAATGCATGACAGGCCATCATGTCAACTACCTTTAGCATGAAGCATAGAATTTGAATTCCAAATCTGTTGATATCAGAAATGGCAGGATGTATATCAATTGTTTGTTTGGCTTTGTGCAAGACAGAGACAACTCCTAGCTTATAAGATGCCTCCTCCTTCTCCTTCCTATCTATTTCCTCCTCCTCCTCCTCCTCCTCCTCCTCCTCCTCCTCCTTCTTCTTCTTCTTTCTTCTTCTTCTTCTTCTTCTTCTTCTTCTTCTTCTTCTTCTTCCTTCTTCTTCTTCTTTCTTCTTCTTCTTCTTCTCCTTCTTTCTTCTTCCTCTTCTTTCTTCTTCTTCTGATCTTGTTCTTTTCTTCATCATCTTCTCCTTCTTCTCCACCTTCTTCTTCTTCTTCTTCATGTTCTTTTTCTTTTGTCTCCTTCTTTTCTTGTTTTCTTTTCTTTCTTTCTTTTCTTGTTCTTTCTTATTCTTCTTTTTTTCCAACTCCTCCTCCTTCTTCCTCTTTTTTTTTTCCAACTCCACCTCCTTCTAAGTCTTCTTGTTCTTTTTCCAGTCATCCTTCTTTTGCTTGCTTTTCTTGCTCTTGTTCTTTTCTTCTCTTTCTTCTTCCCTTTTCTTTTTTCCACCTCCCTTCTCCTACTTCTTCCTCTTCTTTTTTTCTCCACCTCTCCCTCCTTCTTCTTCTCCATCTCCTCCTTCTTTTTCTTGCTTTTCTTGTCCTTGTTCTTTTCTTCTCTTTCTTCTCCTTTTTCCACCTCCTCCTCCTCCTTCTCCTCCTCCTACTCCTTCATCAGCTTTTACTTTCCATGTCACCAGCAGGTCTTATATGTTTTTCTTCATGAAGACTCACATTTGTCCGTATGCTGCCAAGCATGACTGCTATATGACATGTACATGTTTTCATATTCAATGATGCATAAAATGAATGGCATGCGATGACATGTGGTGTGAGGTGTTGAGCTAGGAATGTTAATTGGCATGTGGATTTCATTCACTATCTCTATATCCATAGCTCGTACACACACACCCATTCGGTTGCTGTTTGTTATTCCGAAGGTTTGTTATTCCGAAGGTTCATTATTCCGAAACACGCAAATTGCGTATACCTTGATGTTCCTTAGTCCAAAGATAAAATATGGTTCATTATTCTGAAGGTTCGTTAATCCAAATTTGAAATAAGGTTTGTTATTCCGAAGGTTCGTTAACCCGAAAATGAAATAGGGTTTGTTATTCCGAAAGTAACCAACAAACTAACGAACCTTATTTCATTTTCGGACTAAAGGCCCCGTCACATTTTAGTAAATCGAGCCAACGAATGCCTAACGTATTCGAAAATTTGGACATGCCTTCGTGTTCATTGCCATTCGTTCGTGACACGTTTGACGTACGTGGTATTTGTTAGCTGTTCGTAGGTGTTCGCAGACATATGCTGGAACCGATTTTCTATTTTGGACATGTTCAAAAATTTAGAACCCTATTGTGGCCAAGAATTTGAGCGTATCTGGACTTTTCCAAAAAATAGCTGTTCGCTAGGCATTTGTTAGCTCTATTCGCTAATATGTGACGGAGCCTTAACGAACCCTCGGAATAACGAACCTTATTTCATTTTCAGATTATCGAACCTTCGGAATAATGAACATCACCCGATCAAACAAGGCTTCAACTAATTCCTGTCATGAATAAGATATATACCTTCTGAGTGAATTTCTTGAGCTCGTATTCAGGGTCCGTCGTGAGAGCACCGCATCGTAGCAGAAATCTGAGATTAGGTACGATGTCTACGAGATAAATGTGCTTGGGATCTCTCTCTATCTCATCTGAAATCATCTGAAATATCCATTCTAAATTGATGAGGCCAGCATTCTCCTGAAAAAATAAAGGAAAACAAAACAAACCATGTTCATCACTGGAATTTCATTATTTTTATAAACATTTAACGTATTACAGCTGTAACCTTTTAATGGTGAGATCTCCCCCCCCCCCCTCCCTCAATTTCATCCGATATCATCTGAAATATCCATTCTAGGTTGATCAGACCAGCATTCTCCTGAAAAATAAAGGAAAACAAAACAAAACCATTTTTATCACTGGAATTTCATTATAAACATTTAACATATTACAGCTGTAAACATCAAGTGCTGAGATCTCTCCCCCCCCCCCTCTCTCTCTCTCTCTCTCTCTCTCTCTCTCTCTCTCATCTGGGCCCTGTTTCATAAAAAGTTGCTATGATAGCAACTCCTGCTGGAATGATAACTATCATGGCAACAGTGAGAATTCTGCTTCCTGATTGGCTTTTATAATGAAAGTTGCCATTCCAGCAAGAGTTGCTATTATAACAACTTTTTATGAAATGGGGGCCCTGATATCAGCTGAAATATCCATTCTAGATTCACTATAAACATGACAGACAAAGAAAGCAGACAAAATAAACAACCCCTCATTCTACCCTTCACAATAGTTCTGGTAGTCAAAAGAACATCCCTTCACACCTATTACGTTTAATCATGTAGTTCCAGGTGAATATGCATGTGATACCTGTTTCACATATATTAGACAATAGCAGTGAAGGGATGTTCTTTTGACTACCAGAACCATTGTGAAGGGTAGAATGAGAGGTTGTTTATTTTGTCTGTTTTCTTTGTCTGTCATGTTCATAGTGATTGATCAGACCAGCATTCTCCTGAAAAACAAAGTAAAACAAAACAAAAAGAATGGTCATCACTGAAACTTTATTACAATGTACATGTATGATATTTAACATATCAAAGCTGCAATCTTTAAGTGCTAAGATTTCTGCACCCCCCCCCTCCCTCTCTCTCTCAAACCCACAATAGACCTGTTTACTAATTTCATGCATACTTATTGAACAATCGTTTCCTTTGACGAATAAGGCTTGTTGGAGGCTAGCCTTGCATAGCAACAGCTAATGCATGCAAACAGGATTCTATCTATTCAGATGGTATATGCATATCAGGTAAACTGAATAGTTGGTAACCAAGGGTTTGGAGAGAAACATGAAAGAATTGGAATACAATGAGTAAATAAGTCCATTAAGAAAATGTGATTCTGTAAATTAGTGTCATCTGAAGTTCATTAATCATGAATGAAAAATAATAATAAAAGTGTGATTTGGGAATTCATTAAAGACGATTGATGTCACATAAGGCTGAAAACATTATGTTCCGCTAGGTGTTTGGAAACCCTCTACTATCACATGATGTACCTATGATTGATTTATCATTCTAGCCATGTTCCTGTGTAGAAAATCACCCTTCCAATATCCTGAATGAACATCAGCTTTTATTGTATTGTAACGTGAGACCCTCACAAAATACTGGTTGCTGCCACCACAATAGTTTATAGAGTTATTGAGCTCTCGACCAACATAAAAAAAATAATATTTGGCCATAAAATGATTCTCCACAACCTAGAGCCTGATTGAAATAGCTAATTGATTATCCAATCATAAAAGCCGTATTCTGATCCAACGACTAAATTCCTATAACAAGCCTCTCGATTGGCTCAATGATGTACACTAAGTAATAGCGTCCTCTGCTACTGCCAGAACCAAGGAAACGTAGACGACTGCTGACTTCTTCCTGGAAAACCTGTCATATTTTTATCTTTGCATCATTTTCATCATTTGAATAATAAGCATCATCAAAGTGAATTTCTGGTGAGTTTCAATATTCATTAATTGTAAGCTGTCATTCTCAGTTTAGTAAATAATCTTGCGTTTTACCCAGCAGTGTCTACAAAATCCATTCACCTCGTTTACGGTCCATTTATTCTATACACAATCTCATACCGTAGGCTCCAGGCCTTCTCTATACGCAGTACTCGTTCACGCTCCGAGCACGATCAGCTGATTCAACAATAACAATCATTCACGGCTTCAATAATCAATTATACTAGGCTCTTTCTCAATCTCTAAATATTCAATATCAACTCCAACTCTTGGTCTCACTAGGTTAGCGTAGTTATTTCGAGCTCGATAGCAAGATTCGTTTTCTTGAAATATACAAGAGTGGTCTTCATGGTCTTTTATATTCTCTAACTAATAATTCTAATTCTAGCCACATCAACAATCAATCATCACTACTCAATCGATCATCAATTCTAATCTAAGACTTAATAACCTTGAACTATCAGTGACTAATCTCTATCACTTATCACTTTCTCAATTCTCACATGTGTGCATTGTTAAGAAACATCAATAAAACAAGTTCCTCAATTTGATATAAGTTCAACAGAACTTTAGTAAACACTAAATCTTCAAATATTTACAATTCCTTCAATTTCGGAACAATATACAACTTTGTCACAAATCTCCATAAATATTTAAATGCATTGAGTATGATTACGAGCATGACCTTAAATAGCACGTACAGCCTACGCAGATAAGTAATAGTTCCCAATATTAAGGAATTCAGCCACCAAACTAATGTATACATCCTTGTCCTTTTCCTAGCTGAATAAAATAATATCAGTAAGCTATTTTCTGTTCTGTATGTAAGTTCCCTATTCTACCATCTACTTTATACTCCGTAGAGTCGCATTTTAAGTCGATGAATTGTTTGAACTTGAGTTTGCATTCTACTAATCCACAATGGTTCCAGGACCAAAGGACCTTATCTGTCGATCTAACTAAAATAAGCCATCCTCTTAATAACTGCCTGCAATTATTCCATAACTAGCCCCTGCTAGAATAACTCGTTTCCAAATACCAAACTTTCTTCTGAATACCACTTCCTATCAACCCCTCAACGGGCCTTGTTTACCAGCTTTACAGCGCCTACAAACTCCCACTCACTCTGTCGGTGCGAAGATTGCATTTTTCTAGAATACCTTCATTCTATGTAACAAATAGCCTCGAAGGTCCGTAAACGCCTCCTACTTGTTACGGGTTCAAGTATAACTTATCTAGTTCCTTTCTAAGCATTAGAGTTTGTCGACTAACTCCAACCTCTTGCCTGCTGTCTGAGAATACATCTAAGTGTAAACAAGCCTTCAAGATCAATACTTCTTAATTCAGCTTTCCCTAAGAAATTGCTATGACGCTACACGAATCGTCATTCCTGCATCATCGTAACTATCTCTTCCAGCTCTTAAATCTAAGTACATGTATATTTCTTCTGATCGTTATCAGCGTTCACCCCTCCTTAATCTTCTGTCTATACTTCCTACAAGTCTACTACATTACGTTAATATTCCTCAGTCTATTTTACAATATCTGTATATATCATCTTGATAATCTTTGTCTATTTACAGGTTTGTTTATTGAACTATTTACAAGATTAATAATCATTTAAGCTACAGGTATATATATACAAGATTTGATATTCGTTTTAATAACGACTATCCTACTGAGTAGCACACTTGACAATAATTAAGTTACACCTGATCTCAAAGTTATTGGAGTCATGGTGGTTAATTCTGTTGAATTTACAAGAGATAAATAAAGTTATCAAGTTAAAAGAATGAATTCATGTCTCAGAAATTATTTCTAAGCGTCTTAAAATTGTATCTAATTAAATAAATATTCCATTCAATTTCAGAAAGATTACACCATTAATTCGATATACATGCTCACTACCCAAAACAATGAATTCCTGCTAACTCCAATTATTTCACACATTCATGACAACCAAAACAGAAAATGACAATAAAACTCTATAAAAATTCAATTAATACTTCACACAAGCAATAAATAATTCCACCATACTTGTAGACTTGATAATTAATCTAAGTCTGTTGCAGAAATAAGTGAAAGAATTCATAATGCCACCCAATTCTATACAATATCTGAATAACTTGAGGTCAACCGTTCGGAAGCAAAGCATACATGTAATGTTGGGTGCCAAAAGTCATCACCAACCAAACAACGGTGGTGAAAATCCCAATGTGATTGCCAAAAATTAACTCTCCGAAGTCCTGAATGGAATCAGAATAATAAGATGCTAATTGTACTCACGAGACTGTGTACAAGTTCAATCAGAAGGAATAACTGTACTGTATCTGTATCTCTAGAAAGTCTGTAAGCTGACTCTCTCTCTCTCTTCCTCCTCTTCTTCTTTATTCTCAGGAGGCTCAGAAAAGAATGATCCAAACTACGAAACTCACCCCTATTTATAGATTTTCAGCACTCCCCAAATTTGCATATCCCGATTCTAAAATAACTCACGCACAGAAACCCATAGACTATAACGCTAAACTGTCATGTACGCGCTGCGCATCCGCAATGGGCGATTACAAAATAAGCGCACAGGAACTTGTCCTGGAATAAAAGAAAAATAATTAATTTCAAACATGCATAAATAAACCACTAGCATTTATATCAGTAAAAACAACTTTCAAGGAAGTCATACAAAAAGGTAAATTCCATCCTTGGCTTAGGCCAAACTCAATGCCCAAATTAATATCCAAATGACTTTACCTGGTCCAAATATAAAATCTACTACTCAGAATTTCATGTGATGTACATGTGATTGTCACATGAACTTCACGAGACAGTGCTCAATGCTCTATTCAATTCTCTGTGCGTACGCACTAATAAATAAACATAAGAAAGTTACCATTCTTCTCTCCGAGATTTAGGTCACAGTTCACAGCTGATAACTGCAATGCGCGTACTAGCAATCAAAACATAAACAAAACTCCTACATGTACGTGTACACATGGTAGTAAGAAAATTTCAAAGGCATTTGGCCATATAAAACTGTATCGATTCAGCTCAATTTTCTCTTCTACACCCAAAGGGCTTTTCTTCACACTATTATGACTCCAATCGTATTACTGAAAATGCCATCTGCAGAGAGCTGGTAGGGTCCTATCACAATAAGGAGCACTTCTCTGACTTTCTCATTTTGCAAACTGTGCAATGACGTCTTTGGTGCAAATTCTAAAAAAAGGAAAAAATCATATGATATGAGGTTATTAGCTTATTCTTTCTTGAACATTTTGTAAAGTCCATTGTACTTTCACTTAATGTCAAAGAGCTGAAAAGACTATACATGTAGCTGCTACTCCTATATACCACTAGGTAATATCTTTTCTTTTCTCAGCATCCATATTATGCTATTGTTTTGTACTGTTGGTTTTCTGTGCCAAATCAATAAAGTAATGATAATAATACCTGTATATGAAATTCTGCCTTCATGTTATCACACTCAGAGATGCAACCCGGCTGTTAGTTTTGCAGTATATTCACGTCTGAAGTAATTTGAGTAGAAAAGAATATCAGTTTTACAGCCATAGAACTGTACATACAGGAGCTACAATGTATTTTAGAGTTCAGAAAAAAACAACTGTATTTTGCTCCAAATCTGCAATATTTTCCCTAAAACCAGTACAGAACACTGAAAAAAAAAGGAACGTGGGCATCACCTTATACTGTACTGAGATATGAAAAAAATGTTAGAATAGTAACATGCAATGAAATGGTGTCTAAAATCTTTTATGCTACACGTACAACTTTTTGAAGTGCCAGCTGCAGCAATCTAAATGTCATTTTTAAAGAAATTTATTTATAAAAGATATATACCTGCACCATGACAAAGACCCGAAAGAATTTATAGAAATCTGTATATTTTAAGATGCGGAAATGTGAAACAGATCTACATTCAATTAATTTTGCTTTACTGCGATGGTTTAATTGCATGATGTGTGCACAAGGTTCAATGACCTTCTGTTCAATGAGATGATAAATTAATCCTGCTCCTTCTATAGCCTTGGCATTCAGCTTAAAATTTTTCATTAATTACACGTCTGTTTAGAGGCAGGTTAACTCCTATACATGTACATGTACTTTTTAACCCATTCATGACAGGAATTATTTAAAGCCTAATTTGATCAGCTTTTATTCTTCAAATTGGCAACACCAACATTTTTATTTTATTGCTACATTTTTCTTACAAAACGTCATGTATCTAAAATGAATATAAATTGACAGAAATTATGATGAGAAGTCAAAAAGTTGCCAATTTGCAGGGAAAAACAGTGATTTTTAACTTTCTATCACATTGCCAATTTAAGGATTTTAATGCTTATTTTCCTTTAAAATATTTTCAGCATCAAACAACGAAAATTGACGCAACCAAAATGGGCACAGTTTGTGTAGAATTTTTTGCTCTTTCTGCTCATGTATTTGGTATGATTTTTAGGGCTTTGCATCAAAAGATATTAGGCCAAACCACAAAATGTGGATCTCTGTCATGAATGGGTTAACACATAATTAATGCCTTTCTAGTCGATGCAGACAATAGGCTCACCAAAACAGAATGCAAGCTTTATCTCACTCCCCAATCTTGGATAAACTGGACTGTCAAACTACTATTTGGCAGAAGTAATCATGTTAATACAACCCTTCAATCAACTTTATTCAACCCTTAGAAGTGCAGAGCTTTAGAGAGGTCTAAATTAATCATCTTCAATCCACAAATTGGCAACAACTATTATTTTTCTACCACTCTTACATAGTTTAAAAAAAATAAAATAGATATAGCATGAACCAAAATTAATTGTGATTGTAAAATTTAAGCAGAAACTGCCAATTTGAACGCGGAAATGGGGATTATATAATATTCACTGCATTGCCAATTTAAAGACTTTAATGATTAGTTACATTTAAACTATACTGCATTGAAAATGGACTCAAAATTTTCAGCGAATTTTTCTTTTTGTACTCATGTATAATGTGTCATGCCCAGCATTCTGGACCAACAGATACTGCTAAAGCATCTCCTAAAGGAGACACTGTACGTCTATGGGTTAAAGCAGAGAATACGTCTTTCTTATGTTTATTTCCAACAACAAAATACCAGACTATCAAACAATAACATGACAGACAATCCTACATGTATTGTTGTAAAGTGGAAATTCTTCAATACTTATATGTATAACATGAATTACTGAATTATGCTTAGAATGTACCCTTTTCCCCATTCAGTCAAAAATTGGTCAAATTATTTATTTATTATCTCGAATTCATGCCTTGTCATTGATTATCTCAAACCAATCACGGAATGGGGTAGAGAGTGCATTCTAAGCAATATGCTGTACAGACTATGCTCATTAATAAATTAAGTAATTCACATTATAATTAAAGAAGATTTTCCACTTTACAACACTATTACACAACTTCACAAAAACAAACAGTAACAACAGATGCCTTTTGGCTCTCACCAAAATGCTATGTTAATAAATCTAATTTAAAGTCTTATGAACTTGCTGATGCACTATAATGACCTTCTACCATTGAGGAAAATGTGTACATTAGATACAGATAGACTTTAATCACTCCTAGGTTTTCCAGCATGACCTTGGCATTTAGACTTGGATGCACTGGCCGGCTTTATTTTCATTAATTATAAAAACTGCACAGAGAATGGAGCATGCTTTCAACTCGATGCTGGAACACAGTCTTCATGAAGCTATCATGTGATTTACCTTGTGTACTTTAAAGATAGATCAGATCATCAGAGTCCCCAGTTTTCCATTTTCTAAAATGGAAATTCTGTGTTCTTCGGTGTTCTAAACTTCAAATTCTGTGTTATTCGATGACATGTACAATACATATGACAAAGCAATTGTAAATAGTAAAAATATCTGAAATGCCCCCGCCCCTCCCCCAGGTACACTACCGCCTAAAGGTTTTGGCACATCGGTTCGGTGAACGGTAATGTATCCAGAGGCTTCGGAAGCTTTCCGCGGTTCCTCCCCGAGGTTTTGCTGCTCACCGACAGACCGCGGGAGGCATTCGGTTTGCTATCGGTTCGCGTTCGGTGAGGCACCGGGCGCGCACGCGCGGATTTCAAGGTGAACGGCAAAGCCTTCGGTTCATCGGTTTGGCCAAGTAGAGCGCGCGCGCGATGAACGCTGCATGCATTGTGACGCAACAATGACCGACTTACGATACTAGCTATGCAACACATGTGTATGCCTATTACGTGTACACACATCATGCGGAACGCCGAGCTTGATGACGGGGATGATGGTTGAAATAGCTGCTGTTGATGATGAAATGATGATGGAATGGTAATGATGGTTGATGAAAAATGACGCTTGTGAAGTTTATGGTGTAACTTAACTCTTTTTTTCTTCTCTAATTCATTATAAAACTGAGAAAAAAAATCTTCGTCTGTCTCACTGTTCGAGTGTCTAAATGCGATAAGTAGATCTATGTGGTCTACTACATAGATCCAACACGTATCGCATTTCTCGACTAAATTAAATATGTTGTTGTAAAGCAAAACAAGACAAACTCTGCCAAAAAAGAGGACATACCTTCATGTAAACTGTTTATTACTTCAAAATCCCTTTTAATTTCATGATGCTGAATTAAAATCCCAGAGTAAAAAATCCTTGGTTTTGTGAGTTTTGTTTGCGAGCGTGTCGGGTCTTGTCTGGACTCGGTGCAGACGAAAATCATGTGCAACTACGAATGCAGTGCATGCAGTGCAGTGAGTGTTTTCGGTGCAGTGATTTACGTGACTGTATTGGTTGAAATTGAGGTTACGTTAGGACAAGTGGGAATACCGTCGATTATTAATAAATTAGTCGAAGGGGGAATATATAAGACACTATGTTGTGAGAGAGAGAAAAAAAGACAGAAATGGAAGATTTGACATAAATATATGGTTTGCCACATGACCTACGGACGTCTACGACAATGTTCTTTCTCTTCATTTCTGTGCTGAGGAGTTAGGCTTCTACGATTCAATTATACATGCGCTACCCTCATTCTTTTCCTCAATATAGATCGAGGGACTCTCTTCCATAGCTTTATAATAATTATGTGTCCCTTCCATAGTTTAATAATCCTAATTTTGTGTCTTGATTCGACACGATCACTCCCCACTTCGCAAGACCTGTTCAATCTTCGTAATCATTTTCAATTTTTCATTGTTCCACATCCTTTCATTTTCAGATTGTTTCATTTCTTTTTTTTTCTGTTCACATTCCCTGCACTTTTATTTTATTTAGTTATAATTATGATCATTTCTTCATTTCATTTTCATTCTTCATGTTTGTCTTGAGCCTCCGCCATGCCAATCTTTGAACTAGCGCGCGCACGGATTAAAACAAAGGGCACGAAATTGTTTGTTCTAATACTCGTCTCTTTCTCCTCTGCTCCTATTATTATGAGCACATCGATCAATTTCAAGAAAATCACCCACGAAAAAACAATTAATATATCGTATCCTTTATTCCGCTTATACTCTTGCTTCCGTTCTTCTCTCTCTTCAGCAGAACAAGTTTTAGTATTATAAAGGTAGTCCACTCCTTTAAATATTTGGGCGGTAAGGCCATAGATTTTCTGCTATATCCACTCATGAAAAGAAAAAAAAACTCATATCGATATTATGCTAATCCGCCCCTTTAATTCCTCTTTAGAAGACCAGTGTTGAAAGATTTGCAGCACTTGGTAAATTACGCAATTGCCACGAGTTGAACTCCAGAAGGAGAGAGGGAGAGAGAGAGAGAGAGAGAGAGAGCCAGACGGGCCGCGCCAGTATAGAAGTAAACATACATGGGGTCACTTAAGGCCAGTGCATGCAGGCGTTGAGGTCACGATCAAGTCTTTTT
>CM057151.1:36197294-36209866 GCA_029962745.1 Echinometra lucunter
ACCTCCCTTCTCCTACTTCTTCCTCTTCTTCTTTTCCACCTCCTCCTTCTTTTTCTTGCTTTTCTTGTCCTTGTTCTTTTCTTCTCTTTCTTCTCATTTTTCCATCTCTATCTCCACCTCCTACTCCTCCTCTTCCTCCTCCTTCTCCTCCTCCTTCATCGGCTTCTTTTCCATGTCACCAGCAGGTCTTTTGTTTTTCTTCATGAAGACTCACATTTGTCCGTATGCTGCCAAGCATGACTGCCATATGACATGAACATGTTTTCATATTCAATGATGCATAAAATGAATGGCATGCAACGACATGTGGTGTGAGGTGTTGAGCTAGGAATGTTAATTGGCATGTGGATTTCATTCACTATCTCTATATGATATATCCCTAGCTCATACACACACCCATTCGGTTGATGTTCGTTATTCCGAAGGCTTGTTATTCCGAAGGTTCATTATTCCGAAACACGCAAATTGCGTATACCTTGATGTTCCTTAGTCCAAAGATAAAATATGGTTCATTATTCTGAAGGTTCGTTAATCCAAATTTGAAATAAGGTTTATTATTCCGAAGGTTCGTTAATCAAAATCTGAAATAAGGTTTGTTATTCCGAAGGTTCGTTAATCCGAAAATTAAATAGGGTTTGTTATTCCTAAGGTGCAATCGTCCGAAAATGAAATAAGGTTCGTTAGTCCAAAAGTAACCAACGAACTAACGAACCTTATTTCATTTTCGGACTAAAGGCCCCGTCACATATTAGTGAATCGAGCCAACGAATGCCGAACGTATTCGAAAATTTGGACATGCCTTCGTGTTCATTGCCATTCGTTCGTGACACGTTTGACGTACGTGGTATTCGTTAGCTGTTCGTAGGTGTTCTAGCTCTATTCGCTAATATGTGACGGAGCCTAAGCGAACCCTCGGAATAACGAACCTTATTTCATTTTCGGACTATCGAACCTTCGGAATAATGAACATCACCCGATCAAACAAAGCTTCAACTAATTCCTATCATGAATAAGATATATACCTTCTGAGTGAATTTCTTGAGTTCGTATTCAGGGTCCGTTGTGAGAGCACCGCATCGTAGCAGAAATCTGAGATTAGGTACGATGTCTACAAGATAAATGTGCTTGGGATCTCTCTCTATCTCATCTGATATCATCTGAAATATCCACTCTAGATTGATGAGGCCAGCATTCTCCTGAAAAAATAAAGGAAAACAAAACAAACCATGTTCATCACTGGAATTTCATTATTTTTATAAACATTTAACGTATTACAGCTGTAACCTTTTAATGGTGAGATCTTCCCCCCCCCCTCTCTCTCTCTCTCTCTCAATCTCATCCGATATCATCTGAAATATCCATTCTAGGTTGATCAGACCAGCATTCTCCTGAAAAATAAAGGAAAACAAAACAAAACCATTTTTATCACTGGAATTTCATCATAAACATTTAACGTATTACAGCTGTAAACTTCAAGTGCTGAGATCCCCCCCCCATTTCTCTCTCTCTCTCTCTCTCTCTCTCTCTCTCTCAATCTCATCCGATATCATCTGAAATATCCATTCTAGGTTGATCAGAGCAGCATTCTCCTGAAAAATAAAGGAAAACAAAACAAAACCATGTTCATCACTGGAATTTCATTATAAACATTTAACGTATTACAGCTGTAACCTTTTAATGGAGATCCCCCCCCCCTCTCTCTCTCCTCCCCCCCCCCCCCTCTCTCTCTCTCTCTCAATCTCATCCGATATCATCTGAAATATCCATTCTAGGTTGATCAGAGCAGCATTCTCCTGAAAAATAAAGGAAAACAAAACAAAACCATGTTCATCACTGGAATTTCATCATAAACATTTAACGTATTACAGCTGTAAACTTCAAGTGCTGAGATCTCCCCCCCCCCCCCAATCTCTCTCTCAATCTCATCCGATATCATCTGAAATATCCATTCTAGGTTGATGAGGCCAGCATTCTCCTGAAAAAATAAAGGAAAACAAAACAAAACCAAGTTCATCACTGGAATTTCATTATAAACATTTAACGTATTACAGCTGTAACCTTTTAATGGTGAGATCTCCCACCCCCCCCCCCCTCTCTCTCCTCTCTCTCGCTCTCTCTCTCTCTCCATCTCTCTTTCAATCTCATCTTATATCATCTGAAATATCCATTCTAGGTTGATCAGACCAACATTCTCCTGAAAAATAAAGGAAAACAAAACAAAACCATTTTTATCACTGGAATTCATTATAAACATTCAACATAATACAGCTGTAAACATCAAGTGCTGAGATCTTTCCCCACCCCCCCCCCCCTCTCTCTCTCTCTTTCTCTCTCTCCATCTCATCTGGGCCCTGTTTCATAAAAAGTTGCTATGATAGCAACTCCTGCTGGAATGATAACTATCATGGCAACAGAATTCTGCTTCCTGATTGGCTTTTATAATGAAAGTTGCCATTCCAGCAAGAGTTGCTATTATAACAACTTTTTATGAAATGGGGCCCTGATCTCATCTGAAATATCCATTCTAGATTCACTATGAACATGACAGACAAAGAAAGCGGACAAAATAAACAACCCCTCATTCTACCCTTCACAATGGTTCTGGTAGTCAAAAGAACATCCCTTCACTGCTATTGTCTAAAATATGTGGAACAGGTGTCACATGCATATTCACCTGGAACTACATGATTAAACATAATAGCTGTGAAGGGATGTTCTTTTGACTACCAGAACCATTGTGAAGGGTAGAATGAGAGGTTGTTTATTTTGTCCGCTTTCTTTGTCTGTCATGTTCATAGTGATTGATCAGACCAGCATTCTCCTGAAAAACAAAGTAAAACAAAACAAAAAGAATGGTCATCACTGGAACTTAATACAATGTACATGTATGATATTTAACATATCAAAGCTGCAATCTTTTAAGTGCTAAGATTTCTGCACCCCCCCCCCCTCCCCCTCTCTCTCTCTCTCAAACCCACAATAGACCTGTTTACTAATTTTATGCATACTTATTGAACAATCGTTTCCTTTGACTAATAAAGCTTGTTGGAGGCTTGCCTTGCATAGCAACAGCTAATGCATGCAAACAGGATTCTATCTATTCAGATGGTATATGCATATCAGGTAAACTGAATAGTTGGTAACCAAGGGTTTGGAGAGAAACATGAAAGAATTGGAATACAATGAGTAAATAAGTCATTAAGAAAATGTGATTCTGTAAATTACTGTCATCTGAAGTTCATTAATCATGAATGAAGAATAATAAAAGTGTGATTTTGGAATTCATTAAAGATGATTGATGTCACATAAGGCTGAAAACATCATGTTCCACTATGTGTTTGGAAACCCTCTACTATCACATGACGTTCCTATGATTGATTTATCATTCTAGCATGTTCCTGTGTAGAAAATCACCCTTCCAATATCCTGAATAAAAATCAGCTTTTATTGTATTATGACTCCAATCGTATTACTGAAAATGCCATCTGCAGAGAGCTGGTAGGGTCCTATCACAATAAGGAGCACTTCTCTGACTTTCTCATTTTGCAAACTGTGCAATGACGTCTACAGTGCAAATTCTAAAAAAAGGAAAAAAATCATATGATATGAGGTTATTAACTTATTCTTCCTTGAAAATTTTGCAAAGTCCATTGTACTTTCACTTAAAGACATTGGTTAAAATTGTTATGATTTTAAAAGAAAATTGTTTTGTTACTTGATAGTGTAAAAATACCAGTCTGAAAGTTTCAAAGTATAATATCCACAGGCAGTATTTTTAAATATCAAAAATGCGAACCAATGTTTGAAAAATATACGAGGGTCGGTTGTACAGAATTGACATAAGGAGTGCGCATGCGCGTATGACTCACCTTACCGTGCTATGTGTATTGGCGTATCACGCGGCGGAAGGCACATAACGGCATTTTCAAATTCAAGTAAAGTGCTCCTCTTTAATAGTGATTGTCTCGTGAGACGAAGGATAATAAAATCGCCGTTGAGTCTAACTTACATTAAATAAATTGAAATTGATGATCCTCTTGATTATTGTCTCTGAGACCAAAAATAATAAAATCGCGGTTCGCGTCTTACTAACAGTTTATCATTTCACATCATGGTTGGTTTCAGGGTTTTTGAGTACAAATACAAGTACTCATACACATGTTTCATCTTAGTTTGAGAATTTTTTATTAAAAAAAGCTACTCACAAAGTTAGCCAATGCCTTTAATGTCAAAGAGCTGAAAAGACTACCGGTATCTGCTGCTCCTACATACCACTAGGTAATATCTTTTCTTTTCCCAGCATCCATATTATGCTATTGTTTTGTACTGTTGGTTTTCTGTGCCAAATCATTAAAGTAAAGACAATAATACCTGTATATGAAATTCTGCCTTCATGTTATTACACTCAGAGATGCAACCCGGCTGTTAGTTTTGCAGTATATTCACGTCTGAAGTAATTTGAGTAGAAAAGAGTATCAGTTTTACAGCCACAGAACTGTACATACAGGAGCTACAATGTATTTTAGAGTTCAGAAAAAAAAAACCTGTATTTTGCTCCAAATCTGCAATATTTTCCCTAAAACCAGTACAGAACACTGAAAAAAAAAGGAACAGTGGGCATCACCTCATACTGTACTGAGATATGAAAAAAAATGTTAGAATAATAATATGCAATGAAATGGTGTCTAAAATCTTTTATGCTACATGTACAACTTCTTGAAGTGCCAGCTGAGCAATCTAAATGTCATTTTTAAAAATTTATTTATAAAAGATATATACCTACACCATAACAAAGACCCAAAAGAATTTATAGAAATCTGTATATTTTAAGATGCGGAAATGTGAAACACATTCTACATTCAATTAATTTTGCTTCACTGCGATGGTTTAATTGCATGATGTGTGCACACAAGGTTCAATGACCTTCTGTTCAATGAGATGATAAATTAATCCTGCTCCTTCTATAGCCTTGGCATTCAGCTTAAAATTTTATTAATTACACGTCTGTGTAGAGGTAGGTTAACTCCTATACATGTACATGTACTTTTGAACGCATAATTAATGCCTTTCTAGTCGATGCAGACAATAGGCTCACCAAAACAGAATGTAAGCTTTATCTCACTCCCCAATCTTGGATAAACTGGACTGTCAAACTACTATTTGGCAGAAGTAATAATGTTAATACAACCCTTCAATCAACTTTATTTAACCCATAGAAGTACAGAGCTTTAGAGATCTCTAAATTAATCATCTTCAATCCTCAAATTGGCAACAACTACTATTTTTCTTCCACTCTTACATAGTTTGAAAAAAATAAAATAGATATAGCATGAACCAAAATGAATTGTGATTGTAAAATTTAAGCAGAAACTGTCAATTTGAACGCGGAAATAGGGATTACATGTATATAATATTCACTGCGTTGCCAATTTAAAGACTTTAATGATTAGTTACATTTAAACTATACTGCATTGAAAATGGACTCAAAATTTTCAGCAATTTTTTCTCTTTGTACTCATGTATAATGTGTAATGTCCAGCATTCTGGACCAACAGATACTGCTAAAGCATCTCCTAAATAAAGGAGACACTGTATGTCTATGGGTTAAAGCAGAGAATTACGTCTTTCTTATGTTTATTTCCAGCAACATGATACCAGACTATCAAACAGCAACATGACAGACAATCCTACATGTATTGTTGTAAAGTGGAAATTCTTCTATACGTACATGTATAACATGAATTACTGAATTTATTAATGAATATACATAGTCTGTATGGCATATTGCTTAGAATGTACCCTTTTCCCCATTCAGTCAAAAATTGGTCAAATTATTTATTTATTACCTCGAATTCATGCCTTGTCATCGATTATCTCAAACCAATCACGGAATGGGGTAGAGAGTACATTCTAAGCAATATGCTGTACAGACTATGCTCATTAATAAATTAAGTAATTCATATTATAATTAACCCATTCGTGACAGAGGTCCACATTTTGTGGTTTGGTCTAATAACTTTTGATGCAAAGCCCTGAAAATCATACCAAATACATGAGCAGAAAGAGCAAAAAATTCTGAAAATTCTCTGCAAATTGGCAACTTTTAGACCTCTTATCATACTTTTTGTCAATTTATTTTTATTTCAGATATTAAGTTTTATAAGAAAAATGTAGCAATAAAATAAAAATGTTGGTGTTGCCAATTTGAAGAATAAAAGCTGATCAAATTAGGCTTCAAATAATTCCTGTCACGAATGAGTTAAAGAAGAATTTCCACTTTACAACACTATTACACAACTTCACAAAAACAAATACATAAATAGAAACAAAAACAAAAACAAACAGTAACAACAGATGCCTTTTGGCTCTCTCACCAAAATGCTACGTTAATAAATCAAATTTAAAGTCTTATGAACTTGCTGATGCACTATAATGACCTTCTACCATTGAGGAAAATACATACACATGTACATTAGATACAGATAGACTTTAATCACTCCCAGGTTTTCCAGCATGACCTTGGCATTTAGACTTGGATGCACCGGCCGGCTTTATTTTCATTAATTATAAAAACTGCACAGAGAATGGAGCATGCTTTCAACTCGATGCTGGAACACAGTCTTCATGAAGCTATCATGTGATTTCCTTTGTGTACTTTAGAGATAGATCAGATCATCAGAGTCCCCAGTTTTCCATTTTCTAAAATGGAAATTCTGTGTTCTTCGGTGTTCTAAACTTCAAATTCTGGATTATTCAGTGACATGTACAATACATATGACAAAGCAATTGTAAATAGTAAAAATCTGAAATGCCCCGTCCCCCCGTAAGTTACCCTAACATATACGCACTGCATGCAATATAGGCCGACATAATGCAGACACAACTGAAGCTTTGTGGACACACGCTGGCACTGTGAACAGGTTTGAGTCAGATCTTCCGCTGATGCACTGTTTTCTTTATTGGATTTTGCTTTGTTTTTCATGTCTTTCGCTGTATTTTTCGTAGTTCAAATTTTTGGACCTAAAAAAAATTCCATGAATTCCGTGTTTTTCCCAAATTCTGCAAATTTTTTTTCAATTTCCATATTGCGGAAAACTGGGGACTCTATTTAAAGATACAGGCACAGATTTCTGATCAGACTCACAGAGAGGAGTCTTGTTGGAAGACCTCAAACAAATATAATTTGCAGAAATCAGATCATACCACCGAGCAGTTTTCTGATAAAACTCACAGAGGCTTATTAGAAGACCTCAAGCAAATACATTTTCCACTGAGCAATACAGGTTGAAAATTGCCTTGTCACTGTTGTCTGACTGATTCCTTGTGCTAAGAGAGAGATGGAAGCGGCAAAATTTCTGAGAAAACACACAGGGGGATCGTAGGAAGATCATGAATACATACATTTCACAGAAAGCAGTTTGGACAGAGAACTAATATACATATGTGCAGAAACAAGTCGGGGTGGCAGATTCCCGGACAATCCCCCCCCCCCCCCCACCCCCTTAGAAATCCTTGTGGCTTCCTTAATACATGACTCCAGTTTGATACCCCAACACTTTTGAAGTTACCATTCTGGGTTGCTTATTCAAAGACACCTTAACAAATATTATAATTCAAATTCAAATTCAAATTTTATTGATATAAATTCTGACACTGAAGGATTATCATCAAAATCAAGAAGAAACAGAACAAAACTTAACAGAAGCATGTTGAAAAATAAAAACAGAATACAACAAAGCACAGGGACATTATAGCAAAAAAAAATCATACATAGTTATCAGGTATTATTTAATTGGCAGAAACTACATGTAAAAACAAAACATGACTGAAAAATTTTCAATACTTGACAGTTAAGTAATGCCACTATCCTTAGAACAAAAACAAAACAATACAAACAAAAAAGTATATACATGTATAAAGACGAAATGTAGGAAAATTATATCAGAATCAAATCGTAAATAATGCCTCCGGCAACCACCTACGGTGGGCGGAGGCATAAAAATATGGGATTATTCTATACAGAAAGCAAATGTTGCTATATGACTTTAGCAAAAAAAACCAAAAGGCATGCATTATCAAAACAAAATTGTATCGGTTTAGTATATGATAGAAATAAGGGGGGGGGGGCCTGTCATAATATTTTCTAGAATATTATGCCCCTCGTTTACAACGTGCTTGATCCATCACTGTAGTACTGCTTTGTCAGTGTCATATAGTACATGTATTCTTTCCGGACGACGTGTTTCCATGTCAAAATTTGATAGGAGAAATATTCATGGCAGTTAACCCATTCATGACAGGAATTATTTAAAGCCTGATTTGATCAGCTTTTATTCTTCAAATTGGCAACACCAACATTTTTATTTTATTGCTACATTTTTCTTTTAAACATTATGTATCTGAAATAAATATAAATTGACAGAATGTATGATGAGAAGTCATAAAGTTGCCAGTTTGCAGGGAAAAATGGTAATTTTAACATTTTCATCGCATTGCCAATTTAAGGATTTTAATGCTTATTTTCCTTTAAAAAAATTTCAGCATCAAACAACAAATGAGCACAATATGTGTAGCTTTTTTTTGCTCTTTCTACTCATGTATTTGGTGTGATATTTAGGGCTCTGCATCAAAAATTATTAGACCAAACCACAAAATGTGACCCTCTGTCACGAATGGGTTAATATCTACTGCAAACAACAGTACAGAGGGAGGATACGAATGCATGTTATTTGCCCTGTACATGATGCCATGTATGGGTATACATGCACATGTACCCTAATGCAGAATCATTGCCATGATAGCGTGACTTGAATAGGAAGACTTTGATTTAAAAAATCTGATGCATATTATGATTATTATTTTGTTTGGCATCACCTGTGCCTGAGAGGCCAAAAGCGAACTGAATCATTGTAACCCGCAGGTCTCTCCTCTCGATATACATGTACGATTGGGGTGTGCATAGTCCAGGGACATCTGGAGAGTAAAAAAAAAAAAAAAAAAAAAAAAAAAGGCTAATGCTATTTACTCTCCATGACGTCGAGTGTTTTTACCCCCTATTTGTACATAGGCAAGCATCTTGGCACTTCAAAACAACCCCTGGAAAATCACTTTCCCATGGACCAATGACACCACCAGCCTTGTAACTATCAGCTGTGGTCATCACGAACCTGACTGACACTTGGGACTAAAAATCGGACATACGAAAACCGAAATTTAGATCTAAATCTATTGTAGGGTAGCTGGAAAAACTCACCACTGGTTTACGTTTCCCCGGCGTCCATTGAAATGCAGATAGAAAATGGCGACTAACTTGTGCATACGCATCGATGTGCGACTAGATGCGAGCGATCTTGCAGACGTTTTCAAAAATTTTACGGCGAGAATTGCTGTGATGACCACAGCCGATAGTTACAAGGCTGGTGGTGTCATTGGCCCATGGGAAAGTGATTTTCCAGGGGTTGTTTTGAAGTGCCAAGATGCTTGCTATGTACAAATAGGGGGTAAAAACGCATGGAGAGTACCGGTAAATAGCTTTAGAGTTTGGTTTTTTTACTCTCCAGACGTCCCTCGATAGGTGTGCAGGTGGACCACTTCACCGGGATTTCCCCCTACTCTTATGCAAATAGTGCAGCGGGTTCTTAACATGCAAAGGTGGTGATGACTCTCCTCTACATGGGGCCTCCATTTAACGTCCTCTCCGAGGGACGGGGTGTTTTTAACAGTAGCATTGCCTGCGTCTATGAAACAGGGGAGGGGCACGTTAACCCACAACGCAGGCTTCAGTCATCCGCCCAGGGTGGACTTGAACCCATGATCTTTGTTTCGACATGCAGACACTTTACCGACTGAGCCAACTCACTCCCTATATCACTTTGTGTGAATATGAAATATCTGCAACTGAAGTTGCTAAAATATAAAGAAGGTAATAAGAAAATATATGACACTTTTATCATAATTCCACACTTTTTCCTTGATAAAAATGAAGTATCAAATAAAAGGCATTTTGAGGTTTCATACAAAAGTTGTGCGAAGTTTTAAAATGTAAAAAAAAAAATAATAAAAATGGCCATATCAGTTTTTGCAATCAATTAATCAAATCTGAGGAAAATGCATGCTGCACTGCAATTTGTTCTCACCAAGATGATTGTTGCAGTATAAATAATACTGGAAACTGCAATACAGGTGTATAATGTATGCATGTGCTCCTTATGACTTGAATATATCACTTTCATGATTTCAAGACACCCAGGGAAAATCTGCTCTTTGAAAGGGGTAAAAGTGTATTTTTATTCATTCACATTTCTCTCCAGAAACCTTGATTACGAATTACTAATCAGTTCACTTGCTATGCATGCATACAATCAAGTTTGTATACAGTAATTGTTGCTATGTCAGGCAAGCATTTGGCAACCTGTTATGCATATGGAATCTGAATTGATGAAATCAAGTTTGCATGACATTAGCTCTTCCTCTAAAAGGTCAGGTATGCCTCTGGCAAGCTTCACCTGTTTTGTACATACATGCATGTATGGCATAGCTGCAATCTAGTTTGTATACTTTAGCTATTGCTATGTGAGGCAATCCTCTGGCAAGTTCATGTATATGGCATCTGAATAGATGCAATCCAGTTTGCATACATTGGCTGTTGCTATGTCAGGAAAGCCTCTGGCAAGCTTTTTAGATGTCAAGGGAAACTTTTGTTCAACAACCTAAGGTGCTGGAATGTCGGGCTCAGATAATGAAAGATGGTGGGGCACATACGTTTTATTTATTCTTTGGCAGATGAAAGGTGTCTCTCCACTTCCTTTGTCTTCTCCACTGCCTACATGTAAGTCAACAACTATGAATAAAATCATTTATAGCAAAAGGGGAGTGTTTCATCAAGTGTCTTGTCAGTGATTTTTACCAAAAACTGTTATAAGCTACTGAAATCCTTGCATCTGACTGGCTGAGAGCAAAAATTTGACAGTAAAAACCACTGACAAAGACACTGGATGAAACGCCCCCCCCCCCCAGGTCTATGGTTCAAGCCTCTGTGGCACTGAAGAGGTTAATAAAGGAATGTGAAATATGAATACATCTTGGTAGTAGCGGTAATGAGATGGCATGAAATGGTTCATTACGCATTCAATAACAGACCCTCAACTCAGGCTACTGGTTATTTCCCTATGGATTCAGCCAAGGAAACAGGCTTAAAGAGAAGTTTGAGTTCTATTTATTAAAGAGAATGACATGCTTTTCAATGGGATTAAGGTGGTTTCTTATCATACACCAAAGTGATTAAACTGTTTAAAAAAAACAACAACAAAACTCTCATATTGTTATCACATGATCAGAACTCTAGGAAAAAAAAGCATGAGGACTGAGAGACATATGATAATTAAAGCCTTGATTCTAAATGTAATTGCCCATTCGGCCTTAATTAAACAAATTACCAATTTCCAACTCTGGCATGTGCATGAACCCCCCTCCCCCCCTCCCCTCCCCCATCCCAATAAAGGATTCCAGTTAGTATCATCTGTTAAAAAAGAAATCTGTAACATCATGGCCTTATCACAGAGAACATCAATTTTAACTTCTATATTATGCCACTCACACTCACCCCCCCCCAAAAACCCCAACATACAGATGGCCTAAACACATAGAATATCATCTGTTCTTAATGAAATCTGCAACATCATGGCCTTAAATGCAAATAGCATGTGATTTCTGGCCTAAAACCAAATATCAATTTCAATCTTCCCCCTCCAAGAAACAGATAAAGAGATACAGGAAGCCTTGATGTATGATGGGGGAGGGGGGCCTGTCAGGGCACCTTTTTCACTTGAAACTGACAAGCTTTCCCTTTTAAGTATTCCTCTAATGGCTGACCTCATTTTAATCCTCATATTCTACAGTGTAATTGTACTGAAAATCTCATTAAAATTCAAATAAGAACAATGTCATTTTCACAAGAATAGGCGACGGTGTCAATTTGACACTAAAAATGAAAAGGTTCCCAAGTCTGCACACTCATTCACTTTTTATACACGCAGTTCACAATTTTTTGCATGAAAGGTGGCATTTTCAATGCATGTGAAAAAAAATACATAAAACAGACGTTTTACACCAGTTTTTCCTCCTTTTTTTCGCTGATACATATCATCAAAACTGATATGAAGATAATGTGTTCGTCGTGTCTTTTGTGATGTTAGAATACACGTATGCGCAGACTTGGGCACTGCACAGCCATGGGGCAACAAACCATACATGTAAATTGCATGTGATTGCCCCCCCCCCCCCCATCCACAACCACTAAAAGACTAAGAGTGGATCATCACTGTTATAGCCTTGATCTACATTACATCTGATTACCCATTCGGCCCAGTAAACTAATATCCATCTCTTCGCCTAACCCCCACCAACAAAAAGTTAGTAGAAAATCAAATCCTTGATTCTAAATGAGATGTTATTGGCCTCTTAAGTTAAGGAATCCCCCATATCTGCCACCACTTAATTTTCCCTCATTTTCATTCTGAAAAGTAAAACTTAAAACACTATATTGAAAAGTGTACCTAATGTTCCATACTTTG
>CM057151.1:36210366-36224862 GCA_029962745.1 Echinometra lucunter
TCTCTCTCTCCCTCCCCTTTCTCAATTATCTCTTCATCCATCTATCTGTTTTTCTTTTTATTATTATTTCATGTACCCCACACCTCTTATTCAAACTGCAAGTCTCTTTCTAAGCTGATCTCTATCAACATGTCCAATGATCCCTCTCTCTAACCATCTTATCTGTAATTTGCAGAGCCAAAAAGTGGCAGAGTCTACAACTACAATTAAAGTCCAATCTATGAAATTAATAGTATTTACGCAATGTCCGCAATCTGTAATTTGCAGAGTAAGAAAGTGGCAGAGTCTACAATTACAATTAAAGTCCAATCTACAACATTAACCGTCTTCACGCAATATCTGGAAACACAAATCAACACCTGGGAAAATCATAGGTTCCCCGAACCCCGCGCAAGCCATCCATTTATTAGCTCTGACGACAGGTACGAGGTAAGCCCTGTTCACATGATTGTGAACATCGTGAACCACCTAAACAGCTGGATAATCATGGTTTGTCTGAACCTTGCTCAAGCCATCCATCTACGAGTTTCGACGACAGGTACGAGGTTAGCCCTGTTCACATGTGAACATGATCAACCACCTAAACAGCTGGACAATCGTGGTTTGTCTCAACCTTGCTCAAGTCATCCATTTATTAGCTCTGACGACAGGTACAGGGACATGTAAGTGATAAACCTTGTTCACACATACCCCTCCCCCCCCCAAAAAAAAGCACATCATCGCTTGCCTGGAGCCTATGCAAGCCATCCATGTACGAGCTTTGACGATAGGTAAGAGGTAAGGCCTGTTTACATATGAACATCATGAACCACCTACACACCTGGGACCCATTTCATAAAAGTTGTTATTAATACCAAGTTGCAATAGCTGTTATAAGCTACTAATATCCTTCCATCTGATTGGCTGAGATTGGCTTTGGCAGTGAAATATTAATGTGGCTGTTGTTACGGGATGATGTTCATTATTTTGAAGGTTCGTTATTCTAAAGGTTTGTTATTCCAAAGGTTTGTTAGTCTGAAAATGGAAAAGGGTTTGTTAATCCGAACATTTGGGGCGTTATTCCACAGGATCGTTATTCCGAAGGTTCATTAGTCCGAAAATTAGATAAGTTTCCTTATTCCAAAGGTCCGTTAATCCGAAAATTAAATAAGGTTTGTTATTCCGAAGGTTCGTTAATCCAAAAATGAAATAGGGTTTCGTTATTCCGAAGGTTCTATAGTCCGAAAATGAAATACGGTTCGTCAGTCCAAAAATAACAATAACGAACTAACGGACCTTACTTCATTTTCGAACCAACAAACCTTCAGACTAACGAACCTTTTTTCATTTTCGGACTAACGAACCTTTAGAATAACGAACCCTATTTCATTTTGGACTAACAAACCTTCGGAGTAACGAATCTTCGGACTAACAAACTTTCATTATAATGAACCAGAATAAATGAACCTTTGGAATAACAAACCTTCGGAATAACGAACTGTAACTGTTTTACTGATAACAGGTTTTATGAAAGGGCGCCCTGGATAATCATCGCTTCTCTGCACCCTGTGAAATCCATCCATGTATTAGGTCTATGGGAATGGAAAATTTCAGTAGTCAATAGGTTAATAATAGTTTGATGACAGATATGAGGTACATGTAGGCCTCCATCACACATGACACAATTAACCACCACAAAAACCTGCCAGTGCAAGCTAGAACGATAATTCTTTTAATTTCTCTATCTTACGTGCATACCAAACCAATAAGTCAATATGCTCAGGGGACTACGTGATTGTGTTGCACATTTCTAAATCACTATTTTATGTGTAAAATAAAGATTTTACATGTATCTTGTCCCATAAAAATTTATAGACCATAATTACACTAAATTTGAGAATATTTGATGACAGAACATCACACTGTATTATTACTTACTAATTTAGTCAAACATACATGTACATGTATTTACCATAATGTTTTTAAGTACATATTTATGCATGTACTTGTATAGAAAACAAAAATGACCAAATACCCAGCTTTAAACTTTGAATTCCCTTTCAACCCTACTTGCCATTTATTCATGTGGTATAAAGGTTTTACTATGTTACAGAGATTAGCCCAGGGTAATTGTTGTGTGAATGAGGCTGCTTGCAAGCATGCATGGTATTGATAGCACAATGCACTTTTGTATGGGTCATCGACGGTGAGTTGATAAAAGAAGAGACTGTATGAAGGAGAGTTTTGTCTTTCACCACTATGGAATATTATGGGTTGCACTTTCCAATGTACTGTAGTGGTTTAAAGGCATTGGCTAACTTTGTGAGTAGCTGATTTAAAAAATTCTCAAACTAAGATGAAACGTGTGTATGAGTACTTGTATTTGTACTCAAAAACCCTGAAACCAACCATAATTTGGAATGAAAAAGTGTAAGTTAGACGCAATCGACGATTTTAGTATCCTTCGTCTCACGAGATAATCACTAAGAGGACCACTTTGCTTGAATTTGAAAATGCAGTTATGTGCCTCCTGCCGCGTGATTCGCCAATACACACAGTACGGTAAGGTGAGTCATGAGTTATGTCTATTCTGTGCAACCAACCCTCGTATATTTTTCAAACATTGGTTCACATTTTTGATATTTAAAAATACTTCCTGTGGATATTATACTTTGAAACTTTCAGACTGGTATTTTTACACTATAACCCTTATATTTATCCCATTTTCAAGTAACAAAACAAGATTTTTTAAAAATCATAACAATGTTAACCAATGTCTTTAATCACAGCAGCCTACTACATTAACTCTTTTTTATTGCTTTCTCTAGCTCCCTCCTTAAAATACACAGGTCTGTGAGTGCGAGACTAGTCGACACAGTGGCAGCTTGCTGCACCTGATCATTTTACTCACTCAGAGAGTGTTGTTGTTGTTTTTAATAAGCTTTATTATTTGCCTTGAAACCTGTTGTAAAAATGCTATGTAAAAATTTCAAGGTTATAAATGAACTAAGACAACAACATGCAGACAAGTAGATAAAGCGGCATGCAGCCACCTGTCCACCATTCACTAGTCTTGCAATCACAAACTTAATCCATGGCACTGTGGCTCAGTGGTAGAGCAATGGCCTTGTAACCGGGAGTACCGGGGTTCGAAACCAAGTGGATGCGCTAATGCCCTTTGGTGAGGTATTAATCCTCGTTACCAAGTCCTTCAAAGAGGACTTGATGCGTGGTGGGTATGTGCCGCGGAGAAGACCCCCATTTTTACACTCAAATTTCCGTTCCAGAGCATAGCATTTTCTTCTTATCGAGAAAAAAGAAGAAAGAAATCCGTTCGAAAGCTTTGCATGCTTTTCGTTGCACCGTTCCGGCCGCATTGATCCGCTACAATGAGCTGCATTTTTGGTGAAAAGCGGCCCGCAGAGTGCTGTCCAACCATCGCCTCTGCGCGAGCGCACCCGGCGCCCGTGCCGCCGGCTAGCCTGTTCCATAGGGATACATACGCACTCACACGCAGGCGAACCGTTCCAAAGACCCCCGTTTTCACAAACATTTGTAGTTCCGAAGCCCGATCCGAAGACCCTCCTTTTCACAATAAGCCCGTTCCAAAGCCCCCGTTTTTTGTCTCGCCCGCGGCACATATCTACCACTTTTGGGGTCGAGTGCCCCCCCCCCCCCCCCCGCCATATCGGTCCCCTGGTTGCTTACTTACAAGCATGCACATGCTTTCTTTAATAGCAGGTCATCAGGTAAAAATACTAGTAACCAACTAGCAGGAGGTAGAGAGAGAGAGAGAGAGAGGAGAGAGAGAGAGAGGAAGAGATAGCTCTCCATTCACTTTGTACATGAAATTTCACATTTTCTCAATCTTCTTGGAAGTTACACATTTTCTAACCCCCATAGTCAATGTACATGCATGTTCAGAAAAATTGCTTTTTATATAACATACTTCGACTATGGGGTAAGAAAATGTTTAACTTCCAAGAAAACTGAGAAAATGTGAAATTTCATGTACAAAGTGAATGGAAAGCTGCTCGCATATGATATCATCAGTGTTGCCAATTTGCTGAGCCGAGAGTAATTTATTAGAAAATTTAAATGAGTGTAATTTTCTTATTCTATGACAGATTTTGCTCATTTCTTTATTAAAATGCTGTTCAAATTTAACTCCTTTTATTTAAATAATGAAACTTCTGGGGTGGACTTTCTCTTTAAGTGACATGGTTTACCACGTCTGAACACTATAGAAAAAAACAGTGGGGGGTTTTCCCTCTTCTTATTTGAACAAGCCTTAAAGGCCTGTTGAAAAGGGAAACCACATGGGTTTTCCACAGGGTTTTCAAGCGCATTTCATAACATGCAAGTCAATAAAGTCCACATTTTAAGCACAGTCCTTTGTTCCATTATTGCTAATCATTTTGTACCAAAAAAAAATGCACTTTGAAAACCCTGCAATTCTCCTCCTCCTCATACTGTACATATATGTATATGTGAAGGAGCCTTGAAAATGATTTAATCTATTCATGGTAGAGTGTCCACATTTTGTACTTTGGCCCTTACAAACTTCTGATGCAGAGCCATAAAAACGGCTTTTACTAAACACTCGGGTCGCGGCTCGCTGGGTATGGGGCGCCAAGTGTTAACTAAGCTATTTGGTCCAAAACTGCATAATTTACTGTTAAAAGTTCACGTAAAACTTTATTTTTTTTAATAGAATTCAGGAACATGAATCATTTTGTTACAAAATGAAATGCAACAGACGATTTTGCAACAAAACCTCCCACCAATTTGAATAAACAGACAGGATTTATAATTACGATCTCTCATTAAGTGCTATATTCACTTCGCCCGGGCATTAACTTTGTTTCGTTACAAACACTTTGTGCACAGAAGAGGGTAGAAGGATCAGTTTACTAGAAAATGCTTGTGGGCGTGGCTATGAGGGTTTTGGTTATACTGTACACTGACTGTAGTTTTGAAGTGCCAAATAACCTAGATAACACTTGGCGCACCATACTCAGCGAGCCGTGACCCGACTGTTTTCGAGCACGACACGAAAAGCCATAAAAACTATACATGTGTATACAAGTAGAATGAGCACAAAATTATGCACAATAATGTGTGCATTTGCTCATATCATTATTTTCACTTGATGCTGAAAAAGAAACAAAAGGAAAATAAGCACTAAGATCCTTAAAATGGCAATGAATGGAAAGTTCAAATAAGCGATGTGAAGTTGCATGTGTGAACAAGTCCTTGGTAGAGGGATAATTTTCCATTAGATGCACGGAGGCGTGAAAACGTTCCGTACCACCCATTCAATCATATCCATTTTAGATCAAGTTACCCATCACTCAGTGTGTCCCACCTGCAGAATGATCCCTGCATCAATACCTGCAGACTTAAAGGGACAATTCAGCTTTCTAAAACAATAATGTGAGCTAGTAGAATACTGAGCTACTTTAACCCATAGACGTACAGTGTCTCCTTTAGGAGACGCTTTGGCAATATCTGTTGGTCCAGAATGCTGGGCATGACACATTATACATGAGTAGAAAGAGAAAAATTCACTGAAAATTTTGAGTCCATTTTCAGTGCAGTATGATGTTGCATTTTCGAATTAGAGCAGTTGAAATGTAACTAATCATTAAACTCTTTAAATTAGCAATACAGTGAATATTATATAATCCCTATTTCCATGTTCAAATTGGCAGTTTCCGCTTAAATTTTACAATCATAATTCAGTTTGGTTCATGTTATATCAATATTTATTTCTTTCAAACTATGTAAGAGTGGAAACAAATAATAGTTCTTGCCAATTTAAGGATTGAAGATGATTAACTTAGACCTCTGAAAAGTTCTGTACTTCTATGGGTTAAAGAAAGAACTGAAATTGATTGTGGACTTAAAAATCATTTGGAAGCTATACAGTCAAACCTGTCTAAAGGCTTGTTCAAATATGAATGCAGAAGATATTTCCTGCCTCTCACAGTCACCTTTCAATTTGACAACATAGAGACAGCATAGAACTGAATTTATGCATAAGCTTGTAATTATGAATTCCACGAATAAATTTCTTAGAGAACCCGCATTGATTTCGATTGTTCGCAATCATAATTCAGTTTGGTTCATGTTATATCAATATTTATTTCTTTCAAACTATGTAAGAGTGGAAACAAATAATAGTTCTTGCCAATTTGAGGATTGAAGATGATTAATTTAGACCTCAAGAAAGTTCTGTACTGCTATGGGTTAACAAAGGGAAGCAAGTGACAAAAGTGACATTTCATGTAAAAGAGCAAATTTAATGTATCTGTCACTTACACTGATGTCAATATAATGCAATACCATGATGTTTTGCCTATCATATCTCTTAGCAGGATGAGTGTTCATGCATAAAATTTGGCCCGGAAGAAGAGCACACTACATGGTGTAGGTAACATATGGAAATATCAATAACTCAAATATGGTTGATTTGTCACTTGCTTTAATACTTTTGTCAAAGTAGGGCAGAAGTGTCTTTACATTATACATTTATCATACATATGTACACTTGGAGAAGGATGAGAAATCTTTGAGTGACATGAGGGTATAGTGTTTAGGAGATTAAACATGAACTCATCACTGTGTGTCCTGTGTGTCACACCTGCAGAAACTCTACATCAAAATTACCTGCAGGGGGAAAATTCAGCATATTTTAGTTGAAATAGACGGTTTTATTTTTCTCTACAATGGTTAAACTTAAAACTAAGGGAACATTTCCCAGCAAAAGTAGTTATCACTTCATTTATGTCACGTTACCCGTACAGGCACCTCCAGAAATTCTACATCAAAACCTCAAAAACTAATTTAAGAGTTTAATTTCGAAAGATTTGGAAATATTCCAGTAAACTGATTATTGGTCTAAGAGGTATATTCCTTTTAGGCTATATATCTTGAGATGAATGGCTAATCATTAATTACATTTAAATCACAATGCAGTGATGTTCTGTGACTCTATAAAGGGAATTTCAACCAACTTTTTAAATAAGTACACTCTCTAAAAAATAAGTTGCTCAAAATGTTCACCTACTGTTTTTAATAAAGTCCAGGTTTTACTTTAGGAAACCATTCAAATAACCCAGTTCTTGAGGCCACTACATTTCATTGAGGGCAAAACTGTTGACTAACATTTAATAACACCATTGCCACAGGTCTAATACAGGAACCAGAATATTCCTGGAAGAAATGGGTTGAATTATATAATTAAATGTTCTGCTGACTATGAGCAGATGGTATCACGTTTCAGCTTGCTGGTACAAGTCTTTTGAATATCCGGAGGGGGGGGGGGGGGGGGGGTGAGATGTCTCACTGAAGTCTGTAATGTATTTGTACATCATCTGCCTACATGAAAATGCATATTAACCCATAGAGGTATATAGTGTCACCTTTAAGAGACATTTTTGCAGTATCTGTTGGTCCAGAATGTTGGGCAGTACATATCATACATGAGCAGAAAGAGAAAAATGCACTGACAAATTTGAGCCCATTCCCATCGCTGTGTGGTGTGGCGTTCTCGAATAAGAGCAGTTTAAGTGTAACTAATCATTAAACTCTTTAAATTGGCAACGCAGTGAATAATATATAATCACTATTTCTGTGTTCAAATTGGCAATTTCTGATTCAATTTTACAACTATATGTCATTTTGGTTTATGTTATATCCATACTTATTTTTTTCAAGCTATGTAAACATGGAAAAAAAAATAATTTGCATTGCCAATTTGAGGATTGAAGATGATTAATTCAGACCTCAAGAAAGCTCTGTACTGCTATGGGTTAAAGGGTACTTTCTTTCAGCATCAGGTACGTAACAAGGGTTACGTGTTCAGGGTATCCAGAACAGCAAAAATCATGCAAAATGGTATCAAATATCAAGGTGATGATGCAATCCTTGAATAACATCCCTGTTAAGGGTATAAAGATCAGAGGTGTTGGGTTTCCCTGTTTAAAGGGAAAGTGCGCCCCAGAAGTTTCACTGTTTCAATAAAAGGAGTTAAATTTGAACAGCATTTTTAAAAAGAAATGAGCAAAATCGGTCAAGGAATAAGAAAATTGCACTCATGTACATTTTCTAGTAAGTTACTCTCGGCTCTGCAAACTGGCAACACTGATGACATCATATGCGAGCAGCTCTCCATTCACTCAGTACATTAGTACTTAGTACCATGATGCTTGAAAAGTAAACTCTGGTGGGAACGCCTTTTTTTTTTTTTTTTTTTTTTTTTTTTTACTGAAGTCACTATTGGCAGATATTTGCAAAGTTTAAATGATTTATTATACAGATAATGAATGTTTATGAGTGAAATGGACAGAATATTTCATGAGGTGAAAGATGAAATGATCCATTTAACGAGGCGCAGCCGAGTTGAATGGATCAATAATTTCATCTTTCACCGAATGAAATATTCTGTCCATTGCACGAATGAAAAAACATTCATTAATTGTTTTATATGACACCTAAAAATAGATCAAATCGCAATAAATCAATAGCGCTATACGCTAGCGCACTGTTCGTGGTGCACATTGCAAACGCAAGCGTTTTACGTACAGTGTACATGTACGTAGTGTGCACTAGGGCTGGCTCTCGGCCAGCGTGCAATGGAGCAAATCGTATGGATCCAAAATTGCACGGTAAATGGAGCCACTTTTGCACAATTGATGACGTCATAGTGCAATGGGACAAATGATGAATATCAAACAACCAATCAAATGACAGGGATCTATCTAGGTGTCATATAAATCATTTTATACAGACTTAACGCCCTTCTGACTCCAAACAGACGACATGGATTTTTTTTAGTTCTGCTGTGTTACAAAAGTTGTCCCACACCCCATGGACTTACCCAGATATCCAAAAGGGTGCTGATGACTGGGGGGGGGGGGGGGGGGAGGAGGAGGGGGGCAAAGACCAGAAACCTTGTAAAAGCACATCAACATGATACTCATGATACATTTAGGAACACATCATGAAATCTAATAATGGTTTACTTCATTTGCAACTTGATATACATGCATGGAGGCATGATACATGTTTGTATCATAGCATGTTTATCTTTTGCTTACAGCACTATAATATATCTTATTATTAACATGTAATGACTTTCAAACATGACACCAGAAACGTGACATCATCATCATGAAGATGCATGCCAGGCATGTGCTAGGGGTAGAAGCTAGAGGAAGTGGGGTTATTTTATTAGCCAGCCCTTTTGGTATGACTGCAGGATAGTGAGGGGGATGCAAGTGCCATATTTAGAGAATGCCGTAGACCTGTACATGTTGATGGAGAGCACTGATGAATAACACAGCAGGGAAAAAAATAATTAATTTTTTTCCGGGGCTACTTTCTGAGCCCACCAGCCCAAATTTTCTACACTGTATTACAGTTAACACTGGACTCTATGAGAATTTCAGGGGCTCTTTTTTTAGTTTTCCAGGGCTCTTTTTGGCGTTTTGGGGGCAAATTCGCCCTGAGCCCCCGTGTATTTTTTTCACTGCAACACAGATTCATACCTGCCAACCCTGACAGCCAAGAAATAGGAACAAATAATTCAGAGATTTTCAAAAATAGGAACATTCCTTAATTTCCTATTTGATACTACAGACAAATTTGTTCAGAAATAGGAACACACAGGTTAAAATGGCAATTTTCTCCAAAATAGGAATATTCCTATTCAATAGGAACTGTTGGCAGGTATGTAGATTCCTGAAAAGTGTAAAAAAAAAAAAAAGCGACACTCTACGGCTTTGGGGTAATGCACATTCCTCACAAGATGTAGATTGCATACACGATCCTAATATACCCAGATCTTGACATCACCGCCCACACCGACAGGCAATGTCCTTTCAGCCCTCTCGTCTATTAAATCAATTAACGAAACAATACTGATTGCATGCATGGAGAAGAAGACCTTTAATAATTCAGCAGACCTTGTTATCACTGCATGCACATACTGAGAGGGTGTTAATCAAATCTTTTACTGTGATAGCAGCAATAAATGCCTTTCATTAACTAGCCACCAACATCCATTAACACATAGCCAAGTAAGACTAGTATGAAAAAAAGGAAAAAGAAAGAGAGAGAGAGAGAGAAGGGGAGAGAGAAGGGGAGGGAGAGGGGAAGGAGAGGGAAGATGAGAGGAGGGGAGGGGAGAAAGGGATCATGACAGACAGACTATACAGTATGAGAGTAGTAGAGTTCAAGAAAAAGAGAGAAAGAGAGAGAGAGAGAGAGAGAGAGAGAGTGAGAGATTCTTCAAAATCATTTTGAGAATACATGTACATGTATGGTGATATGCTTTTAGTCTTTCTTTTTTTATTCATTTTCATTTTTATCTATTTCTTAATTTATTCTGTTTTATATCATTTTATTTTATTTTATTTCATTTCATTTTATTTTTTATTTTATCTTTATCATATTATATTTCATTTTATCTTGTTTTATCTATACTATTCAATTTTATTTATTTATTGTTTTGGGGGGGAGGGGGAGGGGACACATTTGCAATTTTGATTGGTGAGGATAATTACATTCATATGGTTAACTGCCAAATCTAAAGCTGAATATAATACAAATGTCATCCAAGTAGCAAGAAGGTCCATGTACATGTATGTATCTGTTGTGAAATGAAATGGAATCAGTTGTTTGCTTTTTGACGACACTTTTCTACAATATGTTCACATCTTCAGTAGATGAACAAAATTTCAGTTTACCTTTATTTAACCCATTCGTGACAGGAATTATTTAAAGCCTAATTTGATCAGCTTTTATTCTTCAAATTGGCAACACCAACATTTTTATTTTATTACTACATTTTTCTTATGAAACATCATGTATCTGAAATGAATATAAATTGACAGAAATTATGATGAGAAGTCAAAAAGTTGCCAATTTGCAGGGGAAAACGGTGATTTTAAACTTTCTATCACATTGCCAATTTAAGGATTTTGATGCTAATTTTCCTTTAAAAAATTTTCAGCATCAAACAACGAATATTGATGCAACCAAAATGGGCACAGTTTGTGTAGAATTATTTGCTTTTTCTGCTCATGTATTTGGTATGATTTTTAGGGCTTTGCATTAAAAGATATTAGGCCAAACCACAAAATGTGGACCTCTGTCACGAATGGGTTAAAGCCATTGATTAACTTTAAAAAATCTGAGCTGCATGCCCCTAAATGCTATCATTGCATGTAATATTGAGTAAATATAAAGCCCTGAAATATGCAATTCAAAAGCATCATCATGCGCTTCACAAAAAGTGAAAATATACAAGAGATCGGAAATGCCTGACCCTTTCTGCCCTACATACACTATGAACACGACGGACAAAGAAAGCGGACAAAATAAACAACCCCTCATTCTACCCTTCACAATGGTTCTGGTAGTCAAAAGAACATCCCTTCACTGCTATTGTCTAAAATATGTGGAACAGGTGTCACATGCATATTCACCTGGAACTACATGATTAAACATAATAGCTGTGAAGGGATGTTCTTTTGACTACCAGAACCATTGTGAAGGGTAGAATGAGAGGTTGTTTATTTTGTCCGCTTTCTTTGTCCGCCATGTTCATAGTGATATGTACATGTATAGACTGCTGTGTAAGGCTAAAGCATACCGTACATGCACCCAGGACAGTTTTGCAAATGGCGGAATTCAGTGATAGATATCTTGATAATATACACCTTACATTTCAAAACCTTTATATTCCTGGCTGTTTATTCATCCTTCTGAATATCTACAGCTGTAACACAGACATTTAACAATTGATTGATATAAATAGGTTAATTGTTGTGCTATTAAGTATTTACAATTTATAAATTTTCTGTAATTTTCATTCGATTATTTACTCACTGTATATTATGTGGACAGGGCCATTGTGGATAGCAGTTCTGTAATGCTACCCTGTGCAAATAAAACTGCAAATATATAAATCAAGCTTCCACGAACTACATAAATGCTATTTCTGTGTCTCTGTCTTCTTCCCTCTCACCCCTAGTCCTCCCCTCCCCCAGTCCTACATGTATTTGCAACATCTCTCTCTCTCTCTCTCTCTGCATCTCTTTCTTTTTCTTGTGCACTCTACTACTCATGCTACACATATCTCTTTATCTCTCTCTCTCTCTCTCTCTCTCTCTCTCCCTCTCTCACCCTCTGCCCTCTTGTTTGCAGGCACAAACCCTGGTCTGTTGAAACATGTCTAAAGCCCAGCGCACACCTTATGATCCGACTGGCTCACGACTGGGTCCACGACTGAGTGAGAGGAGGTGAGTCGTGGGGCAGTCGCAAGCCTCGACACCGCACACCTTGCGATTCCAGATCCGTTTGACTACTCTGACGTCATATCAATACTGCTGTCTGATTGGCTGGAAGATGGATTGAGCCTGCGATCTCTTGCGATCCAGTCGTGAAGATTCGACATGTCAAATCCTTCCGACTGGCCTCTGACTGGTCTACGACTCACGACTGACCAAAGCTGTGACGTCACATCTCCTCTCACTCAGTCGTGGACCAGTCGTGAGCCTGTCGGATTGTAAGGTGTGCGTTGGGCATTAGAGCATGGTTCTCGCCAGTACATAACACCCATGGTTTTAATACCATGCGTAAAGGGTTTCAGACAAGGAAGAACCATGTGTGAAATTGCTGCACCATGCGTGGCAACAAGGGTAAAAAAAATATTGGAGTATACATGTACATGTATATTCCTAACAAAAATGATAAATGTCACAGATTGTTTTGCTTTTTGGCAATGTATCTTTACTTTTATGCCATTAGTAGACAACTCCTGCTTACCAAGAAGTATTTTTCATCCTTTTACTATAGCATATACTGCCGCCACACCTAACTTTAGGAATTATTCCGTAAAACTTCCGAAACTTCCACGCTTTGCACAGAGTGGGAACCGTGGGTGGATTTTTTTTCTAGTGAGAACCCTGCATTAGAGGTCTGAGTAGAAGACTAAAGTTGGTCAATGGGGATCATGTACTATAGCTGCATTGACACAGCTTTAAATACTAATACTATGCTTCTAGGCTTCTCTCAAGACACAATGCATTTACATTTAGTGTCAATTAGGGTCTGTGTGTGCAGACTATATTCTGTTTCTGCCACCATCTCTCTCTCTCTCTCTCTCGCTCTCTCTCTTTCTTTCTTTCTCTCTTTCTCTCTCTCTTCTCTCTTCCTCCTCTCTCAAGGGGGGGGGGGGGGCGTGTCTGGGTTTGTGAGATGTGAGCCCCTTGCTAAACCACCTGAGTCAATATCTCACCTCCTTCACACATCTCATGAGATCTTTTCATGGTCAACAACAACAAACACAAGACCCGAAGGAGATATCATGTCTCCCCCTCCAATGATCATGAAATATGATGTGCTGCATATAGCTTCATATAGCTTCATAAGAATTTGATTGGTGCACACCTTTTGGTAGGTAAAGGCTTGTTCAGATATGAGGGTGAAGCTGCGGGAAGGGGGGGGGGGGGGTCAAGCATATACTTTGTGTACAAAATGAACAGCAATGATGCAACAAAGGATTGTCTTTAAAATGTCTCACACTCATTCACTTGCGTCTAATGAAGAAAAAAACCCCCACAAAACCTGACGGTGATTATCATGTCTGATCATGGAATATGATGTCCTGCATGTAGCGTCTGCCTTTCGAACCAAAAGACCGTGGATTCAAGTCCAGCCAAGGCGGATGACTGAAGCCTACGTTACATTATCGTGCCCCTCCCCTGTTTCATAGACGCAGGCTTTGGTACAGTGAAAAACAGTCCGTCCCTCGGATAGGACGTTAAATGGAGGTCCCGTGTAAAGGAGAGTCACCACCTTTGCACGTTAACCATCCCAATGCATTATTCGTATAAGAATAGGGGGAAACCCCGGTGTATGTGGTCCACCTCAGCACCCCCAATCATTAATATCGGGAGGAGAGACCTCAGGGTTACAGTGACATGATTCGCTTTTCCCCCTCCCTGGCAAAGGTGACGCCAAATCAATAATAATAAAAATAACAATAATATTAATAATAACAATAATAATAATAACAATAACAATGATAATAATAATAATAATAACAATAATAATAATAATAATAATAATAATAATAGCTTCCTTAGAATTTGATTGGTGCACACCTTTTGGCAGCTAAAGGCTTGTTCCGATAAACATTTATTATTACGGTAATTTTGGTTGTTTTGTTATATATTTCGAAAAACTGTTGTATTGTATTCTGAATTAGCCTGTGGCGTTATTTTGTTTTGTTTTGTTTTTCTTATGTTTTAGCTATTCAGTATATGACATGCATGCTCATCTTCTGTTTTGTTTTGTTTTTTGTTTATCTGATGTTTCATTTTGCTATATTGTTTTGTTATGTTATGTAAATTAAGAATGATCCTTAATGTTTGGATTGAAATCAATAAAGTTTTGAATTTTAACGTGAATTTTATAACAGGGGGAAGCTGCGGGGGGGGGGGG
>CM057151.1:36225362-36247093 GCA_029962745.1 Echinometra lucunter
ACATTGTCAGTTTTTGTCACCAGAATATTTTGATGCCTTTTCCCTAATAATCCATTGATATTACTCCAGGTTTTTTCATGTCACCTTTAATCTTATGCAATATATTTCTTTTTAGAAGATCTTATGATAGCAGTAAGTGAGTTTTTTTATGTGACATATTTTTTCTTACAGATTTTTTCAAGTATTAATGATATAATTTCTGTTATTGATTTCAATATAACAGTTGTAATCCATGGTCTTTTACACTTCAATTTATAATTATGCCTCTGAACAACAGGGAAACAATCATTATACAACTTGGATAATGTATGGATAAATAAGTCATATAGTATTTTGAACTGGAGTCCAATCAATATTCAGGAATTTGTATTTGAATTGTAGAAGTCGATCATTAGTAATAAGTCTGATTCTTTTCACATGACATACTTTGATAATATTCTTGTTGCTCGGTCACATCAAAACTAAAGCTTAGTGATTTGAATGAGCCAATTGCAGGTATTTGCAGGGTACATGTATATAGCTTATGGACCCTTTAGGAATCCCAGCCATACAAAGAGAATTTGGCACAACTAAAAAATGTATTGACTGTTGATAAACATATGGCCAAGAATCCAAGGCTGCCAGAAATATCAAAGTGGGTAAATTCATCCTTGTTCCACACTTTGCCATGCAAACAAATGTTTATGTCTTCAAAATCCATAATGCTCTTGCTCTCTGATTTACTACTTATGTATGCAAATCTTTTTTTCTTTTACTCAGTTGGATCCTCTGAAGGAATCTTTCAGTTGCCCGATATGCATGTGCCTGTTTCACATGACTACACTGACACAGTGCGGACATCGCTACTGTGAGGGATGCATTCTGGAGTGGATAGACAGAAAGTAAGAAATTCCTTTCCGATCAGTTTACATGTGAATTTTTTTTTGTGAGTGCGTGTCCGGGGGGGGGGGGGTGCATTTTGCAGTTGTACTCTGTAGGTATTGAAATAACTAAAAGAGATCATGGAAGATGAGTTATTCCATAAAGTGGTGACTGTGGTGTACACTTTTAAGTCTAAAGGTCAATAATCATGGGGGAAGGGACAAATTTTGCCAAGCCCCCATCCCTTGGGGTGTTTTTTTTTTTTTTTTTTTTACCCTACCCGGCACCCTCTCCTTCATCTGATGTTGCCTAATATTTACGTATATTTTTCTTTACTTAAAAATGCACTGTTTTAATTTAGGAAGCAAGTATGATGATGAAAGCTGAAGTGTAAAATGGAACAGTTATAAGAGGGGGAATAAACTAAAAATCGGTCTATTGCATCCTTTTATCATGTACATGAATGTAAGATTATATCAAATAACCTTGCACCCATGTAGGTTTATACAGGGGGAATCACTGACAGTAGGAAAATAAGAGGTGTTCCTTGACTCATATGCGAGCTTCAGAGAAGCAAGAGTGGTGATCAAAAGAAAATTCTGAGAATTTCACTTAAACAAGATAATTGAGATCCAATTGAAGGAATGGGATTGCAATAAGATATTTTTATCATCCTAGGGTATAAAAAGCAAATATTTTCTAATAATTTGTTAATTATTACAGTGATTTCTATCCTCAACTATAGAGGTCAACAGCCACATGAATTTGCACAGCTCACCATAATAATGCTGCTCTGTGTGCCTTTTTGTTACCTCTGTCTCAGGCGTAAGTGCCCGTGTTGCAATGCACCAGTGCGAATCGCAGATTTGATCAGAGATACTGGATTTGATTCATTGATCCAGATCGTAGTCCTAGAGAAGAACAAGGCTGAAGATGCCTACTTCTCAGACCTGATAGAGAAGTGCAATGCACCTCAGGAGGGGGCTGAACCCCCTGCTAGTGATCAACCCTCTAGTACTAGTGCTGGTAAGGTGATGTTCTTGTATTCTTGGGCAAAAACTCTAGGGTGCTGTTGCATAAAACTTGCTTTTATAGTAACTTTGCCATCAATGGTAACTTTCATGGAATACTGGATTTTGATTGGCTGTTGAGCAACATTACCGTGGTGGTTACCATTGATGGCAAAGTTACTATAATAGCAAGTTTTTATGTAACGGCACCAAGATGTGCTACACATAAAAGTGTAGAAGAGAAAAAAAAACCATATACCGGTACATTGGGATTGCACTTGTATGTTTATGTCTCTTTTAAGACACCCATGAAATTGTTTTTCCACAGATTCTAAAAAAAAAAGGAATGATCATTTAAAAATACTGCTGGGGGGTGTTTCATAAAGCTGTTCGTAAGTTATGCACGACTGGAACATGTTCTTGGGTGCTAATCAGATTCTCAGTCATTTACATATAGCACAGAGCTGTGATTTAGAGTAAAATAGGGAACTTAAATTAATGAAAAGCTGTTTGTTTACTTTATGGAAACTGTAACAGTTCCTGTTATTTAATGTTCTCCAATAAAGTTTAAAGTTGGCACAAATGAACCTTACTGGAAAAAAGAGTGTTGTTATATCTTTGAAGGTTGGTGCTGTGTAAAGCAGAAGTTGCTTTCCAGAAGTTGTGAAAAATGTATGAGTATTTAATGGCAATGTTTAGATTTTGTTTGCAGTATAAGTATTATTACAAATATTCAGTAATAGGTGTTCCTTTTCTAATGAATTATGCTTGAAATGTGTCTTCCTCTTGTCGATGTTTTTGTTTTTCTAAGATGAAACAGATAGTGGAGCATCAGGCAAAGCTGACGAAAAGCCAGCTAAAAGTGGAGATCTATCCCCAGTGGAGAAGATATTACGAAGTGAGTATTTAAGAGTCTTGAAATTCATTTGAAGATTTGTCCTCTAATACAGTTAGAAGAATTTACTATGGTTGTACAACAGGACAAAATATGGGATGATTCTTAAAGGATAATTTTAGAAAAACCAGTGCGTCCTCTGTTAAAATGAATTACGATCAGGTGTGTGAAATTGATATATTTTTTTCCATTCATGAAAGAATTTAGTGGATTAAGGACTCTTGGCCCTGTTTTTATATTTTTTGTTTTATTGGGTGGGGGGGGGGGGCTGTTTTGTTCGCTGTTGCAGTTTGTGCAGTGTTGGTAGATGGTAGGGTAGGTTGATAGATGTATTATGTACAATCCTTGCATATTGAAGCTGGAAAATGCAGGGAGGCGGGAGGAGTCTTCAAAAAAGGGAAAAGGGTATTTTGTCAAAGTTGGTTGTTATTTGAGATACAAAGATGGTGTCTCAGAAATGGAAGTTATAAGTATTTTTCGATATTAGCTTTGATTGCATTGACCAGTTGTAGATTGTGGTATAATGCCTGACTTTAATATGGGAATGACTTGACTGTCACAGAGCTGATATATTCTTCCTTTTCTACTACCTTTCTACTGCTTGTATACAGAGTACATCAGAAAGGGTATTGTTGAGCACGAACGCTATTACCGTAACCTCAAGGGACAGTTTCAGAAACATTTTGACCACGCTCTTGAGCAGATCAAGAATCTTGAGGAGAAGGATGATAAAAAAAGTCTGGAAGAAAGTGAGGATTTGTTCATCTTTGTTAAGAGGCATTGTGATTGATATATTTTATCATAATGTTATTATAATTATGATGACTGTAGATTGTTGATGGAACATTACATAGCATTTTTGAAAATGTCAATTCACAGATTTATTGATCTTAATATGTACATGATAATTAATTGTTGCTCAGCTTGTTTTGATATGTTTAAATACTATGGAAATCATAACTTCCAGTTAAAAGGTAACTTTGCTTGGTAGCTTTTGTACTTTAGGCAATGGGATCATCAAAAAGCAGGTAACAGTTTGAATGATCTCACCTTTTTAGAAAGATAGCACTCGTCCATTTTTATTTTGTTCAATTTGATTTTTGTTTGTTTGCAGTGGTTACAAACTGGCCTGTTTGCTGTAGGTTGGATCTTATTGATTTTTTTTTCTTCGGGGGATGGGGGAAGGCAGCATATTTTTTCAAGTATCAAATAATTTATGTTTTCCTTGTTTTGAACAGAAAAGTCATGGATACAGAAGAAGTGCACCTTATCAAGCGAATTCCAGAAATGCACCAAGTTGTTAGCAGCTACTTATGAGAAGTAATATTTCCTCCATTTTGTTTTTAGTTTTATTTTTCCACACAAATTCAATGATTGTTGGTGCATCTCTCTCTTTCTCTCTCCCTCTCTCCCTCTCTCTCCCCCCCCTCTCTCTCTCTCTCTCTTTGTTCCCTTTCTTCTATTTTCAAAGTTTAATGTAACTTCATTTCTCACCAGCTTCTCTCTATTCCTCCATTTCTCAGCATCCTTTTATGTATGTTTTCTTCAGGCATTTAATATTCCAATGTCGCTTGATCAAAAATATGAAATATGCTGGTACTAGTTTTCATGAGTGCTTCTGAGTGTAAAAATAGAGTTGTTACATTAACAACCATCCTGTAGATAGTCACTTGCATGTCCTATGGACCAGCATTAAAACAAATACTAAATGCTTACAGCTCATTGATATTGGAGATATGTCATTTGACATATGAACACAAAGCTCTCTCAGGTGCGCCGTGAGGTCAGCCAGAAATATTTTTGAAATTTAAATAAAATTAAATAACATATGTGTCTAATCTTGCATGACACTGATTGAATATGAAATGAAATGACATCAAATGAAATCAAATTAAATTAAATTTATTGAATTTTAAATAAAGTTCGCAATATATTGGATTATCATCGATGCAATGCTGCACGTTAAAAATTTCTCTAGGGAATTCGGTACAAAATGGGGGGGGGGTAGGTATTGTAGTTGTCCAGATAATTACCACGCAATTCATTCTCTATTTTGTTTTGTCATGTTTAATTGTAATTTTTTTGTCATTAAGATTCTGTAAGGTAGGCCTGAAAAATTTCTATGAGTGAAGTTGGGCCTTGGGTTGAAAAAGGTTGAGAAGCACTGGAATATACCCAGGTTAAGAGTTGGCAAAAATTGAATTTTTGATGTACCCAAAATCTTGAAAGTTTGTTTTACATTGTATATTACTTTTCAGGTTGAGTTAAATGATAAAATGATGGAGCTGTTGTAATCACAGCTTTTGCTGCACAAAGCAAACTCTGATATGATTTATGTGGCTGAGTTTTTGAATCTTTTGAATGACATGTTCAATGTTTACAGTAGAATGAATGATGGACACATATTTTATCGTAAAATCAGAAGTTTTGTTATATTGACAGGAGAAAATGGCACATGGCGTGTTGAGAGAGAAAATTAGTGTTAAAGTCACACCTAGTTGTTCTTTAGATAGTGTGTCTAATAAACATCTTTTTTCTTCTTGAAATATGCAGGTATTTGACTGATCATCTGCCAACACTCAGCACTCTCCCAGTTACTGTATTTTTCAGACTATATGGAAAAGACATTGCTATTGGAGAGCTTGTGCTACAGCCTCATTTCAGGTAGGAAAAACTAAAGAAAAAGGGAAGATTGTGGTATTAGCTGTAAATGGCTCTCTGTCTTGAGTATTAATATCAAAATAGAAATGCCGAGATCAAAGACCAGCAATGCCTGTGATTTTAGGCAGGGAACCGTGAGATTGCCAAGTGTTGTGTATGATATATATATGGGGATAGGCTGTGATGTAGGCATGAGAAAGAGATTTTGGGGGATGAGCAAATTCACTGGGTTTGTCATGGATTTCTCCGTGAAATGATACAATGAGGAATCACAAAGATAATTTCCTTGAATGATTCTACCGCCTAAAATCAATTCATATTTACAAAACCATGTTCACAATAGCATTTTGAAAATTTGGCCTCGTAGATAAAGGGCTTTATTTCCTTGCAAGTCACCATTTTGTGTCAGATTATGTTGAGATTTCATTGTTGCAGTTTCGCTTGGATTTCGCAGAATGTTTTCTTGGTTTCTTCTCATTTTTCTGTGATGATGTGTTGAATACATAACTGCCAACCCTGACAGCCAGGAAATAGGAACAAATTATTAAGAAATTTTCAAAAATAGGAACATTCCTGAATTTCCCATTCAATACTACAGACAAATTTGTACAGAAATAGAAACACATGGGTTAATATGGCAATTTTCTTTTCCCGAAAATAGGAATTTTCCTATTTAATAGGAACAGTTGGCAGGTATGGTTGAATATAAGCCGATTATAAATTATGATTAAATGTTCTTAGTATATTCCAAATCAAAGAGATAATTCCACATAAATTTCAAGTTTATTATAAGTTATCTGTTTTTGTTTTTCTTATTGTCTCCAGCTTGTCCAAGATCAAAGAGATGTTGTTCCTTCGAATCAGAGAGAGGCAGGACAGGGTGGCTGTGTATAAAGATGAAAATGTCCATTACCTCTTAGTCAGGTAAGCAAGCAAAACATTTTCCACTTCATGCTCTCGTTTAAATCATCGGCGAGTTATAAGCAGTGCCATTTGTTGAACTCTCATACAATACTGTCCCTCTATAAATCCATGTATAATGATCCCTTAGATTAAAAAAAAAATTTGTTTAATGCTATTTGACAGCAGATCATGGTTAAATTGTAGAATTCATCACATTGGTGACTGTGTTGTTTTTCAGCAGTTGATCCACAATTTATTGGTTTATTTTCTCTTACACTTGGCAGATATTAAGTATCTGAATTTGAAAAATGGTAAAATCTGAAATTCTTTTTAAGTCTGTTAAAAATATCATTCAGAGAAAAATACATCATACATGAAAAAAAAAAACCTTTATTCACTTTTTTTTTTCCAAGGCCATATTCTAAGTGGCACATTGATGTTGATGAGGCTCTGATATTCACCCTGCTTAGTCAAGAAAACCCCTACAGCACAGATCAGAATGACCTTGTGACCTTGATACCCAGTGACTCCATTCCTGTCTTAGAGTATGGTATCCAACCTGGCAGTGATATCATCATCTTTGGAGATGTCAAGCTGAGGAGGTATGGGATTATGGAATTTGTTGGCATAAGGAAAAAAAACCAACATTCTGCTTCCTATGTGTGTGATATCAGTTACCTTCTTGCATCATGTTGGATCATGTTATTTCAAGATAATTTGCCAGTTATGTGTCATTTAGATTTAAATCTGGTGAATGCTAAGTCCGAGATAACCTGGGCTAGGGTCTATGGAAAATGTATGTTATATTACAATCAAATCATGCTCAGTGGGTTAACCCATTCATGACAGAGGTCCACATTTTGTGGTTTGACCTAATATCTTTTGATGCAGAGCCTTAAAAATCATACCAAATACATGAGCAGAAAGAGTAAAAAATTCTACACAAACTGTGTCCATTTTGGTTGCGTCAATATTCGTTGTTTGATGCTGAAAAATTTTTAAAGGGAAATAAGCATTAAAATCCTTAAATTGGCAATGTGATAGAAAGTTTAAAATCACCGTTTTCCCCTGCAAATTGGCAACTTTTTGATTTCTGATCATAATTTCTGTTAATTTATATTCATTTCAGATACATGACGTTTTATAAGAAAAATGTAGCAATAAAATAAAAATGTTGGTGTTGCCAACTTGAAGAATAAAAGCTGATCAAATTAGGCTTTAAATAATTCCTGTCATGAATAGGTTAATAAGCAAATAATCACCGTTGGTGAAGGTGATGGTCAAACCCTTTCTTCCGAGGCGATCTTGATGTAGCTATCTTTTCGAAGAGAAGCTGAGGAAAGATAGCGTGTACATCTAGATCGCCGAGGAAGTGATAGTTTGTCTCATTGCCTGAAACCAAAAGGTAATTATTTGCTTTATATTTCACATCTGAAACCATTTAACTTTAAATAAAGAACATAATATTTTCTTTTCTATGAGAAAGAGTTTGGTTAAGAAAAAAAAATGTTTGATTTAAGAAAAAAAGTTAGCTGCATTTGCGCACTCCTGTTTTAGCGCTAGCGCCTATTTTGGGACGGTGCACAGTACGCGCGCGACTGCTCAAAATGTATTGAGCTAATTGTGACGTCACAAAAGAAACAAAGATGATTTGATGGCAAATATTGATGGCAAAAAACACACAGGGGTGAAGCACTATTATTTCGCACATACCCCAAAATAATGATAACACGTTGTGACTCTATGGACTGAAGTGATCAGCGAAACACAAAAACTGCCAACACTGCAGGGTCACGCACTTTTCTTATCAGGTGGTGATGATGGCGAAACTACACTTAATCACGTGATTCGCTTTTGACCAATCCTACAGCAACATTCTTAGTATGTGGAATATAAAAGGCATCATTTACCAGGAAAGAGAGTATGACATTTTTTTTAATATAGTGAGGAGTAAAGGGATAATTATAGTAAATATAACAGAATTATCGAAGGTAAAAATGTTAAAATGTAAGTACTGATTTTTGTTGAAACCATTTCTTGTATTTTCCCATTGTTGTCGTAACATTTCATAATTTTGACGTTATTAAATTTCATGACATCCTTGAACATAAAGGTAAAAATGTTAAAATGTAAGTACTGATTTTTGTTGAAACCATTTCTTGTATATTCCCATTGTTGTCGTAACATTTCATAATTTTGACGTTATTAAATTTCATGTAACATCCTTGAACTATACTTCTCAGAACTCTTTTTGCTAGTGACAATTTGATATGAATATATTCATCGTAGGAGAAACGACATAAATTGATTAAAATTGATTTTTTTTTTCTTTCTCTATCTCTCTCTCTTTCTCTCTCTTCATGTTTCAAATCTTTCATAATATATCAGTGAACTGCCCAGACCATGCTTTGCAGCCTTGTTTGAAGAGGGAGAAGACAAGATGGATTACTTCACATGTAAAGACTGCTCATTCAACTGTAAGTAGAGCATATATTTGTGTTTTTCCCCTCTTCTAAATGTCATTGTCATCTTCCTGAGTACACTGCAAATATACTGGGAGGAAAATCAGTGTGAAATTGCATATTTGAAAAAAAAAAAATACAGATATTGAAATATTACATTTTTTCATGTATGCATGTACATGTATGTTTATGTAAACTCGTGTTTGCTCTGTAAGCTGATTCTACTTTTTAAAAAATCAGTCATGAAGTTCCTGTAAAAACTGTTATGCATGATCCTATTGGATGTAGCCTTGTTGTATATAGACCAATTTCACAACGCAAGAGGGCAGCAGACTGTTTGACACAGTTCGACATACTGGGGTGGGCGCTCCAACTTTTATAGTACACAAGTCAGTAGCACGTTATGTACATTCGTTCAATTTTTTGTCTATTTTGACCAGTATATGCAGATTTGTTTTAATATTTGCAATGAGAAATTATCAGGGAAGTTCAGGTCACAGCTGTGCGGTGTTCAAATGCCACAAGGATTAGAGAAAGTTTAAATATTGGAAGCTAACTGAGTGCGAAATTCACTCGCTTTTGACTCATGAAGCCTGTTTGTGTGAGAAGCCGTACTCCCTACACAGGTTTCCGTAAGCAATGTGAAGGAATTCGTCGCCAGTGGGTAAAAACATCAACAGAAGGGACTTTTAAGTCAAGAAACATTATCATTATGTACTTTGGTGTAAAATTTAATGAGTGAAAACTTGACTTTGTAAACAGGGTAAGATTTAGGGCTCCCGTTTACTACGGCTTCTATGCTGCAATCAAACTTTTACTGACAAAACTAAGTTGAAAAACCATCGAAATTACAAAAATACATCATACCTTCATCCGTCAGATATGACCATTGTCTTACCTCATCTACCCATGTATCCATGCTTTATTTTATTGATCTAGAATAAAGTAGATGGAACAATATCGGGGCATATCTCATATCTTACATTCATTTTGTACACAGAGCCAATCGCGGTCAGCGCGCTTGCCCACAGCAGCAATGGCGTCGCCGATAGAGGGCCAAATACATAAACCGGCCGTGAAATTGATCTATACCATCATTTGCAAAAGTTTAAGACCCCCCCCCCCCCCCTTCCAGAATGCAATAACTCATAGAGAAAACAAAGTTAAACATGTTTATTTTTCAGACATATATGTACTGACCACTGTAGTAAACATGTTGTTATCATTTCAAATTATTGAAATACAGGGAAATCCCGATATAACGAGCTCGGCTATAACGAGGTAATGGCTATAACGAGGGTTTTGCCACGGTCCCAAATTGACTTACGTGTAAGTCTATGGCTGTAACGAGATATCTGCTATAACGAGCTAAATCCTGAACCCCTTAAACAAAGAAATACATTGATAATCATTCCCGTTATAACGAGCAAGCAAATTTCACTGCAGCTTTATCAACAAAACCCCCCGCTAAAATCATTCAGCAGAGATAATGGCACCGCTACTGGCACAAACAAGTCCCAGCTCGCTCAACTGGGCGGCCGATGCACGCAGATTACGAGTTTTTATTTGTAGTATAGTACAGTGCGTAACTTTTTTTTTTCATATCGCAGAACAGGCAACCTCGATGGTGCGATGAACTTTCATGTTATCGGTAATTTTGGCGTCTGAAATTAGTAGTTTAAACACATTTTCTAATATTATCCAGAATATTATCAGCTAGATCAGAGAATGATATCATTATCAATGTCTCTGTAGCTGCAAAATGAGTTCATAAGTAGCGGCAGCAGACCTCTGTACATTCATGTATGTACATGTAGTCCCATACATACACTTTTTTGTTTGTTCTGATATAACGAGGTAACGGCTATAACGAGGAAAACCCTTCGGTCCTGACGACCTCGTTATACCGAGTTTCCCCTGTACCCACAAATTCCCAGGTGGTCTTAAACTTTTGCAAGTGATGGTAGAGTTCGACCCAAAATGATTTACTCCAAACTCGATGTACTTTCATATCATGTGTGTGCCCATCTCCTTATGATCAGCTTATGTAGATAACTGAACAAAAAAACCATCTGCTGTGGACCAGTTTGACCAGCTGAATAAAGACGGTAGCAAAAAGGCATGCTTTCAAACTACCGTAATATTTCATAAAAAATAAAAGATCTAATGTTGAATTTTTTATGCTTTGATGATCTGTAGAAGTATACTTTTGTCCCATAAAATTGGTTGCCTGTATTAAAAAGTACTTGTAGTTTATACTATATTCATGGAAAATTTTATTTTTCCAGTTAACTAAATCTATAAGAATACATGTATATTGTGCACAATATGATGTCATCATTGTTTCTTCTTTATGTGTGATTTGTGTAGGGGTTTGTCGTTCTTGCCGAGATCATTGCCACAAAGATCATGAGACAACTCCGTATGTCATGGGACATCAACCCACATGGTAAACCTTAATAGGAAAGTCACAAATTCATGTATCTTTCTGCTTCTGGCACTGAAAGGGTTCCATGTAGTTGGCTGGGTGGTTTTAATAGGGCAGTGTGTACATGTACTTCAAATTTGGAGTTAGTGATTGAGTGTTGCTGTTCTAGATTTTCCATTTGGATTAAGGAAGCAGTCATCCACATGACGGAATAGCAGAAGTCTCTGTAAAATTACTTGTTGATTGTTCACAATCTACATGTATGTAAGGAAATGATTAATATAAAAAAATAGGAAATCTGTTTATGTACTTTCATTGCTAAAATTTGATTGCTTCAGTAAAATGAAGATCATTCCTTGTTGATACCTGTATGTGATTATACCCCCCTTTTTTTTTCTTAGTTTCTGACCTCTTGGATTTTTTTGGAAAAATTATTTTTGCCTCTTATTACATTTTCTGTGTACATGTAGGCCCATTGATTATTGTATACATTGTTGGTGTTCACCACCTTCTTTGTATCATATATGTTGGAATTATGTACATTATAGACAAATGTTATTGCCTGAGAAGGAAATAAATGTGAATTTCAGTGTTCAAAATGCATGTAGAAACACAGACCCTTTCTGATCTGTCTTCACCTGCACTTTATCTTATCATCAGGGCCTGTTGCTACTGTCCAAGAAAAAAGAAGGTGAGAATGATATTTGTTTTTCAGATTGATAAGATTTTGTTGTATGATGTTTGACATCATTTGATATACTTTTTTCCCAGTTGTAGGCAGAGTCAGATTATTGAAGAATTTTGATAAAAATTGAACAGGAGAAATTCTATCAGGAATGTGTTTTTTGTTTTTTTGTTTTACTTTTCTTTGCACTCTTTGCGCCCCATGTCAAATCAAGTTGATTCAGGACAGTCAGAGAAGCCACACAAAGCGTTAATTTGCAGTAACTAAGACAAAGAAATAAGAAGTTATCATTATATAATTTTTTTTTGCAAGTTATTGTCATGAATGATAAGAAAAATGTTCCATAAGCAGTTCAGTCATATTGTTTTCATCATTGGAGCATTCCTATGTTTCCTTGATACAATGTATATATACGTTTTATTTGTCATCCTGGAAAAATATTTTTGTTTTCTTATCGTAGAAAAGCACATTTTGACTTCTTCATCTTCTCTTGATTTTTATTTCTTTCTTACTGTATCCCCCTCTCACTCCAAATATTTCTCATTTTCCCTCACTCCCTCTTCCCTCTCTCTGTCTTTTTCTTGTGTCTCTGTCTCACTGTTTTATTTTCTTTCCATGCTTCTCATGCAGTGTTTACTGAGAGATCCGGGCACACTATGAAAGGAGGTATTCAATGCTACTTTCATCACTGTATGCTCAACGGCAATACTGTATCATTCCTGAGCATGAAATACTGATGCTACTTCAAACCCTTATTCCCGGAGCAAGGAACACGAACTTAGAGGAATAGGGACTGTCTGCATCTTGTCACGTCAATGCAAAAATGCCCCTGAATGTAATGTGTGCAGGAAAGCCCTTAACAAATATGATGCATGTAAAGCACTTCTAAATAATGAAAATCCATTTATTTCTTTTGACTATTGTTCTGGATAGGTTTTTTGGAAATAATTGAGCATTTTACAGCATATTTTCTTCTTTCTTTGATTTACAAGAGAACACCTTTTGCATCGTGCAATGACTTATCTGCACTGATGGGAAGATTTGAAGTGTTCCTCTGTGTGTTGTGTCCAAAATATCCATCTGATTATTATGTACTATGTCTTCATAATTGTAAGGTGAAGGTCTTAAATCTTGTTTTTTATAGAATCTATATTATGTTGACCTTATAGTTGATGGGCATGTGGAAAGGATATTTCTTTATGGCATTGTGGTTAGTTTGTTTTTTTATTTTGCAGTATGGGTTATTTTGATTTCTAGAAGAGGTTTAAGATATTGTAATATCATCAGTTGAGATCCTGAAGGGCATTAACTCACATGCTGAAACACGGAGTTAATCCTCTTCTGGCTTTCAATAGACATTACATTAACAAAGTAAATGTAAAGGGAAAATTGAGTTCTTTCAGATCTTTTCCACCAGATCTTTTCCACCAGATCTGCCCGTTTCTGAAAAATTGAGCTATAACTCTATTACTATCAATTTAATGTGGTGTTTGAACAATATCAGCAGTACTATAAACCTTACATGTGCAGGAATTTCATTGATGTTTACATAGATGGATATATCTTGTTTGTCTTATGGAAAATTACAGTTAACATGATAAGAAGTTATATGGGAGTCCAATATTTTCATGGCATACTCGGAAGTTTTATGTAAGAAAAAAATCAGTTATTACATACCCACTTTGTCTTTGTGCTTTAAAAAGTAACTTTTCTAATTCTCAGGAAGTATAAAACTTGAATGAAGCGTGCAATGCAACATGTTGATACATTGTACATGTATTTCCACACAGCCGCGGATCCCTATTGGCGATTGGTCCCCATTAACCCATTGAAATCGACCCAGGGTTAATGGAGACCCATTGTTTCACTTTCTATATGTACCCCCAATTGGCAATTGGTATTCCATAGGGGCAGTGGGGACCTATTTGTTTCAATGGGTCGATTTCAATGGGTTAATTGGTTTCAGTTGGGCCAATTGACCCATTGAATACCAATTGAAATACAAATTGACCCATTGAAAATTGAATTTTTCCATGGCCATGGAAAATTTTTTTTTGCTATCTAGCGAACTCCCAGTCGCTAGATAGGGGGGGGGGGGGCATAAATTTTTTTTTTTGCGTGTGTCGTAAAAACCATATTAGGGGAGTAGGCGTATCCTGTTATCCTATTACGGGTCCAAAAATTTCGTGACAAGCAAAAAAAAAAAAAGTTTGTACATTACATTGGTCATTTCGGCATTCTTCTTTTTTGGAGCCCCTTTCTTTTTTTTTGGGGGGGGGGGGGGGGGGGGTACCCAAAATGGTCAAAAATGGGCTGAAAAATACAAATTTGGGGTCTAGGGGGCCAAGGCCCACTCCTCCCCCGCCAGATCCACGCCTGTTTCCACATCCCCAAGGCTTTATGAATTACCTATTTTGTGCTCTTTCGACATATGATACTCCTTGGGTGCACCTTCATTTTTCGTTGAACATTTGGATTTGGGGATTTTTGGAAGATATGCATCATATGACAATTTACTTTTTCTTTGTCTTAATTTGTGCAACATGTATTTTGTTGTCTTTCATTTTCCTTTTGATACAAGATTCATCGAGTATTCATATATTTGATATAGAAAGATATACATATATTCCATTTGTTGTGATATACAAGTATTTTGCTGATCAGTTTGTTAAAATATTTCACCAAGTGAAAAGAACGGTTTGATGCACATGTTATTATGCACATTTGAAGGTATGTACAGGGAAATCTCGACATAACGAGGTCGGCTATAACGAGGTAACAGCTATAACGAGGGTTTTGTCATGGTCCCAAATTTACTTACGTGTAAGTCTATGGCAGCATGAACCTGTTATAACGAGATCGGCTATAACGAGATATCGGATATAACGAGCTAAATCCTGAACCCATTAAACAAAGAAATACATTGATAATCATTCCCGTTATAACGAGCAAGCAAATTTCACTGCAGCTTTATCAACAAAAACCATTCAGCAGAGACAACGGCACCGCTACTGGCACACACAAGTCCCAGCTGGCTCAGCTAGCTGGGCGGGCGGCCGATGCACGCAGATAACGTGTTTTTATTTGTAGCATAGTACAGCGTGCAACTTTTTTTTTCATACCCCAGAACAGGCAACCTCAATGGTGCGATGGACTTTCATGTCATCGGTAATTTTGGCGTCTGAAATTAGTACTTTAAACACATTTTCTGATATTATCCAGAATATTATCAGCTAGATCAGAGGATGATATTATTATCAATGTCTCTGTAGCTGCAAAATGAGTTCATAAATAGCGGCAGCAGACCTCTGTACATTCATGTATGTACATGTAGTCCCATACATACATTTGTTTGTTTGTTCTGATATAACGAGGTAACGGCTATAACGAGGAAAACCCTTCGGTACCGACGACCTCGTTATACCGAGTTTCCCCTGTAGTTGTAAAATCTGATTAAGATACAGCTTTATTCTTTTTGAACATGTGTTATGGTGCTATTCTCATTGTAGCTGTAATTGAAAGCCACATGGTGTCATTTCCTTTTGTTCATTTTTGTAGAACTGATTACCTTGTAACATAGTAGAAAGTAGGACACAAGAACAACTCAAGATTATTTTTTGTTTCTCTCCTCTAAAGTATGTAGTTGTATCTATTTTCAAATGAGTCTTTTCAGTAAAATATGCCTTTTCACTTTATGCAATATCATTTTCAATCCTCAAATTTCTAATACTTACTTAAACTAGGGTTTATTCTCATTTAATCCTAGTGAAGAGATTAATATAAAGAGAACTTGATTACAAGCAATGAAGTAATTTAGGGTAAACAGATTGTGTCATTATCGGTGAGAATGGATTTGATTGCATGGTTTAGACAGCCAAAACATTTTCCTTCCTTTTTTTTTTTAAACATTAGACCTGGGGAAGATTTTGGGGAGCTTTTGCAATCAGATATACTTTAATATATTGTCAAGATTAATAGCAGAGAAATCTTGAAGCGCAATACAACTTCTGCCTCACTGCTATCATGGTTTGTCGCAAAACGTTATTTGTCATTCTTTCAAGCAGATGATCCCTCTTTTGCAGTTTCTTTACATAACTTCATTTTCACCCCAACTTCTCATTGAGATGTTGTGACAATTCAAAGTATAAGAAAATAATGATACATGAAATTCATTAAGAAATTTTTTTTTTTCCTATAAACCTTTATTCACATATTATACTATGTACAGACATATATCTAAAGTGAATAATTATTTATTTTTTTCAAATATTGGGTTTTTTTCCAGCAATTTTCATAAAATTGTTTTTACTGTGACAATATACATGTACAGGTGAATGCTTGCATATTTCATTTAATAGTAACAAAGATATTTGAAAATGGGAATTCCTTGTATTTGTACTAATTGATTGTGTCATGCAAAAAAGTATCTCGTCCTTGGATGCGAGTATGTATGTAGAGTGAAAACTCGGTATAAAGAGATGTGATGTAAAAATATATCCCTGATATTACAAGGTAATATTCCTGGTCCCAGCTCTTTACATTCTATTGTTTTTTAACCTGATTTAACAAGATTCCTGCTATAACTGCTGTAACAAGGTAATTTTGATGATCCAAAGAACCTTGTTATTCCGAGTTTCCACTGTATATCAATCTCAAAAGGTGGTCAAGCCATAAGACTGGTTCCAACTGCTTCCCAAGTCCTATGACTACCAGTATCTTTCAGGGTAGGATCCTTCACCCAACTGCCCTCATTCCGAATGTCCAGACTAGTATTCACTCGATCATTTAGCCTAGCTGGGTAATCACATCTCTTGGGGCAGGGTCTTTAGTCCAGTTGACCCTACTCACATTGACAAGACTATAGTACTTGATCAACCATTAGTCTACATGTAGTTCCTGCTGCTTTCAAAGTCCACTGGCCACATCTATGATGTTTCAGAGTCTTTGGGCTTTGGTAAAGTTCACCTGGCTCCAGATGACTAGAATGTAAATATACAATCAAGCATCTAGTCTATAGTTCAAGCTACTTTCCTTATCCACTTACTAATTCCATTGCAGCAGCAGGATCTTGAGCCTAGTTCTAACTGCTTTCTAAGTCCAATGACTACATCTTTAAGGGCCAGGATCCATGGGCTAGTTATGGTAGCCCTGAAGTACGCTCGACAACAGGTCATGTGCGACGTGAATTTTGCATCCCAGGTCCTGAACTTCGCATCCCAAGTCGTGAAATTCACGACCCATGGTGCGAAATTCAGGACTGGGATGCAAAGTTCGCGCCACGAGTCCTGAATTTCGCACCGCGGGTCGTGAATTTCACGACTTGGGATGCAAACTTTGCGCTAAGAGTCGTGAATTTTGCATCGCTTGTTGTGAATTTCACGAATTGGGATGCAAAGTTCAAGACCTGGGATGCGAAATTCACGTCGCACATGATCAGTTGTCGAGCGTACTTCAGGGCCACCATAGCTAGTTGACCTCACTCCTAATATCACAACACTCTACTAGTCATTCATGTATTCACTATTTAGTCTAGGTCCAACAGCTTTCCAATTCCAATCTATCCTTCAGGGCATCTTTAGCCTGGTTGAACCCACTCCAAAGATCAAGACTCTAGTAATCAATCCACCATTAGTCTAGTTCTATCTGCTTCCCAAGTCCAATGACTACATCTTTCAGGACAGGATCTTTGACCGAATTGACCTCACTGCCAATGTCAAGACTTTGTGGTATTCACTCAGCCATTTAGTCTAGTCCCACCTGCTTTCCAAGTCCAATCTCATCATTTAAGGCAGAGTAGCCCATTTGACACCACTCCAAAGATCAAGACTCTTAGTAATCAATCCACATTAGTCTAGTTTCAATTGCTTTCCAAGTCCAATGACTACATCTTTCAGGACAGGATCTTTGGCCCAGTTGACCCCACTCCCTATGATGAGACCTTGAAGAATACCCTTCTCCATGGTAATGTGAGAGATGAGGTCATCCAACTTCTCTTGCCTGGAGAGGAATAGACCACAATATAAGACAAAGAAAAAATTTAACAACTGAATCTTTTAAATGGAAATTTATATGAAAATCATTTTCAAAAAGTACAAACCATGACTAGAAGAATAACATGAACAAATCTTAAAAGACACTCAATATATTCTACAATTATTCCATTCCACAGTCATTAATCCTTGAAAAACACTGGTAAATATTAGCCATGTACATAAGCGCTCAAAATATAGTGTGCATATTATGGTACTCCATCAACTATTAAAAACTTTGGAAAGTGCATCATACATACATGTACATTTCTAGTTTTTATACACCCACTGGAGGTAGTTTCTTTTTTCTTTTTTCTTAAACATATACATGTATGTCCAATTGGTTCAATCCCCGATTATGTAAGGCTTCATAGTCAATGGATATCAGTTTGATATGAACCCTATAGAATATTGGGGAGTGTTTCATGAAGTGTCTTGTCAGTGATTTTTATTGACAAATTTGCTCTCAGCCAATCAGATGCAAGGATATCAGTAGCTTGTAACAGTTGTCAGTAAAAATCACTGACAAGACACTTCATGAAACGTTCCCCTGGGATACACCGATCCGACTTGGCAGCAGATGATCCGCCATTACTGCGGCGTTCCACAGGCTAGCTCTATGGCTAGCTGTACCTAGCATGCTCGTAGAAGAGAAATCCCAACCAGAGAGTTACGTACGCACCATAGAATCAATTACGTGCTATATGATAATAATCAATAATCATATGGTCCATTTATATAGTGCAGCTACTATATGCATATACTCTACTGCACTCTACAAAGTTAATATTATTACCCCGGCTGAAGGAGCTGCCATGAAGGGCGCTAACAGGAATTTCTTCCTACCATGTACCCACTTATACACCTGGGTGGAGAGTGGCATGTGGATTAATGTCTTGCCAAAAGACATTAGTGCCAGGCCGGGGTTCGAACCCTCAACCCTTTGATTAAGAGTCAAGTGACAGAACCACTACACCATGACACCTCCACACTAACCTACACACACGTCAGGAGATGGGGGACACCGCAGTAATGGTGCTGCCAATAGAGGGCTAAACACACAAATTGATTTTCAGATCGGTCTATAGGTGAGCTAAAATCCATCTTACTGTTGCTGTAGTGACTTGCTTGGAGCAGCTACTGTCCTGCCTTCACTCTCTCTGCTTTGTAATCTCTTCATTAACTCCACATTAGCTGCTTGCATGCCTAGACACAACAAATCAAGTATGATATAAAAATCATTTGTAAATACTGACTGGATGAAGAAGAAAATCCAATTAAATTCAATTAAATTCAAAATACCAGTAGTATTCCTTAATAAAAATAGTAATCATGCTTCATGCATTACAACATAATGTTGAACTGTGCATAATTTACAAAAATATAAAACCAAAAAACAACACATTCAAGAAAATGTTTAAAATGATTTATAATAATAAATAACGGTGAACATTTTTATATTGCACGAAGTTAAAACTGAGGAAAGATAATCTCCAATGGGATAACAACATCATATATAAGCATGTTTAACATTCTACCAATGCTATTTGGCAATAGTATACAAATATACTTTGCCTTGAGAGTTTCTGGTTAAAACTATGGGCAAGAAGTGACTCCGAAATACTACTATTCGAGTCACCGAGGCCCATAGTTTTAACCAGAAACTCGAAATTATGGCAGAGTATATTTGTTTTATACTTTGAATCAAGATTTATATGTATTTGTACATGAATTTTAATTTCTTATTTTATATTTTTCTTGATTGATACACGGCCCCGTTGTAAATCAGCCAACTAGGTGAAGTGGGTTTTTACCTTGTTTATTAAAATAAATCATTCAAATGACACCAAATCAATATTCTTTAGTTCATGTTTATGTCTTATTGAATGCTTTATGGCACTAAATGTTGTACGGATAAACTGCAAAGTGATCGGAAATTGAGAAACGCAGTAGCCCTGACACCGCGAGAGTTCCCCATGGTGCGCACTCGAGCTCTCGTATGCCCCACTGAATTTTCATTTCGCGCATAGATTTTGCATACTGTGACGTCTTTTCACAAATAGTATATACTATTTGGAAAATGTCGTCATAAGAGTGACGTCATTTCCCAAATAGTAAACCTTCATGCCAACATTCTGAAATAGCTGAAAATACAAATGATCACGTGAAGGTCTTTAAGCCAATCATGAAAGGATAAATTTCTGATCCAAAATATAATAGTGCATATTTAGTAAAAAAAAAAAAAAAAATCACATAAGAACACTGTCATACTAAACTATCAATATAACAATATACTTTTGATGCCGGAATGCTTTTGATTCCGGATATACATGGTTTGAATAGATAAAGAATCCCTTCCTTGATTTCTAAGACTTCAATTGAATTCTGCTATATTTGTCCAATTCACATCATAAAGAAATCATGCATGTGCAAGTGCACCAACCAAGGACATGCTAGAAATATGATAACAGATGTGACAGGCAAACTACACCAACATGACATAGATTAAGTAAAACTGATCCACTAATATTTTAGCATCCTTGCTTTGAATCATGCCATGATTTCAGAGGTTGACATGCCTGGTATTGGGTATATTGAAGTCCCCAGTTTTCTGCGATACGGAAAACGGAAAAAATTCACGGAATATGGGAAGAACACAAAATTCACAAAAGAAAAAAAATTTGAATTACAAAAATACAGCAAAAACATAACAAAAACAAAGCAAAAACATAAAAACAAAGCAAAATTAAAAACAAAGCGTGCATCAGCAGAAAACCTGGATCAAACCTGTTCGCAGTGTCTTAGTGTGTTAGTTGAAATTTAATGGAGATGTTGAAGGGACGATGAAATATTTAGTTATACGTTTTTGCAATGTATTTTTACTATTTACAATTGATTTGTCATATGTTTTGTACATGTCACCGAAGAACACAGAATATGAATTTTAGAACACTGAAGAACACAGAATTTGCATTTTAGAAAACAGAGAACTGGGGACTTTAGGGTACATCATCACAACCTCTGCCTCTCTTGCAGCCCCTATACATGACTGAAGTACTGTATACGCCAATATTTCGCGTACAGATACTTTCGCGAATCACAGGCTCACAGACATTTTCTCGAGTTGTTAAATTCGCGAGCGCAAGAGTAAGACTTGCAGTAAACTTATTTGTACATGAATGAGCCATATCGGCAGATCCAGAGGATTTGCTTTTTGATTATTTTTTTGCCAATACCATCAAACTCGTAGCTTGCGATAAACAAAAAATGTTGTCATAAAACCCCTGATTTCTTGATTTACATGTATAGCACGTTTTCAGCGACCCTGTTACTTACATGTACCACCCCACTAAAGCCCCGCATGCTTTGGAAAAATGGCACCGATTCCATATTTTTAGAAGCAGAATTGGGTTTCTTATAGGGGTTTTACAGGTGACCATGTACGGAGCGTACTTGTGGTGAGTGACAATTTCTGTGTGTCTGTGTGTGTTATGCTACATACATACATATACAGGGTGAAGGACTGCAGCAGTGCACTTTCCACATGCATAGTGCATAGTTTTAGGCAATAACAACTGTACTATGTGCCGATGACGCTGCGCTGAGAGGTAAAAAGCAAATTTATGTGCGGATATTTTTGTGTGTTGTTAAATTCGCGATAGGTGAGTGATTCACGAAATTCGCGAAAATAACTGCCGTGAAAATTTCAGCTCATACAGTACTTACCTCTAATGTCCTTCTTGCTCTGATCAATATCATCCTGAAGAGACTGACATGCCTCAAGGTGTGCTAGGATG
>CM057151.1:36247593-36454822 GCA_029962745.1 Echinometra lucunter
GAGCTAGGTAGCTGTTCACTGTGATTCAAACCTTGTATTTCTTTTATTAATCTGGATTGCAATGGTGGATAAATTTTGTCCTGTTTATTGCAATATTTGATCATTTCTTTTGTTGTTGCTATGATTTGTTTGTGTTTTATATATGCTGAATACTGTTTAATTTATTGCCAGTAGGGTGGAATATTTCATTTACCCATGTATTGTAGTGTGTCAATGTTTAATCCTGTGGAAGATGATGACAATGTTATTTATAGCAATGTTCCTTTAAGTTTGTCAAATCTGGGATCTTTGAGTGGGTTGAAGTTTTTGCTATTATGTGATGAATAGTTATTTGCTTGTAAAGCAATATGTATTATGGTCACAGGTTGTAGTTAGTACATCTCATAAGCGACCAGATTTCTTTAATATTTTTCTTTATGGAGATAAGTTGTTAGTTCTTTCCTAAAAGTTTTGTTGCATTTTTACAGCCCGTTATATTATGGATTAGTTATCCCTTTTCAGAAATAGTAAGAAACAAAAGGTGTTTATGGTACATGTGTTACAGCATATGAGTTGCATAGTGTTGGAGAGTTGTTAAGAAATAGGCCTGGTAGAGACAGTACAGTGTATACTGTAAAGGGTTCCAATGTGTGATTTCTTTCTTTGAGTTGATCAAAAGAAAGATATATATTAATATTTCGGTAATTTGTAAGTCATGGTTTCAAATTTGAAGTGTTAGCGTTCATATATGTTGTTGCCCTGTTTTGTGTCAACATATGTGCATTGGTCCTAGTCAAATGCTGTGTGCTTAGTTCTTTAAATTTGAGGTTATAAGAGGAAAGGAGAAAGTGATCACACCATTGGGTTAAATGTTATGCTGCCCTCTGTCGGGCAGTGTTGTATATGTTGTTGTTGGTTTATCGCCCCTTTTCGGCCGGCTTCCGTTTGTGGTACATTGACTTTTAAATAGTTGAGTAAACCTTGATACTATTATGACTGGTGTCCTCTCATTTAATGGCGGGGAGCTGACAGATGACCAGGCATTTACCTTTTTTTTGAAACCCAAACTGGCTTACTTCAAACTATCGGGTGAGCATGTTCATGTCACGATGTTCGCATTAAGCCCGCCGTACACTATACGATCCGACTGCGATGCGATTCTTGAACAAATGGAATTTTGCAATAAATATGAAAGTTTTAACAAGTAAAATTATCTTATTTAAAGTTCGGATTAATGATAGGAATACTAAAATCAAAATTTTGGTTAACTGCAAGCTTTGTGATCGGAGTAAAGGCCAAGTCGGCTTCAAATCGTAGCCGATCTCAATATTGCTATGACTTCACTATATTCAGAATTGAATTGAATTGAATTGAATGTTACAAAGTATCAAATGTATGGATAATACTATAAAGTATTTTGCTGCAACATTTTGCCAACGAACACCAATATTTTTTCTATCAATATAGCACTGTGCAAATGAGAACGAGATACGGGATGGCGAAGAAAATATACAGAATATTTTTTTTTGTACTTGCGATGAGAAGACATCAACTCATATTTGGGCAGTGATGTATTTTTGTAACGGAGTTAAATGAATAATGTGATTATTCTATAATAGTGACATGTTTTTATACATGAATAGGAGATATGGAGATGAATTCCGTTAATTAATGCTAGTAATTTTTATTGTTGATGATGTCAATCAATTCTATTCCTTGATAACTTTACTCTTCCAATTATTTCTGTACTTCTGTATTTCAAATTTCAAAAATTATTTTGTGATTTTTGTTATTGTTGTTGTCCTTTTCAGGGTCCAATTATCGAACTTGCAACAATTTTATTTAGTTTACAATTTTTCTCTACCTTACATCAATCCTCCCTCAGTCTATATATATAGTATTAACAACCATAATTTCTTATTACTATAAATTTAGTCAATCAAAACTTTTTTTTCACGACTGTATATTATGTCATGTTCATATCCATTACTGTTATTGTATATGTATTTTTATGTTCAATATTTGTTAAAAGATCTCATTTATTGTATGAGCACATTCTAATGTGAATACATTATTATCTGCCAACATTGCTTGAAAATAGGAAAGCAGAAAATGTAAATATATTTTAATATATTTTAATATGCAGATGAGTGGATTGCAGTCTCTCCTGTACATGTCATGTGAGAAAAATCTAAAATATTTCATTTTTCTTTTTAATTGGCCCTTTCTTAATATATGCACATTTGAACACTAATCATGAATCTTGGGAAGTGATCGATAGTCCAATAATCTTACTTTCTCCCTCTTTGTGACCTCTTTCTCTCACACCACTTGAACACTATCCTCTATCTAAAACACCAGAGTCCAGAAAAAATGTAAAAACAGCTTGACCAATTAATATTCACAGTGACCGTGTTACACATGATTCTGTCAAACCAGTGTTGGTGTCATTTTATTTGCAAAAGAGAAAATAATTACTTGGTATCACAAAAGAAAAAACAAACATACAAACTAGTACAAGCATATCAATGCTCACATTATCCAAATAGAATCACTGTAAGCCAAGCAGCTGAAAGAAAAACTAATTTGCGCAAGGTTACACATGTAGTAAGTAGCTCTTCACAATTTAGAACTTAAAGAAGTTTGGGATTTGCAAAAGAGGAGTACTATAAGAAGGAAGTTGGGAGGAGAGTGGGAGGAGAGGGGGAGGGGGTGAGGGAATTTGTGGTTAATCAGGTGAACAAAAACATAAAATGTGACATTAGTTCCTTTGTAGACTTCACAGTATCTCTTTGCACATCACTCCAGTCAGTACTGCTATAGGAGGAATCTACATTCCACAATTTGTCAATGAAAAATGATTTATAAAAAATGAGCATGGGCGTCAATCGGGGGGTGGGGGGTGGGGGGGGGGGGGGAGAGAAAGGAACAGGGAGCCAAAATTTTCCCAAATTTTAAGGGTGGGGGACACAGTAGGATATGTCCCCCCTTCCCTCTTTAAGCCAAGGGCTTTTCTTTTTTCTTCTTTTCAGAGAATTTGGGGGGTACGTATGTCTTCCCTCCCCCCTTCCCCCCCCCCCCAAAAAAAAATATAAATAAATAAAAGCTAGGGACTTTTCATTTTTTGCCTTTTGGCAAATTTTGGAGGTAAGCTATAAACCAAGGACCTTTTTTGCTAATCAGCAAATTCTTAACAGTGTCCCCCCAAAATATAAAATGGATTGATGCCCCTGACAATGACGAGTGATCAAGAATGGTGCATTTCATCATATTAAATGTACACAGTACTACACACAGTGAGTTGGTAGGGAAGAAACTCTGGACTCGTAGACAAATAGTTTATGCTCTCACACACAAAGACTCATAATATGTGATGCAATTTCTTTACTATCAGAATGGACCTGTCAAGCACTTATTCATAGGGCAAATCAAAAAGGTTCATATGCAAAACTACATGTCTTGACTTCAAACACATACCTACTTATTGAGGATCTACATGTTTTATAATGGAGACTTAAAGGGTAAGTCCACTCTAGAGTTTTCACTGTTTCACTAAAAGGAGATGAATTTTGAACAGTATTTTTTTTTTTTTAAATGAGCAAAATCGGTCAAAAAAAAAGAAAATTACACTCATTTACATATTCTAGTAAACTACTCCCAGCTCTGCAAATTGGCAACACTGATGACATCATATGTGAGCAGGTCTCCATTCACTTTGTACATGAAATTTCACATTTTCTCAATTTTCTTGGAAGTTACACATTTTCTAACCCCCTTAGTCAATGTATGTTCAGAAGAATTGCTTTTTACATAACATACTTTGACTATGGGGGAAGAAAATGTGTAACTTCCAAGAAAATTGAGAAAATGTGAAATTTCATGTACAAAATGAATGGAGACCTGCTCACATATGATGTCATCGGTGTTGCTAATTTGCAAAGCCGGGAGTAGTTTACTAGAAAATGTAAAAGAGTGTAATTTTCTTATTCTTCGACCGATTTTGCTCATTTTTAAAAAAATGCTGTTCAAATTTATCTCCTTTTATTGAAATAGTGAAACTTCTAGGTTGGACTTTCCCTTTAATGTGATAACTTTGGATGCATCATTGACCTTTCAAGAACAAATCCTCGTGACGTGTATGGCATTTCTGTCTTTAAACCTTGCATGAACATTCGTGCCATCAAAAAAAAAAAAAAAAAAAAGGAGGGGGGGGGGGGGGGAGAACCTTGAACACTGAAATCAAAATTACAACAAAAGTACTACCACATCTATGGAATGAAATCATAAGATACACATGTCGATACAAACTCAAGTTTCCTACACTTGCTTCTGTGCAAGACATGTTTTTATAAACACTTTGCAATCATATCACAATTTCAGTAAAAATGAATTCCCTTTAGAAGTTGCATTGCAAACTACATAGACAAAGAATAACATTGATGAACTATATATATAACTCATGTCGACCATATGACTGCACACATATAGTATTCTCTCTTTAAAATTCTACCTCTGAAGATGTTATCATCACTCAACACTTCTGTTCTTTTCTTTTATAAAATACACATAATTCATCATAAAAAAACAACCAGATCCTCACTTTCTCATTCTAAAATAAAAAAAGAATATGTATGATTGATCCTCGCCACAATTCAAATCTTTAAAAGATTGACATTTTCCATCCATACGAGATTTCATGTAAACAAAATATGATAGGAAAAACAAACAATAATACCATGCATTCCCAATAACATCGACAAAACAACAAATTTACATTATATATAGCACTGTGCACAAACTCAGAGAAATCTTTGTGCGCTTTATAGTGACTGGGAATATGAAATTGTTGCTTCTTTGAGTATTTACACTACAGCTCCACAACTTTTGTTTCTGGTGGTTTAAATGTAACAGTTTAAGGGTCTGCGTGAAATGGACCCCTTGCCAACATTTGCAAAATTTGGGAAGCAGGGGGGGGGGGGGGGGGGGGGGAAGGGGCTCTGTCTAAACTGGACCCCTGTTAGCATGAACTCCCACCTACACACACTTTTCAATACATAAATCTCAGGTACATATACAAAAAAGACCTTATTACACAACAGACAAATTCACAAATGTGTTCTGAAGTTGTGTTTTTATCCCTAAAGCCTTGAAATGAAGCATTTACATGTAACTGCACATGTTAGAAGCTCATGTACAACAGCAGTCTAAATGTAAGCTGCATACCCATGTAAAACAGTGGACATTTTTATGAGAGGTATTTTGGCCCTGTTACATACGCGGTGTAAGAATGGTTTAATCGGAGTGATATCTATGCCATGGTTTTGTTTTGGGGTTTGTTTTTGCTCTCGTGCATTTTTTTCTTCTTCTCTGATTTAAACAAAAATTGGGCAAGCTTAATGCAAGATTTCAGCTCATTCTGAGTAAGAACTTTTTTGGGGGGGTTGTGCATTGAATTTGAGCACCGCCTGAAATGAATGCTATCACCTTGTTAAGGAAATAGTCTGTGAAGTGCTTCCTCAAGGCATACCCTTTTCTTTGTTCATTTTGGCTCCATTTGATGCCTCTAGCACGGTGAATAATAAAAGTGTTTTGTCGGTGATTTTCACCAACAACTGTTATAAGCTACTGAAAATCCTCGCATCTGATTGGCTGAGAGCAAATTAGTCGATGAAAATCACCGAAAAAACTCTTCATGAAATGCTCCCCAGCAGGACTGGAAGAGAAAAGAAAGAATGAAACCTGCCCCTAAGAACTCCTGCAGGGCCTCTTCGTTTTCATACCAGAGGCATATAAATGTACACACATGAATGCAATTTCCCATAAGATGATTTACAAATCCACAAATTTCAAACATTTATGGCACAGTTTCATACAATTATCAAGCCCCATACCTGGCAATCATAACTATGCATAAACATAATTGATACCATTTTAACCAAATATTAATTTCAGCAATTCAACAAAATGCAGAGCAATCAAACTTTTTTCTGCACCATGAAACCCATTTTCCTTTCATATTTTCTTACTCTAATTTTACCAGTACTGGAAAGCATAATCCTATGTGATCATTCTCACTTGTATTAAGAACAAAATCAATATTACAAACTTTCACTTGCCAAATTATCCATAATATCTACATTGCTTAACATATACAGCATCATTCACAAACAATGCCACTTTAAAGCAATTCTGCACACACTAAGTCCTAACATTTGAAAGAATAGAAAAGAAACTAGCAAATAATTTCTAAATGGCTGCAAAGATATAGTAATACCCACATATCACCATCAGGTCAGTTGAAGGATATTACCAGTTTTATGAATTATATAGAATCAACAACTCTTTCTAATGTTCTAGAAGTTGATAGTAGGGAGCTTTAGATACGCGACGCAGCTCAGACGACGCGGAATCTTGCTGAGTTGACTTACGTTCTCTTTCCTTGCGTCGCGCTGCAAAGAGGCTTTAGATTTGGGGAGGACGCAGTTAATCAAACAAAGCGCACGCGCTCAAATATGACCATTGTTACATCATAAAAAAGGGTCAACAAAGGTCTCGTGTCGCATATTGGGGAGGACGGTAAACTGGCCCCAGAACCGTCGTGTAAAACAGACGACGCAGCATGGACTGGAAAAGAGCTGTCTCGCGCATGCGCACAACAACATTTTTGGCAAGATACTGCGTCGCGTATCTAAAGCTCCTTAATCATGCCATGTGCATGTATCTTCCACAGAATAGCATCCTAAATACACAGACGTTTCAATGAACTACTAAACAAAACCAACAAGTGTTCAATGTGAAGAGCACACCCTGTGTACCACGCGCTCTTTGAGCAAATGATGAGCAGTTCATGCTAGGCAAGAAAGTATTCCCAATGAAAATGTGACCCAGCAGCTGAAGACCACTGAAGGCTTAATCCAGGGAAAAAAATACACGGGGGCTCAGGCGAATTCGCCCCCGAAACACCAAAAAGAGCCCTGGAAAACTAAAAAAAAGCCCCTGAAATTCTCATATAGTCCAATGTAAACTGTAATACAATGTACAAAATTCGGGAGGGTGGGCTCAAAAAGTAGCCCGGAAAAAAAATAATTAATTTTTTCCCTGGCTTATTCAGATATCCAGTGACAACCCCCTCCCCCCCCCCCCCACAGCAAAACCCCGCCATTTGTCAAGTGTTCGCATATGGCGCGGTAAACCACGCCACTTATGGTGAAAGCGCAGTAAAGCGTCATCGCTCAAATAAAAGAGAGTTTTGCCAAAAGTTGGCAGACAAACTCATGACATCATATTTTGCTGTAAAATTGGTATACACCTTTTGCTGCCTGGCTGCAAAAAGATTTGTCTCTTGGCTCAGGGTTTTTGTTTCTGTTTTGGTTTTTTGCTGCGTCATTTCCCATTCATTTGTAAAAAAAAAAAAAAAGAATGCTTGGGTCTACAGCGGGGGATTTCTGCTTATGTGAACGAGCCTAACTAACTTGACAGAATAAACAGGAATGTAGGGCAATAGATGTTATCAATTGCTGTTGGCATAACATGATATTCAAGTCGGTATTTGTAATGGAATAAACTACAAGTATTCATATCACTCGGAAGTTCATAAATTTTAGTTTACAAATCATGTATAACAGAGTTCAGCAACTTTCAGAGGTTTTAAATGAAGAGGTCACAAATCACATGCATGCATGGTAAGACAAAGAAGCACAAATGAATTTGCATAAATGTACTTTCCAAGAGCTCCAATATGACATGATAAATAAGAACCATGATATCACAATATCTACTGCCTGTAGCCATTATAACAAGACATTGATATCAAAACATGAAAACATACCTAGCGTGACAGTAAACTGTACAATTCAGATTTGTGCACTTTAGTGTTTAGATTTTCTTTATATAAACAGGAGAAAGAAAGGACAACTTGGCAATTTTGGTCATATTTCCTTCTAAGATTTAGTCCAAAAATGTAATTTTCAGATCTTTGGCTGTGCTACATGGGACAACTTTTTCTTTCTTTTCCACTTCATCATTTCTGCATTCTGCAAACAAAACTAAATTTACAAAATCTTTTAGCTTGCACAATAATGAAGAAAATAGGCCTCTAACCTTCTAGACATTTTTAAACACAGGAATAAATATACAAATACAATGGTGCGTTTTGCAATATAAGTAGTGAACGCAAGAGGCTAAAATAAATAAATAAGTCAATGATGTATCGTATGCATACTGTGCCCAAAGTTCAAACTGGATTTTACGAAAACAACAGGCATTTACCCTACAATATCAAATACTCTGACTTTCTTTTTCCTATCAATTAAAGCAGAAGAACCACAAATCAGGTCATTAATATAAATGAAAATATGATATTAAAAGATTGCAAATATTCTTCAAATTTCAAGTGAGCCGTGGAAATTTACTTAATAAACCTGAGAGTGAAAAATATGCAATTGCCCAGGGGGCCTAGAAAACAGTACTGGTGAACAGTGCAGAGAAATTGTAAGTGGACAAACTGCATCACTTATTTGATAAATGCAGGGAACTGCTTAACAACTGTGAATAACCACACAGTTTCACCTAAATAATGATGAATAACAAATAAATAATGGACCCTTGGAAAAAAAAAAAAGAAACGAGCAAATAACTTAATACAAGAACTACATGTAGCACATTTACACTGTAAAGCCCATTTAGAGAATTTTACAAAAAATTCACTCACTTATGAAAATAATACTTTGTCTATTTTTTCTACTACTTTTCCCTTCATAATTTTGCATTGCATGGTACTATTAGTTTTTTTTTGTGACAGTCAAAATAGTAGACATCAGACTTCATATCATATATCAAAATAGACTTGGCTAGTACAATATCAATCTGACAAAAAAAACAAGCACATTGTCCACAATACACCAACTGTGAACTCTGAGTTACCACAAGCCCACGCATCCAGCCTCCATGGTTCATACAGATGGTGATATAAAGCAGGAGTTCACATAATCTTAGTCACCGACTGCTTAGAACAGACGCTTTTCAAACCTGTTTATGTGAAAAGAAAGAAAGGTTTGGTTAACGTCACAGTGTAACACTAATTACAACCACATGTCACAATCTAATTCATCAGTTCAACATTGTACCATAAGTATCTAAAGAAACTTTCAATCTATCCCTGCAATTGCACAGAAGTGACAAGATTTAAGCATTTGCTGACTAAAAAGCAATCTGGGAAGTATATACAGAACAGACAATTTATCAACTCTTCTACCAAAATCAATTAATTCTGATTCCAGGTCTTTAGTTTGAATAATCTCACATTAAAATCACAAATAAATGCATCTTCACTTGACATATACCAGACTGACCGTGTACCAATAACACTTACATGCAAACTGTGTACCCATGTATACATATTTCCTGGCCCTAAAAGACACAAACACAAAACTTGAGCAACTTACGAGTGAAGACCATGAACACCGCCCTCTACTTGAGCTGAAGGTGACCTTCTCTCGAAGCGAACTTCTCCAGCATACATCTTGTCTCTGAAAGAGATTAGATGATACGAGAGAAAGAGATTGAATTTTCTCTTCCTACCAAACTCCAAATGACTAATTGCACAGAGATGGATAGTTCATGTAGAAGAGATATAAAACCAGACCATGGCCTCAGTATGAGCAAAGGAAATGTTTGCTAAAAGCCGCCGCACACGACACGCTTTTCTTGCGATGCGTCTGAGTTGAGGCGTGCGATCCACAGGAATTCAACGTGTTGAATTCCTGCGCTTGTCCTTGCCACTGTCTTCAGACTAGCTTGCGCTTGAATTTCTTGGTTGATGACGTCATTTTCAAGCGTAAGCCGAGCTCAGCCCAAGAAAAGCATGTCGTGTGCGGCGGCCTTTAGATGTCTTAGGAAAGCTCTGTGGTGCGAAACGATGCATACGGAATGCAAAATGGAAAAAAATTTCAAACACAGATTGATAAATACATGGATAGCATGTAGACCTTGTAAATGAATATACAATCTTGCTGTGGAATGATATTGGCGGAAATTTCATTCCAATATGTCACAATCGACATTTAGATTTGTGCTTTTTTGCATTTTCCGTTCCTGACACGGTTCTTTCGCACCATGGTGTTTTCCAAAGATGCCTAAAACTCAAATGTGCTTTAATATCATCACTGCAAAAGCACAGATAAGGTGTGACATAGCAAACCTTTTTTTTTTTTTTTTTTTTTTTCTAGGAATAAATCTACAATTTTCACAAGTAATTTTACAGGTGTTGAACACATATGATTTTTAACTATAAGCACAATTGGTTACAGTGTTGATTCAGATATCTGGGGGGGGGGCAATTTGCCCCATTTATCCCTCCTCCTCCCAATGTGCTAGTGTTTTTAGGTCCTCAACACCATGTTAGGTATCGTAAAAGGGGTAAACAAGGACAAAAATCTTTTAGTTTTTCCTAAGTTAACAATAAAATACAAGACGACAGGTTCATTCATAAAAAGTTTAAATAAAGCAGTTTCACAGTACGTACAATCAGGGGCCTGTAACATAAAAAATACAATCAATCTTACGATTGATATGAATCGTAAGGCGTCTTAGGAAAGCATCATGGTGCGAAAGAACACGTCCAGAATGCAAAATGCAAATATGCACAATTTAAAATGTCTTTTGTAACATATTGGAAAGAAATTTCAGCCAAAATCATTCCACAGCAAGACTGTATATTCATTTACAAGGTCTACATGCTATCCATGTACTTATCAATCTGTGTTTGAAAATTCTGATTTTCAACAATTTTCCATTTTGCGTTCCGGACACGTCTTTTCGCACCACTGTGTTTTCCCCAAGACACCTCAGTCTATGGCAAAACATGTACTAAAGAGTCACAATTGATCATAAGATTAACTGTATCTCTTTATGTTACCTGCTTCAGGTGTGTTAACTGAGACCTGACATGTGCTCATGTGATATTTCTCCAGGTATTATTTTGAAGACAGAAAGTTGCGATTGATTTCAACGTTAGATTCAAGGTTAGGGATATGGGTTAGGTATGGGGTTTGGTCCATGGGTAAAGTTTAGAATTTGGTCACTGTAGGAAATTGACTGCAAAGAATTGCTGCGGGATCGTGTGCTATTTGCTATCTGCACCCACCTTAGAATGCTTAGGCTGAGTGCCCCAATGTCTTGGCAGCCATGTTGGATTCCAGCTATGAGATATGGCACAAACTTGTGGATGGAACCCTTGTCGACAATGGACCCCGATACTCCCTGGGCAACCTTCAGCTTGTCACGCTCACTGCAAGGAAGAATAATGAACAAATACATGTAACATCTGCAACCACCGACAAAAGAAATTAATTCTTGCATTTCGCAAGCCTTGCGCCCTCATTCGGTTCAGCTGTGACGGTCACTCTAGCACCTTAATTCTGGGAGATGGGTCGACAACAGTACCATCAACACCTTGCACTAGTCGCCTTATCTGTTCCTATTCTAAAGGATTACATACTTCTAACACTTCATATTTTCCCTAGGCTCTCACTGCTAATTCTACTAACTCATTCTTCTTCTTCCCTGCACTTGGGATCCCTTGGTCAGTTTACTTTTTCTTCCATTGGTCAGCTCTCCCTCGTGGCGTCTGCTATATTAGAAATAGTTGTCGACCCACAAGTGGGAAAACAGGCCTCTCAAGGTACAGATGTTGGTGGCGCATGCATTGTGAACACCAGAATTCCTTCACTTTATTCCAATTACACTGGCAAGACATAATTATGATTTTCATTTCAACATGTGGAAAGGAAAAAAGACAAAAACTCAAAGTTTTTGTACACCAAGATATTGACAGTTATCTTTTTTTTTTTTATTTGTAGATTTCTTTCCAGTATGAGGGCCAATTGAGATAACACCCAAAACTGTTCCGTAATTAAGTGCACTCGAAACAAGCAAACATGAGTTATTATCAAATGGCTCTTTCTTGTCTATTAATGAATATCTTTTTCAGACATTGTCTGCAAATTGTCCGTACAGCCCAAAAGAATTTTACATCGTCAAGATGGTGTATACATTAACCCATTCATGACAGGAATTATTTGAAGCCTAATTTGATCAGCTTTTTTTCTTCAAATTGGCAACACCAACATTTTTATTTTATTGCTACATTTTTCTTATAAAATATGTATCTGAAATAAAAAATAAATTGACAAAAAGTATGATAAGAGGTCAAAAAGTTGCCAATTTGCAGTATAAAAGAGTGATTTTAAACTTTCTATCACATTGCCAATTTAAGGACTTTAATGCTTATTTTCCTTTAAAAAAGTTTGTGTAGAATTTTTTGCTCTTTCTGCTCATGTATTTGGTATGATTTTTAGAGCTTTGCATAAAAAGTTATTAGGCCAAACCACAAAATGTGGACCTCTGTCACAAATGGGTTAACAACCATTGACAAAAAACTCACAGGGGATGGGGGAGGGTTTTTTTCTCCATTAACAAATAACTTTTACTTTCTTTATATTCATGGTATATTGCCTTCTTTCTTTTTTTTTTTTTTTTCTTTCCTTTTCCTTTTCTTTCTTTGTGTGTGTGTGTGTGTGTGTTGTTGCATACCTGAAGTATCTCTTGGCAGAAGACTGGTTCTTCTCCATCGCATCCAATGATCCCATACCACGGTACTTCTTCAGTCTGACCCCATCAGAGAAGAAGTATTCTCCTGGAGCTTCAGTGGTCCCGGCTAGTAAGCTTCCCATCATCACTGAAGGAAAAAAAAAGGGGGGAGGGTTGCAAAAGATGAGAACTAGTTATTTTACACAATCAGTTAAAATGACTATTTTTGCTCAGTAAAGCTCCACAACACACTGTCGTTGTAGCTGAAGTTGCTGATGCAGCATAATGCCAACAGTATTGGAGTGATCAGCAACAACTCAAGCTAAGAGGACAGTTTGAAAAAGCTTGAGTACTGCAGCAGCAACACATCTTGAGTACATCCCTCCAAACTCATAGGTCACTGTCAGTTCAAGTTCATTCAAAATTCACAACAAAAGGACATAAACTTACATGCATACATCAGGCAAAAAAAATAAAATAAAGCAGTAACAAGAACAAAGAAACAAAAACACACAATAATGTCTCTGATCATGACACTGACAATTTAAAAGTAAAATGGAACAGAAAAGTAGAAAACTTAACAAATCATAAATCTTTTGAGTATTTCAAACTTACTCTGATAAATTATGGATAAATTCTATAAACACTCACCTGTGGATGCCCCAAGTGAAAGAGCCTTTGTGATGTGACCAACCGTCGTGATGCCTCCATCCGCTATGATAGGTACCCCACAACCCCTGGCGTACTGGGCTACTCTGTACACTGCTGTACCTTGAGGGCGTCCAACAGCCATTACTGGAAAAATAATTTTTAAAAAGGAAAAAAAGATGAGAAAAATTGGAATATTCCGATCAATGATCCATTATCCCTGTACATGTAAAGCAAGAAGTGCTCTTCTAGTGCTGACACACTCAACCATCTGGGGACCATTTCATGAAAGTTGTCAGCTCTGACAAGTTCAGTAAAATCCTTGGTTTTGATTGGCTGAGAAGCACTGCACTGCGCACCGACTGTTACTATTGTAACTGTCAGAGTCTGACAACTTTCATGAAACTGTCCCCTGATAAGAGCCAGACAGGCCTAGAGGAGAGGATTTAACACTGTTCTGGCTCTCAACAGGCTCCACACACTGAGAGTCCTGTACATAATATATACACGTGCAAACACTTAATTTGAAATAAAAGAAAGAAAACTAAAAATGAAATAGGGCAAAAGGATACTAAACAATAAAAGCTCCATGCCACTTTGAACAAAACTCTTAATGTCAAAAACATTTCTAAATGTCAAAGGTAGAGGTGTATGTTTGTGAAATCATGTTATCAATAGCTTTGTAAATAAAAAATTATGTTATTGATTTTTATATCTGCATGAAAAAAAATGGAATAAGATTTGATTTTTTTGATAGAAAGGTTGCTTCCACTGAGAACAGTTTTCCTAAAATGGCTTTAAAATATTTAACTTTAGAAAATAAACAAACAAAAACAAATGAAAATATCCAAACTTCAGCCAACTACACTTGCACATACACATTCAAATACAAGTAACTCAGCTTCAGAACCTTTTTTCATTCTTGCTAACAGCAAGAAAGACAAGCAGTCATGTACATTGTAGTACAAGAATGTTTTGAGGTGCAGCATGTACACACACAAACAAAAATCATACATATGCATTAACAACATCAACAACAACACCCAAAAAACCGATGCAACAAAAAAATATAATGGTACTGCTAAAATATGTTCGCATTCCATCAAAACATATCAAGATTGAACTAGAAAATTTCAACCAAAATTCTCAAAAAAAAAAAAAAAAAAAAAAAAAATGCTCAACATGTGGAGTTTGGAATAAATGACTAAAACACCAAGAAAAAAAAATGTTTTATGAATACAAATTTAAATCAATTCATTGAGAGGTGCCAAATTATACTACAGATTTAAAAAGAGAAATGTACTTCCTTCAATGAAAAAAAAATATGAAAGGGAAAGATATATAATAAATCTTTCAAACAAGAAAAGAAGTTTTTGAAGATCTTTTCTTTGTGTGCTTGAGTACTTTTATTTTCCAATGCATTTTGAAGTTCCCTCTTTCTCTTTCTCTCTTCTCTCATCTCTCATCTCTCTCCCCCTCTATTTTCTCTTTTTCCCCTCTGTCTCTGTCTCTCTCACACATGCACGCGCACACACACAGTCATATTTCCTCTCTAAATATATCTTTTTCTATATATTCTATTCCAAATAATCAACAAACTCATATTATTCTACCATTCTGTAAGGAGAGAAGTATCTATTTCCTTTGTCTACTACTGAATTATATTCTTCAAACTCACATCACATCAAGATTTAAAAGTCTGATAGAGAAGAAATATAAAGATTCATGCATCATACCAAAATGAAAGGCAATATGATCACAAAACCAAAACATCTGAATATCCATGCACAATATAAAAAACACCTTTCAAAAAGAAAATGAGTGCAACATGACTTTAATAACTTCATGCTGTATGTGACTTTTGATTTCAAAATAACCACAAATTTTCATTCTAAAGTTTCATTATCATCTAGAGCTCCCCATTAACCCATTGCAGTACAGAGCATTCTTGAGGTCTAAACTAATCATCTTCAATCCTCAAATTGGCAATACAAATGATTTTTTTTCCACGTTTACATAGCTTAAAAAAATAAATATGGATATAACATAAACCAAAATGAAATATAATTGTAAAATTGAATAAGAAATTGCCAGTTTAAACACAGAAATAGTGATTATATATTATTCACTGCATTGTCAATTTAAAGAGTTTAATGATTAGTTACACTTAAACTGCTCTAATTTGAGAATGCCACACCATACAGAGATGGGAATGGGCTCAAATTTGTCAGTGCATTTTTCCCTTTCTGCTCATGTATGATATGTACTGCCCAACATTCTGGACCAACAGATACTGCAAAAGCGTCTCCTAAAGGTGACGCTGTACCTCTATGGGTTAAAGCACTGCAAAACTATTAGGGGCAATATCCATGTATACTGTACACTGTAGATGTCATAGAACCACAAAGGAGCCACAAACTTGACACTGAAGATTCTAGTGAAAGTTCTCCCTATAGCATATAGCCGATATTAATAATATTACCTATACTGATATCAGAGACTTACGGTCTAATTGCATCACCATACATTTAGCATGGTCTTTCTGCATGGCTGTTTGCTTAACTGACATCTTCGGCAATTCTTAATAATTATTCATCATCAGAATCCCATTTAAACAGCAAATAATGCAAGGACACAATTATTTGCTAGAGGGGGTGGGGGTGACCATTTGCTAGGATGAACGCATCTAGCAAAACACTGTCAATGGTGAACAATAAAGCCAGATAACATCCATGGTAAATGTACAGGCTTGTGATCAAAAGATAATGAACAAGCAAATGAGTGTGTGACTACTGAAGCATGCACAACTGCTGCTACTACTACATGCGAATGAATGTAAGGCACATGTTCTGGTGACAATTGCTCCATGCCAAATTTGTATGCTAATCAAATATTGAACTTTAAATCTGGACCAAACACTATAACAAACCCTAACCCGAGGCTTGTTAACATAAAATCCTATTGCAACCTTGACCCTGACCGTTATCTTTGATGAAATAAAGCCTGGAGCAATTGTTGCCAGAATATAAATTGTGTGACCAATATGATAACAAACAACTTCATGACAAATAGCATTATACCAACATCTACAGGACTAGGGTTAAATGGTAACAATATGTGGCAAGCATAAACGGACATACTTATGGACTGGGGCAAAATTCTGACGGCCTACATAGTGCACAACTCTTCCAGATGCTGAATGGCTCATTTTCATTCAAAAATTTTACAACTTTGTTTTCCCAGGATCACCCAAAGTCCTGATGAAATAATTTTTCTAGCTATACCGATGCCACATTTGTGTAGCTTCAGATCTCTGCATTCAGAATTTAGCTTAGCTTAGTTAAGTTTAAAGTTTATTCTCTGCTCAAGATAAGAAATATGTATTGTCAGATAATGCCAGGGTCAAGACTTCAATGGGACAAGCATCTGGAAAAGATGAGAATGGTGTGCTACAGTCAAATGCACAGTTCTGGAATCTGTACGATCCATCAGCTTCTTCAAAATACTATGTTTTTCTTAAGATATCCATCCTTATCCTATGGGCTGCATCGCAAGTGGCGCAAAGCATCTAGAGAGAGGAATCCTTCTGAATATTCCTTTGTAACATCTGACAAATAATTGCCAAGTGAAGCAACTGAAGCAAGCAGCATTTCAAGCTAGCATGATTACTGTAAACAGAATATTTCTGTGTGGAAAGTATCCCGTATTTCACGCAGCCGCAGCATGACACTTGTGCAAAAATAAACTATGTAAATATTTTGTTTATTTTGCATGTGAATAGTTTTCCTAACTATCCACGAAAATTAAAAATGTGCGATTATTTTTTACTTGACTGAGCATGAAAATTAATCCAGCAAAAATTTCCACTCTTACAGTATGATGTGAGTATGACAAACAATTTTTCTTCACCTACATAGCGTATTAAAACTACAGATAACACTTTGATAATAAAGACTGTCTGCTGAGAGAGACATGGACATTATCTTGCAGCAGTAAACACAGTAAACACCCCTCTGCCTAAGAGAAGACCTGGGATTCAACCTAACATAAAGATATTGCGGCACGAGGAAACAGAAATGATTAAAATCTGTTTTTGTTAGGCCATTGCTACTTCAAAAATAATTCAGGGAATGACCTTTTTCTTCTTCAATTACTAATGTGATTATAGGAGAAGAGAAAAAAAAGCTGACAAAATGGGTAGCTAGCTATGAGTAAGTGCCTGAATATTTGCAAGCACTTCTAATGCTTCATATTTTTCCTTTCCTTCTTAGAGATGCTGAAACCATGTAGGGAAAAAAGCTAAGGACGGAGCACATAACATGTGATCGGCTTTTTCACTCTACAGTGACATCATTAGTAGCATAAGCAAATTATTTATTCTGTACATTAAAGATAAGAAAGTCATGTAATACTTAAAGTTCAAGGGATTTACACTTCAGAAGGAGCAGCAAGGCTTGACATATATTTCAAGTCATTCAGAACTGCAAATGGGTTGGTTAAACCATCAAAATATTTGTGGAAATTCTATTTCTTATTACTGTCAATCATCCTTATTGTTAAACATTCCTACCTTCGAACATTCCTCTTTCCTGGCATCCCCCCAATACCTCTTGACCTTTCCAAAAACTGTGCATTTGACTGTCCATGGCATAGCATGGTGATCTGACCTATGCTCCGGCGACAATCTTTCTGGGCTTTTCGTTGTCACAGGAACAGGATAAGCTAGGGCTTGCTGTTCAAATTTAGGTCAGGTTTAGGGTCATGGTAAAGGTTAAGGGTCACGGTTCAGGTTACAGTTTGTGATTTGAAATTTTAGAATTTGCCAAGCGTAAGAATGACAAAAAGGACATTGTCGCAGGAGAATAAATCGTAAAAACAGAGAAAGCAAGAAGGTGCTTCAACAAGTACAGTGTAGCTAGAGACAGCGGAGGCAACAGACTTACAGGTAGACGTTAAGTCGCCCTCCGGCCTTCTAGGCCTACTACTAGTAGCTTGTGCTGTCGGCGCTGGTCACCGAACGAAGAATTCCGTGACAGATTTGTTTAAAGATTGTGTTAGCGTTAAGACATTTGGTTAAGAAAACAAGGAAATCGTGAAAAGAAAAGATAAAGGGAAAATATTAGGAAATTATGAAAAGAAAGGTTAGTTAACAATGAATCTAAAACATGTTGTCAATCTACATCAACATGAATGTTTAGTCAGTAAAAGTTAGTAAGAAAACATACATCTTCATGTCAATTCATATGACTAGCAGGGAAGATTTTGTAGTATCCTTGAGAGACAATATGAAAAGGAATAAAAAAAGACAATGTCTCTACCTATAAGTATGTTGCCTTGGACAGGAAACATTCTACTTCAACATTGAATATTTAGTTTACAGTCACATTCATTCAGCACACAAATATCATCCATGCAATCAGGTTAACACATTTTAATTCTAAAAGTAAAAAAAAATAAAACAATAAAAAAAATCACATGCCTATTCTAAGTAATGTCAAAATGAGAAGTACACTTAAGTTAGCAAAACTAAGATTCCTTTTATATTTCTGTAAAGCGCTTAGACACATTTCAAAGAAATGTATTAGATGCTATATAAATGTAGAATATTATTTTCATTATCATTATTTATCTACATTTTTAAGTTAAGTAGCTTAACAAAAAGTAGTAGCGTGAAAAGACTTGTCCAGAACACAAAATGCATATTTTTGTGTGAATTGTGTTCAGAACACATTTTTTTTTTCATGCCACTCCGTTTTAATGTTAAGTTCCCTTAAACTATTCACAACAACACACTTTTCATTCCAGTCACACCTATTTGACTAAAACCAGACACAGAATAAACCATACAAATGATTGCATTATATCTAATGACCATGATTTTGTCAGTTCACAGTGGGTCTGGGTTGGTTCTAAAAGTGAGACAAGTTTACAAGACATATTTCCAATTTTGATCATTATCATTCTCAGTGACATGCTTCTGCTCTTTGCTTCAGACCCCCTCTTTCTTTTATCTGTCCACATGTGAACACATTCTCAAAACAAAATCTCACTGGAATTCATTGTCGGATTCTTTCACTTGTGCAAAAGCCAATCCTTTTTTTACAAACACAATATTACAGGGATCCATATTTTGCAAAATACCTTTGGTTGTATTTATGTAAAATTATCTCTAAACACCAGTCAAAAATGATAAAAGAAAAAAACCATAAGTAGTTTAATAAAAGAATACTGAAAGAGGAGGGGGACACAATTCAGAAAGGTAAACAAGCGAAATAATAAAGTGAAGCATTAGGCATTCTCGTGTTGAAACCCAATGAAAGTGTATGCAAAATGAAAATGACATGACTTCGCTACAAATATCTTTCTATACTGCACTGGACTGGTTGCATGTACAATGAACATAACAGAAGCTCTTTAAAATCTTTCCTCAATGCATTACAGAAGCAAAAAAAAAAAAAAAAAAAAAAAAAAAAATCACCAAAGGTTATATAAATTATATCATTTTATTTAAAAAAGGTCAAAATGCATTTTACTGCCACCCCCCCCCCAAAATGATTTTTTTTTTTTTTTGGGGGGGGGGTTAAATCAATAACACATATTCTGTCCAACAAGCACTTGATGTTATTGTTTTTCTCCTAACATTACAAGCTAATTGTATGTAGTCTGCTCTAAAACCATTCAACAAACATATACAGAAAAATGCACTCTGGCAATGACAAATGCTATATCCTTAAAATTTTGAGCAATATTTTCTCCTATTGTTTAATCTATGGTTTACTGGAATTGAGGATTTCATAATTTGAAAATAACAGCTCTTGTCATGAGATAATCTAAAGTAATCTAAAACCAAAAGAATGACAAAATACCTCCCCCCAAAACCCCCGTTCTTAGTATAGCCTCCTGGGCATTTGCAATTGTTTTTCAGTCATATTTTACTTCCAACTGTCTTGATCTTTTCTCAGAACATTTACAGCCAGCAAGCCTTACAACTTACAGGGTGAAGTATTTTTAGTGCACAAATCCTTCACAAAATTACCTGGGAGGTTTCATAAAATCATGCTAGAAATGCATGCAATGATTTCTCCAACTACCAGCAACTAAAAATCCTACAAAAAGCAATGTTAAATATGGCAAATCTTATCTGGGAAAACTTGGCTTGAGCCACATGCTCAAATTTCATGTAAATGCATAAACAGCTATGCTTCACTGCATAATCAAGCATATAAATTTGTTTTCTTTATAATTTTTTTTGTTGTCAGATTTAATCTTTTGGATGCCCCTGGCATTGGCGTAAATCCCGGGAGGGGAAGGGGTGGAATATATCCCCCCACTTTTTCAAAGGGGGGGGGGGATGGTGTGTATGAACATCCCCCCCTCATTTTAAGGAAAAAATTATATTGTAATTAATCAGTTGGTGAATTTTTAATAAAAATGTCATAAATGATGGTCATATCGTGGGATTTTTATGTGAAATGCTCTTGAAAATCATAAAAGTGGTTATTTTTAGCTCGCTTTGCTCGCTCGCAAAATATCATGTGTGCGGAGGTCTATGCGGGTGAATGAGGGTGTGTGTGTGTGTATACTAAAAGTGTGAGTTCACAGAAAAAAAATCGGCAAAAAAGGTGATCATCCTTCCCCCCCCCCCCCTTCTTCAAAACGGATTTGCGCCGGTGGCCCCTGGACAGTCAGTGGGTTGAAATTTAAGATTTAAAAAAATCAATTAAAAATATGCAAAATAAAAAATAATTAAACAAAAAATACATAAATAAATAAGTTCTAAGGGTAGCGAGGCATTTTTAATAAAGGAATACTACATGACTTTTACTTTTCATGCAAAGTTTTGATAAAGAATAGAGGGAGAATGTTTAGCAAGGTAGATCTTACATCCCTCTACGACTAACAGTTATCAATATCTTCCAGTTTGTTAGTTATTACATAAAATTTTGGATTTGGATATTTGGATCTCATCCAAATTTCAGCTCCCATATTCCACCTCTCTCTCTATCCCTCCCTCCCCCTCTCTCTTTCTCTTTCACTATCTCTTGTTTCTATCTCTATACTATGTCTCATTTTATTTCTCTTTATTGGTCCACATGTTACATTTGTTGTCTATCGATCCTAATAAGATCCTTTCCTGATTAAAGTTCTACTCACATATTCCATCTCTTATCCCATCGCATATTCTCTTTCTCTCTCTCTCCCACCCCTCTTTCTCTACTTCATTTACTATTTATTTCTGCCTATATTTTAATACTCTCTCTCTTTATTCACCTGTCTCATTGTCTTTATTGATCTCTTTGTAACACTCTTTATCTATCAATCTGTCTCTATTTCTATTACTGTCTGTCTTAATTCACCTAAATTAAGCCATATTTTAAACCACTTATTACTGAAAGCCATTTTTCGTCAAAGCACTGTGACCTACATTCCTTCCTGTTTACAGATTTGTTGTACATTTCACTGGAGCCTTGAATTCTTCTGCTTTTTTAGATATTGTGTTTGAAAGTAAATTTCACTACTTGATTGACAGGTGCAGCTTGAAAAGATGCCTTGCTTGTTGATTTCTTGTCGATTTCCTGAAACTAAAATTCCTAGCTGGTATCTTGCATTCTTATGCTCTGTGGTTTGTAGATTTCAAGCTTCATTTTTATACTGCTATCAATGACATCCTTGCAGAGTTCAATGTCCTGATTAAAAAAAAAAGCCTTTGCTCTCCCCTCTCTCTTCATCTATCTTTGTCTATCTTTCTATGACCCTTCATCTCTCAAAGTGTTTCTCTGCCTCTTTCTTTCTTATACCTTCATTGCTCTCTCTCTCTCTCTCTCTCACTCTATTTCTTATTCAGCTGTCTTTGAAAACTCCCATCTGTTTCTGTCTTTCTGCTTTTCTCTCTTTTTTGTTCTCTCACTCTCTCATCTTCTACATCTAGCATCTAACTCTACTTGTCTCCACTCTTTTCTCCATGTCTCTCCATCTCCTCGTCATCTATCACTCCTTCTCTCAATTCCTCTTTGTAGATCTTTACCTTCTTGTGTGATGCAGATGGACCCACTGCCCATGCCGACCCTCAGAGCATCAGCACCAGCCTGTATGAGATTCTTGGCCTGAGCCACGGTAACCACTGAAATTAAACAAAAAAATAATCCTTTGGTAAATCTGGACATAATTTTACTGCCAACTCCTACATATTAACAGCTTTTAAACAAGTTACAGTAAAATTGTTGCTTTCTAAATGAGCTGATTCTCTTCTAAACATCTTCTTGACAAAAAAAAAAAACAAACTAAAAAACTGAATGGAAATTAATATATTTGCTACAATTTTCAAGAAACACACAATTGTTCAAACTGTTTAACTTTTATGAATGTATTATTTTAAGTGTATCTTTGTTCAAGTGAAACAATAAAATTAATACACAAATTTTACTTTTTTTCAGAAAAGAGTACTCAATATGGTAAATAGGCTCATGGTAACTATCTAAACGAGCAATACTGTCCACCAGTGCAAACAAAATTCAATTATTTATTCATTCATTCATTTCAGTATAGGTGTATGACGACTAACCACTAGCACAGGCTGGTTTTAAAAAAGTAGAAACATATGGTAATGATAAAGGCTGAAGTCAGTGTAGGAATTAATTTTTTTTTTTTTAGGGGCTATTTTTTTTTTTTACATTGGGGCTAACACTGAATATCTATTTTTCTTATTAAGGGGCTACTTTTTGTTGCACATTTGTAACTTTTTAAAGTATCCGTTGGCATTCTTAGACTCACTATAATGCATAAAAGCACAGAACATTTATAACTGTAAACTGTATTAGATTGGGGATTTGTACTATCAAATGTTCAAAGTAACTCAAAGTGATCACTGAATGATATGTTAGGATCACACACCCGGCCACACTAGAAATATCTGCAGTCACAGACATGTACAGTCACAGCAGGGAGTCAGAAAGCCCTCATTGCAAGGCAATCTTTTGTGAAAAAACAACTAGTTTTCATATTCTAGAATACACCTTCATTCCACAAAAGCTAACAGAGACAGCCAAATATCACATTTAAAGTAAGTTCTAAACATATAAATACCTTTTTAGATACTTTGGGGGCGATATTACTTGTTGAATTTCAATCATCTCACAACCGACTCGAAAGACTATGAGTGGGACTGAACTCAGAAATTAAGCCGTTTTTGTGATTTCAGACTCATTTTGAGGTGATAAATTTCTTGATCCAAATATACAGAGGCATCTGACACTATCTCTTGACTAAATATCATCACTGAAAAAACCGCCGGATGGCATATTGGTGGGATTCTAGGATGATATTTTGGGGGAGCCGAATGGAAACGAATGTTGACAGTGCACTGCGCATGAGCTCTATGCATGTATTGTGCAATATGCACAGGCTGGACTTGCGATATCGTGAGGTAAGGTAGCATGGTTGCAATTTCATAGCGACTGACACTCCTCGATTCGTATCAATCGGACACAAAACCACGATGCTTGTGAAGGTATTATACTTTCATGAAATCATAAAGGTTTACTCGCTCAGAAAAACTGTTAAGACTTTCAAAAGGGGCATATATATTGGGGAGACTCTGAAATAAATAGTCGCCCCAAAGCATTAGATTTTGAGAATTTTAGGGGCGATTCGGGCTGTCATGAGGGCGAAATCGCCCGTCGCCCTTGTGTATTTCCGACGCTGGCTGAAGTCATACCTTCTGTAAAACTTGATAGCAGCACAATCATATTTCCTTTCTTTAAAAGCACCTCAGCAAATAACATGTACAATCCTGAAAAAGACACATTATTAAAAAGCTATCACTCACCATTGCCTGCCACCACCTGTAACTCTGGATATTTGGCCTTGGTGTATTTGATCATGCTTACTTGGAAACTGGAATTCCCTTGGGAAGAATCCTACAAATAGAAACAAACATGAAAAATTCATTAATCTGCAGACAGCAAGTGAAGAAGAAAGTGCCAACTTTGGGTCATCTCCATTAATTACACACATACAGAGTATGACTAAAATACTGTTCATTTATTTTACCGTAAACAGAGCTGAATTTTTTGTGCTTGACAGCCTAGGCAAATTCTTATTATCAAGGGGAGAAGGTCCATTGGATTGTACAGAGCAAATAAATAGGGATTTTTTCTATCTCAAGTGTTCAGTTAGGTGAAAGAATAAACTTCATTGTGTTTCAATTTCTTTCAAACTAGCTTGCGTGGCAACTGAGCAGACAATTCACCTGTCAAACATGTGTGATATTAATCTCTTTTTTTTCTCTCTCCTGAGAATTTCCAGGAACATGAATTTGCTAATGATCATAAACAAAAATTAACTACAGTGCATCAGCACTGCTATCTATGCTCTATAGCCCTTGGTGCAACTTTCTAACTCCTTGCAGACATAGCAAATGCCAAGCTTAAATAAACAACCCTAGTACAACTTAACCAAAAAATAAATAATTAAAAAATAGTAGTCATTTGTAAATTCTATAGAACCAAATACTAAGCATGCAAAATACTTAGGACCTAAATTTGAATACTGAAGATCAGGCAGCATTAAAAGAAATATATAAAACCTAATAAACAATAAGTAATTAAATAAAATTGAATAAATAGCATAACATTGCATATGGGCATATAAAGCAATTAACCACTTTTAAAACACTTTGCAATTGAAAGCTGAGTTAGAAACTGTAATAGACCCATTTAAGTGTTCACAATGGCAATGAGTATACAGACAATAAGGATTTCCCCCTGAAACCTTTAAATCAACGAAAAATTACCCTATTAGTAAAGATACATATAGAATAGTGATATACATATGCGTGTATTTTTCAATATAAGAGCTTGTAGGACACTATAAAATTCCCTTCAACAAGATCACATACATGCACTGTTCTTGGTTGCAGTGTTCACTTTGTTCAGTAAAGAGCTACACTGGACGTTCTTTGTAAATAAGTTTTCAGGGTTGTGCCATGTTTTCTTTAAAAGGAAAAAGAGCCTGACAACGGCTGATGAGTTCACTGGTTCGTAACATTTCAATCAATACGCTCTGATCATCTTCCGAATGACCATACCCTTTGATGGCAATTAACAGTCTCCAAATTGGCATGTTCTAGTCATTATCCTGAAGGTGATCAGAGTATACTGACTGAAACGTTGAGAACCCAAGTGCTCTAAATGGAAATCACCAGCCTTTTTTCTTGAAAAAATAAATGGTGCCACCCTTTCTCCAACACAACAACTATTCTGCCCTACTTTGACGACATGAAGCAAGTGACAAAAATGGCATTTCCTGTAAAAGAGCAAAATGTATCTGTCATTTACACTAATGTCAATGCAATATCATGATGCCATGCCTAACATATCTCTTAGCAGGATGAGTGTTCATGCATAAAATTTGGCCTGAAGAAGAGCACATTACATGTAGGTAAATTATGAAAATATCAATAACTCAAATTTTGTCGATATGTCACTTTTGTTAAAGTAGGACAGTATTGCTCATACCTCGCTTCATGTAAGTTTTACTTGATATATTACTGCGCTACATTTGAATAGGTCCTGAGTCGACGGTCAAATCCTGGCTACAGTAGTAAGTAATATACAATCACTTGGCAATAAAATCTACAGTGCCACTCTATAATCTTGTGTGAAATGGGGGCCTGATAAGATATGCATACATGTACAACTGGACCCAAAATTTTCCATAAACCTGATAGAAAAACAGGGGTCCTTTCTACATCTCCCTAACTCCTGTTTTGAAATGATTATGAATCGCACACAGGTATCAGTATGATTTAATTTGATATACAAGTACACACTATGAATCAGAGACCCGACTGGTATTGTGCTCATAAGGAGAAAAGTAGGTAAGAATTAGGAAAGTTGTGAAAATGTGAAGAAAAGTTTCACTTCCCAAGTAAATTAATGTAAACTTTTGGGTCCAACTGTATGCATTCCTTAGCTGCTTTCCTTCATGCATGTGCATAATACACATATTGCACATATACAATATGTCATAGAAACTTGAAAAAAAACCTATATTAAAAAAAAAGGTAAGCGTTGATTCCTAACCATGTGGGTGCAAAATAAATCAATATATATGAATATAATAAAACAGTATACACTCTCATCACTTCCAGAAATCGAAAGTACCAGAGTAACAAATGCTAGTATGAATGTGTATTCATACTTCACTGTCTAAAATATTCCCAAGCTACGATTAAATATGAATTTGGACATGCAGCCAAATTCTGATGGCAAAGCATACTAAACTATATTCCCTGGTGTACAATGGCTAGTGGCTTCAATTTTTTTTTTTTTTAAGTGACTTTAACCCATTCGTGACAGGAATTATTTAAAGCCTAATTTGATCAGCTTTTGTTCTTCAAATTGGCAACACCAACATTCTTATTTTATTGCTACATATTTCTTATAAAACGTCATGTATCTGAAATGAATATAAATTGACAGAAATTATGATGAGAAGTCAAAAAGTTGCCAATTTGCAGGGGAAAACGGTGATTTTAAACCTTCTATCACATTGCCAATTTAAGGATTTTAATGCTTATTTTCCTTTAAAAAATTTTCAGCATCAAACAACGAATATTGACGCAACCAAAATGGGCACGGTTTGTGTAGAATTTTTTGCTCTTTCTGCTCATGTATTTGGTATGATTATTAGGGCTTTGCATCAAAAGATATTAGGCCAAACCACAAAATGTGGACCTCTGTCACGACTGGGTTAAAAAAAAAAAAGCATATGTCCATATATCTTGAAGCCAGCTTGTTAGGGCAGGCTTACATCAAATATCCTACATGTAATTCTGATTCTACCACATGCCTGCCTGCCACAACTACAAAGATCTTGGATATACATGTATACCGGTACAGAATGAAGATGAAGTTGGCTATACGCTTTTTTGTTTCTTTGTTTGTTTGATTGTTAAAAAGCTGTGTTCCCATTGGGTAGCTTAGCAAACAGTGGCATGAACAGGTTTACACACATGACTTTACAAAGGACTTGGATATGGAAAGCCAAATGGGATTCTCCATCCTTTTTAATCGCATTTGCCAAAGCTGAAAAATCTGTGTAGATTAACAGTTATTAATAAAACATGTCTAATTTGAAGTTTATTTTGTACCAACAATTTGACTGAGATTATGGGAAATACAGTCACACTTTGTTAAAAGAAGGAAACCTTTCAGCATCCCATTTGGCCCCTCATTGTTAGGTCATTCATGAAGTTATGCGTACCCTTACGCACAGCTTTGAAATACAACCCCCAAGTATGCATTTTGTATTCTCTATGCATCTGTTCATGCCACTACATGTTGCTATTAAGCCACCTTGGCAAATCCATTATTTTCACAGGGATAAATACCTAACTTTCTGCACCTAAATACTGCATTCTGTATTAAATACAGTCTGCTCAATAAGTTAATTGCATGCAGGAATGTGTAAGGATAGTATACCATGCTAGTGCACTGTTCAGAGGACGTCTTAAAAGGCTTGTTCACATGTGCAGCAATAAAACCGCTTTAAAAACCTTTTTTTCACGTGTAAGTAAGTAGGTGTACATCACCTCTGTTGCATCACTCATTTACTTTACGAACCAATATTTTCCGAAACAGATACATTACTTTCAAGAGCGTGAGTGCAGTGGCAGGTCGGGACTTGCATGCAGTGAACTCAGTACATGAAAGAGCCGGTGGTGGATTGGTTTTCAATTTGTTTTATTTCCCATTAACATCGCACTTGTAGCTTGAAAAAAGAAAAAAGGCATCATAAACCCCTGATTTCTTGATTTATAGCACATTTGCAGCAAACCTCTTTTTTACCATCCCACTTAAGCCTTGTGTGCTTTAGAAAAATGGTATAGATTTTGCATTTTTTATGGCAGAATTTGGTCTTTTAGAGGGACTTTCGGAGGTGGCTACAGGACTAACTTGTGGGGAGTGACAATTTCAATATTATATTTCAATTTTCAATATTTTTGCGCATTGTTAGAATCATGATCGATAAGTGATACGCAAAAATACTACCCTCATGAAAATAACAACTTATACAGCAGTACACAAAAATAGCATCATTTTAAAAACTTAACCACTGCACAACTGAACGAGCCGTAACCTCTACTCTTTAGTTAATGAATCTTTTATTCTGCCAGCAGGGTATACAAGCGCTTATAAAGTTAGTTCACGCAACAGCCATACTGATTAATGCTCTACACCTATTCTATATAAGCATGTCATTTTTGTTAGTAGATATTTTATCTTTTCAAACAAGTAGAGAAACTTTGTGGAATGAACATCCCGTTTATGAATACTTCTAATTTGTTTGAAATCCACATGAAAGATGACTGAAATAAGAGATCTATGGCCTTTCCATTTCATAGAAAGTCCATCTGAGAAGCAAAGTTTTTTTTCTACGGATGTTTTCTGCACCCTGCTGTGCTACTAATTTTATAAATAATAATCATACACACATGGTACATACAACTTGAAAGGTCAAAATCTTAATTTTAGTCCCTTTTTTTTTTTTTTTACAAAGATCTGCAGCCCAAATCACAAGTGAGTTGTGTTTTTTCAAGCAAGTAATAAACTATTTCTGTCACTAATGCTGCTTGCTACTGCTAAACTACTGCTTTTCATGGTGAGCAGATGTTAGTTGGTGTATATAACTTGGGGCCCCCTTTCATGAAACATTACAACCACAAGTCATAAAGACTGTTAAGTCATTCTCACGTTTCATACAGAGTGTAAACCTAGATATTAGTTGCAAACATTCATACAAAATAATAAAAAAGTGACAATTTGAGAAATAATGTTTATCATGAATTGGACTTTCTCTTTAACTCCATCCCCAGCCAACTACATTCAAAACGATGCATTGATCTAAAATGATGCTAAACATGTATGGTTACGAAGGAGTTGATTTCCTCAAAAATAAAAAATAAGAAAAAAATAATACAGAATAGTAAAATACAAACCAGATGGAAAAATTTGGATCAAATAAAAATTTGAGTGTGATTCTGAAGAATAATCCTGTGGCATTCTGGAGACTTTGTTGTATTTTTCATGAAAGAGAACCATATGTACTTTATAGTTTTTCATTTTTTTGGTTTTTGACTCACCAGATGATTATCTTGTTTTAGATCTCCATCCCACTAGGATTGAAGTAAGGGGCAGGGATTTCAATAACAGTGCCAATTATTGACAGTAAAAAGTCTACTCTCACCTCTCCTAATTCTAACACACAAGCCATGAATGGGTCATCATGATATATCTGGATAAACTACCCACAAGATAATTGCCCTCTCCCCAAATAATAAGTTTAAAGGCAACTCCCCCACACGGCTCTCCTGCAACTACCCTATCGACAATCATTTTTTGGAAAAGCAGTTTTTAGTCGTTAACAGACGATGACGGTTGATTATAAAACAGAGTAATTCATGTATGGAGTAGCATGAATAAACACAAAATAATCTCTCTACAATGATCTTTTAAAATTTTTAATTGATGAATTTTAATTTTAAAAAAAGCAAAACAAGGAAAAGAAAGTGGTATAATGGCATATCAATATGACTAAGACTCGAGGTTCACGGTGATTAAAAGTGAAAAAAAATACCAATTAGGTAAAGCATAAACTACTGACACTGGAAGACCTTTTCAGCAGCTAGTAAAACTCCACTGAAATTTTTCTTCACAAGTATCCCTGCATCTCTAAAATCTAGAACAATAAATCTAGTCACACCAAAATGCTAGCATGAATGAATTTCAAGACTTTCAAGATGATCGATCATCCTGAACTACAACCCATGAGCCAGCAACACTATAACTAGGACCAGGGAAGGCTTAATATGTTCTGGATCTCATCACACGGAACCGACATCCCTACTCACCTGTATGACAACATCTTCACCCTCTGCAGAACACTGGGTCTAGATATTTCACAAGTTTATGCTTGAAAAACTTGGCTTATGAATTTGATTCATAGTCTTGAATACATCCATAGAGCTATTAACACCTGCTACTTGGAACAACCTGTATGTATCCTACCTAAAAGAACCACTAACATCTATACTTACAAATATGACTACATCTACACCAGCCTGGACCAGCAGATCCAGTCTGTGCTTGTCTTCTTCTCTGGTGCCAATGGCAGCGCCACAGAGTAGCTGCTTCCTGGAATCTTTTGAGGCTAGAGGGAACTCCCTGTGTTTCTTGAGATCAGTACGGGAGATGAGGGAGACCAGCTCATCCTTCTCATTTACAATGGGCAGCTTGCCTAAGAGACAAAGAGACAAAGAGAGAGAGAGAGAGAGAGAGAGAGAGAGATGGGGGGGGGGTAAACAAACATTCAAAGTTATTAATACACAAGAGACATCAATCCTTTCATTTACAGTGGGCAACTTGCCTCAATAAGGGAAAAAGAATACTTCAGATGGTTCTTGAAATATCGCATTAAAAAGGGTGACACCTGAATCTGGAAATGGACCTCTATGACCTTTGACCTACACGTAAGTACCCCAGATCTAATCAGATTGTTTTGGTGATACAGACCAGCACCAAGTTTAAAGTTCATAACTCAAATAGATCTTAAGATATCACTTTAACAAAAAAGTGGGATGGATGGATGGACAGACAACCAGAAAATAGTATGCCTACGGCACCACCTTGGGTGAGGGAGGCATAAAAATGTTCCACATGTTCCAGTGACTTGTGAGGGTACATATATATTTGGAAAAAATCAGCAAGTCAATCAACTCATCAAAGCAAATTTTCCCAGGGAGATACAAAATTAATACAAATATTACCAATGTTACCACGGTAGTGTTTCAGTAATGAGAATTATCACTTTAAATGCTAACGACACTCCTCATTATTTTCCAAATGATTTTCTTTTTCACTTTACATTGTACTATTGACAGGTCTTTGCAACTGGGTTGTGGTCCTCTCTGCACACTCGTGGTGGACAATTAAATCACTTTAATATTTGCTGCCATGTCACGGGACATAGCACTTTTCACATTCCTGTACCTTTCTTAGCTTTCTGCAGAAGGTCATTGGCTTCCTTCAGTGTTACATTGGCTGGAGCGACTACCAGGTCCTCCCTAACAGTCATGACATTATTGAGTGGCATCTCGTAGCTCTCTGGTTTCAAGAAGTCAATATCCCTAGCCGTAACAATACCCAATAGTTTACCACCCAGCCTTCCAGTATCTGTGATCGGTATGCCTGGAGTAAATAAAGAACATGAATGAAGATGTTCAAAAATAGAGAAGAGAAATTCGCAAGAGACGGGTTTATTGGTGTACATGTATCCAAGAGCTACAAGCCCTGCAACATTGCAACGTGGATATCAAACCTCCGGAAGATGATGCCCTAGGACTCGAGGTACAACAGAGTAATAGCTGATCATTATCATGCATTGGTAAATGCACAATGGGTAATCCTCAAGGAGTGTCATAGAGTCAGTTGTCCTGCAAACATTGTAGGCTATATCCCAAGTGCAGTTTTCTAGCTGTTAGTCTAGGTTTACAATGCAATTATCTATGCAGAGCATATCATGCCCTAGATAAAGCGCTATTTCATTCTTCTACCCAAAGTAACTAACCAATAACATCTTTCTACTGTATGATTTCTATAAAATTTCATTTCAAGCATTCCAGACATTCTACTACAACATTTACGTTCAGTTTTGTCCATCCCACAACCCTAAAATATTAATTCTGATTTATCCTGTGCTAAATCTACAAATACATGTATTATGATGTCATTTTATTACCAAAATTTTGCAATATCATACCCTCAAACTGTATTTAGATCACAACTATGCATGTTTGTGATATCATAAAAATGTTAGTATACACAATGTTGCATTTCCCTCATAACAAGAAACATGTGTTGTATAGGTACCGAAGGAAAAGTTATAAAAAAAAGATATTAAAAAAAAAAAAAAAAAAAAACGTGCAATTAAAACACCCACATGTACATATTTCTGGTTTAAAAGAATAACTAGAAATCAGAAAATTCAAGATGTAAATTATTAATCGGCATCCCCACAACCAAGCACACCATTTACATGTATTACACAGCAATCATTAAATACACTTCAAACTTTAAAGCAGAAAGCTTTTCAAAATGTCATTTTTACTATTTCTAATTGAAGCTTTGAAAGTAATCTTGAGTTCGGGTGATAAAAAATAGTCATTTTGAACTGGATTCATCCAGATTTCTACTAAGTTTACACATTGTAGGTTAAAAACCATGTAAGGACTTTATAAAAAAAAGTATGCAGATATTTTGCTGAAAAAAAAACAAGTGATTTCCTTATTTTACATAAGCAGTAACATTAGTTATTTCCTCATCTTCACCATTCATATTGCATGTTTGTTTAGATATCTCTTGATATCTAAACAAGCCTGTTTTTTTTCATAAACATTTTCCTGTCATTCATTACACTACTCCAGCCGAGTCATAAATCACTCATAGCTTTAAAGCATGAGCTCTACTAACAGAGTTGCCTAGTTGGCCTGGAACAAAAGATTTTCTTTATATTTAAAAAGTAATTTCTCTTTGTAGAATTTGTTTCTCTATGTAAAACTGAATTTTGGTATTTGCTTTTCCACACAGATTATATTTGAAATTTTATCCATGTATACAAATAGTAGTCACCCAAAAATGCATGGCATCAAAAAATAAACTCAAGTCACAGATGAAAAAGCCTCCCCTTAAAAAGCATTCTGTTGTAGAACAATAATTCCTTATATTAACAAACCATACTCTTTACAGGTTTTCTTGATTTTTATCATTCCCCTTCCTGCCCCCCCCCCTCAAAAAAAAAAATAATTATAAAAAGTTTATGACAATGTAATATTTAGTTATGTGAAATGCAACTAATACCTTCATAATACCTTTGAAAGCAATGGGAGATGTTGAACAAATGCATCTTTTTCAATGCACTTGATAATACATGTAGTTTCAACCAAATCCATTACAGGGAAACTGATTCTCAATGGCACTGCATTTGGGTTATTGTTCTAATTAATGTGTATATGTATATTTGCCTCTTTTAATAGAAAACGAATGGGAAATCCTCTTAAAAATCTTTCAAATATCAATTTCTATGAATCATGCTTAAAACTGACAACTTAGAGACGACTGACTGGAGGATTGTCCAACTAATCAGAACCAGTAAACAATAGCAGGTCTTCTTAAATCACTGAGAGGCCACAAAGAGTTTTGCCATGATGCCCTTGACTCTAAGATTGCAATAGCATCAGTAAAATGTTGGAACCACCTAGCTTTCACTCATTTGCTACTTGTGTGACCTCACTAACTACTAGAAATAGCCTGCCCCTAGAACTTTCGCTTTTAATAATGATACATGTAAATACATGTCATATGTAACATGTTACATTTATACAGTGCATTACTGCATACTTCAATGCACTTCACAATGTTATTATTATTATTATTATTACCTCTGATAACTGAATTTTGAGCCAGCATACAAATGTGCACTATATCCGCATCTGAGGGAGCATTCCTACCATTTTCCACTGTTAACATGCGTTCAAGCAGGCACTTGTTGTATTTTTAACTATTTAATTGAATTTTTGCTGCCTTTCTGATTGGTAAAAGGAAAGCCTGAGTCTACAAATGACCTGCCTCTAAAACTGACTTTGTCTAAAACTGACATTGGTCAGTTATTTTTCACATCGGTACATTTAGATGTACAATGTAGATGCATGGAGATTGCTTTTCACTACAAAGAAGCTTCAGAATAAATCCATGACACATGCTCCAATGACAATTGTTCTGTGTCTATTTCCTACAGTTACCAAATACTGAACTCTAACCCTGGATCAAATGCTAATGTATATACATAACTCTAACCCTAACCCTAAGCCTACCCTAAAATCCTATTGCAACCCTGACCCCAACTACATGTACATGTATGTATCTGTGATGAAATCAAGCCCGTAGCAGTTGTTTTCACAGCATGTGACAGGTCACCTAATGTACGAAATACATGTTAATGACACAAATAACAGAATGATCAGAAGAGTCTCATGTACGTGTACATATTAAAAATTCTGTGTGATGTTCTTGCCAGCATTATGGCACATGCTGGCAAGCAGTTACTGTACCTGAGCATTATATCTGCACTACAAAGGATCTTGCCCCTTCTTAACAATCAGTTGATCTTTCGTAACAGAAGTAATCAGTCTGCTTTTAGCTAGACAATTCTCATGTTCAAGCTTGGCAGTGTAGGTGTGCAACTGCACTTCTCTTTCGTACATAAGACTTCTGAATAACATTCTGATTGTATTTCTTGGCATATATAGGGGAAAAAAGGTGAAACAAGGTCTGTCTGCCCATATCTTCAGTAAACTTTTCTTTCATAGCAGAATGTACAATGCTTTTTTCTCTCTCATCTTTGACAATGTACAATAACTCTGCAGTAATACACATCAAAAACTCATGTTAGCTTACAAGATTACACAAACAGTCAACAACCCCTTTTAATACCAAGACTGGAAATACCTAGAATGAATTCTATGCCATCATGCTGAAGATATGGTAATATCAGGGTAAATCCTGTAAATACCAATACACCGTATGTATAAATTTGGAAACATCAAAGTATACCAATCACCAAAAGACGTTTTGCCTCGTTTGGTAAGCCCACTGCTAACTATACGATCCATTTGCGATCTGATTTTGGAAAAATTTGTTATACATGTAGCATTTGATAAGAACATTCAAACATGTAAAATCTTCATGATCAAAGTTCCGATTAGTCGTATGAACACTAAAATCAATATTGCCAGCCTCCCTGTAGGAATAAAAGCAAATTCAATTCTAAATCGTAGTGACGTCATAGCAATCTTGTGATCGGCTATGATATGAAGCCGATTTGGCCTCTGACCACATGGCTTGCAGTTAACCAAAATTTTGATTTTAGTATTCCTATCATTATTCAGAACTTCAAGTGAGATAATTTTACTTGTTTAAGCTATCATATTTAATGCAAAATGCCACTTGTTCGAAAATCGGGTCACAGTCGGATCTCGGATCATATAGTGTGCAGTGGCCTTTAGGAATTCAGTGCCAAAATATGAGCATCAAATATTACTTCCATAAACTGTATTGCGAATTCAATATACTCTCAATTAACATAAAAAGCAACAGGTGCAATAGACAAGATGAAGAATGTGAACACGCACATGTGAATTAGGTCATTTATGGAATCAAACAGCCATCTGATTCTGCGTATTATCGTTTTATTATCGTTCATTTTCTTCAAACCTTTTAATGGTTTAACCCATTCGTGACAGGAATTATTTAAAGCCTAATTTGATCAGCTTTTATTCTTCAAATTGGCAACACCAACATTTTTATTTTATTGTTACATTTTATATATAAAACGTCATGTATCAGAAATGAATATAAATTGACAGAAATTATGATAAGTCAAAAAGTTGCCAATTTGCAGGGGAAAATGGTGATTTTAAACTTTCTATCACATTGCCAATTTAAGGATTTTAATGCTTATTTTCCTTTAAAAAATTTTCAGCATCAAACAATGAATATTGATGCAACCAAAATGGGCATAGTTTATGTAGAATTTTTTGCTCTTTCTGCTCATGTATTTGGTAAGATTTTTATGGCTTTGCATTAAAAGATATTAGGCCAAACCACAAAATGTGGACCTCTGTCACGAAGGGGTTAATACAGAGTTGTTGTTTTTTTTTGGGGGGGGGTGTTGGGGGGGAGGGGGTGGGGGTAATCTACATGTATTATTTGTACATAAGTTATTATTTAGGTGATTAGTATATTTTAAGATAACAATCTACCTGTAGATTGTCTTTAAAATTTTCTTTATTATTTGTTTGAAGAATGATAGTGTCCGATGAATGAAGAAGAATACACACTCAAAAAGTTATCACACAAGCCTGGAATTTAAAAAAAAAAGGGAAAAGAAAAATAATTACATCTCATTGCCTATATTTGCACCATACATGTAGGTCCAGTGCTAATAGTATTTCTGTTTACAGCATTAAGACTTGATCAGATGTGCAGCGGTACATTACTTCTAAAAACGCAGCAGTTTTTTCTGTACTTCATGAATGGTAAATGGTTATGAGTGACACATCAAAGGTACTATACATGTAGATGTAGACTTACTCACTAATGCCTGGTTTACATTTGGCTTACGATCAGCATACGGAGCCCGTATCCTGCCCGTAACCCCTTATCCGTGCGGCCTCCGTGCGGAGGCAGGCGGCAACCGTAAGATTTTCATACAGATTCACGGGCTCCGCAGCCTCTATGATTTTTTATCGCGAGGAGTTATACATATTTGAAAAATCGTAAGCCCGTAGTCCATTTATAGATCATAGGCAGCATTGCACAATTCCCACACAGGTATCACACGAAATTCTCGCGGCTCTACGGTCACCGCACATCCTCTGCATGAGCTCTGTATGATTTTCGTGGGGAGGCTGCTGAGATTGCATGATTACTGTATAATCTCCGGTTGCCTCTGTACGGACATCCCATGGGCTGCCCCCCGATGGCCAAGTACGGGAAATGGCATGATGACCGTATATAATGTAAACACAAATGTCTAAGCCCGTAGCCACCTAGGATGCCCGAAAGATCGCACGGAAAATTGTAAGCTAATTCATCGCACGGCGCCCGGGGGAAATGTTAACTAGGCATTACCAGTGCGTAACAAGATACAGAAATGATGGTTTTTAAAAGTGGTTTAACCCTGCACATGTGAACAAGCCTTCAGGGTGAATCGATTTGGTTTGGGTTATCAATAACATAAACCTAACCCTAACCCTGATAACATGCATTATTAGCTTAGGATGTATAGTGCCTAGGAATGGAATGTCACTCCCAAAACAGGAATGGAATAGAATGTCACCCCAATACAGGGAAAAGGAAGGCCAAAATCTCACAAAGAAGGGATTAAGAGGATTAGAAATGATTAAAGAGATCAACACAAAATTTCCTTGGGTTAAACACAAAGCAAAATCTGTGAGCTATACCGAGGATCTTGTGTGGTAAATCTTGAGAAGCCGGGATTCCTAAAAACATAAGGAAGCAGCCAATATGATAGTCAACAAAAATAAAAAAATAATAAAAATAACAAAGGAAATCTCTTGATCTAATATAAATGCAAAGAAAACAATACAAAGAGGAAGAAACGAAATAAAACACTAGAAGCTAAGTACTGAACAATATCAACTAATGGTGGTTAACACAACCTGTTTTCTACAGTCTCTCAATTCAAAGCTTAAATTTCTATAAAAACAAAATAGAAATATGCTGGTCTAACATTCCTTAAAAAAAAAAATAAATATGTGAATATCTACACACACTTGATATTAAAATGACAACAATGAAAAAAAACACACAATAAAACATGCTGTTACTTGTTTCACTTTCAGATATGAATGGTAAAACTACATAATAAAAAAAAAAGAATACGTTCTTGGGAGAAAAGAATACAGTATAGTATGCATAACATTCTCAACCAAAACAAAAGACAAGATTCATTTCCAGGGGAGCGTTTCATTAAGTGTCTTGTCAGTGATTTTTTTACTGTTATAAGCTACTGAAATCCTTGCATCTGATTGGCTGAGAGCAAATTTGTCAGCAAAAATCACTGACAAGACACTTCATGAAACACTCCCCAGACATGAGCTAAAACCACATCATAAAATACAATGAAACAGACATGTAAATGTAATTCTAAGAAAACAGAAAAATTCATGTATGATGGTAAAAAATGAATTAATATTCAACATTTCTTTTCTGATGAAATAATGCATGCAATGCAAAAGAAGATTATACATGTACAGTTGTATGTACAGAGTCTGGGTAAGCTGAGAGCAAGTTTGGAACTTAAAATACAACTGCAATACAATGTCAAAATTATGCACGTGTGTCTTGATTTTAAGCATAATGTAGCTCGTTGCATGTTGACTATAGTAACTAGTATAAGAATATATTTCATTATTGAAGTTAATACTTTAGCTAGATACATAAATTGTTTTTAAAATTTTTAACAATGTTGTTGATTATTCTAATTCATACAATTATCAATACCCTTTGTGGAATTAGTGTCAACTTTGTACTACTGATATGGCTACATCTCACTGCTTATTTTCTTAATTTAAAAAAAAAAAACATAATTCTTTAATGTTTGCCTTTACGTAACATGTACAGTCTTGTATAACAAACATTTTCAAAATTTCTGCTCAATTATCTGATAACATTGCTTAATAAAAGTATCAAACACAATAAAGTATATATTGTGTTTTTTCTTGTTTCTTTCTCCTTTCTTTCCTTTATTTTTGGGGGGCACAGTAGAAAGAATAACATGCATGTTCTTTCACCTTCAAAATGAATTGCATTCCAATTTGGAAAATAGATTTTTTTTTTTCAGCCTAAATTTTCCATTTAAATGCAATTAATTAAAGGAATGAAATTTGACATTTTAAAAATTCATTTTATTGAATAAAAGCAGTACAGAAAGATGGCCTTACCCTTTTCGAAATATTCACCGATACCTCACTAAAATCTGGTCAACATTATATTTACTAAATTATAATAGGATACAGAATGAAACAGATGAAACATGCAGCAAAACGCACCTGCCTATTGTGGATAAAAAGAAAACTCATCCAGGAATTCATGCCACGTATACTCTACGGTATGCATTTCTAATTCATCTCATTGTCCCTAATTCCTCAGTCATACAAGCAGAGCACATACAGCTGTTAAAATATTAAAACTAATTTGCTAATAGTCATTGCAAGGTCTGAATAAATGATATGTTAAAGATGAAAGCATGATAAATGAAATCATTAGGGATGGAGAAAATGCATGCATGTGAATAACTAATGCACAGTATACATTCCCTATATCACTCATTTCATAACTTGTACACATCTACAACTAATTTACCACTGAACATCATGTCTTTTAACATATTATCCTTTCATGTTTAATAATAAATACTAAATATTTAAAGCTATATACCAAAGAAGGTGCCATTCAACAAAATAGAAGTATTAGTGGAATATGATAATTAAACTATTCTACCAGAGTTGAGGTAAGATTTTATGCTGTACAGAAAAATGTTGCAACATGTATTCTGATTTTTGAAAATTATAGAGAGAAAAAAGTAAAGAGCCTTAAAGTTATGGCAAATTTAAAACCAAGCAAAATGGATTATTGTTCAAGAAGATGACATATATAATTAGGCTTCTTATCATAAGTCTGAGCTCAATTTGATTGCGGCCTTTAGCATCTTCCCCGCTCAGCGTATTTTGGTCCACTATCCTCCCGTTCCTCCATAGACAAAACAACAGGGGATCGGGAAAGATGATAAAAACCGATGGACGCGACTTTTGATAAGGTGCCTTATGTACAGTACTTTCTTTGCATTAACAATGGATAAATATTGATATATATATATATATATGGGCAATTCCGCATCGGATAAAACAGTCATCTTAATTCACATTTATAGTAAAAACAATCACCCTGATAGCCCTGAATAGCCAAATCTTTTAATTAAAAAATGCTGAAACAATAAAGAATTCTACAATCTTAGTTCTGTGTTGGTATAATGCATGTTTGATTTTTAAAGACATGTTTGAAGTTTGAAATTGGTGCTTTTTTCTGGTAATTCCGTTACCGAGGTTTGTACCACAATGTCATGAATGTAAGAATCAAATTGTTGGAATGAAAGAGCCCACATGAAAGAATAGGCATATTTACAGAGTATTAAATGGTGAGAAGGGAGGTAGAGTACAAAACAGGCACAGAAAGTCTAAAAATGTTAACGGAATTACTCCTTTACCATGGAATTGCCCATATACATATGTGCAAAAACCTGTAATAAATTCAGATAAGCAGTGATGATTTCAATGTTACCTGAAAAGCCATGCTTTGCTTTTGATCCAAACACATCACCAACGGTAGCATCAGGACCAAGCACAACGGAATCCATGATGAACCCTTGCTCATATTTCTGGAATGATTGAAGTATACAGATAAAGAACAGGGGAGAAAGAAAACATAGAAAGAGGGTAAGAGGGTGAGAGAGAGGGAGAGGGAGAGAGAGAAAGGAGTGATACAGAGTGAAAAGAGGAAGGGAAAGATAGTGGGAAGAGAAGAATAATTAGTGTAAGAAGATGGAGAAGGTATAAAAGAGAAAGAGAAAGATAGGGGAGAGGTGGACAAAGATAGAGAAAATTGGAGGAAAGAGAGGGGAAGCAAGAGAATTAATAAGAAAACAATATATGAGGGGGGGGGACCCTTGTCTGTGCACCTAATATTTCACAAACCCATAGCAGTACAGAGCTTTCTTGAGGTCTAAATTAATCATCTTAAATCCTCAAATTGGCAATACAAATCATTTTTTCCATGTTTACATACCTTGAAAAAAATAAATATGGATATAACATAAACCAAAATGAAATATAATTGTAAAATTGAATCAGAAATTGCCAACTTGAACACAGAAATAGTGATTATATATTATTCACTGCATTGCCAATTTAAAGAGTTTAATGATTAGTTACACTTAAACTGCTCTAATTCGAGAACGTCACACCATACAGTGATGGGAATGGGCTCAAATTTGTCAGTGCATTTTTCTCTTTCTGCTCATGTATGATATGTACTGCCCAACATTCTGGACCAACAGATACTGCAAAAGTGTCTCCTAAAGGTGACACTGTACCTCTATGGGTTAAAATTGACAAACTTTCCTTTTTGTATTCCTCTAATGGCTGACCTCATTTTAATCCTCATATCCTAGGGAGTAACTGTGCCGAAAATCTCATCAAAATCCGAACAAGAACAATGTGATTTTTACAAGAAAAGGCGATGGTGTAAATTTGACGCTAAAAAGAGGAAGGTGCCCTTGTCTGCGCACTCATTCACTTTACACGCAGTTTGGGATTTTTTGCATGAAAGTGGCATTTTCAAGGCATGTGAGTAAAAAATACATAAAATAGACGCCTTTTGCCCGTTTTTCATCATTTTTTCAGTGATACATATCGCTAAAATTGATTTAAAGATAATTGTGTTCACTGCGTCTTTTGTGATGTTAGAATCGCGCAGTTACGCGTATGCGCAGACTTGGGCACTGCATAGACAAGGGGCATCAGACCATATAGGAGAAATAACAAAGTTCACTTAAGTTGGTCCAAGGGCTGTTGGTATTTATGAGAGACAAATGATTTTTAAAAATATATAATTACAAAAAGGCATTTCTTCCTTCCCACCTCCCTCCCCCCCCCCCCCCCAAAGAAAGAAAAGATTTCAGTCTTTGACCAGGTTTATAAAATCACGAAGCAAATGCCATGTCAAGAAAACTGTCAACAATTTAAATAGCACAATGAAATTCCCTCCTCCTTCCACTTCTCAAGGCTCTTCCTCCCTCCTTCTCTTCTCCTTCCCCCCCCCCCTCCCTCTCCCTCTCTATCATAACCTTTAATTTTCAGACTTCATTTGATTGAAACTTTGGAGTACAGTTATGATGAATGATACCAATGTCTGAACCCCTCCCTCCATCTCCTTCCCTCTCTTTCTTTCCATCCTTCCTTTATTCCTTCCATTCTTACACCCCCCCCCCCCTCCCTCCTCCATCTCCACTACAACTCACCTTGACTTTTCTGACTTCATTTGCTTGGAATTCCACAGTACAATTATGATGAATAATACCAATGCCTCCACATAACTAGAGTAGGAAAAAGAAAATAAAAAGATAAAATTGGATGGGTACATCTGATCTAAAGGTGAAGATCAGTACTTGCTATGAAGTTGCATACAAGAGGCAGAAAATGTTTAAAAATAAAAAGAAATTGACATGTAACAGTATTAATCAAAATTACAATGGCTTTTGGTTTGATTTTGTATTAGCACAATTTTTATCTTTTAAATCAGCTATGTAGCAAAAGTGTGCAAATTTATCTGTGTTTGAAAAATTTATTGAAGATTGCTTTTCATAGGATTGTTAGCTTTACAAGGTAAAGGCTAGAGGAACACACCCAAACACACACACACAAACACACACACAAACATCTCTGAATGATTTTCTGATCCTAAATTTTGCAATTTTGCAAAAACAATTTCCTCTGACTTTCTTCTTTTCAAAGATGTGTATGCTCAAGTATGTACATCTACATTCAAATGAACAGTGTGTACATGTACATATCATATGTTTGGGTATTAATTCTGTATAAAATAAAATGATATGAGTTAATGCCCTTCTGGCACTGAACAGATGATATAAATGCATGTTGGCTCAGACTATATTGTCTGTTCAGAGGCAGAAGGGCATTAACTCATGTCATTTTATACAGCCCTTCTATCTGGCTCCAAACAGACAATATACATGTACACTGGCAATGCATAAAAAAAGAATGAAAATGAAACCATCTCCAAAGGGGCTAACCTTACAAAGAAGCAACATTCATAGTGCACGTCATGAACAGAATGGAATTTGGATTATTCTTATATTTTTCACCACCCCTGGAGTCTTTTAATTTAGATTTCCCAGACAGGTTATCTTCACAATGCTAGTAATGCTTGTTGCCATCTACATTTTGTACATGAACATCCATGTACAAACACTGTACATGCAGAGCTAACATGCACAATGGATGGAGAAGGCATAACATCCTGCCATCCGCTGTACAGCTTCTTTGCAAAAATAATCCGCAATTAGGAGGCTAGGAGCTTCTATAAATAATGTGTATCATAAAAACAGGTCTTTTCACAGTGGAGAACATCCACATATGACTTAATTTCAAGAAAATAATGTGATTTCCCCCCTTTTTTTTCATATCTTTACTGTTTCACTGGCCAGTGTAAGCTGCTAGGCTCAGTCTATGCCTTGTTTTGTTACAAAACCTGCAGCCATGCACGTATGCACAATTTACGAGGTCTGCGAATCATCCCATGTCCACTGAATACGCAACATTACACTGCATTACAGCTGGACTTGTCTGACATGAAATCTATAAATTGAATTTGGTTCCTCTCAAAGTCAGCGGCATTCTGTTACTCTTTCCATCTGTCATACATACAGTCTTCTTGTTCTTCCTTTCTCCCTTCCATCTCAACTCCACTCTCCCTCCTCCCTCTCTCTCTATCTCTCTCTCTCTCTGTCCTTAGGATCATCACTCAATAACATAATTACTTTATTCAGAGGTTTACATGCAGAAGGTTTTTAACTCATCCTTCTACACAGATTTACTGCCACTGTTTCTCTCCATATGATCTCTTCCAAGTTTCTTTCTGATATTGCCACTGTTTTCCTATTTGTCTAGCCCACTTTCTGTCTATCCCAAGACCAAACCCTCCCTTCTCTTGTTTCATCTCTTTTTTCTTCTTCTCCACCTTTCCCTCTTTCTCCTCCCCTTCCCTCTCTCTCCCCTTCTTTCTCTTTCATCCTTCCTACATGTACCCTCCTCCCTCCCCTCCTCTCCCTCCTCCTCCCTCCTCTCCTCCCTCTCCTCCTCCCCTTCTCTCTCTCTTCCTCCCTGTCTCCCTCCCCTCTTCCTTCCCTTCCTTATCTTCTTCCCTCTCTAACTTCCTCTTACTCCTCCCCTCTTCCATCTTCTCTCTGCTCCTCCCACTTTCCCTCCATCCCACCCTCTCCCCATCTCCAATCCCTTATTCTCTCTTTTTCCTTACAATTATCTCTTCTTGCTGAAGATGCCAAGATGTGTGGGCTACATATAGGAAGATGAACTGAGTTTGCTTTTATAATATAACAATTTTAACAGCACCTTGGGAACTGCATCAGCATGGTTGCCAATGGCAACACCATCCATGTGTATTGAGGAGGAAAAGATTTAGAGGATGGTTCTCTGCATTAAAATGAAAGTAACAAACACTGTTGTTCACAGCCTGTGAAAAGGAATTTTGGTTTGAATTCCCTTTTTGTGTTTATTCTTTACTCAAAAAAGCAATCCATATGTGTGAAGCCCTTCTACCATGAATAAATTGATGGTATGTGTTTCTATTCTAAGATTCTGTTAGAACAACACAACAGACACTTTGAAATCGAAATCTACAGATCTCCAATAATTTTTTTTTTTTACTAATATAGTATTTCCATTAATCTAAGAAGATTAAACAAAGTCATACAAAATCTAAAAATGCTTGCAATTTTAGCTTAATTTTTAGATTATTTATGAATTCAAAAGAGTGGAGTGTTTTATGCTAGGCAAAATGACTACAAAATTACAAGAAATCAAAATGTAACAAAATTCATCTACTAAAGATAGTGTATAGTTTTGGGAAATCTAAAAAAAGTAACTTTCTTTATTTGAATTCATTGCCAGATGATATGACAGAGTGTATCCTAAAGCTATTATGATGTGAAGGATATTACATGTACATAACAACTCATTTTAAATTGGTGTATTTTACAATAAAAATGACAAAAACTTAGTAGTTTCCGGGTCCCTGAAAATAGCATCAATGCCGCATCACACGTTGCCTGCACACATGTAAAACCAAATGGAATTTATTGCGCGACAAACATACGAAGCACTGTGAATATTGTGCAGGAAGCCGTTGGGGTGCAGGGGTTATAGCATAGGGCAGAGTATTTAAAGACATTGGCTAACATTGTTATGATTTAAAAAAATCTTGTTTTGTTACTTGAAAATAGGATAAACATAAGGGTTATAGTGTAAAAATACCAGTCTGAAAGTTTCAAAGTATAATATCCACAGGAAGTATTTTCAAATATCAAAAATGTGAACCAATGTTTGAAAACTATACGAGGGTCGGTTGCACAGAATAGACATAAGGAGTGCGCATGCGTGTATGACCCACCTTACCGTACTGTGTGTATTGGCGTATCACGAGGCGGGAGGCACATAACGGCATTTTCAAATTCAAGCAAAGTGGTCCTCTTAGTGATTGTCTCGTGAGACGAAGGATAATAAAATCGCCGTTTGCGTCTAACTTACACTTTTTCATTCCAAATTATGGTTGGTTTCAGGGTTTTTGAGTACAAATACAAGTACTCATACACATGTTTCATCTCAGTTTGAGAATTTTTTTAATCAGCTACTCACAAAGTTAACCAATGCCTTTAACTGTTCTATTGCGTTCCTTTCAGTGGAAATCATGAATATCACACAATCTCACACACACATCTCTTTATGTAAGGCAGACAATGTGAGACTATACTTAATCAATTTCATGCCAATTCCTTTTCTTTTTTTTATTCCTTTTTCTTTTCATTTTTTTTTTTTTTTGATACCAGAACTGTAAATGGGCTGAAATTACAAAGAGTGTTGATTCCCAATAAATTTCCAAAAGCATGTTATTCTGAAAATAAATGCATTTATTTGAGCATTATACATGTTTCTTTCAAAATTATCTGGTAACTTGTTTTTAAGCAGTATGGAATTTTTTCTTCCTCAGTTCCTTCAATATCTATATTAGTAAATAAATTTGTGTGGTTTTTTCTCCTTGGCTTTTTTTTTTAAACATCATCTCAACTCTCAAGAATTCATCTCATTTCCCATTCATCCTTCTCTGTAACGAGGGCATCATAAATCATAATGAAAACGCAGTTCTCTCGATAATCACTTCAGGAGGCAAAGTGATTAGACACCATGGCTCACAGCCTTGCGATTGCCATAGAGGACTCTGTGACCGGAAGATACATTGTACATCCATGAGAGACAGAACAAACAGAGGCTTAAGGGAGATGTGCATGTTTTCCAAAATATTATTGAAAAAATTCTAACTCCCACTGTAATATCTAATATTGATAAACATACTATTTTTACAGCATTATTCTGATAGTAAGTATTTTCTTTTGCTTTATGAATAATTAGAATTCGAAGGCACTTTGGTACCTTCATTCTCAGCACAGTTACTTATGTTCTACTTTAAATAGATTTCATCAAAATCCCTTATCCATCCATCTCACATAGTAAAGAGTGGAACACATAACCACACACACACCAAAAAAAAAAAAAAAAAAATTGAATGAGAAATAAAACTGAAATAATTAGAAACAAAACTAAAATAATAATTTTAAAAATTATAAAATCTGTGTAAAATAAGGGGGGGGGGGGGGGTTGGAATAATGGATTTACTCAGTGGTTTATGCTAATAAGCCTTCACCATAGATTTTCTTGGATCAATTATTTTCCTACCCAGACCAACTTCATCTGTACATTTTTTTTAAAAATCAGTATCCATATTGTGGCCTACTTTACAAGATGGTATTGTAAATCATGATGGAAATAACGTTCCAAGAAAAATGACTTGGGAAGGTTAAGTGATTAGAAAGCAAGACTTACAGCCATTGCGATTGCCATGGAGGACTCGGTGACTGTATCCATCGGAGACGACACCAGCGGAGCCTTCAAGGTGATGTTCTTTGTCAGCTGGGATTGCAAATCCTACAATGGTACAGAGAGATGGAAAAAACAAGAAAGAAAGAGAAAGGGGAAATAAAAGGGATGGAAACACAAGAGAGAGATGGAAGGAGAGAGATAAAGAAAACAATGTAGAATCAGAGAGAGAGAGAGAGAGAGAGAAACACAGAGTGAGAAAGACAGAGATAGAAAAAAAAAGCAAAGAGAAAAACCATCAGCATTTAATTTTATCAAAATCATGGAAAATAATTTTTCTCTGAATTCCTTAAAACTACATACAGTGTGTAATCCACATTTTAAAAAAAGAACAAAAAATATGTGGTCAGAAATGAATCAATGTGAAAATGGGGAGCCAAAATAGCTAAGTATTTCTAAAGAAAATAGTGTTAAACTACATCCATATGTTGTATGCAATGCATATGTGTGCAGGCATGTACCCCTGCATGTGTTTGTAACATGTCATTAATGCCTAGTTTACATTTCCCCCAGGTGCCATGCGATAAATTGGTTTACGATTTTCCGTACGATTTTTCGGGCATCATAGGTGGCTACGAGCTACGGTGTTTGTGCTCACATCATTTACAATCATCTCCCCATTTCCCGTATTGGCCATCTGGGGGCAGGCCGTGGAATGTCTTTACAGAGGCTGCCCGAAGATTGTAAGGTAATCAATCTCCGCAGCCTCCCCACAGAAATTGTACAGAGCCCGTGCAAAGGATGTGCGGTGACCGTACAGCCGCAGGATTCCATGCGATACCCATGCGGGAATTGTCCAATACTGCCCATGATATATACCGGCTACGGGCTTACAATTTTTTCCAATTGGTATAACTCCTCACGATACAAAACGGTAGAGGCTGCTGAGCCCGTGAATCTGTACGGAAATCTTACAATCGCCACCTGCCTCCACACAAGAGGCCGCATGGATAGGGGGTTACAGGCAGGATATTGGCTCCGTATGCTGATCGCAAACCAAATGTAAACCAGACATAATCGGTGACAATTTCATGAAGTGAAAAATACATGTATGCCTACATGTAGCATATACCTCAGCAAGTCCAATACCAGCTCATGACAAAACCAATTTGTTAATTACCAAGAGAGCATTTCAGCAGAGCATGACTTGATGGAAAGATAATTTTTGAAAAATGAAATGCCCACAAAATGGAGGAAGAGATGCATGTACTGGTACATGTATGGGTCCATACACTGTTGTATGCATAGGACAAATTACATGTAGATAAATTGGATACTGTAAATGGGATATATGCTGTAAATCAATTTCATATTGTAATGGATTACCTTTAGAAGATTTAATAGGCTATGGCTTAATTTCAAATGTCAAGGAAAATTTAATAGACATTCTAAATGGGGATATACTATGAAAAGTATCTACATGTACTGTACATGTACATGTTAGTTATTCCAATGCAATAAATCAATAATCAATTAAAGGGGGTACCCAATACTGAAACAATGTTAGTTCATTTAAAAGAGCATGAAATCATTAGCAGAAAATCATCCGCCTAAATGTTTTTAAAGTTGTGTCGTCAAGGAAACCCCCAAATATGGTAAGATTTCAGGATATTTTTGACCCCTCAGCTGTGTCCCAGTTTCAACTGGGTACCCACTTTGACGTCATTTTGACGTCAAAGTGGGTACCTTGTCGCGCAATTCTAGCAAAATGCGTGCATGGTATAATACATTTTGTACAGTCTAGCACGCAGCACAACTGCAATGCGCGAAGCTGGATACCCACTTTTATGTCATACCTCCTACTCCAATTTTTTGGTCAACTCTTGACTTTTTATGAGAAAATTAGCCAAAATGCATGGATTTCAATTGAAAAATCATCAAATGTTTAATGTTATTCTTCCTAGAATTCTCTTCTCGATCATACATCAATTTTTTTTAACCATTGTGTAAGCACTTTAAGGATGAGTATTGATAACAGAAATCCATTTTAAATAAACAAAGCCATAACACTGAGATCTCTTCGGGTGTGTTTATCCATGCGACTCATTTTCTAGAAATCAAAAAGAGGTACTTGAGTCGCGAACACAAATTGTGCTCGCAACAGGCGGTCTCTTTGGATACCCCTGTTTATCGCTGTGATTTGAGTTCCCATAACCTGGCCCAAGCCCACTGTCTGTGCACAGCTGCATACACATGTAGCGCAGGAGGACTATGGACACACACAAGATACAACTCAAAATCGCGTTGTGTTTATCGTTTTGACTTGAGTCGCTGATCTGGTAATCAAATCCCCCTATTTCGTGGGACTCAAGTCCACAACGCCAGTCAGGTACTCAAGTCACTGTGGTGTTTATTGAGGGTAATGAGTAAACTAGTCAGGGACATGGATCACTTATTAGAAGTTTATTCGCTCTGATAAACACATCCTTTGAGATCTTACATGTAAGTTTTACACCATGTCCTTTCGGACAATTAGGTTTATTTCTAAGATAAAAAGATAACAGAGATATGTTTTTCCCCATTAAAAACTCCATGATAAGAGAATAACTATTTAAATACAGCCCTCCTTAGCTCCCCCTTGTTTTATGTTGCATGAGCTGTAGGTTAGCGATACGGAGTAGCACAAAAAGAATACAAACAATACCATAAGCATTTTGCATGTCATTACAGTAGCTTTTGATGAGCATCCTAACTCTGCATGATTCCAGCACAGAAAGGTTAAAAACTGACTCGGACATGCTAAAATTATGTTGGGCTATTTAAAGGGAAAGTCCACCCTAGAAGTTTCACTGTTTCAATAAAAGGAGATAAATTTGAACAGCATTTTAAAAAAGAAATGAGCAAAATTGGTCAAAGAATAAGAAAATTACACTCATTTACATTTTCTGGTAAATTACTCTCGGCTCTGCAAATTGGCAACACTTATGACATCATATGTGAGCAGGTCTCCATTCACTTTGTACATGAAATTTCACATTTTCTCAATTTTCTTGGAAGTTACTCATTTTCTTACCCCATAGTCAAAGTATGTTATGTAAAAAGAAATTCTTCTGAACATACATGTACATTGATTATGGGGTTTAGAAAATGTGTAACTTCCAAAAAAATTGAGAAAATGTGAAATTTCATGTACAAAGTGAATGGAGACCTGCTCGCATATGATGTCATCAGTGCTGCCAATTTGCAGAGCCGAGAGTAATTTACTAGAAAATGTAAATGAGTGTAATTTTCTTATTCTTTGACCGATTTTGCTCATTTCTTTTTTAAAATGCTGTTCAAATTTATCTCCTTTTATTGAAACAGTGAAACTTCTAGGGTGGACTTACCCTTTAAGTCTTGAGAAGTTGTTAAGCATGATGTGCCAGTAAATTCACTGTACTGTAAACCTTCCCCTTCCTACATGTACAATGTACCTTTCTAGCTACAATGTACTGTACCATACAACATCAATAACATCAGTTGTATCGGTGAGAGAAAGAGAAGGAGGGAGAGGGAGGAAGAGAGGGAAAGAGAGAGAGAGAGAGAGAGAGAGAGAGAGAGAGAGAGAGAGAGAGAGAGAGAGAGAGAAGGTAGATGAAGATAAAACTTATCCAGGGAAGAAAATACCACAGTGATGGTCTAATGGACTGTAAAAGGTCCAGCAGTAATTCAATTAAACATAATTCGCATAAACCAAGTACCCTAGTGCCTTTTAGAGTACTTCAGACAATTCACTTAAAACTCAAAGTGATATTTCAACCAGAGTACATTGCCTAATGCACCATGTACACATGCAGTGGGCATCCTCTTTCCTCTTGAATTTGAATAAAAAGAAGTACATGTACAGGACTGCACAACTGCATACATGTACATGTTAACCCATAGCAGTACAGAGCTTTATTGAGGTCTAAATTAATCATCTTCAAACCTCAAATTGGCAATACAAATCATTTTTTTCATGTTTGCATAGCTTGAAAAAAATAAATATGGATATAACATAAACCAAAATGAAATATAATTGTAAAATTGAATTAGAAATTGCCAATTTGAACACAGAAATAGCGATTATATATTATTCTTTGCATTGCCAATTTAAAGAGTTTAATATTAGTTACACTTAAACTGCTCTAATTCGAGAACGCCACACCATACAGCGATGGGAATGGGCTCAAATTTGTCAGTGCATTTTTCTCTTTCTGCCCACGTATGATATGTACTGCCCAACATTCTGGAACAACAGATACTGTAAAAGCGTTTCCTAAAGGTGACACTGTACAGGTACCTCTATAGGTTAAAAAGGTACATTGTATGAAGGAAACCTGAAAACCTACAAGACAAAATGCTAAAATTACTTGAAGGATATTTGGTTCTGTGTTCATTTCAGCAATTTCAAATCCACAGGAAGGCTTTAATGAGTACATGTACTAGGTGTATAGTACATGTACTTACCCGTACATCAGACAAAAAAACATGGTTTCTACAACTTACAAGCATTCTACTGTACATGGTTTCTTATGGTTGTACCTCTAGATGCTTACAATGTAAAAGATAAGCTTGAGTTCTGGTCATGCAATTACAATGTGAAAGAAACTGTCTCAAAGCAACAGGGAAAGGTCAATTAAGTAGCAAATGAAAATTAGTGTATACTATACTCCAAGGTCTTTAATTCATTAATTAAAAATTATATTAGCAATCAACTCATCTTTTTCAAAAAGCACACAAGCACTGCACACTGAAATGGGTATATGAACAAGTACAGAGTTACTTGGTCTACTCCCACTTTGTCTACTGTCCGTTTGGTCTCGTCCCACATTGTCTAATCCCATTTCGTCTAAAACCAGTTTGCCTAATAACCATTTGGTCTAATTGCTACTTAGTTACATTTACCATTCTGTCTAATTTCCAGTTAGGCTATGCCCATTTCGTCCAGTACCCTTTGGTCTAACACCACTTAGTCTATCTGATTGGACGAAATGGTAATAGACCAAAACAGACGAAATGAGGAAAACTAAGTAGATGAAGCGGCAATTAGACCATTTGATCATTAGACAAAATGACAATTAGCCCAAGTGGGCATTAGACAACGTAATGATTGGACCAAACGGCAATTAGACCAAAATGATAGTAGACTAAATGGGTTTATCCATGTTGGTGTTAGAAGACCTGACAATTAGACAACTGGCAGGAGACCAACAGGCTATAAACCATGTACATGATGCTACATGTACACACAAATGTTTGAGTTGAACACTCAAGCTGTTTGTCATATTCTAAATAGGAAACATTTGAAGAATAATCGCTTTCAAATAAACTGATATTTCAAAAAATTTACATCAAAAGACTGAGGAAGCAAAAAAAAAATATCTTCACTTCTTCCCAGAAAGTTTCTCTTTAATCGAAACAAATTGAATATGGGAAAGCCTGCTGGTTGCAACGGAATGTAAAATAAAGTGACATATGGCTTACGGTCCTTCTTCACAGATTTCATTAAAACTGCACAGAGTTAATGAAAATTGCGATGCACATTCATCATGAATGTGACACATGCATGTTCTCAACGTATCATGTGTAAAAAAAAAAAAAAAAAAAAAAAAAATCAGTTCATTACTTGCAGAAATAATCTAAATAAAGTGGAGTCTATGTTAGAAGGTAATTGCTTAAATTTTCTACACTAAAAATATTTTCTTTTATTTCAAAATATGATTTATATATCAATGCTTTTTATCATTTTTCAAAATTTCATTGCAAGATTTTTTCATCTCTATATCTTTTTTGAGGGGGGGGAGGGGGGGGGTCTAGGATCCAATTTGAAATTACCACACATAAAACATATGATCTACATGTATTACAGCTCTGTGCAACAGCATTCACAGGAATCTTCAAAAACTCTTTACAGTTTTCATTTTGCAACCTTGGCAGTTTACAGGGGGAAAAATGTACTTTTGAATTACATATGGGTACAACTATTCCAGATAAGATATTGATTCCACTCACAAAAATTGATAAGTGCAAATACAATTTAATAATACATGCTTGTTTTAACCCACAGAGGTATAGAGCTTTCTTGAGGTCTAAATTAATCATTTTCAATCCTCAAATTGGCAACAAATATTATTTTTTTCCACTCTTACATAGTTTGAAAAAGATAAATATGGATATAACATGAACCAGAATGAATTATAATTGTAAAATTTAATCAAACACTGCCAATTTGAACATGGAAAGAAGGATTATGTTACATTCACTGCATTGCCAATTTAGGGAGTGGAATGATTAGTTACAATTAAACTGCTCTAATTCGAGAAATTCACACTATACTGCATTGGGAATGGACACAAATTTTTCAGTGAATTTTTCTCTTTCTGCTTATTTATAATGTTTAGTGCCCAGCATTCTGGACCAACAGATACTGCAAAAGCATGTCCTAAAGGTGACACTGTACCTCTATGGGTTAAAGCATAAAATCTCTGACAATCTATCCATGCCTTGTTGAGGACATACATGTAGAGAAAGCAATTATCAACACTGGTGAAGATGATATGACAAACTATCACTCGAGGTGATCTGGATGTACATGTGGCTACTTACATGTATCTTTCCAAAGCGAAAGTGAGGAAAGATACATTCAGATTGCTAAGGGAAAAATAGTTTGTCTCATCACCTGAAACCAAAGGATGATTATTTGATTTATATCTTACACCATGAAACCATTTAAATGTACAAGAAAAAGGATATTTACTTCTCTGCGAGAAAGAAAAGTAATATTCACTTATTTCTCTATGGAGTACGGTTTTGGTTAGCTTCGAAAAGAGAAAGAGAGAGAGAGAGAGAGAGAAAGAGAGAGAATTGCCACACCACCGGCTTAGCAACTGATAGGCAATTGATAGTTCAAATTCATTAAGCCTGGCACACACTATTTGATCAGTCTGCGATCCGATTTTGGAAAAATTTGTTAAAGCATTTGACATGAACATTCGAACATGTGAAATCTTAATGATCAAAGTCGCCAATAGTCGTATGAATACAAAAATCAAAATTCCGGGCTACTGCGAGCCTCCTGTAGGAATAAAAGCAAACTTGATTCCGAATCGTAGTGAAAATCAGGTCGCAGTCAGATCGTAAAGGGTGCGGGGCGTTTAAGATGCAACGCACTTTAATTTCACGTGTACTCAAAAATACTGATAACGCGTTTCGACTCTATGGACTGAAGAGATCAACAAAACATAAAAGCACTATCACCATCGAGTGCAACGAACGTTTCTACTTGCATGATATATAGGCAAAACTACTCTTTATCATGTAGTTAACTTTAGACCAATCCTACAGCAAGATTCTTAATAGGTGGAATATAATTTGACAAACAAGAAGTGCTAGCAAATTAAAATCAAATTTCACCTTGATGTCCAATGAGATGATGGACTATTTTTACAGTGTAGCCAGCAGGCAGCTGAATCTATTGGATGTGGCAATATTGATGCATGCGACAAGGCCACCAAGACAAGTTCATAATTGCATCCCAGGAACACCTTATTGACTTCAGGGACCTAACCACAGCATCCATTCCATCAATAACCACTGATAATTTGTTTCCTCCTCAATCCAACTCCCTCTTACACCCTCAAATCATGTCTTTGAGATTTGAAATTATCACAAAAATATCCATCACTTCCTTCACCTCTCCTCTGCCTTACTACACAAAACACTGTCACTTCCATCCTTCCCTCTCTCCTTCCTCCCTCTCTCCCCCCACCCTCCTTCCCTCTCTCTCTCTCTCTCTCTCTCTCTTTCTTGGTTTGATGTCGTTTGGCTTTATTTTCTGGAATAACAGAATATAAACAAACACAAACATACACATAAACAAACAGAAATAGTGTGACAATCAAAAGTGAAATACTTGATCTGATCCAAATACATTTCGTTGATTTGTACTACCCCACCCCCCTTGCCTTAGTTCTCTCTCTCTCTCTCTCTCTCTCTCTCTCTCCTCCATTAATCTTCCTTGAGTTACTTCTACCCATACAGCTGACAGCTGAATGCAAATTTATGGTAAAGCAGCAAGATCAAAACCATTTATACATCCCAGAGGTGAAAGGCCCATGGACATGTTATCAAGTTTAAATGTACATGTAATTTGTATGAAAAGTCAGATACTGCTTGTAGATTCACCATAAATCCTACACAGTGTAAAGGTCAATGATTTAAAATTATCCATAAATCAAGTTAAAAATGGGTATCCTCAATCCTGAGCCAGGAAAGCCTCAAAACATTTGAAGATTTCCTAAAATTAAAAGTGCATAGAAAAAATGACTAATTAGTGCATAGCAGAACACCTATAAACATGATTGAGCAATAATTCAGGTTTTGGTTTTTCTTGATTATCTTGGTGACCTAATACTTGGGAGAATTTCTAAGGGAATTTTTATAATATCAAAAAGACTAGATGAACCCTCTACCACACACGGTCGAAATTTATGCCTCCGTCATTCCATATCGGAAATGTATGGCACATTCATGTTGATTATTTTCATTTATACAATGACATCTTTGACCTTGACCACTGACCTTGTGACGCCCAAATCTAATGAGACCATCACCCTTTCCATATACATACATGAGCCAAGTCTGAAGTTGAACCGTCGTCACAGAGTTAATTTATCGCAAGAACAAGCAAGTTTCATGTATATAACGACCTCTATGACCTTTGACCTTTGACCTTGAGACCCCAACATCTAAATAAGATCATTGTCCCTCCCATATGCATACATGAGCCAAGTTTAAAGTTAATCCGTAAAATGGTTGTGTAGTTATCGCGAGAACGAACCATTTCTATGTACATAATGACCTCTATGACCTTTGAACTTTGACGTAGAGACCCAAAAATCTAAGCAGATCATTGTCCCTCCCATATGCATACACGAGACCAAGTTTGAAGTTGATCCATCAAATGGTTCTTAAGTTATTGCGAGAACGAAAGCAGGACGAACGGACGACCGGAAAACATAATGCCTCCGGCAACCACCTACGGTGGGCTGAGGCATAAAACTGGTGTTATTTTTTTTAAAGAACTAAACAAAACAAAAAAAATGGAGTTTATAACATATGTCACACTCATATTGACTCAATGTACCAGCCGATTATTCCTATATGTTGCATTTTCTTTAAAGCAGTATGATATAAGATTGTCTGAGTTATAGTCATTTAAACAGAAACTTACCACTTGGTCAGATGTGAAATCAATGTACCCGGGCAGGATTAAAAAGTCACTGCAAAGAAAATGATAGAAGAAAAAGGGAAATCAATTTCATGAACTCAGATGTAAAATCACATCATAAAGCCTTCACACCCAACAGAGTGGGGGGTGGGGGCAGGAAGGGGGTTTAACTGTTATGTAACACACATTAATGCAAAGTAAGGCCTTTCATTTTTTAGCAACAAAGGAACATACCTGTACATAAATGTAAATTAAAAGAAAGGGGAAAATGGAACCGGCACAAGAGCACACAATACATCTCGGACTCTCAATCGCAGAGGGAATGGGAAGCCATTCTCCAGAACTTTGCATCCGTACATGTAACCTGCTCCATCAGTTTCCTTCCACCAAAAGAACACACATTAAAAGAAGTGGGGAATTATGGAAGGCCATCCCTGTCATTAAAGCCAGCTAGCTGACGCATGCTCCAGCAACCTTATGTATGCTCGAACAACCTTATGTGAGCTTATTTGACCAATCACTGCGCTCGATTTATGTGCTAAGCACGCGTATGCTATTATCATACGTCAGCTTGTAGCATACATGTACGTATGGTACTTCGGGAGTTGAGCATGCATATGCTAATATCACACGTCAGCTTAAAGCACACGTATGCTCAGTAGAATACCATGTGTATGCTATAACCGGTCGTGTGATGCTTAAAATCTGAATCGAGCTCGCTGATTGGTCAATTAGCTCACACAAGGTTACAAATTAGCTTACGTCAGGTTGCTGGAGCATACGTAAGGTTGCTGGAGCAAATATCAGCTAGCTGGCATTAATGGCAGGGATGGCCTTCCATAGGGAATGGTACAGGCACATGAGCATATCCATCGTGAAAGCCTTCTTCAAAGAACTTGCGCATCTCTGACCTGCTCCATTTCATCACATCATAATATTCATGCTGTGGCATCCCAGACACGAGCCGTTTTCTCACATATTCCTGCAGTCTCCCTGCAATGTTCTCTCTCTCTCTCTCTCCCTCTCAATCATTTCTTCAACCAAGGAACTAATTTTCTTACACCTCTCATCTGGCTTTTCATTTTTAATATAATATAATTTGTTTGTTGAAAGCAATATTTTAATCAACTAAATGGTTTGGACATCATGCAGACCAAAAATACTAAACATTGCAGCCCAAATGTTGAATTACTCTCAGTTTACAACAGTCAACAACAACAAAAATGAAGAAATAAACATACAACATCAAAATAATAGGAATACACTTAAAGATAATACTGAATATGACTAAAAATAGGTCTAAAGTTAAGAATACACGTGATATCATATGTTATATGTAATATTCCAATTTTTCCATATAATTGACTTAAACATGCACACACCATAGCTTCAGTGGCATTCCATGCACAGCACTTGCTTCAGTTCCTGCACATCTAAAAAGGTTTGTTGGACTGTTCATGTTCATGACTAAGTCTCATTCTATTCAAAATCAACAACAAATCATTAAAAAACCCTTCAAGAACTTAAACAACATCATGGTTCAGGAAACCATCAATTCACTGGCATGCACACATTTGCAAGCAAATTCATGGAAGAAGGAAACAGGACCCAAATGGCAATGCATGTAAGATTTAGCCTGGAAAGGGTCTGTAAAAGAATTTTTTTAAATGGTAATACTACTCTCCACAGAGCCTGGCAATTTTTTCCTATCTTGTTAGCATACATGTACATGTAGATTAGCAGCCTTCTTTGGTACCCACGAGAGCCTCCAGAGAAAACCCCCTTTCCCAATAACCAGCTTCTTTCATCTTCTTGTAATCATAGGAGAATAATATTTGAATGCCATCTCATCACCTAAAATTTACAACTATCACCAAGATGATGCGAGATTTTAGCAAAATAAAAAACCCACCCTCAAAATATCTTGCATACTGTACTCAACATAAAATCTTGGAATTTGCCCCATAAATTTCCATTGCGATCAAAGACCAAAAAAATGACCCCCAACACGTCCAGGGCTTAAATTAATCCAAGGCCACCAAGGCCATGGCTGTGGATGCCCTTTTGATTGGCCTCAATGCCCCTCTCATTGGCCTTGGAGATTTTTTGTGCCCTTTCTAATTCTTCCTATTTATGCTGTAATGTAGGAATGTGCCCTACAGAAAAGTGGCCTTGCCCTAAAATTATTGAAATTTAAGGCCTGCACGTCTGTCATCAAATGTCATCAAATCACATCATACTCAACTTCTATTAAACAACAAAAATGCGAGCAGGCAGCGCATGTCAAAAACTCCCAGGAGCGACAGAGCGTGGCCCACTTGCATCGTGGTGTTGTTTGGGTGAGAATCCACAATATTTGGGGGTTTTTTAACCAAAATATTGCATTTTCATCGAGATACTTGAGGTATGGGATGGGATGGTGTTTATATATTCTTTTCTTATGATTAGATGATCTACAACTTCAAGAAGATGAAACTCGTTTTTATACATGTATGCTACTGCAATACACCATGTAGGGCAATGGAAGAGGGTTTTCTAGACTTTGAAGCTCTCTCCAATACTGATACTGCTTTCACACCAAGGTACGGTCGCTGCGACCGATGAAATCATAATGTGAAAGCATTCCATCGGTCGCTGCGACCGATCGTTTTGGTCAAAAACGATCGGTCGCTGAGTACGGTCGCGACCGATGCAAGCTAGATGTGAAAGCACATCGTACTCAGCGACCGATCGAAATGCAATGACCCCCATAAATGCCTATGCACTATCTCTACTTCCGCTTCCGGCTAGGTCAGCTATACAGCGACCGATCGCTCTGTGCCTGACCAAATTTTGACGGAGGTGTGAAAGCACGTCCGATCGGTCGCTGGGTACGGTCGCAGCGACCGTACCTTGATGTGAAAGCAGTAATAGACATATAATAAATTTACTAGACGAAAAGCAGTACACGCGGATATCATTACGTGAATGACATTAGGCCCCGCCTCTTTCGGATCATTTGAAGGGGCCGATAAGCACCCATTATCGCCATGATATCGATAACACTGTTGCATTATTCATATCTATTGCACGTATCAATTTTATTGTGACACTTTGATTTAATGCGCATTTATTGTGCATTTATTGCGCATGTTTTTAACTGATGGGTGTGATGTTTTAAAACATGCACAAAAGCACGCTACTCCTTGGAATCATCTTACTACATGTAAATGAATTATTCATTTTTGATCATGAATACTGATGGTGCTTAGGTCGGCCTTCTAATGAAACTGGACAAAATGGCGGAGCTTTAGGGGCCTGCTACAATACCCCCCCCCCCAAAAAAAATGCTTTATTGACATTCATCCGTCATAATTTTCTCCACAAATCAACTTTTGAAAATGTAGAATCAAGATATAGAGTCTGAAATTTGCATAAACCAATGATTCTTGTGACTTTCAGCTACTGCAACCAAAGTGCGTAGCTTTAGGTCCCCCCATCATGCAAACAATATTTGGAAAGAGTTCCATATGTACCCCCGCTAACAAAAAAATGAAGTTCAGAGACACCGTATTTTCCACTGTTTTCTTCTCAGCTCTTTGTTTTTTCTTGACTTACTATGCCTGCCGACATGACTCGAACCCGGGACATCTACCTCTCAAGACGCCTTACCTATCGAGCTGGCGAGAGATCGCTGGAAGTGAAGGGTACTAGAGTATGTGCTCTTGTGGGCGGCCATCCCCTGTGAGCGGCCGGTGGTGAATAAAAACTAAAAATTAAAAAAATATTTTTGATATCCCTTCAAAAATTACCTTGGACAGTCTCAGGTAGGTTCTAGTGCACCAAAATTGCAAAAAACATACTCAGCGAAAGCAGTAAGCATAATGAGTCTCACTGAATATCATTAGAAGTCGACACCACCAGTCACTGACTGAAAAATGGCAGTTTCTTAACTTTTAAGTTAAGAAACTTTGACATACTTAAGCCAATACTTAAGCTTTATTTGTTCAATTTGATAACTGATTTGATTTTTATTTAAGAGAATGAAGTTCATGGTCCATATTTTGCTGCAGAAATTCTTATTTATACCACCAGAGAAAAAGTTGCATGGGGGTGGCCGCTCACCAGAGCCATTTTTCAAGATGGGTCCTGTGAGCGGCCACCCTATGTAAAACGTGCACAAAATGCAGGTTTTTGTAGGAGATTGTACTCTGCCTTCATTTTTTTGTCACGGCATTTGGTAGATCATCACTTTTGACAGATTTTATGGGTTTCTACACAGTACTATTACTTTTCATAAAGTATTGGTGTGTAAAGCATGAAATTCAATATTAATTTTGTTTACTTCGTCACAAATATGGTGCTAAATGCTCGCCAAATGATAGGCGGCCGCCCACAGGGGTAGGGGTGGCCGCACACAGGAACCCTAACATCGTTTTGAAAATGGACACTACTGACCACATAATTGGTCAATAATTTTAAGTTTGCCCTCGATTCAATTAGCAGGTATTTGGACTCTGCATTGATGGTATTGAACTATGTGTTAGTCTTTGATTAATAAATATAATCCACAAATTCCCTTTAAGCGGCCGCACACCAGAGCCGGTACTCTAAATAAATCGATGTCTAGGTGAAATGCAGTTTACGGGTAAGCTCTTAATACTGACGGAATAAACCCATATTTCTTAATTTTAGCATATTTCCATGTTCAGTATTTGATATTATGATTAGACCTATCATTCCAAGTCATAATCATATCCTTATATTTTTTTTTCAATTTTGGTGGGGGTACATACAATGGAACTCTCGCCCGGTATTTTAACTTTAGTCATCTGCTTGCCGATAAGTTGAGAATGAAGAGAGAATATTGCTTGTAGATCTAACGTTAGATCCATAGGTCTATAAGTTTATTATAACTTCCACTGCCTAAATAAATGCTAAAGCAAAATTCAACCTTAACCATGTGAACATTTACCAGATGGTATGTCATGTATGTTCACAGGCAGTTGTTCAATCATGTAGAATTTGTGATCTTATTTGATTAGTGAGAGTAATGGACCTGATCTAATTGCTGAATTAACACTAAATTAATTTGGTAACACTATCTTATATTGTATTTTGAAAGTGTAACTGCACAGTGCTGCATTGTCATTCATGCTTGTCCCCGGGCTTGTCCATTTTATAGCTGATTCCTCTTCTGGATCCAACAAAGTTACAAAAACGTGTTGCACGCGACGACGACACAACATGTACAAACAACATCATGTTTTTATAAAAACTCACTTGTAAGTAAGGCCGTCACCACCACCAAACAGCTGTTCTCCCGATAAACCATCTTCGACTGGTGGTTCCATCGCACCATTCATCAATTTCACTTTCTTAGACATTGCCAGAACGGAATTTTACATCAAGAAAGGGTCCCAAAAAACACTTCTCCGAGAAAAAATTACGCTGCGAGGTAGCGTTAGTACTCGTCTTCGGCCGATTGTAGTGCTCCCCGTGAATATATGCATGCGCATCCAGCATGCATGCAATTCGCAAGCAACGCAAAGATCTAGCGACGGGGTACGGTATACGGCCGCGGTATAGTACGAGCGAGCTGCACTGGCGCTATAGCCACGCACGCGCGCCTCGCCTGTAGTTCTGTGCATGTGGTTAAGTCTGTGCAATGTTGCAATCATAGGTTGCAATAATTATGCATTCAGCATGCATACACGTGCTCTATTATAGCTTAGCGCGCTACCATGACCAATCAAAGGAGGGAAACAAGGATATGCTTATGAATATTCAACATGTATTGTCAACCGTGTTGATTATGCGATGATGACGACTATGATATTGGTGGTGATGATGATGACGAGGGTGGTGGCGATGATGATGATGATGATGATTATGATGATGATGATGATGATGGTGATGATGATGATAATGATGATAATAATATTGATGATGTTGCTAATGATGATAATTATGCTAATTGACAGCATTGCTATGGCGGCTGGTTCCTCCAACACTATGCCTCCAACATGATTTGGCGCTTTTTTGCCTATGATCTGGTACCAGGCGCGGTTCTACAGGGGTGGGGGGGGGGGGGGGGGCTTTGGAGGCTCACCCCCCCCCCCCGAAAGAAAAGAAAAACAAATTTGGACGTATAGGCACAATTTAAAAAAAAATAGGGTAAGAAATGGAGTTCCAATATGGTTATACTATAGGATAGGTTAAGGTTTTCTATGCTTGGCCCATGGTTGAATTGTTAGTGTAGCACCTTCAAGTCCTGAAGTAGCCTTTTTAAGCAATGAAGACGGATTAAAATAGAACAGAGAAAATTTGAACGAAATCGGACACGGAACAAGAAATTTTGGCTAAAACTCTGCATATTTTTGACACTATATTGATGGCATCATTTTGTGAATAACTCAAGTTCAGGTTTTATTTCCAATATAACACAAGACATATTTTTTTCTTCTTTTAAACAGAAATATCTGTTTAAAACTCTAAAACTCTAAATGTTACACACAATTAAACTTTTTCGTTTTGCTTATAAGATCTGCACATCTTTTTAAGCCAAACTCAAGCGGTTCTCAATCCATAACATTTGAGATAAGAAGGAAAACATGTGTTTTCAAGATAATAAAGAATATATGTGTACAAAACATACTGATGGTTTCCCACAAATTTATAAGACCAATAGCAGTAGTGTCAAAATAGAAAATTTCAGATTTCGCTGATGTAGCTTATGCTTTAAAAACTACACTTGACTTGAGGATATTGGTTTCCTTACAGCTGCTGAGTTATTCAGAGGTCGGCCCAATTAGATTTACATCTGAGATTAAGATCATAATTTTACTTTTCAAAAGCACTTTCCTTTTACTTACTTTGAAGTATCACATCTCGTCTCGTCTTTTCAAATTTTATGAACTCTTTTTGCTATAATAACTTGATACCCCTTGCTTCCAGCCTTTGGAAATGAGAGTCAACGGGTTAACTTGAGGACGGTGCACATGTTTCTGGCTGCCTGTTAGTCAGGACTTTGATATATCAGAGAATTTCGGTGAAAATGCAACTGAATGATTTTCAAGAGAGAGAGAGAGAGAGAGAGAGAGAGAGAGAGAGAGAGAGGGAGAGACGGTGCGTGTACATATAGGTCTGGGTCCCACTGCATCATTTTTTTCTCATAATTTTTGTATATCTCTAATTTGTGCGCGCTATGGTATTGTTTTTAGCGCTCCTGAATATTCTCTATTATTATTATTATTATTATTTTATTATTATTATTATTATTATTATTATTATAACGTCTAAAACATAATGCTGAAGTAGTCGACGTTTATATAATCATTTTTATTATCACATATCTTAAGTAGCAATGTTTTCAAAGGCTTTGCACTGCTTTGAAGTTTTCAATAATATAATCTTTATGATTATTTTTAAGGGAGAATGAAACCCTGAGGAAAATTCCATCAAAATTGGTTACGAAATGAGGTTATGAAAGTTTGAAAAGTGTCAATGTGCTTTCCATGGCGATCCTCAAACTGGCAATGTGTACACAAGGTTTCATATTTTCCCCATTATCTCTCAAAGGTGCAGCTTGTCTCCTTCTTAGCCATGCATGTGTTAGATATATAGGCCTATCATTGGGAGCCTGAGACAATGTTGAGTTCATCTTGAGAGATAATGGAGAAAATATTAAATTTTGTGTACAAAACATATTGAGAGTTGTCCTAACCAGGTCCTAACCCTGCCACTTTGAAGCAACATTGCCAACTTGAGGATCGCCATAAAAAAGTAAATAGAAACTTTTCAAACTTTCATAATTTTCTCATTTCGTAACTGATTTGATGGAATTTTTTAATAATTGCTTCCTAGCTGTATCCTCTCTATTCAAATAATAACTGTTACATTTATATAGTGCTTATTCGTTTCTAAGCGCTGTGCATGTAATTATTATCCCCGGTCATTGCATTCAATCCATTCACATAAAGTGCACTATCTCCACTCCCTGGGAGTTTTCCGGCAGGGCCAGGGCGCCATTTTCAATTCAAGCGTACACATGCCAATCTGAGTACATTGATGTTCGCATCCTACCGGGCACCCAATGGGTGGAGAGTGGCAATTGTGGAATGTCTTGCCAAAAGACGTTAGTTCCGGGCCTGATTCGAACCTTCAGCCCTTTGATTGAGAGTCAAATGAATGAACCATGATCACAGCACCTCCAAAAAAATATTTCCCCAGGGTTTCATTCTCCTTTAAATGATATATTACTCGTGCTCATGTGGTTTTTCATATGCGCGCTCTGGAATCCTTTATCGTCCTACATAGTCAGGAGAGTGAGGGATGTGCATGGCCGTACGAAGCGGGGGGGGGGGGGGGGGGGGGGGGGGAGAGGGCAGTTGCCCCCAGATATTTATAAGACTTACATTCTTTTGCTGAAAATTTTCCAAAATTCCACCAAAAGTGTCCACCAGACCCTTGAATTCCAATTTTAAAAATGTAAGAGGGCCCCCCTTGACCAGCTCGGTCGCTTCGCTCCCTTGCTTGCATGTTTCTTCAAACATTTTTCAAATTGTCCCCCCCCCCCGAAAAACTTCTGTGTACGTCCCTGGGGAAGTGCAAATGTGTAGATAGTAGGGCCTAGGGAGAATCCAGGAGTATGTTTTAAAAAATTGACCAGAGGGGCACAAGATTCTGCAATAGGGCATGCAAACTATAAAAAAAAGAACATAAAAAGAAAAACAACAAGCAGCAATAAGAGCAGAAAAGGTCATCACTATTTTGTATCCTTTTTATTCCTAAATTCTCTGGCAATCAAAAAGGGGATAAATATTTCAAAAGGCCTTCATTTCACCGGGTTGCATGGAAATTCATCAAAAGGATGCACCCCCCCCCCCCGTACTTGTATGAGGCTTTTTATTATTTTTTCTAAAATCTTTGTTATCTGTTTCTTCTTTTTGAAATTACAGTCGATTCCAAATCTCAAGGTCCTGTATTATCTTTTTTTATTTTTTATTTTTTGCTATAGATCTCACAGAAATAGAAGACGTCTTCTATTTTAGATCTAGATCTAGAGTCTAGTCTAGTTTCAAATTGGCAACAATATTAACTATTCATTTATTCACAATGGCGACAGACGGTGAGTCCATCAATTATGTATTGTCATGTTGCAAGTAATAGATCATGCATTAATCTGTAACTTTTTTATTATGGAATTCACAAAAAATTAGATTCGCATATAATGTTACTGATAGAAGAGGTAGTCGTGTAAAGGCTGAAATTTGGGAACACTTCTGCCGTACCCGATTTTGCGTTGTCCCACACGAAAGATTTGACGTTAGTCGTAGCTCCCACAGGGCTACATTGGTAATTGCTAACTGTTGTTAGGCTGCCTTTCACGAAACCGTCATAAGTCTAAGTTCATGAACAACCCATAGAAACGCGTGTTAATTCTACAACATGCGTTTCAATGGGATGTCCAAGAAGTTAGACTTATGACAGTGTCGTGAAATGCAGCCCTGAGCTGTGCAAATTTCGCACCGGATGACTGAAATTCAATTCTACTAGCCTACAGTCATAAAATCACTCACAAATATTAAATCAAGTGTCAGAAACCTGTTTCTAAGTCTGTCCTGTGCTGTCTTCACGTATTTTTCCAGAAATGCTCTATTTTATGACAAATTCACCACCAACACTTACTGTTATTCTCGCACTGCTTCTTCACAATTGATTTGCTGCATGCTAGCGCTAGCGCTAACGCATCAGACTGAAGATATAGAGTCTAGACTGAAATTAGCTTCTTCTTCTTCTTCTTTTGTTATATGGTAATGGCAATCAGTCATATTTGACTATTGTTGCCAATGATATTATAAATAAAGAATTCACTTCAGTATTTCTTTTTCTCTCTTTATCTCTTTCTTTATAAAGTTTGAAAAGTCTCAATTTACTTTTTATGGCGATCCTCAAATTGGCAGTGTTGCTTCAAAATGGCAGGTTTAGAAGCCAACTCTACATGTTTTGTAAACAAAGTTTATTTTGTCCATTATCTTTAAAGATGCTGCTTGTCTCTTTGTGAACTCAACATATGTGTCAAATACATTTTCCCATGATACATCTTGAGCTAAGAAGGAGACAAGCTGCACAGTCTTTGAGAGCTAATGGGGAAAATACGAAAAATTTGTGTAAAAACATATGGAGAGTTGTCCTTCTAGACCTGCCATTTTGAAGCAACATTGCCAATTTGAGGATCACCATAGAAAGTAAATTGAGCCCTTTCAAACTATCATTTAACTTTCTCATTTTGTAACCGATTTTGATGGAAGTTTTTAAAAATTGCTTCTCTTTATCCTCTCTTTTCATTAAAATAAATTTTCCCCAGGGTTTCATTCTCCTTTAAAGAAATCTTGCCAATATTTTATTTAAGATGGAGATCAAACATTAAATTCAAAGAATATGCCAAATCATCTTAATCAATAAAAATTCTTATATGTGAGGAAAATCAGAAATTCACTCGTACTTTAGCGTCGATGCTAGTGTTAGTTCTATATGAGCTATGGATGAATTGGGTCAGCATTCAATAGTAAAAATGTTCAATAATTCCTTTTAAGTCTCTTCAGTGCTGTAGCACAGTAATTCATAAATTGTTTAATTGTCTCCACTTCTGAGAAGATCAAGAAATTATTTCTCTTACTCCTAAATTTTTTCCCTTTGTGAATCGTGATATTTTCTTCATTTTTGATATATGCAGAAGAAGTTATCCGGAAGAGGCTCCTAATTGAAGGAGAGAGTGGCGGAGATGACAGGAGAATAAGTAATCTGCTCAAAACTTTCATCAAATGGTGTCATGCAGATCAGAGCAAAGAAGAATGGTTAGTTTTTTGTTGCTGTTGAGGGTGTCTTTTTGTTTGTTTGTTTGTTTTGTTTGTTAGTTGTTTTTTGTTTTTGTTTTTGTTTTTATACTCTTTAATTAACCATTATCCATGAAATTGCTTACATACTAGATGAAAATTTAGTCTTTGGGAAATTACAAAACTATATCAGATAATGAGATGCATATATTTAAAACAGGAGCTGTGGAAGCTGGGGGACTGCCGCCCCCCCCCCCCCAATTTCGGATAAAAAGGAAAAAAAGGAAAAACAAAAGAAAAAGAAAAAAATATGAATTATAAAACTTAATAACTAAATTGCTCATAGGCTCTGGAAACCGTAAAAACCAAAGGGCTTCAGGGGGCTCCATCCTCTGGAACCCACCTGTTTAGGTGTTAGTGTCCCCCCCCCCCCCCCCCCCTCCCACTAAAAAAAAAAAACAATTCACAGCCCTTGTGAAAATGTCAAAGTTCATGAATACAGACAAGACTAGCTAGCAATGTATAGTACCATGATGAATCAAAGACTAAAATCACTGTCAACATGCATGTTAGGGCACTGGCATTTAACCCCCTCTTACCTGTAGAAGACAGTCTTACTAATAGTTGTGTGTTTGTAAGTATGATTCTCACTTTTCAGTTATAAAATGGTCTAACTAAATGTGACCCTCCAGCACAAAACGACCAATAGGTTGGAAATTTGACATTTTGACGTGTTTTGGCATAGTTTGAAAGCTTGGACTCTGAGCTTGTGTATGATGTGTAACTTACCTTCTCAAAACCACACAAACCTTTTGAATAACAATGAGAATGAGAGCTTGTCAGATGGGCTAATCACCAGAATAATAGAGAAAACAGAATGTACAGATGAGTGACCATTGAGGAGTGCCAAACTGGTGTCCTATTTTCTGTCTTGCTAAAAGGTTGAATAAGAATTCCCAGGTATTAACTGTGAAGGGATTATCAGATTAGGCTCAATCTTTGAATAGTTTCAAAAGATATATATTGGTCTCCTTGTTTATATTTTCAAAGCCACAGAGTGAATAACTTTTAAGTTATGTGTGCATGTAAATGTGAAGTTTTTAACCTGCATGCTGGCATACTTTCATTTCAGAATTCTTCCAAATGGTAATTTTAAATCAAAGATAAAACACATTTCTAGACTGCATTAAAGATGGCTTCCAAATTTGGTCAGATGGTAGATGAATAAATGAGCTATTAGAAAATATGAAAAAACTGAAATCAACTTTTCATTCCCAAGCCCTCTAACTTAGCTCTTTACTTTAAAACTCCCAAGTGCTGCGACTTAGTCGTTTAGTGGTGGAGGGTCACAGATACCATACTTGTTAGGCAGGTGGGATGCTATTATTTAGTTAGATATTTCTTTCTGTCTGTCTTTCTATATTTGTTTGTTTATTAAAATTCATGTTTATTTGATTAAAATTGAGGTTTATGTAGCAAGAAATAATTGTGGCTTAATTCATGGTGAAAAGTGCATTCGAAGTATTCTTGAATTCACAACTTTCTAAGTGTTAAAGAGATTTAAAGTCTGGGAGGAGGTGACAGATAATTTGTGAGCTTTTGCAGTCTTCTGAATTTAGTCTTAATATAGTAGAAATGCCCCCTGAAAAGGATTACTTTCCATGTCCACTTAATTATTTGAAATATGACAAGAAGTGGCTTGAGTGCAGGAGCCGCGGAGTGTTTTTCAAAGTGGGGAGACTGAGCATGCGAACAAGCATAATCATTGCCACGTTATTGTATAGAGGCCAACGTGTCTACTCAAAAAAGTGGGCCCCCCGCCCCCGCTCCACGGCCCCTGTAGTGTTCTGCCCAAACATTTGTGTGCAGTCTCATATATATATACACATGTATATCCATTACTGTGTGTAGTGCAGGTGCTGGTTCAACAAGACTAAGTTGCTTTTTAAAAAACATTTATGGGTGTACATCATTTTCATTTGCAAATTAATCACCTTTTCCAATTGCTTTGAAACAGTTTCTTTAACAATAACAGATTTACAGTCTTTGCTGCCTCCACCTTATGAAAGGCGCACAGTCGCTCTCTAGCTTATCCATGCCACTCCATGCCCTCTCCTTGCCTGCTGTCAGAACATCCACAGTGGACAGAAGTTTCTTTCCAACCGCTGTCCGCTTGTGGAACTCCCTCCCTGACCATGTTGTAGGAATGTCTCAAATGTTGGACTTCACGCTTTTAAATGCAGAGTGCAGGGATACCTCCTTAACCTAACATGATATGATCTTATTATTTAGAATTTGTGTAGTTTGTTAATTTGTTCAACAATATAACTAATTATTAGTTATTTAGAAAAGCAGTGAACTATTTGATTGGCCCACTGGAGCTCCGAGTCTGCTGCCCAGCATATTTATTGATTTCATAAATGTCTGGTGAGGCTATTGTTCACTTTTGCACTATATATACAAAAATAATTACATGACCAGAAGTTTGAGAACTCAAATCTGTCTTTAACTTAAGTTTATTGATGTTTACTTTTTTTTTGCGTCAGCACTGCTACATACCAGAAGATGCTGATGATGCTAAGTCAGGTAGACTTTGCTATGGAAAGGACGCAGCTGATTCATCAAATGAATATCAGGGAGATGGCCAACTATGAAGAACTCTACTCAACTATTGGTATGTCCAATAAATGTAACACAAAGCCAGAGAGCTCTAGTAAAGGAACTGCATTTTGAAAGAGTCTAGAAGGCTAAGAAGGCCTGGGAAATTAAAACCTGGTATAGAATGCATTGTTTGTCTGCTCAGTTAACCAATCATTTGAATCGGTGTTTCTCTATTTCTCAGGATTCACTGCTATATCAAATGCTCATAAGATATAACACAAATTGAGGGGAAAAAAATATCAAGTTCTTTGGTTATGAAAAATACAGTAGTGCTTACAATATGCTACATCATCCTGTATTATCTTTTGCGGTACCTTTTGCCCAGTAATTGCTGATCTTCAGAGGAAATTTCCCAAGTGTTTTTCCACTGATGTGAAAATCATTTTGTTTTCAAGTTTTTTTTAATTTTTCGTGTTATTGTTTTGAGATTTATATTTTAATGAATTGAATTCTTATTAGTCTTAATCAAGACCATTGTATAGAATTCACAAAATGAAACAAGATTGTTCAACTTTGTTGTTTGCATGACAATGCTGTGAATAAATCAAGAACGCAACATCAAGGACGCCCACCAACAGATAGCTGCTTGCAAGACTGAGCTCCAGGATGCGAAGAGAGAGAGAAAGAACCGACAGGAGTATGACACACTGGCTAGGGTCATCCAAAAACAACCCGACAGGAAAGAAACCTTGAAGTAAGATGTTTTTTATTCTTTTTTTTTCTTCTTTTTTTCTTGGTTTTTTTTTCTGTGTTTTTTTTTCTGAATATATCTCATGGTGCACCATCTAGTAGTTTGCAGGCACAAACTCTGGTCTCTCGAAACAGTTCTGAGTAGGAAACTAAGGCAAGTTGATGGGAATTGTGTGCTGCAGCTGCTCCACAGCCACTAAGCACATGGCCTAGGCTTCTCTCAAGACCCAAATATAATTTAGGAAAGTGTCAATTAGGGTCTGTGCCTGCAGTCTACACATGCAGTGAATGGAAACTGCCCTACTTTGACAAAAAGAAGTATCGCTGATTTGCATAAATTTGGTATTTTTGTCATTGTAGTTTCACAAAAGTTTGCAAAACTCATGAAATGCATTCCTGAGTAAATGCTTGGGATCGGGATAAACACATATTTTTTTACAGTTTTTTTTTTTTGGTTGTTGTTGTTGAAAATTCCCATTTTCACCAATAGGTGAAGGATGTATGACACCTGCTCGAGTAAAGGCTTGTTCAGATATGGCATCACAAACCCCATGACAAATCCCCGCAACATTTTTTTTTTTTGTCACCTGGCTGCAAAAAGCTGTTGACCCATCAAATTCCTAAGAAGTTAGCCCAAAATATGTTGTCATGAGTTTGTCTGCGCAACTTTTGATAAAACTCTCTTTTGAGAGTTGAAATTCCTACTTTCAGTAGCCCAAATAAAGCATTAATGCATGTTCATTAACATGAGTGTGGTGGTTAGTTGCACCATATCTGAACACTAAAAATGTTGCGGGGATTTTTCGTAGGGGTTGTCGCGCCATATCTGAACAAGCCTTAACATTTCCTTTGCAGTCATTCTTCAAGAAACAAATTCCCACTTTCAATAACCCTAACCCTAAACTTTACCTAAAATCTTCTCATCTTTCACATAATAAAGCCCAGAGAAAATGTAGCTCCTAACCTTTAATTGGGAGAGAATACATTCCTTGTGAGGTTACTATGTATCATGTTATTCCAGCCATATTTTGAAATTACACATGTGCTTCTGACCTGCTTGGCTAGTGAAGCAGAAAGCAATTTCATGCATGTTGAAGAAATTAAATTTTGTTATCATCTTACCGATTTAGAAATGTTGGATTTGACACTCAGGAACAGTCGATGTTTGTTCATTTTTTTTTCTTTTTGTTTTTGTTTTTTTTTCTGTGTTTTTTTGTTGTTGCATAAGCTATTTCTCTATCTCTTCCTCATTCTTTATCTCCTTTTATCGTTAAGTTCATATATCAATACCGGTTAAATGATTGATTATTTTGAAAGCCTTCCAGATGAAGAATTGTTGCAGTGTAGTTTATTAGTCACCAGACTGTAGATAACATATTGTGCAGTTCTAATGTCAGCAGGGACACTAATGTCCCCCGATTCTTGTTTCTTTTTTTTTTTTAATCAGTGTATAATGTAATCTTGTCTCCAATGCATGAACTTGTACTAGTAATTGACCTGCTGAATTTTAAAAATAAAGTTTCCCTCTCTGTTTTCCAATCAGCAAACTGAAAGAGCTTGATAAGGATCTTGGTGAATTAAACAGTACAAAGGAATCTCTGGAACAGAAGGTAAGATCTCCTGAATTGGAATGGAATACCTAAAGACGGCAGCAAAAGAGAAAAAGCAGGGGAGGACTGGGAGCGATTTAGCTCTGGAAATTTCTTAATGTGGTCCTATCACTAGAAAGATTTTTTTCACTCGATGCTAGTATACTATCAAACTTGCATTTGTTGTTACTATATTTGACCTACTTATCGTGAACAAATGAGTGCGAATTTGGCAGCTTAATCATGAGCAAGTGTGCTTGAGCCAAGTAGTTCATGTTGAGTGATTGAACAAGAATTTGGCAACCCATCATGAGTGAGTGAACATGAATTTGGTAATTTATGGGTGAATCATGAAGGTGTATCAGTACCTTGAGCACTCTGCATAATTGATATGATGCTTTACAATTGGTCATTATTATTGTTATTATTATTATTACTATTATATCACTTTTCATTTGTTCATAGCTGGAGGATAGGAAGAAGCAATTCCATGTACTTATCAGTGCAATCCATGAGCTTCAGAGGATACTTGACAGTAAGTAGATAATTACCAATGTGACTTTTTTTATTGTAATATATGAAGTGCCTCTCTCAAATGAATGTTTACAACTCCCTCCCCCCTTGAATACTGGGCATTCTTGCTATAGCAGCCTGTCAGTTGCCAAAGTTAGTTTTTTGTAGGTCAGGCAAGCCTTTTGCTAGCTTTAAAATAGTTCATCTTTATAGCTGAAGTATGCTATAAAAAAAGTTGGTTGGTTTGTTCTTGAACCAACTTTTCAAAAGCGTTAGACTAAAAAAACCTGTGTTATTCCCTGCTTAATTAATCTCCTGTTTATTCCCTATACCATTTTTCTATTCTATGTAGCTGATAAAAGGATGCCGCATTTGAATACACTTGTGTGATCTAGGGAGCGTTTCATGAAGTGTCTTGTCAGTGATTTTTACTGACAAATTTGCTCTCAGCCAATCAGATGCAAGGATTTCAGTAACTTATAACAGTTGTCAGTAAAAATCACTGACAAGCCACTTGATGAAATGCCCCCCCCCCCCCCTGTTCTAGATCATATTACCTTGTAAATTCGAACTTGGAGCCCCTGGTTCATTCCATGTCTAGTGTTATTCATTTACTTCATAGGTTTATTCTCATAAAAGTAACAACATTCGATTCTGCACTGCTGCAGGAAGCTCAAAATTTGAATATTCTTGAATTGCTGTATGTTAGCATGATCATTTCATTGTGGATCCATTTTTATTCCATCTCCAGTAACGATATGCAGGTATTTTGTCAATTTTTTGTTTATGCACTTATTCTTTGTAGAAGAAGATATTTACTTTAACCCACAGGAATTATTTAAAGCCTAATTTGATCAGCTTTTATTCTCCAAATTGGCAACACCAACATTTTTATTTTATTGCTACATTTTTTTTATCAAATGTCATGTATCTGAAATGAATATAAATTGACAGAAATTATGATGAGAAGTAAAAAAGTTGCCAATTTGCAGGGGAAAATGATGATTTGAAACTTTCTATCACATTGCCAATTGAAGGATTTTAATGCTTATTTTCCTTTAAAAAATTTTCAGCATCAAACAACGAATATTGACACAACCAAAATGGGCAGTTTGTGTAGAATTTTTTGCTCTTTCTGCTCATGTATTTGGTATGATTTTTAGGGCTTTGCATCAAAAGATATTAGGCCAAACCACAAAATGTGGACCTCTGTCACGTTTTAATCCTCTTTTCACCATCTTTCCATTCTGTGCAGGTGATGAGGGGCCTCAGAAGCTGGATACGACATCAGACTCTATGCACAATGAGTCCATGGACACCTCCTTGACAGACAAATGACAATGTGATGCATAAAAATATGACTGTATTAAACTCCAGGAGACCTGGAATGTGCTCAGACTTCGCCGTGGATGAGAGAGTCATCATAGACTAGCTACTGTATATTTGTATTGTGCATGTATCCATCCCAGGGGATGGTTCAAGTGCTTCCAAAATGCCACTGTTAATCCTGTCTCTAGCCCAGCCGCCACCAAGGGCAATGAAAGTATTCAAGGAATAACTTTCTTCCATTGCCTACACCAGGGTGGAGAGTGGCAAATGTATATTGATGGTTTGCAGAAGGATATTGGTGTGGCTGCTTGGACTCAAAACCAAGAAGTGTGTTATCCACAGTCTGCTTAACAGACATATCCATTTGACCACACCACCTCATCTCAAGTGTAATCTCCAAAGCTTCTCTTAAAGTTGAGCGGATAAAACCGTTGAGGATACGTTTCTCGTCCATGCCACATTGGAATGCATTTCCATGGTATCTCAGGCTTAGGATTTGACAGTTGAAAGTGTCAGATCTAGATTAGAAACCAAGTCAGTAATTCACCTGTTGCCATATAACCATCATGGAATCATCTTCGGGTGCAGTCCTGAATTTTTTTATTTGGTCAGATTTTGACAGGAAAGGGCAAATCCACTTTTTCTTTGTTTGTATAGCTCTTTCACCTTTAATGAATAGTGTCCTTTTTATAATGATACATGATTTTAATGATTTCCACAAACTAATAACTGGGAAACATGACCACAAAGAGTTTTCACTGACTTATATTTCATGTTTATTTCCCCCCATTTTCTAGTACCTTCTGTTGTTCTGTTTTATGTATACAGTGTACTATGAATAAATTTGTATCAAAATCAGTTCATACTGTGATACCATCATTATTAATCTGGACTTCATGGGGTAAAGAAACAAAAGTTTAGAGGGCGCTATTCAGAATTACAATCACGGATGGATGGACGGTCGGATTACCAATTGCAGTTTACGGTATCTTCTCTAGAGGTGCGCATACGCTTTGCCAAGTTTCCAAAAGCCAGAAGACTGCCGATGTAGACCAAAGCTTTGCTTGGTTTGTTTGGCAACTTAAACTGCATGTACGTTTCTGAGGTTGGTTCTCGGCTCTCACATATCTCGGAGTGCACCATGGGATCTTTCTTTGGATCACTAAGTTGAGCGATATGTTCAGTAGGTGGCATGTTTAACGGTTGTTGTCCGTCAGTCTTCATGATCAAAATGGCGGCGAGGAATCACCAAGTCCTAATTCGGAATAGTGCCCTCTAAATGTGTTGCACAGTCTTTAATAAATTTAATCAGAGTGCTGCCACAACTATTTTTGTGACCCTCCTCTGGTTCCACCACAAAACAACCAGCAAGTCGGAAATTTGACATTATCACATTTTAGCATAGTTTGAAAGCTTGGACTCTAAGCTTTTGAATGATATATAGCTTGCCTTGTCAAGACCATGCAAACCCTCTGAAATTACAATGAGAATGAGAGCTTGTCAGACAGGCGAATTACCAGAATACTAGAGAAAACAGGATGTAAAGATAAGTGACTATTCAGGAGTGTCATACTGGTGTCCTATTGTCTGTCTCACTAAAAGCTTGAATGAAATCCCCTATGAAGGGATTATCAGATTAGGCTCAAACATGGAATAGTTTCAAAAGAGATATACTTCTCTCCTTTAGATTTTCAAAGCCACAGAGTGAATAACTTCTGAGTTATGTACACATGTTAACTTTAAGGCTTTACGCAGCATACTGACATACTTTTATTTCAAAATCCCCCCAAAATGGTGATTTGAAATACATAAAAAAAAAAAACACATTTCTACATTGCTGATGGCTCCCAAATTTGGTCAGATAGCAGATCAATAAATGAACTATCAGAAAATATTTTTTTTAAAACTCAAATCAACTTTTTTAACCCCAAGATCTCTTTTTTAGCTTTTCACACTGGAACTCCCATTGCGACCTACTGGTCATTTTGTGGTGGAGGGTCACATATCATCTTTTCTCAATATTACTTTTTGACATTTAACAAACTTGTATTTAATAAAAAGACAAGACAAGAAATGTTTTAAGAATATGTACATTTATTCAGAAAAAAAAATCTGAACATCATAAAAGTAGCGACATTGATATTAATATAGAAATAACTAAGAGTATTGCTGGTATCAGTAAATGTGATGAATATGCATACTCATCATAACATGGAAAGGTATGGTAATTGAATTAAAAAGGATATTTACATTACACGTCTTTGTACATCAAACGTTACAATGCACTGACTATAACATTATACAAGTTATCTTTTTCATTATAAAATGTCTAAGAATAATACATATCTATAAGACAAGCAAAAACTACATGTACATCGTGCTTTCAAAACTATTTGTCAGCCCAAGTGCCTGTAGGATAATATACTCGCAGCTAGCAGAAGATATGTCTACTAATTTGTTATATTACTCAATATGATGATTGAAGTTCAGCAGATTTGGTCAAATAAATATATTTTTTTTGATCCATTAACATAATGGGGACCAATATGCGTCATAACATGTTTTATTCAATTCATAAATGTCAAATGAAATGGCATTCTAAAACACAAATCATTAAAGCAGGAGTATTGTATAACATGTATGGCTCGATTCACTTTGGTACCTCATTCATGGATTTCAGTATACATACACTGGCGGTTAGGGGGCTTGGGGAGCAGTTGCCTCTCCCCTCCCCCAATAAAATTTAAATGTGTATTTGTAATTCGATACCAGTGAATTACAAATATTGCTGAAATGACATGATTTTCCGGGGATTCTTTTTCCTCCCCTTTTTTGTAACATATTTTTCTGCCCCCTTTTGGGGGGCAGTTTTTGCTCATTATGCCACCGTATAAACATGAATATGTCAGGTAAAATCATGTCTTCCCAAAGTCTGCTTGATAATACAGAGATTGTAATTTTGATACAGGTGATAACCTGGCATTAACTTGCTTACATGAGGCAGTGAGCAGAGTCTGATTGGTTTGTAGCTGACGGAGATGTGACAATTTTGAAAGTTTGAAGGCCTGTAAGTCAGTCAGTCAGTCGTCCCAAGTTTTGAATCCGGTTTTGTCCCTGTGAACGGGGGTGGCCGGATTTATGTCACCCTCGCGGCAAATATGTAAAAAAAATGTGTAATGAAATGTGTTGAGCTATTTCACATTTCAGTGAGTTTTTCAATAAAATGTGGTTGCCCTGGCCCCGTTGCATAAAACTTACTATAATAGTAACTTTACTATTATAGTAAATTACTGGATTTTGATTGGCTGTTGAGCAACATGACATAATCAACAGCCAATCAACATCAAGTTACTTACTATGATAGTAAAGTTACTATTATAGTAAGTTTTATGCAGGGGGGTCCCAGGATGTCTTGTTAAACTAGAATCCTTAAAATGATTGATGTCATAGATGGGACAAAAATATCACTCTTAACCGATCTAGCTCAGCATTGACTGTTTTGTCGTATACATGTATATTACAAAGGTAGTTATAAATCGGGGAAAAAATAAATTGGTCAAGGAGCTATACTGGGGAAAAATGTTTTATGAAAACTCATGGAAACGCCAAAGAAAAATGTAGCTTATATTGAAAAGTCTCCTTCACCATGTGAGGTATTACTGTTAAATGAAAATGTCCTAATTTTGTAGGATCAGTTCCATAATTTTGTTATCACTTGACCAACAAATGCAAGCAGTATGAAATACTGGAAGGGATTGTGCACTACACTTTCATACCTTTCATCCAGTGCAAGAACACGTGGGCATTGCTCCTGTACATGTCTGCAATATGAAACACACGACTTAAAATGAAACTTGCCTGTAAAGGTTACTCAAAGATAAATAGAAGTTGTCCTGGGCAAGTGGTCTTCCAGACAGTTTAAATACAACACACACATCTTTCTTGCAGCTATGGAACCTGTCCATAAAGGTCAACCAAGGGAAACAGAAATGGTAGCCTTCCTAAACTGGTTCTACAATGCATCAATATATTCCCTCCTAAGGCTTGTTCACATATCCGGCTGTAAACATGTTTTTGTTTATATTTAAAAAGGAAAGTTGGTTTTTTTTCATTTAAGCATACTGCGTGTCACATTTCTGTATGTTATAACAGTAACACCCCAGTTAAGTGAGTACATATAGCAACCATGTAGCTTCACACAGGACCACTGACGATTCAGTTAATACATACATGTATAACACTGGCATCTTTGTCTGGGGGTTTTTTAAAGTGATTTACTGCTGCGTATCTGAACGAGCCTTAATCAGGGGTGATTTAAGTGACCACAATACACTGGCGGCTTTTACATGCATTTAGAGAGACAGCCACTAAAGGCAAGTTTGAATTTTGTAACCACCCACATGTCCTATCCCCTCAATTTACTTGGAACACACGGCACACTGCAGTTCCTTGCCGTCGACATAAGGGCCACATGGCAACCCTCCACCTGTTCCACACACCCCTTCAGTGGGGAAGAGAAGAGAGCTATTGTTGTCTTCGGTCATGGTACCGGGCCGAGACCCTGCCAACAAGTCAACACAGGTGTAAGATGTCCGCACCTACAGGAAATGAAGGGCAGAGGCCGTTATGCAATGGAAATGATTTTCATGTGGGATTAAATTAAGGGTTGAAAATGATTCTACACTTCAGTCTAGGCACATCATCTGAATTTCAACTATCTCAGGCATAAAACAAGAAATCCTGATCCTGATGAAGATATTTATACTGCGCAACATATCCACGCCAAAGGCTGCTCAAGGTGCTTGCAATGAATTATCATACACATTATTACTACCCCGGCAGTGCCAGGTTACCATACACCTGGGCAGAGTGCAGCAAAGGTGGATTAAATGTTTTGCTGAAGGACATAAGGGGCCGGGCATCAGTGGGACTCGAACTCATGACCCTTAATCAGTGGCGGCACCAAGGGGGGGCATGGGGGGGCATTTGCCCCCCCACTCAGAAGCTTGCCCCCCAGTTGCCCCCCCCCCCAGAAATTTTGAGGACCGAAAAGAAAAATTATACAGTAATTTGTAAATAAGTAGATGTTGTCATAAGCATCATATTCAAGCTGTGAAGTGCTCTAAAATACCATTTTCCTCTCTTCAAAACTTTGATTGAAAACAAAAAAGTGGTTATTTTTGGCGAGCTCGCTTCGCTCGCTCCTCATATTTTAAAATTTCTTTTCTAAAATTCGATTAAAAACAAGAAAAGCAGCCATTTTGGGCTCGCTCGCTTTGCTCGCTCATCATATTTCAGAATATTTATTCGAAAATACGATTAAAAACCAAAAAAGCGGTTATTTTTTGTTCACTCGCTTTGCTCGCTCAAATTGATATTAAAATGTGTGTAAGAGGGAAAAAAAAAACTAGTCCAAAAATTCTATTATCCCCCCCCCCCACTCCTCAAAGTGGATTTACGCCGGCGACTAAAACTCGCGCTTCAGTCTCGATTTTTCCATACACGCAAAAAAAAATTGACTGCCCCTGCCCCCCAACATTTTCTTTTGCCCTCCATTTGCCCCCCCCCCCCCCCCCCCACTTTAACAATCCTGGTGCCGCCACTGCCCTTAATAGAGCGTGCACCTTATCAGCTTTGCCACAACACCTCCATCATCGGGGGAAGTTCATGTAGAAATGATTACTCACCAAGTTGTTTCTGCTGGACATGAGGATGCCTGAGTATTCTTTGGTCCAATCACTGGGGCAAGTTGTCCTACCGGGAAGCATAAGAATAGCTTGTCGTCCTCCATTGGTCATGCAGGCAGCACAGGGGACATCCTGCAGATATGATGACAATGGGAAAAGCGGTAAAGGAACATGTTTTGCTGAAGTATTCAATTTTCCATGCACAATGACTCCTGGACATGAAATAATTATTAATTGCAATGAAACTGTACTTCTTCTACTACTACTGCTGCTGCTGCTGCTGCTACTACTACTGCTACTACTACTACTGCTGCTGCTGCTGCTGCTGCTATTACTACTGCTACTGCTGCTACTGCTGCCGCTACTACTACTGCTGCTACTGCTGCTGCTGCTGCTGCTATTACTACTGCTACTGCTGCTACTGCTGCCGCTACTACTACTGCTGCTACTGCTACTACTACTGCTACTGCTGCTACTACTACTGCTGCTGCTGCTATTATTACTGCTACTACTACTGCTGCTGCTGCTACTGCTACTGATAATGATAATAATAATTATAATAATAATGAAAATGATGAAAATAATGATAATGACAATAATAATGATAATAAAGACTATTTCTAAAGCACCTACTTCACATGACTTTGTGCTCAAGGTGCAATGTGTGAAAAAAAAGATAAAGGTACATCATGGATAAGGAAAATGCAAAGATTTAACAGCTTTTTCCCATAAAAGTAGATTTTCTGAATGCAATTTTGAAACAAATTTTGAGGGCATTTTGAAACAATCTATATCGGAAATGTTACACATTTCTTGTGGCAATTGATTATAACGAATCCCACTCCTGACCCCTCCCACACTCTACGAAATAGCCTAGCAACCCTCCCCGTCCCGTGGAGATCATCGGGGACACTGTTATACTTACATGGCCATGGAGGTCTGTTTGCTCTTCGAAGTTATTGCCATTCCTGTACTCGAGGCTGTAGAGCCTTCCCCTATATTCCTGTCGACCAGATACAGTCATACCGTACTCCGGTTCCATCACCATACACAAGATGTTGCTGCCACCGCCTTTGTTGAGTGTCTGGCTGCTGCCTGATGCTGCAAAACCTACAGAATCCCAAACATTAAGTGGAAAATTTGAATTGAACTATATAAAGTTATTATACTATGTAGATTCCCCTAGGCGAACGAATTGGCCCGGTCCCCACTTGCCAATGAATGATGTTCCCCAATGCATAAAGAAAGAAACAAAAAATTTGATCTGAGGTATAAATTGTATTGCCAATACAGTCATACGTATATTTAAAAAAAACTATCAGCAACCATTATTTTGGGATACAATGTGTTTTTATTCATAGGTGTGTACTAAAGACATCGTCACCACTTGTTTCTTGAAGTTGAGGTACTCCCTGACTGATCTCCGTTGAATTAACGATCTTTTCTCATAATACTTTACAATGTACTTTTACTGACTCCTTTTTGTTTCCCTGAGACTGCATCAAATGGGATGCTACCTAGCAAAATCTCTGACAAGCAAGAGAGAGAGAGAGAGAGGAGGAGACGGAGAGAGATGAGAGAGGATGGAGGAGGAGAGAGAGAGAGAGAGAGAGAGAGAGAGAGAGAGAGAGAGAGAGGGGGGGGGGGGTTCATGGCGGACGTACGCCGAGGGTGAGGAGCAAGTGCCCTTTCCAACCCCGGATCGGCCACTGATACTGTTTCTTCATGAATGTTGTTGCTATGGTGGTAAACTTGCAAACAAGAAACCTTCCATATTATATACCTGAATAAATCAAGCTCGATGAATTTGGGCAATCATCCGCACCCCAGTGATAGTACACGCTTCCTGTAGATTGTTTGACGGGTGCCTCCTCGGCGGTGACAGCAGCCGTCTTTGACTCTCCTTGCGATCTGGACCTGGGACCCTGCCATGACCATTGAAGACAATAACAAAGGAAATGTAAGGGCATGGCAGGAAATATATGTTTCTTTGAGTTAGATAAGATTTTGACACTTTATACAGTGTGTTTCATAGAAAAGGAAACAAGATTTTTTTTTCTCCTCATCAATTACCAAAAAAATAATAATGATAACAATATGATTACGATTTCTTGATAAATTGGTATTGATTGGCATGATGCCAAAGATCATTTCTTCCTCTTTCATATGATATCTAATATGCTATGACATTGACACGCACGACTATTTTATGAAAAGTAATATCAAAAGTAGTTTGAACACAGCATGAATAATGTAATTACATCAAATTAGAACAAAACAAAATATGAATACAAACAAAGCAAAGACAGGTGATCACTCAACATTTTTGCAGTTTTGAAATGAGATTGGGATCCATATTTAGCCCCAAAGTCGTTCCACATGACCCCTCCTCCCTTGTCTGTCCACGCCAGTGAAAGGAAAGAGGGAATCAGTTCATACAGCCGTTCGTTGTGTTGATCACTACTAGTGCGCAAATCACTTTTGGCATAGAACTGCTATAATTCGGTCGTCCTTATCTCTTTCCTCACAAATGTGGCGCCAAATGAAAGTAGAAGAAAAATTGCCTTTCTTTAAAATAAACTATCATGTTAATAAGTATATTCGGTGAGATATACTGCTGTGGAAAGTTGGGTTTCTTTTTTTGTGAAACACACTGTGCATGTATCTCTGTTTGCGAAGAAAGGAAATGTAAGGACAAACGGAAATATAAATGTATGTTTCTTTCACTGAGATAAGATTTCGACACTATTATCTGATTTCAGAGAAAGGAAAGGAAGCGAAATCTCTTTATCTGATGGACACTTATATTTCGATAGGCTTGCTTCTCTCTGAACAACAGCAGCAACAGCAAAAGATTTGATGTTATTGATTCATTTTCATATTCTATTTATTATGCCCCCTCTCGCCCCCGCCCACCTGATGAGCATCTCCACATTATGAAATGAAGGTAGGTAATGTCAGCAACATCAACCAAAATGAGAGGTATGTTGTTCTCCTTTTCTCTCAGTTTCTCAATTTCTCTTTCTCGAATTTGTTCAATTCATGGCTAATGGCTCATGGCAACATACACTCACACACCTACTCTATCTGCTGATAACAAGGTTAGTTATCATCTTGGAATCAAAGCACTTTATGATGTAAACGACCCTTATTCATTTTGGGGTGTCGTATGAAAAACATTGTCCTCTTTCTGCATAGAACCTTTCTTCCAATTTACGCAAAAACAGGTCTGTCCAAGTTCACATTTTCAGAAATGTACACCGAAGTTATTTTCCTTTTCTGTTTATTTCTGAGCATTCGTAGATTATTATGCACCTCCATCTTTAGGGGTCGCACTATGATAATTATTGTTATTGAACTTGATCACGATGCATGATCCAAACGTATACTTCAGACTACGGAGAAAGGCCTCATTGTTTATTATGATCAAGTTCAATAGTTCATCAAAAAGCACCTAAGAGAAAATATCCTTGAATCATGAAATGTGCAACGCAAATACGTTATTCAAATGCACTTTCAATTCTTTTAATTCTTTCATATCGAAATTCTCCAACCTAATTTCACTCCCACTCCGCCCCCGGTGTTTCCCCTAATGTACCCATTAGTACCCAAACACAAGTAGCCTTCGGAATACAATCAATTAGCGAAGTAATAACGACATTGAATTCATTTGGAATTGTTTTCCTCATCCGATATACAATACAAGTAACTTGAATTTACGGAAACAACGCAATTCCTTTTTGGCAAGTCACAGACAAACGTCCGGAAAGAATTCTCTAGCCTTCAACGCAGCAAAAAAAAAAAAAAAAAAAACTAGTTTCAAGTACGATCTAGATCTGGCTACTAAGATAGATGAACAATATTTAGGGTATCTTTCAAAATTCAGTCGTAGTCGGGTCGTCGTTCAGAAAATCCAGTCGCCGTTAGATCGTCAGTCAGCCGCGGTCATGGTCAGTTCGTCATCAGGTCCTCTTTCAGAATCTAGTCGTAGTCAAATTGTCTTTCAGAAGCCGGTCGTATTGTGTCATGAATAATCTGGTCGTAATTTAGTTGTGTTTCAGAATCCAGTCGTTGTCATGTCCTCCTTATCTCATCTTTTAGACTCCAGTCGTAGTCGATCGTCTTTGAGAATCCAGTTGTCAGAGACAGTCTGTCAGAAGCCGGCCGTATTGTGCCGCAAAGAATCCAGTTGTAAGTCGTGTTTCAGAAACCAGCCGTTGTCAGGTCCTGCTGTAGAATGCGATCGTACCAGGTCGTCTTTCAGAATCAATTCGCAGTTAGATTGTTTTTAAGTCAGGTTTGTAAGGTGTGCAGTGGCCTTAAATCACCTTTCAACACACTCTTAGTGGCGGAACAGGAAAGCTGGCCTGGGCGTTAAGCTTGTGATCATTTTTACAAACCGAATAGCGGTCAAGGTGTAAAGCAGTTCACTAAAACTTTCGGTCCTGTCAAAATTATCTAGACATTTCAATAATATCCAACTGTTGGGAGCAATAGTACAACACTTATCTAAATGTTTGTGTATCCGCTGACCGTACTTGTCTGCTTTTGGTAGACGAATTATAGGTAAAGGGACGTATGGCTGGGTTGTCGAATGTTCTTTTAGAAACAATAAAATAAAATAAGGTACCGGGACATTTGGTCATGTTCCGTGATATAATCCTTCAATTATCTTAATGTTTGCCCCTGGGGCCCGTTGCATAAAACTTACTATAATAGTAACTTTACTATTATAGCAACTTACTTGAATTTGATTGGCTGTTGAGCAACATGACATCATCAACAGCCAATCAAAATCCAGTTAGTTACTATAATAGTAGAGTTACTATTATCAGATAGTAAGTTTTATGCAAAGGGCCCCTCTAATGGGAAATATTGCATTGGGTTCTTCCGAGAGACCTTGCTAAAGATACTTTTAATTCCCTAATCATTTATCGATTGATCAATATTCCGGGGGTTAATTGTCATTATCCTAGAGAAATCATCTCGAAGTTACAACTAGCACTAAGAAGAGAGAAAGAGGCCGTCACGCTCGTTGAAATAACATTACAAATACATAAGGAGCCTCTTCAGAGGAAACCCTCACCGGGCATTACGCCAGTATTATATATGTTTTGAAATGACCCTGTCGTTGATAATAATGAAAGAGTTTTTGGTAATATAAAACAAACTGGTACCCAATCGTTCACGAAGAAAAGAGCACAGAGCTGGTGAGATACAAACAAAAGACGTCAAATTAATGTTCATGTCCAATACAAAAGAATGATTAACTATATCGAACAAAAGATAGATTTTGTTGATTCGTCAGGAACCACCTACGCTACGGAACTGCCAAATGAAATCATTAACCTTCTGATGTAACCTGTATTACATCCTTTTGATTTTTAGATGTGTTTCTAATCGCTATGGTCGGTAAGTTTTTTGCGGTCAGTGGGAAAACACCGATTATGTTTGGGCGGGGGTCGGGGGGGGGGGGGTTAGAGGGGATGGCAAATTTCTTGTTTGTTCAAAATCTTGACTAGAGCACTCATGCTAAGTTTTGATTTCAAATATCAAGCTTCAAATATCCTTCACTTCTTCCGGTTGCCAGAATCCCCAGGTACGCCACCATACGAATCTTTGCACCAAATCTTACGAAAAGAATATATGTATCAAGAAACAAAGAGTCAGTAAACTAAAGACAATATCTTTGATTTTGATTTTTCGCCATTATTGACTATTGTTTGCGGACGTGTCAAACGAAATGATTAACTTTAAGAGGACACCTGTCATACATCCTTTTATTTATAAATGTGTTTCTAATTGCTATGGTTGGTGGGTTTTTGCGGTCATAGAGAACAGACTGATTACGTTTGTGCAAGGGGATGGGGGTGAAAATTTCCTTATTTGTTCCGGCTACCAGAAACCCTTGGCACGCCACCGTATGAATGTTTATTCGAAAAAAAAAATTACTTGTATCGAATAATAAACATGATAAACGGCCAATTTAACACAGACATTATATTTTTTTCATTTTTTCGGTTACAATTATTTGCAGACTTTCCTTAATGCCATCATTAACTTTCTGATGAAAACTATATTATATCCTTTCGTCTTGGGGTACGTCTGTTTCTAATTGATATACTATAGTTTTTGCCCTTTGTTGGTAAACTTTTTTGTATCGAATAATGAGGGGCTATTTACCTAAGATAGTACCTTTTTAGCTAATATTTTGCAGCCCTGCCAAATGCAAACATTAACCTTCTGATGTAAACTGTATTACATCCTTTTATTTTGTCGATGTGTTTCTAATTGCTATGGTTGGTTGGTTTTTGCGGTTAAGCAGATCAGGTCTTTTTCCCTTGTTCAGGATGTTGCAACTGGTCACATGGTGCTCTAAATATGATCACATCGGGGTGAAAAGGTGATTTAAGGTCACACCAAAACACTTGGGTTACGTACCTGTAGACTGAATATTAAGTTTATTTCCACTATATTTGGCGAGGGGGGGGGGGGGCTATTTCTTTGATATATTTCTTTATATTGATATTCAGGTCATTGTACTCATTGTAGAAAAAATAATAAGAATAAAGCGCGAGGTCAAATCAGGCTTCCAAAAATAGAAATCTGTACTTTTCAGAACACTTACACCATCGAAATAACTAAGCGATTATTCTAAAAAGTCTTTATTTTCATGTATATCAGACAATCGGTTCTCAATATGCTTCTTACAAAGAGCTTAAGACTGAAATGAGATGCGAAGAAGATCCGTATGAGTGACATATGGAAAATACGACAGGGATTCACAACATTGTCTGTTTGAGATATCAGTGAATATTCCTCAGATGTGCATATCATGTACGAGACAAAGAGCTCCTGAACAAAAGATGTGATGTATCAACTACACGAACTTCCAATGTTAGGCACTAAAATGGCTTTTTAAAAAAGAAAAAAGAAAAGAAAAAGACAGTAAATTCATAGAATTCAAATAGGCCTATCAAAGGATCAAATATGCTACCATTCCACAAAAGATATCAAATGCTTCGTGTATGACAGGGTCGTCTTTCTCTGTTCCTGATCAAGGTGCCACATACAGTACGATTTTCCAAGTAATCTTTTAAAGATATTATTTTCGCCGTCGTTTCATCCATGTTATTCTATTCATTTTAGCTTAGGGAAGAGTACACAGTACACAACATGCCTGATAAAGCAGCAACAACAAGAAAATACGTTTTTAAAAATGAATAATTCTATGTAAGAAGTTTGTATCCTACAGCAAAATCTGCACCACCTTTTGAATAATGATGATGATAATGAGTCACTTGGGACTGCTTAAAAGATTAGTTCATTTCGAACACACGTTCATACGCGTTAGAACTATATCTGTACTATCGATTAATTGATAGTACATCAGAATAAACGATAAACCATCCCATACAATTCGGCAGTATAGAATAAAACACACACACACCAAAGGACTAAGCTGTACATTATTGCCCGGCCCTTTTTTGGGTACATTTTGTCTTTCTCCGTCTCTCTTTGTTCTCCTTTTTTATTTTGCCTGCATAGTCGATTTAAATTATCGATTTAAATTTTATATCATTGATTTAAATTTTATATCACTGATTTAAATTTTATCTAAAATTACGCGAGATCACGGTATAATGGTCAAATATTTTTTTTGTGAAATGACTTTCTTTAAAATGCATGCAAAGAAAAGAACATTTCCCCCTCTCAACTGCTCAACAAAATATTCATTTTTTTAAAAAGAAGAAATCACTTAGTTTGTTTGGATTAAATAAGTTCCTGTCCATATCACATTAAATTCATTTCGTTCCGTATATAGGCATTCCATTTAACCAAAGTTTTATAAGGATTGTATGTTGATCCTGGGTTATTCGAAAAATGAAAAGAAAAAAAAAAAGGAAAAAAGTAAGAGAATCCTGTTTAGACGGCCCAGTTTCATTTCCATTGCGACAGGTGTTGACTCGTTAGAATGCTGGCGATTATTTGGTTTTGCCATTATGAGGAAAGCCATGTATATTTGGATTCAGAGATTCATTGGCGCAGCGTTGGGCCAGCAAGGAGTGGGATAGGGGAAGCACTGGTGTTTGGGGGGCACCATCTCTTTCGGCGAATCATATCAACTCAAATCAATGCAATTCAATGTAATGCATTTTGGGTTATCATAAACATTTCAAACAACGCATTTTCCAGATTAATCGTTGAAATGGAATATCATTATCAACACGTAAATAAACAACAAAAAAGGGGTAAAAATGAAAATGAAATATAGGCCTTTATAAGAGGAAATTATAAAATCGGGAAAATGCGACAGTACTCGGGAACGAAATTTGAATCATAAGACCACCGTCAAGGAATGTAAGCGAATGATCTTAACCTCCTCTCCTTGTCTCCCCCAATTTCCCATACCCTTCCTCTCGTTTTTCTGTCCCCCTCTCCATTCGTGGAAGGAGGGGGGGGGCACTTGCCCTGTGCCCTCCTCCTTTATGCATTCACCAATACCTCGACTGTGATAAAATGATAGATGTATCAAAACATTCAAACGCCGCCATGTTTTATTTTGATAATCGGAGTTTGTGATTGTAGCTGCTCTAACATTGTCGGTAAACGACGGAAAGGGACGGCGGTTGACACAGTTTGAATTCGGTCATTCCTCAAGTTCACCGAACCTCACAAGTCTGCTAAATGTTTTGTTATTAATGTTACAAGCCAACGAAAAATATATAATATCATGGATTATCTTTCTCTTGACAATAACAAATTAGTTTACTTTACACTGAAAGATGGCTACATGGATTCACAATGATTTTAAGCCATTTATATGAAGAAGACTGCATGCCCTGACGTTTTTCTCCTTGATATCGGATCCGACTGATCTTCACTGACCATGAATAAATTCAGATCCTTTATTAAACACCGAACTACTTTGTGGAACAGGTGAAACTCATATCACCTGCAAAGTGTTTTTACCTCAGCTCTACTTTATCATTCCTATATAATATTTCACAATTGATCTGAAATCAGTTCAAACCAGTTCACTCCAGTTTAATCCAGTTCAGTCCAGTTCAGACCAGTTTAAATTGGTTCAAAGTTTGGTGACCATGCAGTTTAATGACCTTTGAGCTTGTCTAGTATTTTGACACGAATGTTATCAGTATGATCGAGGGGGGGGGGGGGGCACTCGTTATTCCTAGGGTTCGTCTGTTTAAAAGTTCACACTTCCAAACATTATACGGGGTTCTGTCTCATTTTTCGAATTATGAACCCTTGGAATTACGAAACATATTTCATTCTCGGAATTACGAACCTGAATGTTGGGTAAACAAAGCTTTCTGATTACTGAACCTTCTGATCAACGAAACTTCCGAATTATGAGACATGGTAGACGGTACGGCACGGCCCAAGCAGATGGGGGGGGGGGGGGGGGGGGGGTGTCAGGTGTTAAGAATTTTTATCTGCTCCACATGTTAGTTGTGTTGTATAAAGGAAGTGAATAATGCATACTGGAATTGGACTCGATATCAAGGTGAAAATCTTCGTGTCCATTAGTTATGACACTTACTTCTACTTGATAAAACAATACTTTCAAGGTTTAACCATTCTGAGTTATCTGGATGGATATCCCCCTCTCTCCAATCTTTGCGGGGCTACTCCACACCCCCCCCCCCCAACACCTTGTGATTGATGCCCTTATAATTCATTTCAAGAATCTTTTAAAAAAATACCGGTTCCTTGTTTGCATTTTAATTCTTAAAATGGAAAGTGGGAATTAAACAACAATTAAACAACATTAAACAGTTTTAAACAATCATTTACAGGATGCTGGACCCTGTGGAATGGAAACAATGCCATTTACCTCATTGCATTTCACTACATTTTTCTACAAACAAGAAATATAACAACAGAGGCTGACGTAGAAAAGAAAGATTAAATATCATGTTTCAACACTGTGTATAATTTGATTTGGTTTCATACACTGAACTTCAAATTTTTTTCTGGGTTTGTAGAAAATAAAGGGTTCGAAAAGAATGGATATTGCCTGACATGGTGTGACCTCTGCCCCCCCCCCTCTATCTTCGAAAATCCAGCTATAGGGACATTTAAGTAGACTGAAACTTAACCCACAAGACCAACTAAACGCAAAAGAAGATAGAGAAAAATGTTGTCCTGGCCCCCGTTTCATAAAACTTGTTATTAGTACAACGGCCACATTTCTATGACAAATTTGCTCCCAGCCATTCAGATGCAAGGGTATAACAGTTGTAAAGTACAAGTTGTTATTAATAACAAGTTTTAAGAAACGGGGCCCTGGTGGACTGCTGGTCTCCTGGCCCATCGAGCTAATGAACAATGTCACAAGAGGCTAGAAGGACCAGTAGACAGAAATTGACGGTTTCGTAGGCTGTCGGTCTAATGAGCCCTGAAAATGTTGTTAAAAGGCTGCGAGGCCGACACTGCTGGTCTTGTGGGCTGTCAGCCAAAGTGGTTGTTGCCATTCAGCAGCCCCATCATTTGCCTATACAGCTTCGTTCTGCTGCCAGTTGGAAGGGAGGAGGGTGACAAGCTATTTAACCCGCTATCATTTTGTTCTCAGAAGACGACATACACCTTCGGCCCCTTGTGTGGCTACCAGTATATAGATCAAATGAATTTGATGGATAAATAACCAGAAAGGAAAAGTAGGCCTTTCATGAACCGCTGCATGCAGTTAAAGCGGGTCATTTGGCTGGGAAATCGGTGCAATCCGTCAACCCCAAAACAAGTTTCAATCTGTACCACCTATATGCAACAGGAGACACAGTCCAGTTAAGGATATACATAACCGGTTGTGATATTGTCAGCATATAAATATCCTTTTCCCTCTTCTAACAAAAATCTCTCTCTTGCACACAAAAAAAAGATATCAAAACAGAGAACTGATGTATTTATGATGAGCTCAATAATAGCAAGAAGGGCAGTGGTCAGCGGAATTATGAAATGGAAAAGTGTGACGCGAATTGTTTCCCTTTCCGGTCTAAAACTGTGTCAATGATAATTTTGTTAAAGATCTTGATAGGTTTTGTTGAAAGATGTGTTGTGCACTTTACACTCTGAAAAAGGGGTAAAAATGTGCCATGACGGTAATTATGTGTCCAACCAACTTTGGGTATTTCTTTGGATATTTCTTTTTATCCAATTTGATGGAAAATTTGCCCATTCTAAAGTAATTGCTGCTTATTTTTACCCTAACTTGACAATATGCTTCCCGCGTTGGGTAAAAATATTGCCCAAAGTTGGTTGGACACTTTGGTTGGACATATAATTACCCTCGTGCTGGTTAAAATTTCACCCAATATTTTTTTTTACAGAGTATCCTGGAAAGTGATCCTTAAAGAATAAAAATTATGTAGGGCAGAGGTGTGACGGGATGTCCGTCTCGGGGTGATTTTTTAAAGGGACATTAGCAGGTATAGTTAAGGGCATGGACTTACTATAGTAAGTCCATGTTATAGGGTTAGTGAGAATACAAGATTCAGAGGGATTACTTGACAATTTAAATTGGGAAGGGGGGAGGGGGATTGGACTAAATCTACTGACAACTCCGCAACAAACAAACAAAAAAGGAAAGCGAAGTCCGATAGACAAATGAGGCGCCAATGCTCAGTTGGTAGAGCACTGGTGTCGTAATCCGATGACCCGGGTTCGAAACCAAGTCGATGGGCTAGTGCCCTTTGGTCACGCATTAATCCTCAGTACCAGGTCCTTCGGACAGGACTTAAAGCCGCTGGTCCCCTGGATGCTTGCGTGTTTTCTTTAGCAGTCAGGTAAAACCAAATCAAATAACCAATAAGCCAAAAGGTTCATTTTTTTTTTTATTCACCGACAAGTATTTACAACATAATACATCAGAGAATTAGGTCATTATTGCCAATATCGTTGAGTTGGAAAAGGGGTGACCAGAATGGCTTGCTTTAATGATGGTCTTGCTTTCTATTCTGCCCTACTTTGGCAAAAGGAAGCAATTGACAAAAGTGACATTTTCTGTAAAAGAGCAAAATGTGTCTGTAATTTTTGCTGACGTCAATGGAATATTGTCATATCTTACCGAACATATCTCTCAGCAGATTGAACGTTAATGTATAACATTTGGCCTGGAAGAAGAGCACGGTATATAAAATAAGAAAACATTAATAACTCATTTGGGTGGTATGTCACTTGCTTCCTTTTGCCAAAGTAGGGCAGAATCAAGAGTGAAGTATTTGATTGAATGATTACTTCATCATCTAGCAAATAAAACCACTGAAAGTTTTACCTCTACAGCACGTCTTAGCTGGTCCATAGCATGGGACTGGTTCATCATCTGCATCTCTTGAGCGTGGATCAAGTCTCTGTTCGCCATCAGGATGGAGTTTGCCTGACATAGCTCCACATAGACTGCAATCATGCCTAGCAAAGCTCCACAGGCTATAAAGACAGCAGCTACCGTACAGTACGGTAATATCCACCTGTTTGAAAATGATGCAGTTAGCATGAAAACTATTTTTGATAATTGGTAAAGATTGAGTTCTAGTATTTACTTTAAGCTGATAAGCGCTTATATTTTATAGATGCATATATTTGAAGAAATAATGCTCTAATCTATCCGTAATCATATACCAGACATAAACTGGTACACACTCAAGAACACACTTGACATATACTTCGTAAGATATCAAGCTGTGTTTAAAAATTCAGCAATCTTCCATTTCATTTCATGATATGCGAAAGGGTCAGATTTCTAAGTGAGGGGGTGACGACTCTTGCCGAAATGTCAACTTTGCATCCTTTTAATTTTGTGAGCGAGCGGATCGAGCATGAAAATATACTTCTCATGATACTATGTATTTTTTCTTCATCTTTATCATAATTACGTCTGAGGTATTACAAAAAATGGAAGAGAAAAGGGAAACATAGTCAAACAGGTCACCTCGTTGCCCGAATATGTGGTGGCCATGATGGCAGCTGCCCGAAAACTGAAGTTATAGTTGGACGTGACATGAAGACGGAGATGATACAATAATCATTCTGTCGAGTGGTAAAACGTTAATGCTTGCGGACTTTACATAGAAGAGGTTATTTCTTCATCTACTATGTTTTCAATGTAACATCAATTTGAGGGATAATGACAAAATCTTCAAATATCATGGGCAATGCTATTTGGGCAGGTTGGAAAAAGTCGTGTTATACCAGAGTTGACGGAACCCATTATACCTGAAGCATTACTTCTAGTACTGAACATGGATGTTCTCACATTTACCAGTCGTTCTTAAAACGTGTGAAAGAATGTAACAGACTCAATAAATGGAAATAGGATTTAGAAGTTAGAACTGTAGAAGATAAAGCATGACATTCATATTGTCTGATTTCCTATCAGTCAACTGTTAATATATAAATGTGACGGGGTTCCAATTCAAGATATGAAACGGGATAGTTTCCATGAAAGATTCATTTCTGAAATTCCAATTAGTTGCTGAATAACACTGTGCATTTTGTACCAGCAGTGAAGAGAATTATTGTGCATATATTACGTTTGTTTATTTTTACTGTCTGTCAGTTATGCATATTTTCTGTTACCGTCTACGGACAACACTCGAGCAATGCTTTTTTTCCCAGTAAGACCAATATAAAGGTCAAAACTCACAAACCCAAAATATGCATCGTTCGGCTTGAATGAAGGTCATGGGAACACTTTTAATTGTATCTTAATTGTTGTAAGAAGGAAATCTTTTTAGCTAAATGCAAAATGAGATACCACTATTTGGAAAAGAAAAAGTTATGTCAGCTGTTCAAACTTATTACGATATGGAAATATATGTTACCAAAAATTAAAAACCTGAAATAAAAAATAATTAAAGAATGGTTTTATTATTTTTGTCAAATGTTACTGAGTTGAGTGCTTATGTTCATTTTGCTTGTTTGTTTGTATGCAATATAGAATGTACAAATTGTATTTTTGTCAAATTTATTATCTCCTATTTATCGCCTTGTGTTCTTATTTTGTAATATTTTGTTGCTTAAGATTTATACGAAGAGTAACGAATTAATGCATGTATCGATCTTTTGTGAAAATTACCATATTAATAATTAATAAAGGAACCCTGTGGAAGGGGAAATTGGAGAAAAAAAAAATGTTTTCAATATGAGGAAGTTCGGGAAAAGGTTAAGCTAGGAGATTGTATGAACCGGTAAAAACATTTCCGTATAAACTTTGCTTAGCCATTATCATGCTCCATCATAAGGAAAAACACCTGACGAAAAATATCCGCAGTGTCAATTCTGTTTTCAAATTGCATTGAATGAAATTTTGGAGCAAATATATTCGTAATCATGTTAATTGTTACAGATGTGTGCATCTTCTTCAGTTCTGTACTCTTCTCTCTCTCTCTCTCTCTCTCTCTCTCTCTCTCTCTCTCTCTGCCTTTATTTGTCTCTGTGTTTGTTCTCTTTCTCTCTCTCCCTCATTCCTTCCCAGAGCACCGGCGTAAATCCACTTTGAGGAGGGGGGGGGGGATGATCGACTTTTTTGCCGATTTTTTTTTTCTGTCGAACTCACACTTAAAAAAACACACACTCTCACCCACCCGCACAGACCCCCCTTACGCACTTTTTAAGTTTTATTTTACGAGAGAGCCAAAAATAACCACTTTTCTGGTTTTTAATCGCATTTTCAAATATAAATTTTAATATATAATGGTCGTTTAGGACAGATTATCAAAAATTTTACTAACTGATAAATTAAAATATCATGTTTTCCTCAAAAGGCACATAACGGCATTTTCAAATTCAAGCAAAGTGGTCCTCTTAGTGATTGTCTCGTGAGACGAAAGATAATAAAATCGCCGTTTGCGTCTAACTTACACTTTTTCATTACAAATTATGGTTTGTTTCGGGAGCTTTGAGTACAAATACAAGTACTCATACACATGTTTCATCTTATTTTGAGAATTTTTTAAATCAGCTTCTCACAAAGTTAGCCAATGCCTTTAATCCTGAAATGCACTTACTGCAGGGAGTCAAGCCGGGAGTCAAGTTATGATTGCATACAGTTGTCACCTATACCTAGCTTCTTCCTGACGGCACTTTTTATCGCTTCACTCTGGCCATTGTCAGTTTTAGAATCGTTTCTGGGATAAGTGATTTCCCAGAAATTGAAATAAAGGCACCTAATGCTTAGCAAAACTCCATGTATTATTTCTTTGTTAGCAAAGAGTACCATGAACTGTCACTGAGGATTTCATGTTTTTCAAACTAATATTGTCATGTAATTTTAAGGGTCATTTGTACAAATTGCATTGGGATAAAAGTTTGAAGTAAAAAAAAACAAAAAAAAAACCAACCTTTTGTAAAAACGTTTAGTCTGCTGATATTCCAAAATGAAATAGTTCATCAAATATTTTGTTATCTTATCTCTAGTATACTTCGCATAACCATTTAGCAACTGTAAGACAAACTACAAACATTATGAATTTTAAGGCATTTCCTTGAAAAAATTCAAGGCTGTTATTTCGCTTTAGAGTTTCCAGAATTGTTTTTGTCTTTACATTCTTAATTCTTCTAGTTCTTCATCAACTTCTTCTTCTTCTTCTTCTTCTTCTTGTTTTTCTTCTTCTACATCATATCATTATCATCATCTTATTATTCTTCCTTGTTATCATCAAATTACAATGAGTTACACAAAATGTCATAGTTCACGTAATATTTATCCTTTCGCTGCCTGACTATAATATGGCAGCTTAAAAAAGTGCCACCGAGATTACGAGATAATTTTGGCCAAGAAGACGAGAAGACGAGTTAAAAGACAAGATGACGAGTTCTTGGAACTCAGCAAGTCGACTCGAATGGTACGCAAAGACGAGATGACGAGTGATTGGAACTCTGCAAGTCCACTTGTTTAGGACAAGAAGACGAGATGACAAGTTCTTGGAACTCGGCAACTCGACTCGTTTTGGAAGACAAGACGAGATGACAAGTTAAAAGACGAGAAGACAAATTATTTGGAACTTGCTGAGTTCCAGAATATCGTCATCTCGTCTTCTTGTCCTAACAAGTCGACTTTCCGAGTATAAATAACTCGTCCTCTCGTCTTCTCATCCCAAACAAGTAGACTTGCCGAGTTCCAATAACTCGCCATCTCATCTTCCTGTTCCAAATAAGTCGAGTTGCCGAGTTCCAAGAACTCGTCATCTCGTCTTCTCGTCCAAAACAAGTCGATTTGCCGAGTTCCAAGAACTCGTCATCTCGGTGACACTTTTAAGCTTCCGTACAATAGAGTGACGGTGCCTGAATATCGGCATTTCCAAAGTTCTCGGGCAGCTCTTTTGAAACATTTTAGCCTTACTGAAACTAGCAAATCTTTGCTTTTTTTCGATGAATGTATTGCGCAAGAAATTAAATAAATAAGGTTTAGGCCAGCCAAATTGAAGACAACAATATCAATAGGAAAAATGATTATCTATGGAGGCCACTTAATTGCCCCTAAATGTGAGGTTGAATTCTTTATATATATATATATATATATATATATATATATATATATATATACATTTACCAAAGATTCACAACTCCTTTACACTCGCAAGAATTCAAATATCGACATACCTGTGTTTATTCATCATGTTGTTACGAATGACCTTGTTGGTGAGGTGGGTGTCGAAGGCGGCGTAGTCGAAAGTTATTTGTTCTCGCGCCTTATCACACACGACGCTTGTCGAGGCTGACGATCGCGATGAGCACTGGTCTGACTTTCCGTCCATGGAACAGCAAATTGGGTTTTCCATGCGTCCTTTTGCAGCTTAAGCAAGCAGAAGGTAAACGCCTACGAAGACGATCGTCTAGAAGTCAGTGAGCAAAAATGAAGTCCAAAATCAAAGTGCTTGCGTTTTGTTGAGTTTACGTCAAAACGTTTGGAAAAGTTGAATCAAGATTTCGCTTTATGATAGCCTCAAGCGAATTTAGTTCTGTTTTGATGAATCTGAAACCGGTTTCGCCAGACGATACAGAACTTCTTAGTCTGCTCAACCACTGAGCCAACTTGATGAGATCGACAGGTATTTATAGGAGCAGATCGCGAGGATCGTGCAGTGATTTCGCCGAACAATAATCGCAATCGAATTCCAGAGGCTTGGAGTTGCTGGCCATCTTCAGGTGCGCATGCGTACTGAATTTGGATTTGTGATCTATCTTTGTAAGGAAATTGGATCTTTCCCAACCTTTTCTATTATTTTGATAACAAACCGGTTGTCATTTCGAGAGGGACCTCGAGTAGTCCAAGGTTATAGAGTCAATGGCGTCCGGGAGTTGATCTGATAGAAAAAAATCCATAATTTATTGATTAGATTCCCTCACCTTCTCTTTTTTTTAATTTGTGAGTTTTATCAATCAAATCAAATTAAAACATTTACAATTGATGATCAGCAACGAAATAACACAGTGAATTACAATGTTTACAAGGAATTGAGAAAAAAAATAAGTGAAAAGCAACAATATTAATAAATAACAAAAAGGCAGAGACTGGTACTGATACAACCATTATAATATAGTAAACAAATTGAAAAACTGAATAAAGCCCTGAGAAAGAAAGCGGCAACCCCGAGACCCCCAGCGACACCGACGGACCAAGCAGAAGGGAGGCCAAAAACTACACTCGGGGAAGGGAGCCCCGCCCGGATGAAGATTTTAAAAAAATGATAATACGGCTCTCGTCAAGCCACTCCCACATGTTCCCCCAGCTCCTCGCTGCATTAAGGAAAGGAAAAATTACTTATATTTGATTTAAGCCATCGCCCATGGGGACCCGTTGGATCATAAATAAAGCCTATGGAAATGAAAAGATTCAGTAGTCTGTGAGTTAATTGGGTTTCTTTAATAGGTAAAGAGACACAAAGCTGTGGTATTAATTTGCATCTCATTGTAAGAATCGGAATAAAAGAACTTTGCTTTAAATGTTGCCTTTATTGGCTGTAAACTTGAGTCGGCAAATCAGTTTGACACCCAAGCCCCCTCCCCCATTCAAAGAGCCCGTGTTCCAAGTTCACGATATTATAATGAATGCCCGGAATGAATGACGAAATGAATGACGAAACCAGTCTTAAAAGAGATGCGTGTAGTATCTGAGGAAACTGTCTAAATGTTTCGAAACTCATGGATCGAGACAATTATAACAATGAATCCGAATTCATATAGCGCTTAATATGGCTTAATATGCGACATAACGTCACTCTCTAGATATTACTATGATTCATTAACATACACACAATGTGTGCACCATCTCCACTCGCTGGGGAGTATTCCTATCGCATCGTCACCATGAAGACATACAGCAATGACTGTTACAAAAGCTTTCGTCACCCTATCAGGTCCCACACTTTGCCCTGAGTATGGAGTGGCAAATGTAGATTAATGCGTTGTCAAAGGACGCCAGTGCCATGCAGGCCACCGAACCCAGGACCTTGGCATTTCTTTTTCATACCACTCGATTACGACATCTTAATTGTGTACGTGTGGCATATAATTGACGTCCTTGATCTAATACGAACCCTGATCTGATTTCAACATACTTTCACATACACGTGAAGACATTTTGTAGGGCAATGACAGTCATTGAGCTCGACGTTAAAGACAAGTGATCTAGAAATGTCTTAAGTGGGGGGTCCCGACGTCAATTTCTCATTTCATTTCATTTCATTCATTTATTATATCCATGAAGGGTAATTATTCATATTTACATTTACAATCTTGCTCACAACAATTTCACAAGTACAACATATAATTGGAAATTAAATACATGTAAATTGTATTCTGTTTACAATGGTCTCATACATGTACTTCATGTTTGTCTGAATTTCGTTCATTCTCGTTTCTGACTTAATCTCACGGCCTTGTTTGTAGTATGCACTCAGTATGATCATGATGATACAACCATATACATCTTTCTTTCTTTCTTTCTTTCTTTCTTTCTTTCTTACTTCTTCTTCTTCTTCTTCTTCTTCTTCTTACTGATTGGTTGATTGATTGATTGATTGATTGATTGATTGATTGATATAATTTTATTTTCATTTCCATATCAATAAAATTCTTCATGCACATGATTACAATGTTTCTTGCTCCTTCACCTTAACTATTTCATATTTTTCCTTCCATTAATTTCATACAATTCATTTATGATTTCTCTTTTCACCACCTCTATAAATGGAGGAATATCTGTGCCCCCCCCCCCTTCTCCTTGCAACTCATGTTGTGTATCCAGTCACTGAAAAACAGGGAAGCTGTCTTTTGGTGACCCAACATGAATGAATTACTCTCGGGCTTGGTTTTTTTTTTTTTGGGGGGGGGGGAATAGGTATAGAATTAGACAGCATCCGGTTAGATTACACTTTCAGTAGAAAATGGCCTAGATAAAAACAAAAATTCCAATTTTTTGTCCGTTCGTTATAGCTCACTACTCTCGCTCGTAAAAGCTAAAAACAAGATTTCGGGCACGGCTATCGGCTCATTTCAGAAGCGAGTAGAAAAATATCATAATATTTGGGCAATGAGGCGGTTCACAAATTCACAAAAAACATCTGCATTTTGCTTACGACTCCATACATATATATATAGAATGGTTTCGGACGGTGAGCGAGGTACCTAAATGGAGTCATATTCAGCACACAGGTGATCAAATAGATTATTTTTTATATCTTATAGGGCTATAAAATATTGTATTTCGAGGGCGAAATAACATTTCTACAATGAAAAAGAGTATATCTTTCCTCGCTCGCTGCGTTCGCTCGTTAAATATTTAATCAGTGTTTTGCGAAAGCAAACGAATTGGGCGAGTGAGGTGACCGAACAAATAAGTTCGATGTTTCATATGCTCACAATGTAAGTTACTGAAGGGGTTACTACTTCTACCATCAAAGAGAGTGTGTGTATTGCTCGCTCGTTATATTTAGAAACAGGGTTTAGGACAGCAAACAATAGACCAGCGACGTGCCAAAACAGTCATTGCAGCGAGGTGGCCAGATATACATAGGCCTATAGAGATCCGATAGTGTATTTTGATAACAAAATAACACGTCTTTCATTGCAAATAAAGTTGAAATTTTTGGCCCTTTGGCTTCGCTCGCTCGTAAAAATAAACAACAGAGTCACTCTGTCAAGATGCGTCTGTCAAGACGCTTCACGTCCCTAAAGGCACCTTATTTCGAGATTACTGTTACAAGTTATTGTTAACAAGATAGAAATAACATTATACTGTATATGTACATATTACACATACACACCTTGACCAGAGGACTAATTACACACGCACACTCACACACACACACCCGCACATACTTTTCCACTCGGTGCCCCCCCCCCCCCCCCCTGCGTTGACCCACGGTACGCCACTGTCCGTTTCAGTACCCACTGTATATGTCCAATAGACTTCATTTCTGGAAATTAATTATATCAACGCTCTAAAAACTAAACTGTTGAATAACCATTTAAAAGGATGGAGGAGTGACTATATTTTCAAAATGTTAGATTTACACTCTGAACATGCTGGATTCAACTCTATATTATACCGGTATACATGTTTGATTCTAAAGTTTATAGTGTTGAATCCAGCATGTTCAAAGTGTTAATCTAACAATTTGAAAATATAGTCACTCCTTCACCCTTTTAAATGGTTATTCAACATTTTAGTTTTTATAGTGAAGATGTTCTCGCAATGCAATATGTGTTGGAAAGAATTTCTTAAATTGCCCTATTTTTTCTGAAGTTTTTGCGATTGTGTCATTTGAATGTTGTTTTTATGACCCTATTATTAAACTATAACAGGTCAATTTGCTAGTTTCATGGCTATTATCATTTTGGAAGAGTATTCGTCCCTATGACATAGTAAACTTCTCAAGGAAATGGTATGGAATTTCTAATATGCCCTTGACCAGTGGACTAAATGTTTCTGGTCATTCTCGAGTCAATTTTTTTCCTGAATAGCTCTTCAACCAAAAATCAACGGGTGTGAGGGAAAAAAGGGGGGGGGGGAGGGTACACCATATTTTAGATAACAAGATCTTGGACTGCATCTTCTTCAATGAATACTCTCTTTAAAATCAATAGTAACTAATGATTGATTTAATGTTACAGATGGACTCAAATTATTGTGAAATACAATTCATCGTGCTTGCAGAAAAAAACGAAGATCATAAATAATTTTTCACAACTGATTGCAAACCCAAATTTACGTTACATGGCGCTGGAAAACAAATCGAGTGTTTGATCCACCGGCGTATAAATCCGTTTAGAGGAGAGGGGGATGCTCGAAATCTTTTGCCGAAATTTCTAGCGCGAACTCACACACGAGTACACACACACAATCCTGATTACCCTCACCCACCCGCACACACACACACACCCATTATCGGGACCTCCCAATCCTATCTCTGGCTTTTTATAGCATTTCAAATAGAAATGTTTACTACCATGTAATTGTCGTTTATGATAGGTTTATCAAAAAAATTCAATAACTGATTGATTAAAATGATATCTCTTCTTTGAAATGTGGGGATATATAATTATGTACGCGCCACCCCAATCTACACTCTGGGTAATCATTAGTTCAGGTAAAATATGAACGGACCATCTGTTGCTTTGAAAAAAAAAATGTATGTAAAACATTATGAGGATTTGTTTTAACCAACAGTTGGTCGGTTCATATTTTAACCAACCTAATGATTTTTAAACAACTTTTCTGAGAGTGTAAAAAGTGTGTGGGGATATATACTCCCATCCTCCGCATTTACGCATGTGGTTTGATCAAATGCCATTATAAAATTAATATCGACGTCCACAAGAAGACGATACCGGTGCTCAATAAACTTTGACCCAAAGAGGAATTGTTTCTTGCAATTCGCGGTGCCAAGAATCGATGAGCTGGAATAAAATGATTCCTGTCGGATGCTTAGAGGAAAAGAAGGGTTCCGTTCAAATGGCCTGAGATTAATAGGGCATCGAAGGAAATATGAGATACGCTGGAAGTCGTTATTCGCTCTCTTGTTTGTATTAGAAAATAATCATGTCCTTGTGTGTTTACAAACCAGGCCGACACACAGACTGTTTTGAAGCGAGGTTTTTACCTTCTGGAGGCGTAAATACGGGGAAAGTCCCCCCCCCCCCCCCCCACCCCACCTTCATGAATGAATGTCCCGATAAGAACAAAAAGTATAGGAATGGAAAAGGAGATGGGAAGCAATATACAAAGGCCTTAAATGACCCACCCCTTAGCATGATTGATTTGTGCTCTCGCATTTAAATAACCAATTATGACAGCCCCCCCCCCCATGACACTGGTACCTTTTCAGTGCATGGTTAGACCCACACTACGCCCCTGGTTACCTTCATGTAAAGTGTTGAATTATGAGTCATTAGGCTACCTTCGTGGACTACCTTGGTTGTGTTCAATGACAGATTTGTTTTAATCATTTCGAGCGCAAACATAAACCGCACAAACACATTTTGATGGGGTACAAATAGCTACTAAATTCCAGGCTTTGAATAAAAAGCAGTATAGTGAGAATGCTACAAAGATGTTCAACTCCACAGATTGCGACTTGGAGTCGTACAAGGACTCAATGACTATCAACGCAAGGTGGGGAGGCACCCCACTGGCCTTTGTGGCTTTTGTCAGAATCGTGATGACATGACCCATTTTCTCTTAACATGTCCAAAATATGCGCTACAACGGTCTTCCCTACAACAAACATTAAGCTACACTAATGATCAGATGACAAGAAAGAACATACTATACAACCCCCACAACTATGATCATATCCTAACATACATTAGAGATACGAGAATGAAAGTCTAGACTACGTGTACATATTAATTACTGATAATACACACTTCTCTCAGTATACGATTCCCATGAGTTTAGGGGCTTAATTCACTTTCTTTATTATTAAGCAAGAACCAGTAATATATAGAGGTTTTTATTTTATAGAAATTGGAGGAAATTTTACCGGAGTAGACCTGAAGAATCTCTGTATAGCGCCTGGTGCACAGGACACAAGTTTGTCGACGCATCACCACTTACCACCACCACAACAACTGCTACAACTGCACTAAAAGATCAAATGATCAAAGACAGATCTACAGGTGACCCAAAACAAATAAAAACTTATCATATCAAAATGAAGTTGTTAATAACCAATTTGGCAAAGAAGGTCTCATATTTTGATTTTAAAAAAAGAATAGCAATAAAATACGATCTATAACACTTTTCCGCCATGTAGATTACATCGATTTACGTAACTTCTGTATATTGGTAATATTACTAATTGGTAAATCCGTGGGGGGGGGGGGGGGGGGTGGATCCCCTCGTCTGTCAGATCTTTGCACCCGATGTGTTTCAAATCATGTCAAATTGACTCAGGATCACGGTCACTGCCACACTTGTTTAATCGCTGCGGAGTTCATTATCAAACACAAGATATCGGCTTCCTGCTTTCTTCCAGCAATGATCTTGGCCGTTAATCGGTTTAATTGATCCGACCACAAATAGAGTCTTTCATTTATAACTACTGTTATCTAACAGATATAGGTCTAACCACAAACTGAACTTGACCAAGCTCTCTGACTTCAAAACGATATCCCTATGTGGCCAAAAAAGAAAGTCGTTAAAAAGCAAATCAGAAACAAACAAACAAACAAAAAAACAGATAATTTCACAGTTATCTTCCAGAAATGAGCTCCACCGGTATGTCGTTTATCTAAAAAATAAAAAAAGAAGAAGAAGAAGAAGAAGAAGAAGAAGAAGAAATGATCCGACCTATCTATCATTTGACCAGTATCTCTGCATTTAACTGATATCGCCTAACCACAAACTGAACTTGACCAAGTTCTCTGCAGTTCAGCTGTAGTTGTACAGAGGTGTCGTATAATAGAGTGGTTTAAGTGCTATAATTCTTCTCGTCGCGCTCGCGTTAACGCTCATCTGCATGCCTGCCGGGTGACGATATGCCTTGAAATGCGACGGATGTTGCTTCCAACCCCTACACGGCACTTGTGTACTTTGGCAAGGTATTAATCTACAATTAGCCATTGTCTACCTGTATGCTAATTTGTTTACCAGTAGAGATTTATTCCATACATGGGAGTAAAATGAGTATGTTGTTGTTGTTGGGTTTGTTTTTTTTTTTGCTTGTCAGCGAATTTGGGGGATAAAGGTGACAACTTTCGAAAAGCTTCTGATGTGCCCTCCCCAGTATAAAACAGATTGAGGCCCCTGATTTCTTAAATGCTGTGTGCGCTGAAATCGGTAGCCTTGCTATATATAGCAGTGATAATATTGAGCATCTTGCTTGGTGGATAATGAGCACTACAGAAAATGTCCATATCAATAATGACAATGATAAGTAGCCGGATCGGTGTTTCTACTGCTCTTTTTGCTGGCCCTACAATCATTAGGACCCCAGCATTGCTAGGCACCTGTCTTAATGCACTTGGGTGGAGAGGAACATAGTAGAAAAAAACACCTTGTTCAAGGATCAAAGCACCGAACGAGGTTCGAACCCAGGACCTCTCCTACAACTGGAGGGCAAGAGCCTATCCCGACTATACCACTGTGCTCCTACGGCGTACCTACCATTTAAGAAATACTGACATCTACATTTCGTTTGGAAGAGGAAAAAAAATTATAACAAACGAAAACAGCAAATTACTTCTCTTTTCTTCTAGCCGTGATCTTGACGCCTCCGCCGTTAATCTGATATAAATGTTCTGTCCAAAAATACAGAGTAGTGTTGACCACTCCTGTTCACCAAGTATCATTCTAAATACTTGATTTTGACCAAGCTGGGGGGGGGGGGCAATTGCTCCCTGCCCCCCTCGCTTCCGGCCCCTATGAAAATAATCCCCCGAATGAAGCAAGCGTCTGCCCCTTTTTCCATAGATGATAGACATAATTTCTAAATACTGAGAAACATTGCTTCTAATAGTCTATGCGAGGGAGCGTAGCGACCGAGTAAGAAAATTTTGATTTTTGAATGCTGAAAGTTTGCATTTTAGAGCACTAATCATGTCAATATGCTCATTCTACATGGTTGTATATGATCCACATTTTTTTTTCTTCCGAGGGGGGCCCAGGGGGGGGGGGCAAAAATCGATTTTTCCCCCTGTCGAATGATGGGGGGGGGGGGGCAATTGCCCCCCCCCCCGCTTCCGGCGCCTATGTTTTCTTCAGCAACTTCTGAACATGTTCAAGGACTATCATCCATGCACCTTCAAATATTGATATTTGTGGGCAGTGGCGAAATGAGCCATATATTTTGAGGGGACTGCGCTATAAAAAAAAATTAGGAGAGGTCCAGCTGCTGACAAGGAAAGAAAGGTCCTCAGGGGAAATAAAGAATGACGGAATAAAAAAGGGTCCAATCGGCTAGATATTCAAGAAATATCGATGCAATGACAATGTTGGAGAGATGCAAAGTTTAAATAAAAAAAAACAACTTGGTCGTTATTTTTTATGTTTGTGTCGTTTGGTCGTTATTTTTTTTTTTAATAATTATTTTTTTAGTGTTTTTGGGGAGATGGGGGAGACGTGTTCCCTCGTGCCCCCTGAATCGCCCCCCCCCTTACATTGACCTCTCTGTCGTTTAGCTGACATTAGAAGGATTATATAAACTGGAGATTAAAAAGAAAAATTTGGTGTCATTTGGATTTGACCTTCAATTATCTGCTCCATAGCTTTTTTTTTTTTTTTTTTAGTAAAAACAGGATATCACACTCAGAAAACTGACGCCTTCTAGTTGTAAAAACAACGTGATCTGTCTTACTTCACATGTATATGTATATGTTCCTATTATACATGTATTTTCATTTCCACTCCCAACGTTCCAGTAGTTCAGTCACGCTTAAGCCAAGTCCATAAAAGGCTGAAAATTTGATTTTTATTATTTTGTTGTTGTTTTCACATGACGCATACATAGATAGAAAAAAATTCCGAAGTCTGACTATTCATGGCTATTCACTAGACGAATTTACTGTACTGCATAGAGAAAATAAAAGCTTAACCCGAAAGGCCAATGTTTCTAAAAACCTTTATCTTATTGATCAAATAAATCAAATCACAAGCCATACAAATTAGTTTGAATCTGCTGTACTTTGTCATCGGCAACCTTTTTTGGGTGTGCAAATATTTTCCTTCAAAACTAATAAATTGGCCTTTAATTTTGATAATTCGATTGAAAATAGACTTAGATCACAAAGGAAATTGTATCACAGTTAGCTGTGCGTCTTCTATGACCATTGCATGTTTCTGCCATCTAGTACATGCAGATAATCTTTATATTCTAATGATACTCATAGATACCAATAATCATATTTATCGTCCAAATGTGTGTCATTGCGAGTGTCATCCCCCCTCCCCCTTCCCCCCGATTGACGACCATAGGCGTATGTGTACAGTTGGACATTTCCAGGAGATGGGGCTGATGCCTATTTTACCGAATATCTCGTTTGATTCCTAAATTTCAGTCATTTTTTCTTCAACACTTTACTGCGGTTAAAATACAAAATAAAATCCATGTTCGGGCATCTAGTTGTCCAGATAGCTATCATCGGCCACCTGGCTGCCTAAATTATGAGGACCTTCGGGCACTAAGCTTCCTTGCCCAAATCCGAGGTGTTGGTTCCCCGAATATGAGAACCCCTGAGATGCAGCTTCAGCCCCCTCACCCACGTCTCTTTATAGGCTCATGGTTGTGATGAGGGTTTTTCGGTCAGCCATTATAAGGGTTGGGATTCAAGTGTACAGTGTTCATTCCAGGATGGAACGCTATGTACGTCCTATTATTCTTTTCTGTTAATAGGTTGTGTCGATGGTGTAAGCCAGAGTAAACTGCAGGGCGCCATCAACTGTCACAACACTCGAGCTATATTTTGAAGCTGGGCATAATGCGAGTTTTGTTGTGGCGCTGCAGTAGAGAGAAGGATGGTTTTGATGGTTTGCTTATTGTTTTTGTTTGTTTGTTTATTGGCTTGCTTTCTTGCTTGTTTAATTTCCACATGCTAACATCTCATTTCTTCTTGAAAATTCCTGGATATTTCGCTCTGGACTGCTTTTTAACTTTTAAAGAAAGTAAATCTTTCTTCTTATTTTCCAATCTTTCTACAGCCGCTAGCGGTTAACTTAAAATTTAAGGTATTTTCAGTGTGCAAGATGGTAAAAATTCAATCAGGATTTTACTATCCAGACAGAAAAATTAATACCAACACTTTCCTTTTGACAGTTTGAACATTTTACTTTACCCTTGAATAATTTATTATAGCGCGAAATTTTGTCTCCACCCCTACGGTGGTAAAACTGAGATGCTGAAATTAGCTTAAATCATCTTATCTGCAAATGTCTCTGTTGAATTAACTATTTTCCGGCTATTTTCCCTATTTCATTCTTGGTTTTACAATCCATGGTTAATTATCTGAGCCTGTACACCTTTGAATGTGTCACCAAAGCCGTACGCAGGATTTTTTTCCTGGGGGGGGGGGGGGCAGAATACAAAAATGCTTAAAGAAACATGCAAGCAAGGGAGCGAAACGACCTAGCTGGTCTCATGAACACTTTTGCATTTTCAAAATTGAAATTGAAGGATTTGCATGGTGCACATTTTCGGTGGATTTTTGGAAAATTTTCAGTAAAAAAATATAAAAAAATAAGGCTTTAAAGTTTCGGGGGGGGGGGGCAACCGTACCCCGCCCCCCCCCCCCCCCCGCTGCGTACGGCCATGTTATATTCCATAACGATGCATATGCCGTTACCCAACAAAGTGTTTAGGTTATGACCTCAGAAGAAATTCGAAAACATAAGATGTTTTCAATGCAGGGCATAAAGATCGTGAATATAATGATTTCATTAATTTCAGCTTATTTTATTTCATTCCATTTCCAGGAACAGAAAAACAGACATTACAAGAAGATGATTATCAATGATAAAAGTAAAAAACAAAAAAACAAAAAACAAACCCCCCCCCACACAAAATCAACTAATGCCTGTGGATTATCAAAAGAAAACAATTTTTCTGTATATATAAAAGACTCTCCTTATATTACAATAGTTGCAGTTTAAAAATAGAAAAAATATATCAATAATATACAAAAAAAAAAATAGAAATGACAAATAAAACATAAAGAAAATAGATATAAAAGGCAATTTGATTGATAATATTGGAGCAACAAGAATAAGCTGTTTAAAATTAGTATAAACAGAAAAGTATTAAGCCAAATCCTACGTTTATCGTCATCACTTTCTGAGTTCTAGTGAGTGGTAGCTAGATATTCTGTGTTTTTGCATGAGATGGTTAACACTTTTCATGGGGTTAACACGCAGGTGTTCTGTTCCATGGAGTCACATAATATGTTCTATCAATGTGTCATTATTATAATGATGTGCATTATCAGAGATGGGGGGGGGGGGGGGGGGAGTGATCCCCTCAATGCAGGTCAGTGGCCGAGACCTCCGATCGAGACCATAGAGGCGCTGCTGTGACGTTAGATCTATAAGCGCCCCTTTCAATTGTACCTCCGTTCCTACCATTCATAAACTAATCTCGCTTTGTCTGCGCCAAGTTGCCACAACAATAATGTTTCATTAGCGGCTGCTATATCCGAACATGACCTCTCCTACGACTAACAATTAGCTTGTTGTAACTTAGGAATATGAGACTATCCATTTTTAAATAGCCACTTGCATGCTCTGTAGAAATTAGAGAAGGTGTCGACCCGGGGTGCCGAACTGTGGAATAGCAGAAAAGATGAATTTTAAAAAGAAAATTCTTTGAAAACGGACAGAAGATACTAATAAAAGAAAGAAAGAAAATGGGATGGACGGTCGAACAACATGACTAACAAGGCAGGTAGCGGAGTAACTATTACAGAAACATCATACAAAATCGATTTAATCCTGTATTCTATGAAGCATTTACTCGCGCCCCATCTTCATTGTCATCATGCATCGAGGGAATTGCCTGCCATCAATAATTTGGCTCCTAATTGGACTAGTCTTTCATGAACGCTGTAAGACAACAATTTCAACGTCAACCCTGCCACGGTTCAGTTTACAAGCATGTATCACGTGACAAATTGCCGATGACAAATGCCAGTTATCATTTTGACGTCACTAACCGCTTCTCTCTGTCTCTCTCTCAACAAAAGTAATATATCACTTAATTATTATTTTGTTACATTTGATGCGTTTCAGTTTCATCTCCCTCCTTATAATTAATGAAGGCGACCATGGCATGCCCTTATCTTCGAGAAGGCGGCTTCCACCGTGGTTACCCAACCGTGACAACGAAAACTGACAAACGGTGTGTGTGTGTGTGTGACGTCTTGAAAGGAAATAATATCTTGACGAGATAAAGGCAACACTCTCGATATGTGTTAAACTGTCAGTAGGCTTCCCAGAAGTTGCGGCGTGTTTTTGGTATTGCTTGGACCTATATCAGATGTAGAAGCACTGTTACAACCATTCAGTGTTTTACGGAATAATTTTGCTACCGCTTTTGTTGAACTCTCCTAAGGATATCAGAAATCACTGGATTTATATAAAAACCGATTATTACTCCTTTTCCTTGCCAAGATGCCTCGGTTGACGAATGCAAATCGCAAGGAAAAAGTAACGGACGTTTACAAGATGAAGCATACCATTGGCAGGTAAAAGGCATTGCTAGACTATATTGTTGTTGTGAGTGGGCATTGTTAGTATATTTGCTTGATTACTTCAAAGTATTTATACATGATGGTAAAGCATTCATGTTAGAAGTTTAATGCTTTCCTTACTTGTTTTTTTGCGCGAATTCGCATTTCCGTTATATATATATGTATATATATATATATATTTCTTAATTTTTTGGAAGAAGTTGTTGTGGCGGTTGTGGTGGTTTGATGATAGTGATGATAATGATGATGATGATACTATGAATTAAGAAGAAGAAAATGACTAAATGAATACTATGATTATATCTTCTGTTCATATAATGTTTTACTTATTTTTATATAAGTATGAATGATTATTAACGTGATAACAAAATGGGGAAAAAATGATTACGCAAATTCATGTAAAAACACGCACACACAAACAAAAACAAACAAACAAACAAACAAAAAAAACCACGCATTTCTATAAGCTAAAATTAGTTTATACATATATTCATCAGAAGTATAATAGCAACTACTTTCACCAGTCCCTGCTTTCATCATCGTCATCGTCATCGTCATCGTCGTCATCATCATCAAACCAACATTAGGTATATCATCAGGAACATCAACATCAGCAGTAACGACACCAAAATTAAAAATACCTTCATCGAAATCATCAAAGCATACGCTTCTCTTCGTGATGATTAATCATTTATTATTCTCATTGGCGCTGGATGGACAATGGAGACATAATTTTCATCGAACACAATATGGATTATGTAACGCTTCGCTTGATCTTCCTCTTTCTGGCATAATTACGATCGATTGGTAGAATTAGATAATTAATTTCATAATGAAATATTTTGTGTATACGCAGAGTCGCATCAGTTATTGACAGTGGTCCCTATCAGAAGGCCTTCTCATAAACACAAGGTTATATTTTTGTGTTTCTCATGTGATAGAAACAGTATGCCCGTACAATCTATTTACGAGCCGATTGTAAACTGAATATAGAGAAAACCAAACATATGAATTCCATATACACGCACATGAATGCATCATCCGTTATGTCGTGATGATACCATTAAAAATAAGTTTCGATTAATGCCTTGTATGGTATATCGTCGCAAGATATACTGGTATACTAGTCACGATATTACGGTATGTTCAATACACCCGTATGAGGTGAGGTACTGAGGAGCTTCACCCCCCCCCCCCCGACCCCTCCTCCATATTCGGGCAGAGTGGGATGCTCAAAAGAGCGGGATTTCCGAAAGAAGCACCCACAGCAAAAAGCCAGAAAGTTTATGCTCTCGATCACTTCGCTCTCTCACGGAAGATTTTAAAAAGTGAAGAGTTTATATTAGGGAAAATGGCGTGAGCCCCCCACCACTCCCCTACCGTGAAAATGTGCAGGTACATCATGCTGGTAAATGCAGACTGTCGGAGCATTTTTATCTCTCTTTTGGTGACGACCTTGCATTTAAATAGGTTAATTCCTATCAGTACGTTTTGAATTATTTTGAATTGTTCTTATTTTCGTCTGTTGTTTCCGTGTCTGCTTTCTTTCTGACATCGTGCAGAACGCCCGAGTCGCCCTGACGTCCGTGTACCTAGCATGAATTGAAAGAAAGCTAATAATACATGTAGATTACTATAGGTTTAATTTCTTTTGTGAGCACGGAAGGAGATGTAATAAAGTAAAATACATGTACTAGATTATGGTGATTAGCTTGACGGAATTTAAAAAAAATTTTTTTTTAATTTTTTGATACAGAAGTAATCTCGACAATATTTTACAATATTTTTTATGTCTGGATCTTTAAATGATGTAATTTCTCTCTGTATACAACACAATGTAATTATGAATATGTCTTTTCACTTTGGAAATATTCATATCGCGATATACGTCTGGGATTCTCATCAAAAATAAACTTCCTTTGTCAGTATACTTTGATAATCAACCTTGAGTATTATTTCAGATTTTATCATTCCTTTTTTTCAATCGCATTCAACAACTCTTACAATAAAACCATTACAGGTGCGGCGCTACAGGGGGTAGGGGCGGCCGCCCTCTGTGATTTTTCAGGTAATTAAAAAAAGGGAAAAAAGAAGAAAAAGACAAAAGAAAGAAGAGAGAAGAGTACGGGAAGAGAGGGCGGGATCATGCAACTTGTTCATTTAGAATGTAATTAAACTCACATGTGGGTCATTTTGCTCCCTATCAAAATACCTTGGCGCCGCCCCTAAAACAAACTTGCCAAAATATGAATTCGACATTTTTTTAAAAAGCTGTAATATGTTCATGGATATTTCATGGACTTGATGTTGTATGGCGCCATCTGTACATAATCTGTACATATATGAATGTCGTGAAAGAGGTACTACACAGATATTGATTATATTCAACTGATAACGTTGGTTAACAAGGTAATCGACGGACTGATGAGGGACATGGGAATATGCCCCCTATTTTTGAAAAATCGGGGATGTCATATATTATCCCCCCCCCCGCACGCTATTCAAGGGATTTTTTTTTAAACTCTAAATTTCTGTCCAAAGTGTAAAAAAAACCCACCCTTACATGTACCATTTGATAGGGGAGGGGGAGGCTCCAATAACCCAGGGAGATGGGCTTTACATCTCCCTGATTAACCCACTCAGTCTCTCTGCTCCTTCGTTCAGTGTTTCCAACCCGAACCCGTTGACAAGGTTGATTGACTCATTTGCCAGTACATTCATTAACTCATGCATGTGTTGAATAAATCGAAAATTTGACTAACGCACAATACATTTTTTTTTCTTCTTACGTTGAAATTGTAAAACAAATCTGTCGGTTATAAGACACCACCGACAGTAAACGATGTCGATGAAAATTGTGGCGGTTTTGTTGTTTGCCTTTCACCCCTGGCTAGCCCCTTCCCCGAAAGAAAATCTAAAATCCGTTACTGCACTGGAAACTCGCTTTGTCATAGTGCTTCGGATTACTACCCCTCCCACCACTATCTTGAAGATAGATGGACGCCTCTGCTTCCCCAGGGGCTATTTTGTGCAATATTTCATTAGGGAATCCAGGGAAAAGTAATAATCACAAAGAAAAAGAAAAGACTGTGGGAGTCGAGTGGGATGATAGGATGTGTGAAAAAAAACCCCAGGTACCTCGTAAAGATTCAGTGGCATCAGGCTTTTGTAAATACGTGAGTGTATGAAGTATGAATATGATATATCTTTGGGTAATATTTTCAAGTATAATTTTAATAAATAAAACGATTTCAAAGTTAGTGGAGTATAAGCGAAAACTACACTAAAATATTATAGAGAGTTTTTTTTTCCTTAGAGACAATCTGTTGCAAAATGTCACCCACTGGATTGTTCCTAAAAATATCCTTTTCCCACGCCCTCAATTTTGTTTATAAATTTACTCGGCTAATTGGACTAGTCTATTGTTTTCAACGGGTAAAATGTGGATGTTTATTAATTTGTATCTTTGCTGTAGAAACTACTAATCTTACAATTCGTACAACCACGTGGAAATTTATAGTATTGAATATTGCATAGGCTAATTTCAATAAAAACTAGGTATATTATTTGCTTCTTCCTAAAAATGGGAATGTATAGTTCGTCCGAAAGAAATAAATAGACGCGTCCACTTCCCATTACTACAACATGCGTCTATGGCGACGTGCAGCGGATGCACCGTACGGTTGGAAGATGCATGCTGCTAGCTAGCGATGTCTCGTAAAGTGCTCCTACTATTCCAGTAGCTATCTGTAACAGCCGGTAGCTTTCGAGAGGAAACTAGCTGTTGGAGTGGATAAATAGTCGAACTACAGCACCGTGTTAGCATATTGGAAATATTATCGAACCTTATTCCAAGAGGACCTTGGATTATCATTTTCATTTGTTGTTTATACCGAACTTGACCCAGAAAATCACAGCCACCATGCCCCTTTTCACGAAAAGAGGGCGAAAAGAAAAGGTGACGGATATTTATGATCTGAAGCACACGATTGGAACGTAAGTACATCACAAATCATAATTCATCATGCATCATTGCCATGACGACTGGTATATGTTTTGTACAGATTATCTAATCCTACTCACCATTTGAACATAGTAATGTGTTGTTTTTTTCCTGTCATCATCGAGCTGTGAATGTAATACTTTTTCGATGTCAGATTGTTCCATCTATTTATGAGCAAATTATGGCGACGCGTGCACGATGTCCGTAATGAAATAACAATTACAAGTCATGATGGCTGAGCTGAGATTTTTCACTTCCATCCGTTCACTGAGTTGACGTGTGAATATGAAAATGATGCTGTTGAGTGCCCGATGATGGAAAAACTTTATGTCATGTTGGCGTTAGTATAGATGATGATGATGGTCCGACTCTGATGATTGTGATATTCATCACGATGATGGCACGATGATGTTGTCGTTGATGATTGTGTTTTTTTATGATAATGATATGATATGATAATAATGATGATGATGGTCATGGATGATGATGATGATGAGGACAATGATGGTGGTGGTGTTAATGATGGTGATAATGATGGTGGTTGTGTTGGTGGTAAAAATGATGGTGATGATGGTGGTGATGATGACAATGTCCATGGTGATTTTTGTAGAGATGCTGCTAATGATGAGGAGGAGGATGATAAATGCTGATGATGTTGTGAGGAGGTGTTGGTAAGGAGTGGAATATATTGAAAACCAGTAGTAAGTAGTGATGTTGGAGATAGACTTGAAATCTGAACTGTGAAGATATGTTACACATGGGTGGTATAGGATGGGCATATGATTCGGTGTTGGAACTATGCACGCCGTAGTCATGGAGTTAAAGGCAAAGTCCACCCCAGATGTTTCACTGTTCCAATAAAAGGAGTTAAATTTGAACAGCATTAAAAAAAAATTAACAAAATAGGTCAAAGAATAATAAAATTACACTCATTTACATTTTCTAGTAAATTACTCTCGGCTCTGCAAATTGGCAGTACTGATGACATATATGCCAGCATATGTACATGAAATTTCAAATTTTCTCAATTTTCTTGGAAGTTACACATTTTCTAACCCCCATGGTCAATGTATGTTCAGAAGAATTGCTTTCTACATAACATACTTTGACTATGGGGTGAGAAAATGTATAACTCCAAAAAAAAGTGAGAAAATGTGAAATTTCATGTACAAAGTGAATGGAGAGCTGCTCGCATATGATGTCATCAGTATTGCCAATTTGCAGAGCCGAGAGTAATTTACTAGTAAATGTAAATGAGTGTAATTTTATTATTTTTGACCGATTTTGCTCATTTCTTTTTTAAAATGCTGTTCAAATTTATCTCCTTTTACTGAAACAGTGAAACTTCTGGGTTGGACTTTCCTTTTAAATCAGTTAATGATGATGATGGTGATAATGATGATAGATAGATATAATGATAAGTATGATACTAGTAATGGTGCAGATGACAGTGATGAAGGTGGTTATGGTGGTGGTGGTGGTGATGATGATGATGTTATAATGATGATAAAAAGATTTAAACCAGATATATGTTGTCTTGATAATGTACCATCATGATATGGGCAACAGGATGTGCTTCTGTTACAATACAGTATATGGAGGCGTATACAGAATATTGCCTAGTAACTGATTAAACTTCCCACCTTAAATTTCAAGAAAAGATCTTGGTTTAAAGGATCTCGAACACTAGATAAAAATTTGCAGTCCCATACATCTGGACCAACATGATGTAATGCTTTCAGTACAATTTTCAGCAAGGCAAAGATTCATACATGTAGACTTTTTTCAGATTAAAAAAAAAAATGGTTTTCCCAACTTTTCTCATTCTTTGAAAATTCATTCTTCTGTTTCATCAAACACACATATGCCATGGTAATAATTCTGGGTATAGGTCATGAGAATAGTGTATAATTTCACCGAGTATGATATATGCAGGCACAATATGTAACGTGAGACGTACAATACCAGCATTTTATCACCTTGTGAAAAAAATCAAAAGGATTGGTAGCCCTATACATTTATGCATTCTAAAGAGTTCACAATGATGGATGGATGCCATAATGGCTTGCATGATAGCTGGTAGGATATAGTTTTCAACTTTTCATACATGTATGAAGAGTTTGATTCATATCCCTTCTGTAAATTTGAGATATATATTGCAATTGAAGTTGCTAAAAAGATTAAAGAAAATAAGAAGAATAAGTCCTAACTTTTTCATTGATATATAATGAGTGAGGTAATAATAATTGTTCTAGGACAACTCCCCCGGGAGGACAACTCCCCCGATACGATCCCCACCTGACAACTCCCCCTAGAGCACATCTCCCCTGGAGGACAGCTCCCCCTAGGGCAACTCTCCCCGGAGGACACTTTTCCCGGATGACAACTCCCCAAGGACAGCTCCCCCAGTCCCCGGGGGAGTTGTCCTCCCGGGGGAGTTGTCCTGATACGAATAATAATATATCAATTTATAGAGTGCAGAACCTATATACATATATTCTTCTGCGCTGAAGAACTCCTGATATGCTTAAAGAGAGAGTAAGAATTAGCTGAAAAGATATGTTTTTAGCCTTATTTTATCAGATGGAAAGATCTTTTTAATGTTTTATACAATAATGGTGTTATCAAAAGTGTAAAAAAATTGCCTTTATCAGTTTTTGCAATCAGACCATTCATAAATATATGTAAAATTGTTTTCAAACCAGCTTGTTTTGTCCCATTGACTGCTGAATTCTCTCAGTCCTGTAGACTTAAGGCTTGTTTAGATTTGGCGTGACAACCCCCTGCGACAAATCCCTGCAATATTTTTAGTGTTCAGATATGGTGCGACAAACCAACAGTTAATGAATGTGCATTAATCCGTCAACTCTCAGACAAAAGAGAGATTTGTCAACAGTTGCTCAGACAAACTCATGACAACATATTTTGCACTAACTTTTTAATAATTTGATTGGTCCACAGCCTTTTGCAGCCAGGCGACCAAAAAAAAAATTTCTCCTACCTGGGCGACATTTTGTTTGCTGACTCATATCCGATAGACTTATACACTGAAAATATTGTGGGATTTGTTGTGGGGGTTTTTTGCACCATATCTGAACAAGCCTTTAATAAATACACGTGTATGTATAGGGCCACCTGGTTCCAGTAAGCCATGAGTTAAAGGGAAAGTCCACCCCAGACATTTCACTGTTTTAATAAAAGTAGTTAAATTTGAAGAGCATTTTAAAAAAGAAATGAGTAAAATCAGTCAAAGAATAAGAAAATTACACTCATTTACATTTTCTAATAAATTACTCTCAGCTCTGCAAATTGGCAAGACTGATGACATCATATGCGAGCAGCTTTCCATTCACTTTGTACACGAAGTTTCACATTTTCTCAATTTTCTTGGAAGTTACACATTTTCTCACCCCATAGTCAAAATATGTTATGTAAAAAGCAATTCTTCTGAACATACATTGACTATGAGGGTTAGAAAATGTGTAACTTCCAAGAAAATTGAGAAAATGTGAAATTTCATGTACAAAATGAATGGAGAGCTGCTTGCACATGATGACATCAATGTTGCCAATTTGCAGAGCTGAGAGTAATTTACTAGAAAATGTAAATGAATGTAATTTTCTTATTCTTTGACCGATTTCGCTCATTTCTTTTTTAAAATGCTGTTCAAATTTAACTCCTTTTATTGAAACAGAGAAACTTCTGGGGTGGACTTTGCCTTTAAGGCAGTATTGCCTATTCGCAACCCATGAAATTTATAATGAAACAGAATCAGTCCAGAGTGCAGTGGGATACAAGGTGAAGTTAACCTTTAAGCATTTCTTTTTTTTGGGGGGGGGGGATGATGCTTTGACTGTAGAAAATTCAAAATAGTGGGAATTTGTATTAAGGTTTGATTTGATTGGGTCAAATACTCAAACACCTAGCAGCTATGTGTGGTATTTTTCATCTAGATGTATTTCCCCAATACATGATGAATGTATATGCGTATTTACCTTTTTGGTGCATTTTGTAAGACTGCTGTGATGCTATAAAAGGCACAGGCTCAGAAATGTTGAGTGCAAACATGATTGCAGGTTAGTTAGGTAAAGATAACTATCTAAAGTCTGGATACTAATATTTTCTTAAAATAGAAGTACATTTAGAATTTAACAAGAACTCAAACAATAACACTGGGAAGAATTCCAAATGGAATTTTGAAAATTCCTGGGGCAATTCTGGCTTTACTTTGGGATTCTTTGGATTTTGTTCACCAGGTTAAATGAATTTGGGCTTAGATTACATGAATTCAAATGAAATTTTTGAAGTTCTATGATTGCCTATGCACTTTTAGGGTTAGAAAACATTGTATTACTAAGAAAATACTGCTATATCATTTAGATCCATATTGGCACGGATTGGCAAGGTGCATATGTAGGTGTTCGGTAAAACCCCCCAAAATAGAATTACTCTAAATACAAATGTAAGTTCATTGGGAATATATGGAAATTTCATTTTCATTTTAATAGACTTACACACATTATTACACTTATTATTATCTAATAGTTCAGTTTGAGAATACTCATATGATACAGGAACATACATTGTATTTCTTTAAATGATGGATGTATGCATGCTTTCATTTTGAATTTGTAGAATTTGTAGAATTATTTACAACAAAAGAATAATTATATAAACTGTAAAGTGAGTACTTCACTAAGAAGACAAGACTTGATCGTGTAATGTCACTAGTGTAACTTTTGACTCCTCAATCAGCTCTTTCATGAGCAAAACATTTCTCAATTTCTCTGTTTCTCTGAATTCTGTACAAGTGTTGTGTACATGAAAGCCAAAATGCGCATATACATGAACCGGTAGATTGTGGATGAGTGTATGACAACTTGGGATTTGGGCTTCTCTACAGAGGTCAATTATATGAAATTGTTCTTCATAAAAAGATGCCTACCAAAAGCCCATTGTGCCTCTCATATTTCCACAAATTGTTTTCAGTGCATGCATGGTTTTTAAACTTGCATTATGCACATATGCACAAACAGCACAATTTTAGATGATCTGGGCCTGTTGTTTTGATATGAGTCAATAAGTTAGCCCTTGCAGAGGTTATTTTTTTTAGTGTTTACCATGACAAACTTCATTTTTCCCCCAGTATTTTTTATCTATTCTACATTTTAGTAGGAATGTGTAGAAATGATACATGTATATGTATATATATATACTTATAGTCAATGGCTTATTTAAAGGTTGATAGACGTAGTATAATTTTAAGATGCAAGTGTTTGATACATAGTATGTGGCTATGTGCACATTGGTATTGATATGTTCAAATAGAGGAGAAGTGATTATATATATATTTCAAGTCAAGATATTTTACAAGTCTATTGCACATGATGGCCAGTTGATAATGTATAATGTATGCATAGTAGCGTACAGTGCTATAGGTTAATTATTTCTCTGAATGTATCCAGGTCACTTCAGACGTATACAAGGTCCCATGGAATGTTGACTGGTTAAGTAGTCGGCTTCTAATCTCTCTTCATTACTATTGTGACTCATTGCTTAGTGCTTGCTGCCTCTGTATTCATATTGTTACGTTTGACCCTGTGCTGGTGTAATATGAACAGGGACATTTCTCTTTATTATGTATATCAGGTACTTATAAAGCTGGATGAAATTTTCTTAATGCTACTGTATTCCCATTGTAGTGTTTGACTCTGTGTTCATTGTTGTGTAAACAGGGTGTAGGTTTCCCTTCATCTGTGAATTATTGCAAACTGCTACAGTGCTACTGTATTCACATTGTTGAGTTTGTTACATTGCATGGTGATGTGTTGTGAATAGGGACCTTTTTTTTATCACTCTTATGCTATGTTGGCTAATGTACATATATATGCTTCTGTAACACTCTTCATCAGGGTTGATTTCAACCTTTTTTGGTGTTGTCACATAATATGCAAGAGAAAAATCATTCCATAAATGTTTTCCAGTTCTACGTTTTATTGCCAGTACAGTAGTGTGAATGAGACCATATATTCTTTCAGATGGTAACAGTGAGCATAACATTCCATTCCGCATCTGACAAAGGTGATGGTGCTAGCGGCAGTGGAGGCGAGCAATTTATGCAATCGGCATGCATGTGTGCCGAACTGACGAGCAATGCATATTGGATCCATAACAAACACGAATGAAAGGCAATACACTGTCATGTTGCTTCACAAACCCATCTGTATCGATGGACCTTTCTGTAGCACTGGACGAGTAAGGGGATCTCTGATGACTTTCACCATTCCCCTTCCTTGATGATCGCAATGACAGGTCTTGTGACCTTGGCTTTGCATGAATTTTGTAATCACAAGCTGAACAAGCCTTTGGATTTGTGCAGGACATTCTAAAAATGCCTTGACAGCTAGGATCTCTGGAGAATGATTAGGAATTTTCCAAACCTTGAAAAATATGCAATGCATTTTTAACATGTTGAAATGGTTAAAATTGGTTTTAGAAAATAAGAAAATATAACATTTATCCCACTTCCTACTGGATCTGGGTGGTCCCTGTACAGAACCTAAGGGCATTGTAAGAATTCAGTAGCCGACGGGTTAACAGACATTTTTGTAACTCTTGAAAATATTCTTCAGTTTCTATGGCTGGAACCACTGGCAGTCACATTTGTGGTTAATGCAGTAGGCCTAGATATTACGGTAATTGTACATTGATTGAACTATACTATACCAAGTCCATGTCACCTGATACAAAATTTATGCATCCATTCTTGAACATGTACCACAAAAAGAGGAAAATATACATCAACATCACTGAACATAGTACTATAGGTAGCCTTGTTAATAATGGATAACAAATGCTCTAGTTACACGTATCTCTGCCTGTGCACTGCCATGTTAGATCTATTTGTCATTGGTGAGTGTACTTTTGTCTTGCTCTTCCCATTTCAATGTAACCCCAGTGTTGAATTCTGGGATGATATACGATATGAAATTATTTGGTTGAATTGTGAGCACTGTCAAAACATGCTGTGCTTTTCATTTTTCACTTGTAAATTACTCCAACTGCAGCCCTATATACGAATGAAAGTCACACAGAAGGCAGTAATTTGACAACCAACTGACTTTCATAACTCCTTTATTTGATCTTCCAAAGTGTGCATGCATGCTGGGACTGTTTATACTTTGGGTTATATCACACTCCTCAAGCCCATTTTTTTCCCTTGGTAATAATAACTACAGACCTGGATGTGCACTACTATTAATATCCTTTTGAGGGGGGGGGGGGGGGGGGGAGGGGGATGAAACTTGTTGAGTAATAATACTTTTAAGTCAGGGTCACACTGCTTGAAAAACACATTCTAGAAAGATCTTGCCTTGAAGATCATCTTTTAATAAAGAGACATTTGCCTCAGTTGAATTTCTCTATTTTCTATACCGTTTGTTTTGTTAATTCACCCGATGATATGACCTTTAAAAGTATCCACAGGTTGCATTTCTAGATTGATTAGGTGCCTATGGATGGGTCCTCAAGCTTGAAAGATAGCCCACTATGCTGGGATCGTGGGTATTAGCCCAAACTCAGCTGAAGCATGCAATCACGTCTACATCAGCTCGTGGGCTCTATATATTGCAACCTAGCTCGAGCTACAGCCCGATGTTGGCACACATGTATGATGGAATCGATATGTCAGCTCTTGAAGCTCAAGCTGATGAAGTTGGGTTCAAAATAGCCTGCTATTTTCATATTTTGTGAATTAGCAATAGCAGGCTATTCTGCAAATGGGTCCAAGATTTGGGTGGCTTAATTAGTGAGTATACATGTAATAGCGGACTAATTTTGCTTCATCTAAGAATTAGCCCGCTATTCTCCTATTGGGCTAATTCATGGGATCAGAATTAGTGGCTATTCTTCAAGCACAAACTGATGAAGTAGCACCTTTTGTTCTATTTCACTGATTCTCTTGATTTACTGAACACTTTGAATTCATTCCGTCTTGGCTGACACAGTATTAGAACTGCATAGGTATTGTTGTAGTTATTATTATCATATTTGTGAATTAGCATGCTATTCTCCTATTGGGCTAATTCATGGGATCAGACTTAGTGGCTATTCTTCAAGCACAAACTGATGAAGTAGCACCTTTTGTTCTATTTCACTGATTCTCTTGATTTACTGAACACTTTGAATTCATTCCGTCTTGGCTGACACAGTATTAGAACTTCATAGGTATTGTTGTAGTTATTATTATCATGTTTGTGAATTAGCACGCTATTCTCCTATTGGGCTAATTCATGGGATCAGACTTAGTGGCTATTCTTCAAGCACAAACTGATGAAGTAGCACCTTTTGTTCTATTTCACTGATTCTCTTGATTTACTGAACACTTTGAATCCATTCCGTCTTGGCTGACACAGTATTAGAACTGCATAGGTATTGTTGTAGTTATTATTATCATATTTGTGAATTAGCACGCTATTCTCCTATTGGGCTAATTCATGGGATCAGACTTAGTGGCTATTCTTCAAGCACAAACTGATGAAGTAGCACCTTTTGTTCTATTTCACTGATTCTCTTGATTTACTGAACACTTTGAATTCATTCCGTCTTGGCTGACACAGTATTAGAACTTCATAGGTATTGTTGTAGTTATTATTATCATGTTTGTGAATTAGCACGCTATTCTCCTATTGGGCTAATTCATGGGATCAGACTTAGTGGCTATTCTTCAAGCACAAACTGATGAAGTAGCACCTTTTGTTCTATTTCACTGATTCTCTTGATTTACTGAACACTTTGAATCCATTCCGTCTTGGCTGACACAGCATTAGAACTTCATATAGGTATTGTTGTAGGTATTATTATCATGTTTTTGAGATGTACGTAGCCTTTGATTCCCGAAGTGTACCTATCATTCAAAAGATAGTTTGTTTACTAGTATACAGTTACATGTAGAACTTGCGAATTAAACCTCAAAAACCCCACTATACATGGCATTTTATTGATTAAAGGTTATAAGGCTTTAGAGAAAATAAGGATAATGTTAACTGAACCCAACTAATAGTTCAGTTTCGTAAACCCCCTGCTTTATAATATGCCCATGTACATGTATGTCAACTAGTTGGCTATATTATTAATGATAGTTGTATTTGAACTGATATTTGAAGCTCATATTTTGAATGAAGAATGACAATGAACCCTTTAACAATAGATAACAAAATGTCTTTTGGTGATTGGTCCATTTTAAGGAAATGGGAGTTAAGCTAAACAGTGTACATGTACTGCTTTAGTTTGTGAAGTATATATGACTATGACGATTGTAGATGTGAATCCCATTTGGTATTGTTCAGATCCATTTCCTGGCTTTATATGTTCAGGAAAACCAGATCCTGTATTGGCTGCAACTGATTGAATCTCATACATAGAATGGCTCATTAATAGTGACCATATTTCTTTTCACTATTAAGTACTCTGTGAATTTACTTGTATTTTTTAAAAGAGTATCCATGGAGCTAATTAACCCATTCGTGACAGAGGTCCACATTTTGTGGTTTGGCCTAATATCTTTTGATGCAAAGCCCTAAAAATCATACCAAATGCATGAGCAGAAAGAGCAAAAAATTCTACACAAACTTTGACCATTTGGGTTGCGTCAGTACTCGTTGTTTGATGCTGAAATTTTTTTTAAGGAAAATAAGCATTAAAATCATTAAATTGGTAATGTGATAGAAAGTTTAAAATCACCGTTTTCCACTGCAAATTGGCAACTTTTTGACTACTCATCATAATTTCTGTCAATTTATATTCATTTCAGATACATGACGTTTTATAAGAAAAATGTAGCAATAAAATAAAAATGTTGGTGTTGCCAATTTGAAGAATAAAAGCTGATCAAATTTGGCTTTAAATAATTCCTGTCACAAATGGGTTAAATGTTACTGATACCCCTTTTATACTGGGCTATCGGGCATCCAGGGAGTGGTCCTGGGGCGCCCCATTGCCTAGTATAAAAATTTTTTTTAAGGAAAATAAGCATTAAAATCATTAAATTGGTAATGTGATAGAAAGTTTAAAATCACCGTTTTCCACTGCAAATTGGCAACTTTTTGACTACTCATCATAATTTCTGTCAATTTATATTCATTTCAGATACATGACGTTTTATAAGAAAAATGTAGCAATGAAATAAAAATGTTGGTGTTGCCAATTTGAAGAATAAAAGCTGATCAAATTTGGCTTTAAATAATTCCTGTCACAAATGGGTTAAATGTTACTGATACCCCTTTTATACTGGGCTATCGGGCATCCAGGGAGTGGTCCTGGGGCGCCCCATTGCCTAGTATAAAAAGCTTTTAGGGGGCGCCCCAGGTTTGGAGTGCTCCCAATCAATCTGGGCACTCCTTGGAGTATAAACGATTGCAGTGCTTTAGGGCGATCTGAACTCCGTGACGTAATCGTATTCCTTTGTTATAGGTTATGATGTAACTGACATAATGTTAAGAGTAACCGGTGCAGGTATCCTTTATGATGTCATAATGGTATACATGCACCATTTCGCATGCAGCTCGGTGGTCATAATGACAGTATAAATGCACTGGGGTGCCCCAAATTTGGGCAGCAGTATAAAGAGGGCATGAGAGACAGGTTTTTCATTGCGTAATTTTTCCTTTATATTTAGATAGTGATTTTATACTTAAATTGTTTGTTTTTCAATTTAATTCATTTATTTTTGCAATAAGAAGCTCTAGTTGTCATATATCTTAGAAAGTATGTTAAATATCTATTGGAGAGAGATAGAGAAAGAGAGAGAGAGAGAGAGGGGGTGGGGAGGGAAGGCAAGGGAAATTTTTAAGGGTAAATCAAAGTGGCATGAATTCTGCTGAGATCATAAATTAACTCAACTATGTAAGAATCTTGAAAACTACAACACCATGGAGAAATGAATGTAACATACTAGCTAAGAATTTGTGGCAGGAAATCAACATCAAATCAACATGCAAGGCGTCTTACCGCATTCCACCTGTCAATCAAGTTGTGAAATTTACTTTTAGGAATGGGATGAATGTCACATGAGAAGAATTTAGACATCTGAGGGGAAATGTACACTGAATTCGTAAATAGGGAAGGATGAGGGAGAAAGAAAATAAGAATATACATACATGTATTATAATTAAGTGGATCAATGGAGTTATCTTTTCAACTGCCCCAACAGGTCTGTACCAATTTCTAATACTAACTGCCCATTTCATGGTCTGGCAAATTGAACTACCCCTAGATGTAAAGACCTGGGGAGCATTTCATGAAAGGACTTGTCTACATCCGACAAAGTCTGTTTTATCCGACAAAGTCTGTTTTATCTGACAGTTGCCATAGTAACGATGCTTCTCAGCCAATCAAAATCAAGGAAAGATGTCAGATCTGACAACTTGTCATACAACAAATGTTGATGAAATGCTCCCCTGGGCATCTTGGAGGTTATGCAGTCCATTGCAGAAAATTATCCTCAAATTGAATTTTTTAAAAAAGAAGTGTTTTTAAACCTCCTTAGTTTTCATATCCCAAGACTATTTACTTTTTACCATTATATTAAATCAGTTTTATTCAAGCAGGGAGATGGAAGAGCATCTCCCTGATCCAAGTACATTCCACATTTACTTTATGCTGCGTTCACACCTTTGCGTATTTGGCTTGCGTATTGCTGCGTATTGACTGAACGCAGACATAAGCAGTCATACCCACTAAAGCGCAATGAAACGTGCTCTATTCGTACTCAATGTGCAAACTAGCGCATAGGCCTGCGCTGGTCGCTCGCTAGTTTTAAATTTTTAAAAATTATCGCAAGCAAGCGCAAGGTCAAATTGTCTCTTATTTAGAGCGCTTGTCATTGCCTATAGCTGCGTTTCTTGCATGATTTACCTTGCTTTAGCTTGTTGTTGTTCGCATGATTGCGCGTAATGTTGCGCTGTTGCTCGCATACCACTCACAGCAGCAAGAACCGCTGCGTTACTGTGAGTTTAGCTCGTACGCCATTTGCTTTGCAAGAGCAGCATAATACGAGCTAGATACGCAATAGTGTGACTGCTCGCGTCAGATTTGCCGCGTATTGCTGGGTACGGCTGCGAATTGATAGCGCAGCAATACGCAAGCCAAATACGCAAAGGTGTGAACGTAGCATTAGAAGCATGGACATTGGAACAAAAATGGTCCTTGTGTTAGTCTACATTGGAGATGTGGACCTTATATTTCAAGTCGATCAAAGGTTGCTTGAAATAGGTGTGTTTCTGACAGAGTATGCTTTATTTACTCATATAGTTGGTCAATATACAGATACATCATTCTTATTCACACATGAAACCCACTGGTAGTTATATCAATCTCACCTGTAAGAAGGCTATAGAAAATGTTCGTGAATCATTGACATTTTAGACATGTAGGCAGAAGTTTATATTTACATTTCTAGTTTAGTGCTTGCCTTAGAAGTTAGCACGGAAAGTAATGGATTTAGACTGGCGTTTTTGTACCAGAAGATTATCATGATTGTAAACTGAAGCTTTGAGCAACGAAATGTTACAGAGAATGTCACATAGTTGTTGTTTTTTAAATAATGTTAATAATAATAGATACATATAGCTCTTGGCACTCTACATATCACTCTTCATCATGATCGTAGAGTATAACAATGAACTTTAGATAAAAATACATTGCATAATCTAACTAAGTACGAAAACAAGTAATGAAAAGAAATCTTAAACCATAGCACATGTATTACAGTTTCCAGTACATGTACATGCTGAAAATCACCCTTAACCCATTCGTGACAGGAATTATTTAAAGCCTAATTTGATCAGCTTTCATTCTTCAAATTGGCAACACCAACATTTTTCTTTTATTGCTACATTTTTCTTATAAAACATCATATATCTGAAATAAATATAAATTGACAGAATGTATGATGAGAAGTCATAAAGTTGCCAATTTGCAGGGAAAAACAGTAATTTTAACATTTTCATCGCATTGCCAATTTAAGGATTTTAATGCTTATTTTCCTTTAAAAAAATTTCAGCATCAAACAACAAATATTGATGCAACAAAAATGGGCACAGTAAGTGTAGAATTTTTTGCTCTTTCTGCTCATGTATTTGGTATGATTTTGAGGGCTTTGCATCAAAAGATATTAAACCAAACCACATACTGTGGACCCTCTGTCATGAATGGGTGAATTTAAGTATACATGTAGAAGGGTTGCACATACAAGAAACCACATGAACTTGATCATCATGTGCTGCAAAATTCTGCATTAAGTAATAGCCCTTTTCATGAATATCTCGAAATAAAAGAACTTTATTGTAAGTCTCATTGAACAAAGGAATATGTATGAAAACTTCTTGATGAAATACCTTCTTTCTCTGATTTCTTGACCATGCAGTTAAAGCAGTAACATGCAAAACACAGAGAATTAAATAGCATGAGTATTTGGCTTTACAAGTCTCCTTAGCAATTCTGCATACATTACCACAATGAAGTAAGCTTACTAACTAGTAACACATGTGGACATAAAGTATTTACTGTGTTGATTTTAGGTAGCTGATCACAGCCTGTTCAGTATTTTGCTAATAATAGTGTTTTTCAGTACTTATAACTGTTGTCACTGTTATCTATTCTAAAGGCTAATCTTGTTTAGTGCTAGTAGTAATATAGTGACATTTTCCAGAGAGCCTGACTTGAAATGATTCTGAATTGTTAATATGGCATTTGATTGGTTGTTTGGATCATGAAATACTGCAGCCACATTTATTTGATTGCACAATTTACAGGATACAGCTTGTCATGTGTGTTTTTCAAGACTACTGACTCATTTTCATCATCATACTCTATTTTGAAATTCATTTGTATTTTCTGCCATTATTATTTGGCAGATATCATGCATTTATCTCAATATCCATAGTGCTGAGTGTAATTTTCATTCAATTAGAACTGTGAAATATCCTAAACCCAGTCAATACCAAAACACTTTGGTAGCACTATCGCCTGTTTGTATGATTTGTTGAGAAAAGGCCTAGTACACTTAGCTCTTCCACTTTTGAATTTTCTGTCCACAGGTTTTATTAAAGTGTCACCCAGGTCCTTTAGCAAATGGGTTAATAGTTATGATCATCTTAACTTTATCAACTATTTATTTACTACACTTACATTATGTAGAAGTGCATGTAGTACGTGTATGTTGTCTGAATGCATTAGATAGTATTGATCTGTGCAGTGGTCAGTAGACACTTTTATGGGTGATTATAGGGCCTACTGGGTTTCGGCATTTCTTTGTATCCCGGCACAGGGAAGGATAGTCTAGATTCTGGACTCTTTTTATGAAGTTTTATATTCCCCGAAACAGCTGCCAAACTCACTGTACACGTCAAGTCGAGTGATGGCGCGATCCCGAGAACCTGTCCGCCCGCGGAAAAAAGAGTCCAGACCGATTGCTCTCAGCTAACGACTTTCCCTCAGAATTTTGAGGGAGCGCAATTAAATTGGCCTCGCCTCCTCCGCTATACGCTAGTCTTTGCTTAAACACGCTTTTCATTAGCGAATGGGAAATCTCGCATGATGTTACGATGAAAATTTTATGTTTTCCGTTATGAAGGAGTATCTTGCATACAAATATTTTTAGAACATGATTAAATGTATAATGAGTGTGAAACATGATGAATATATGCTAACAATAAGACCTGAGAGGCACTATAAGGTCTGCGCAACATAAACTAACATAGACTTGTACATACACAATACCCAGCCTACGCAGTATATACTGCACATAATAATACACGCATACACGTCCATATCGACATTGCATCTTACACACCACCCACGTTCTCTATGTACAGTGTAATCGGAAATTCTCGTCGCGATCTACATGTAGGATTTATTGTTTTATATGTTAGTCACTGCCTGTGTATTTCTTTTTTTCTTTAGTCTATTCCGTTAACTTCCCCTCCACCAAACAACAACTAAGACTTTGTCTTATTTAAGTTTGACTTCGGTCTAAAATCAATTATCATGGACATTATTTTACATAGACTGCCCCTCCCCTCCTTTGGTAATTTTCTCTTTCTTTTTCCCCCTCTCTCTTTCTCTCTCTCTCTCTCTCTCTCTCTCTCTCTATCTCCCCCTTTCTCTCTCTATCTTGTTCTTTCATTTCAATCTGGTATCATGTTAAAATTCAAATTTAAATAAAACCATGTCTTAATCATCTGAATATATTACTGATTCCCAGTCTCATTTCGAAAAAAACTTTTCCTTACTACATTTCAACATAATTAAGAAGCTTAAACAAAATCTTTGAATATTCCGTGCTCAGTAGTGGGATTGTCTGAGACATTGTTACGAGACCAGTTCGTTTCTTCTTATTCTCTTGATGGTTTTACCGGGTTTTACCCTTGAAACAAATTCTAGAGCTGAAAAGCGTGGCGGTGGTGTAGCTTTATATATTTCGTAAAAACTAAGTTATAGATTATTACATGAATTGTGTTTTATGTTACAAGCTGTTGAAACTATTCTTATTGAAATACATGTACCCAACAGTAGAAATATAATTGTTGGAGTTGTATATCGACCTCCACATTCTAATCATGTAAATTTTGTGGCAGCTATACAGTCAATAGTCTCATCGAATCATCTTAACTCCAAACATTATTAATGGGCGATTTTAATATTAATCTCTTGCGCTCAGAACTGGATGTCTTCAGTCAGGAATTTCTTGATATTATGTTGTCACAGTCATTTATACCTCTAATCAATAAGCCAACCAGAATAACAAATTCGTCATTCTCACTTATTGACAACATTTCTTTCCAATTCTCCGAAGTTCGCTAATTCTGGCATCATCATCTCAGACTGAAGTGACCATTTTCCAATTAATTCGTTCCTACCTATAATTACAACTTCCAAACCAAAGAATAATTCTATTAGTACTTATCGTAAAATGAATAAGTCAAACATGGACAAACTAAAACGTAGTTTAGGAACAGTTGATTGGCAAGGTGTCCTTAATAATAATGATGCCATCGTGGCTTTTGATTTATTCCTTGATCACTTCACAAATTGCTTTGATAGAGATATTCCTTTGAAAAATTTTAATCGAAAGTCTGATTATAAAAAGATCCCGCGCTACCCTTGGACTTCCAAATCACTTTTACCCTCAATAAATAGGAAAAATCGTTTATTTTTCAGATATACATGTAAATCTAAACCTACTGAGACACGTGAAAGAAAATACAAGTGTTACAAGAATACTTTGACTTCTGTCTTGCGTAATGCCAAAAAGGAGTATTTTTTTCAAACAATTTGAACAACACAAAAATGACAGCAAACATACATGAAAATTGATTAATAATGCACTCAACTGGAAAAGCTCTAAAACTCATATTTCTGAAGTCAAGGTTAATGATGCTTGTTTGCAAAACCCAGATGAAATTGCCGAAAGCATTAATGATTTTTTTGTTAATATCGGACCCAACCTTGCCCAAGACATATACCCCCATCAAATCGACCCTTTTACTCAAGTCTAGACAAACCTCATACACAATCTTTATTTCTAACACCTATATAGCCAGAAGAAATTATTGATATTACTAACAACTTAAAGGATAAAAAAGCTGCTGGATATGATGGCATTACTAATTCTCTCTTGAAACATATTATGACTGAAATGATTGTCCCACTTACACATATTACATTCAGTCTATCATTACTTACCGCGGACAGTCCCTCTTAAAATGAAAATAGCAAAAGTAATTCCAATTTTTAATAAAGGTGACCCACTCGATCGAGGAAACTACAGACCGATTTCCTTGTTAACTTCATTTTTTAAAATCTTAGAAAAACTTGTTTATTCTCATCTGATTAATTTTTTATCTAGCTGTAAAATACTATCAGATAATCAATTTGGTTTTCCCAAAAAATGCTATAGACCATGCTATGATAATTCTTTTTGATCAAATAATTCGTGCCATTGCCATTCGCATAGTTGTACAGTAGGTTTGTTCTTGTACTTCTCCAAGGCCTTCGACACTATCGATCACGAAATTCTGTTGTATAAACTTTCATACTATGGTATTAGAGGGAGGGCCTTGGAGTGGTTCAGGAGCTACCTGACCGAAAGAAAGCAATTTACATAATATATAAACAACATAACATCTTCAACTCAAACTATTAGATGCAATGTTCAGCAGGGTTCCCTTTTGGTCCGCTCCTTTTTATTTTATACCTCAATGATTTCAAAAAATCTTCTGATATCTTATCATTTATATTATTTGCTGGTGACTCTAATATTTTCCTCTCCGAACGTAATCCTCAAATTTTCCTGAATAAAATCAATTCCGAATTAGTTTATGTACAAACCTGGATATAAGAGCAAACAAGTTCTCCTTAAGTATCAACAAAACACATTACAAAGTCATGATATTTAGTAATTCTATTGACTCTCTCCCAGGCCCTGTACATTATTAATGAAAAAAATCTTCAACGGGTTCAATGCGGTAGGGCCAAAACCACTAAAAATGTACAATTAACCAAAAAACGTGTCGCACGTGTTTGATTGCGAATATGTTAATATCAGATTATAAAAAAAATGATTTTAGTTATAAAACCTCTTAGAATATGTAATGGGGTATAACTTCAGAAAATTTTAGCATTCAAACCTAGTTTTTTGAGAAATTATTCTGTCCGGGCAAAAACTGCATGTCGCAAATCAAAATTTAACATATCTTGCGATGTTGTAAAAAACAAGGATGCTTTTATTCTTAGATCCTGGCATAGAAAAATAGACTGTGATATGTGTGCAAGATAACATAATATTCAGGCATTGTACACGTGTAAAAATAAAATTTTCGCAATAGAAATTTGTCGCAAAGGTCAGTGAAACCTACGTTACCTGTAGAATGAATCTCTGATATACCACCTTTTTCCAAGTTTTCTTTTCTGTTTCTTTCAATGTAATCACTCATTGATATCCCATCTACAGTCTATAAAAGTTTGCAGCGATGTGTATAGATCCATTCTGTAGAAAAAGAAGCTCATAAGAAGAGCTGAGGCATGTGTTTTTAACCGTATGGATAAGAAATGTAACATATTATGTTACCGTCGTTGTCAGAATTGAACAACGATTGACAACAGAAAAGCTGCCAAACGAAAAGGGCTTGTTAATCTTGTCAATTTGAAGGGATTATAATTGCATCTGTGGCCTTACATCATTTCCGTAAATCCCACTTAATGCTTAATGAAATATACGTTACCGAAACATACGTTACTGGTCATTTTTTTATTTACAGTTAAATTCGGTTAAATCTTAGCTGTACGCTTGTCTTTATTGTATTACCTAGCGCCACCACACAAAAGCGACGCTTAGCTATACCATAAGGCCAATAATGCCAGTCTACAATCTTATCGTAACGTAGGTTTCTTTAACAAAATAAAATAGCGGCAATGACATGAGATGGACATTTCTTTTTTTTGTAGTAATCAACATCTAAGCTTAAGAGTTGTAAAGTGATAATAACATCTTCAAAACGTCTTCAAATCAGGATCTCGATCCCTGTGTGTTAAAAATGGTAACGTAGGTTACGAAATAAATTGTGGAAGGCTATCACATCTGAATCTTCATTTTTCACTCAAAATTCAATTTTATTGTGAATTTTCTTTTTCCAAAAATTTCTTTTCATTATCACATAAAGGTCAAGGGATGAAAGGAACATGGGGGAGGGGGAGAGAGCTCAAATTCAAGCAGAATATATAGGAACAGAAACAAAGAAAAACTGAAGCCATGTTCCGACAGCAGAATGTGAGAACAGGAAAGCAAGAGAAGAGATATAATCAGATTAAAGAAGACAATACAAAAGAGAGAGAGAGAGAGAGAGAGAAAAAAAAAAAAACTTTCGGAAGGTTACATGAAGAGGATTATATTGATCTCCTATAATGAGGACAAGCGATTTTGATCACTCCCCCTCGAGTGGTTTTGCGTATTTAATTATCATGATTATTGATACTTATAAGAAACATACGTTACTGCTTTTAAAGTGACATAAGGTTCCTTAGTGATACCAAAATGGACATTATTGGGTGATTATGTATGTAAGATACGGTTTGTGAAAATCCTTTTGTCTCATGAAAAGAATAGCTAGAGTCAGAAATAACAAAAACCAGGAAATGGAAATTGGTTATACACAACCCAATCTTTCTGATTTGTTTGGCTTATACCATGTTTATTACATAATTAAAGATGCTGCTAATTATCATTTTTATGTACGAACACGTCGTCCTCACTTTGGAATGAGAACTTTGTATCTATATAGTGTAGTTGTAAGTGTTAATATTGGGTTACTTACTGAAACCGCAAGACTTTCTTTGGTTATTGTTGATTGTTAAGTTTTGGTAACATTACGTGACTGCTTAAGTGAAACATACGTTACCATATGAAACACTGAAATAAGTTCCTTATGATATTGTAAGAGATATTGATTAATTTATGTCTGACAAATGCATCCATATGGAAAATGTAGGTAAATTGATATGGCGTATATGTTGAAATTTTCAACATATATACCAAACAATGGAACCCACATGCGTGCGCAGATTCTTCCACATTTGTTAATACTGAATTCAAATTGATTTGAAATATTCACATGAAAGGAAAATTGAAAAATTTCTTTGGCATTAGAGTTGTCTCAGGAACAGTACAGATAGTGATGAAAAGTTAGTAGAAAAGTGCATTCCTTAGCTGACTTAATGATGTCGACAAGACTGAGGGAGAAGTAACGTATGTTACACCAGCAAAAAATCACCTCTCCACTTTGATTAGTTGTGCAATAAAAAGTTCACAATATTACGTGCTCATATTTTTGATTTTCAAAATTCATATTGTCATCTTTCATTTTTAGTCTACTTAACTATTTTGAGAAAAGCTGAATTTTCCGAAATTCTAACTTCCCAATTGTACATTTTTAGTGGTTTTGGCCCTGTAGTAAGTTTCTTTGCATCTTTATTGATGATAAACTCTCTTGGAAATTCCATATCTATTATAGATTAGTATCAAGAAATATTGGCGTTATTAACAAATTAAAGCATACGTTTTCATTTCAGATTTTATTGTCGCTTATATGACACTTATTTATCCCTATTTTACATATGGAATCTTAGCGTGGGGCAACTCCTCCAAGATTTTCAGTAATAGAATACTTATTTTACAAAAACGAATCCTGAGAATAATACATAATGTTCACTTTCGTTCTCACACCGACATCTTATTTTTCAACAACAAAATATAAAAAATGGAAGATCTCTATAGTTATTGGCACTTAAGAATTTTCATGTTTCAATTATCACAAAACGCGCTGCTCACCCCTCTTGTTGCTATTTTCACAAGGAATTATGAAATAAACTCATAATTATCCCACAAGACAATCAAATCAGTATCATTCTCCATTCTCACGGACATCCCTTGCCCCAAAAAACTGTAATCTTCACTGGACCTAAGTACTGGAATGAGATTCACCCATCTCTAAAATAATGTTCCTAGGCTGTCCCCGTTCAAAAAACAGTTAAAGCAATTAATTTTACAATCGTACATCTAATTCTTTCTTTTTATTTTCTCTTACATAGCCGCTATTTAGCTTGAAATGTCTGACACGTGGAACGCTCTATTCACATCTATGTCTTTTTCTGCTCCTTTCTTCTTCTTATGTTCCTTCTCTCTTCCTTCTTTCACATTTATCGCTCTCTTCTTATAGCCTTCTTTTTCTCTAATTTGATGGGGGGGGGGGGTTCTCATTTTTTCTACAAGGCAATGTATAATACTCCATAATTTGGTATAATTATACAAATTCATTCCGACTTTATAACTTGCAAATTGTATTTGATCACCGAGGAACTAATGTTTTACAAGCTTTGCTTTTTTTTTTTTAGTTCCTCATTCTCATGTTTTCTATTCCCTGTATCATCATGCTATAGGTTTTGTATATGTATCTATTGCCAACTTGTTTCAATTTTTTGCATATCATTTTTCTTATATTGTAATTTCTGTTTGTTTGATATGTATATATGATACATGAGAAATAAACACGCTTGAACTGAACTGAACTAATCAACGTTTGTCCATTTTCTCAACTCTCATAAACACGAGTTTAGAAGGAGGGCATGTATGCGAGTTGTAATTACCTTTATTTTTCATCACTTTTCAAAAATTCTATAAAAGTTTCCATTTTTAAAAAGTAACAACATATTACGACGAGACACATCTTTGTTATCTCGGTAAAAATAATAGTAATCCCAACCCGCTCAGGTTCTCCCTTTTTCCTTTCCTATTTCTTCCTGTTTGCGTTTTCGCTTTTCAAAAACAAGTCTTGCAAGTACAAGTTACCAGTTGAGTCTTACATAATTATCATGCACCAACGCACAGCCACGGAGATGCCATTTTGCATGCATGTCGCTCGACTAGGCCTAGATCTAGGCCTATGTCCTCCATTCTGAGATGTAGTAACATGTAGCTTTACATGTCATGCGAAAATGCAAGTTCTTTCCTATTTCACCACCTTGTTTCTTGCAAGAGCAGATTTGCAGAGAGTTGAATGAAAATTGATGTATTGAACTCGTCCACCCAGCTAGCTGTCCGTTCTTCGAAAGAAACGGTCGACCGCGATCAGCTGGCTGGCATTTCCACGTGCGCTAAGCTCGCTGCATGTAAACACCGATTGATTGACAGCGATTTTATGAATATTTATGAGTAACGTGAGCGTGAACCTTTGACCTCTGTCGTCAGCAGAGAGCAATCGGTCTGGACTCTTTTTTCTCCGGGTGGACAGGTTCTCTGAGGTTCTCGGGATCGCGCCATCACTCGACTTGACGCGTACAGTGAGTTTAGCAGCTGTTTTGGGGAATATAAAAACTTCATAAAAAGAGTCCAGAATCTAGACTAAGGGAAGGAAGGAAACTGCATGTTTGCACCAGACCGTTAAATCAACACGTACTCAATAAATCTTATGACCCCCCCCCCCCTCCTTCAGTCCAGTGAGCTTCTTTCATGTACATGTAGTTACTAATGGAATTTGGAGAGGAGAAACTCATCAGGTTTGCAGTGGCGTATCCAGGATTTTTCAAAAGGGGAGGGGTGTGAAGTCTTTTCAGGTGTCTATTTTACCAGAAAAATTTGCTGACAAGCAAAGAAAAAGGGCCCTTGGCTTTTTACAGGTGTCTTATTTACTAAAAAAAAAAAACATTGACAAACAAAAACAAAAAAACAAAAACAAAAAAATGCTCAGCCAAAAGGGGGGGGGGAGGCTGGATCCACCCCTGTGATGTGAAGTTTTTTTCCTCAAGTTCAATATCAAACAAATGAAAGGTGAAAAGTATTTCAAATGAACACAATATTCTGCCCTCCGCTAGAACCCCGTCACCCCTACCACTCCCCGCACAAAGATCACAGTGCTGCGTATACTTGTCCCATCAGGTTTATATCTGCAGGCCCTGCGTGACTTTATGTCACTGCCCCTAGATCTGATATATTTTTTCGCCTTTCATATGAGGCCCAAGTTATATTGGGCCTCGTGCCTTGTATTCATAGGGTAAGAACACTGTAAAGTTTCAAGCAAATAAAAACTTTCTTATCAGACCCTTTGAAAACAAGGCCCAAAATAACTTGGGCCAGGGTCTGTGGAAAATGCATGTTATGCTGGAATCAAATGACTCCATGGGTTAAAGTAAAAAAAAGTTAAAAAAAAAATGCAAGGTTTGGAATTGAACAATATACAGCTGATTTGAACTCAGTGGCAATGTTCACATGTGTTTTTCTTTTAATTATAGAGAAAGGACGTGTTGTTTTTCTGCCGCTATATGATTTATTTCTAAGGTTAAAAGTAATTGAGATTCATCAGTCTTGTCCTTATCATTATCATTATTATTATTATTTTTTTGGGGGGGGGCAATGGGATGGAGAGGGGGGGGGGTAAGGATTACTTCACTGACAAAAGCAACAGCTACACAATATATCTGGAAAAAAGTAAATCTTCTGTGTTCCAGTTTTGATTTGTTACGCCTACATGCACTTATCCCACTTCTCTTTCATATTATTACCTGTCTTGTTTTCAGGTGGACTGAAGATTTGCCACCCACCTCCACATGCATTAATCTCTTGAAATACTGGTAAAAGTAGAAGTGTGTTCTTACTGCTAATATATTTTCCCTTAAAAAATGGTGAAGTTGAGTGAATGATGAAAGCTACAAATAATTATTTTTTTTGTTCAGACTCTTTGAAATATAATATTTTCACCAGATCCAAAGAGTTTGCATACCTTTAGTATGGGTAGTCCATCTGAATGTTGCAAGTAAAATAACCACTTTTAGTAATCTGTAGATGACAAGCTGTGAAGTAATGAATTCATTTGCCAAATATATTCATGCATTGTTTAGCCATTTGCCTACCCCCCCCCAAAGTCAAATCATAATATATAACATATAGACAGGATTAGACCATGATGGGTGCAAGGATTGTTTGGGACAAAATCTAGCCCCAGATCCTTCCCCCCCCCCCCCATAGATTTAAATTGTAACATACCTTGCAATATAGACAGACCCATAAATTTCAGTAGATACCAGCTAAGAAAAAGCAGCATTTGTGGAGCCCTGCATTAAGAGAGGTACATGTATGATGTTTAACAAGTTGGATAAAATTTGACCCTGATATACACTGTAGCATACTTCTTCAGTAGAATGCAACTCTGTTTTCTTGGCGTATGAGGTCTGTATTTAAGGATTTTTTGTATTAACCTGTTGAGCATGATTTGATTTCAATATAACACACAATTTGTATATAGATCCTAGCCAGGATTTTCTCGGGCATAGAATTCAATGGGTTAAAAGTAAAGTTCCCAGTTTTCCGTTTTCTAAAATGCAATTTCCGCGTTCATCGGTGTTCTAAACTTCAAATTCCATGTTCTTTGGTGACATGTACAAAATATATGACAAAGCAATTGTAAATAGTAAAAATCTATTTAAAAAAACCAAAAATCCCCGTAAGTTCCTTAATAGGCCTATATACGCACTGCAATGTACATGTACATGCAGACGCAACTGAAGCTTCACAAACACATGCTAAACACTGGGAACAGGTTTGATCCAGATATTTTGCTGGTGCGTGGTTTTATTTTATTGGATTTTGCTTTGTTTTTTTATGTTTTTCACTGTATTTTTTGTAAGTGATATTCTGTTTGCCTAAAAAAAAATTGCGTTTTCCGTGAAATTCCATGAATTCTTCCCGAATTCTGTGAAATTTTTCCGTTTTCCATATCGCGGTAAATTGGAGACTTACAATTAAAAGCAACAGCACTACCTTTCATTACACAGAAGAAGGGCTGTGCAGCACATTTAAGCATTTCGAGTGGAAATGGTTCCTCAGTGGTAACAGAAGGTATAAGCAGCTTACATCTTCTTAACCCACAGAATAAAGGTACTCCTACTTACTGGAGTGTTATGCAAACACTATTTCCTTAATAATTTACCAAGTGTCATGTGGGTTAAAAAAAAAAAAAAAAGTGAAGAGAAAAACTGGTAGTTGTGTTTGCTCCATTTCAAACACCAACTCAGTTAGGTAGAGTATTACTAATTAGCCCCTAGCCTTAGAATTATATGAGGCTGCAGTTTTTTTTCCACATATTTCATTTAATTTATGTTTACTTTCATGCAGGATGTCATGAAATTAATTTATCATGTCTTTGTGACTTAACAACTTTTTAAAATTTATTCAACCCTTTCATATAGCTGTAGATAATAATATACTATATCCAATATTTTTTGCAACTTAGATAAACTTTTCTTTGTTGATAAGATTGGAATGGGGTCTTCATTTTATGAGGGTGAAAAACATCACATATACATTTTTGAATTTGTCTTAGTTAGAGAATTTTATTTGTGAGAAATGTTTATAAATTTGTTGGTAGCATAAGGATTACTGGAGTAATTTAGCGGTGAGTTAAACAGTGTTCTGAATGATTTAGAACTATTGAAAAAAGAAAGAAAGAAAGAAAGATGTTGCATACTGCATATCCACACATTTCCCACAGTATGAAATCAGTATAATGTGGAATTGTTTTGGAGAGGCATTTTGAATTATGGAATCCTGATGTTACATTTCATGGAGAAGAGTTTCGAGGGGGGGGGGGGGGGGGGGGGGGGACAGGCCCAAGACCACTGATGTAATAAGTAGGGTGTCTCAGGGAGGAAGGGGAATGGAAAAGGAAAAGAAGCATTCCCCTGAATAGATCTGCAAGACATGTACACTTCAAAGTACATTGTACATATCCATTTGGCATGAAATGCCATTCAAGATGATAACAGCTCTTTCAAGTACACTTTCATGAGATCACCTCTAGGGCATTTTCAATAGTCTGGCAAAATCCCATCAATATCTGCCAATGCTAATGATCTATATTACATAGAACTTATGTCTTACACAATAACATGTATTGTATTCACACCCTTATACGCTGTATGACAGTTGAAAGTGCGTACCGTCACTATCAGTGGCAGCTCCAGGATTATCATTTCTTTTAAGGGGGGGGGGGTAGATTGAAATGTGAAATGTTATTGAAACAGGAGTTATCAGTTTTCACTGTTCCCCTTGGGATCCATCTCTTCATACTGAACAGTTTCTTAACAGAAAATAAGAATTCCAAAGAGGAGGAATAAAACTAGTGGTCCGCAGCAAGACTAGTCTCAGGCACAAACTAGGCGTTGTGGCATGTGCCTGTAATCTAGGTAACAGTGGAAGTTATACTGATTCAGTGGACTAGGTTGAGTCTGAGTCGCGTCTGTCAGATGGTGACGTTAAAGGTCCGTCCCAGACGTAATTTCATTGATACACGTCTGTAGAAACCCAATTCAACAACAACAACAACAACAACAACAACAACCCATGTCTTTTAAAGCATATATGTAATAGAGTGTCTGAACTGCAAGCCTACAATAGGCCTTGCATATTACAGAGCTGCTTTGACACAGCCAGAGACTGGCAAAACTTAGGTTTTACTCGAGGCTGTATGGACATATGTTTACAATATGAATGTAGAGTCTTGTGTCAGCAGACTACTACAAGACTATATGAGCTTTCTCAATATGGACCTCACCTTGTGTCAATAGGTGGCCTGGGAAAGCCACTCTATTACTCTGCCATTCACTGAATAATTAGTATTGATTAATGGGGTCTGCTTTGGGACTAATCAAAGATAATATCATCATCAAATCCATTCCAGTAACAACTGTGCAGCCACTCATGTATAGTATTGCAGCCTCTTCAGACACAAAATGCTTCTCCCGAAACTCGATAAAGAAACGTCGTATAAAGAATCATCGTATAGCGAACAGAGTGTTCAGACACATAATTATCCCAAACTCTTTAAAGATAATGTTGTACAGATGCACAGTTTTCTACTGCGCATGTTGTCATGGCAAGATCCTGTTTCCTTTCGACTGCGCTCGCGTTAAGACCCACCCACTTATACCGTTCCATGGTTGCCAGACATTCCGACACTTACGGACCGTGATTCTTTATCGAGTTTTATTGTGAAATAATGGTCAGAGCCTAGTTTCGTTTTACGATGTTTCTTTATACATCGTTTCGTTAATGAGCGAATAGACACAGAAATTCATTGTATAGCTATACCGTTTTGGTACGTATACTGTTTGGTATAGCTTATACGACTTATTTTTTTGTGTCTGAACACAGGATTTGAAACTTTGGAGTTACATCAGATAAAATTCTTACCAGGTCCATGATGCAGGAAAGAGCATGGGGGGGGGGGGAGATGTACAGAAAATGACAAACGTAATTGCATGTAGTTTGTGGCTTACAACATATTCAAAAGTTGGAAGTTTCTCCTTCAATTTTCTTTCCAGAAGAGCACTGCTTTTGATCTTGCCTCAGTGCTGCTATATGAATGAAAGCAGGAAACAAAGTCTTTAGATTTAACTTTTTCTATGTACTGTATTGGAAGAGGTATTTTTAGAATCAGGGTTTCCATGGATTGAAAGAAGGAAACAGAGTTTTTTTAATATAACTCTTTCTGTGTGTTTAGAAGAGGCTTCTCAGGCTTCCTGTTTTGTGAGGTATTTATGAAAACAGACATGACCTGAATAATACTTATGGTAGAGATTTGATAATATGTAATAACGTTTCATGTTTATGTTCATTCTGGCATCTACATAAGTAATGCTCAGAGTATTTTCACACAGGGATTAGCTGCATGTACATGTATTTTTATGGAGCTGACAGCTTTTAAGATATTCTATTATACTAGATACTGCTCACATTTGGAAACTATACACTTGGGTCAGGAGAGACAGTTGTCTGTAAAGTGCCTTATAAATTGGGTGATTTCAAGTACGGTGTTGGAGGCTGGTGTTGGTGTTGTGAGAACACCAAAACCAGCCTCAACACCGAACTGGTGTTGGGATTGGCCCCACAAGATTTGATGTATTTCTGGTAGTCAGTGTTGCTTGCTGGTGTTAGATGTCGTCTGCTGAACCGAGTATCATGGTTGGTGTTGACGATTTACATGCAATTTCCCCATTCACCAACACCAGCCCCTAGGGATCGGGAAATTCATGATTTCAAGTGCGGTGTTGGTGTTGGTGTTATAATCATACAACTGCTGCTTGTCCCTCGCGGAGCAGCGGCACTCTTTGCTACGACCACTCGTCACATGTTGGTGGTTAAAATCCATTCTGCAGTCCAAACAGCTTGGTATAATCAAAACCATATATTTTCCATTGAAGAGTAATATTTTTCCTCATAGATTCTTCAAATGATTATGCAATTCGAATCCAATAAGATGTAGATTTATTAGAAATTCTGTGGGAAAATGATTTTATCGCTGAGATTTTTAGCTATAGCATATGACGTCACTCAGTGTTGAGCTATGGATAAGGTGATCGGTATCGTCCCTCTAAACTGACCTTCGGTGTTGGAGCTCGGTTCAGAAGCCTTTCCATGCTCTCAACACCAACACCACCACACACCGAACTTGAAATCACCCATTGTAACAGTCTCCTTTGACAGAACATTAAGGTTTTGAACTGAACTCACAACCTTGTGAGTGAATATCAAGCATACCATATACATGTAAACTGTACACCTGTATTCCTACTTAACCCAAACACGTAGACATACTGTATACAAACATTGTGACAGACATTTGTGGTCAGAAAGATTATTCTTTCCTTGTTATCTGTGTCATATTTCTTCGACAAATTCCAATGGCAGTGGACATATTGGTAGTGATTTGCTGTGAGGTAGAGTACCCTAGGTGCTGGCTAAAGGCTTTCAAGATAAGTTTATTTATACTGCTTAAAGGCTCTTATTTTGAAACTACACCTGGATGGAGAGAGACAGTTTCCTATGAAATGCCTAGTCTTTTGTCACTATACTGGGTGTCCCAGAAAAAGTGGAATGGTGGATTTTCAGTATTTTACCTTCAAAAAGTAGATAATCATTTTCCATCAGTGGGTCAAGCATCTTCTACCAAAGAGAATGATACCAAGATCACTGAATTTGGTGAAGTAATTTTGATTCTATGCCCTTTTCTTAGAATACGGTAATTTTTGAATTTCACATGTTTTTTATGACAGATGAGAGCAGAACTGTGTCGGGAATGGCCTTTCATATGGCATGTGTATGGCCTGCTTTGTTATTGACATGCATCAGTGGGCTTCCTTCAAACATCATATTATGAAAGGCCATCCCGACACAATGCTACTCCCATCAGTCGCCAAATATTTGAAAACGACTGTATTCTAAGAAACGGGCATAGAATCAAAATTACTTCACCAAATTCAATGATCTTGATATCATTCTCTTTAGTAGACAATGCTCTACCCAATGATGTAGAAAAGTTATATACTTTTTGAAGGTAAAGTACTGAAAATCCACCATTCCTCTTTTTCTGGGACACCTGGTATCGAACACAAATTTTAACTCTCCACTGCTTGCTTTAATCGGCACGTGTATGAACAACATTGCTACTCTACCCCAACAAAAGGATGTACAGTACGCCAACATTCATGACTGGCATTTTTAGCATAGAGATTATTCTGTGCTCTTTATGCAGGTCATATTTCCACTGGTTCCAATGGGAATAAACAGATTGGTAGTGATTTGATGTGAGGTGGAGAACACTTAAATACTCATCAATCGCTGGCATTCACCATCGCATATCTTCATTTAAAAATGTATGACCATTGCTCTGCACGTATTGCAGGATACATTGATTCCTTGCTGCATATAGATTTGAGTGAAGCATTTGAACATGACATCTTCTCCCTGCTCTCTCTCTCATAAAGGATGCCCATAATAATGGTTTACTTAAACTTTCAAAATTCACAACTCTTGAACAGATTGTCCAATTTTTCTCAAACTCTCACTGTTTACTCTTTTTTATTCTTTTTCATTCACTGCAAGCACACTGATATCTGGGTTTCATTTTCCTTTAAGACCCGAGAACAATGATAATCTTAAACCTGTTTATTTGACGAAATAAAGCTCGCCAGCAAATGTTGCATGCAAGAGCAAATGTTGGATTACACAGTACCCATTGAAGAACCTTAGTTGTCGGCATACCATATTTCTGTGGGTAAATATTTTAGTTTGAACGATAAGACTTTTATCTGTATTCAAGTTCACTGCGACGGTATCATACTTTCACATCTTCAACTTAAACAGTCGAATGATTACAATATCTTGATAAACTAAGTACCTGGTACTTGTATTAATAGTAGATATGTTTATACAGTGGGGAGAACTTTCAAAGGGTATTTTTATAGGCCTACTGTGATCAGCTACTGTATTCCGTTACATACAGAGATTCAAGAAGCAGCTGATTCATTATTATCTTGCTCTATCAGTCGGTCAACTCCTTTAAGATATTTCCTGGTGTTCTTACTGCCGTACATGTAGTTTCCTCTCTGCCTTTGACCTTTCAAACTATTGCTTGTTCCTGTAGCCGGCTCATATTGCATACTTATGTACATAGGCCTATCTACATCCTTGATATACTTTGAAGTATGCAACTGAGATTGACACATACGATAACCTTGATATACGACCTAGATTGTCACATACTAGTACTAGTAATATATATTATTCCTACATATGGTGTACAATAACCTTAATATGAAACTGAGATAGATAGTTATACATTTATATAATGTATACTCCTACTTTTAATAATCTTGATATGCATGTGATGTATGTTTCCACTTTTATTCTCTTTCTTTGTTTTATTTCCTGAACTCCATAAATTCTGAAGAGGCTTTGATGCCTCAGTGGCAGAGCATTGGCGTAATAAACTACAGTGTAGTAGACTGTAGGTTCCTGGGGATGTTTCATAAAGCTGTTCGTAAAGTTACGAATGACTTTACAAAGGATTTGACCATGGCAAGCCAAAAGGGATTTGCAATCATAGTGCAGTGTATCAACTTAAGGTGAAATATGCAGACACAGATTAGCATTACTATTGTTTACAAACATTTTTATTGCAAAGTATATTTTTGCCACAATTTAATAGAGATTATGGGAAATGCCGTCACACTTTGTTAAAATATCAGGAAAAACTTTGGGTATCACATATGGCACTTCATATTCAAGTGGTTCGTAAAGTCATGTGTAACTTTACGAACAGCTTTATGAAACACCCCCTGGGTTCGAAATCAGTGCATATTAAACTTTGGCAGGGCATTCCTTCACGTAGGAATTAGCATTTATTGAGTCTTTAATAACTGACATTTCAAGTTCTTCATTTTCAGGGGTACAGTATTTCTGGAAATTAACTGCTACTGCTAGAAATTCTTTACCCCGAGGAATAACTGGGATATTGCACTTATGATATTATCCTGAGAAAGATTAGGTAACCAATTTGGTGTAATTTAACAACCACATTGAAACATCATCTCTGTGTGCTATTGAAAATGAGAATGAGATGCAGGATCTGTGGTAGCGATATTTTTTTCTCCACTGACAGCGAAAATACGTCCATCATCATAAACCCCCGCTTTGTCTGTGATCACTGAGTACATTATGAACAAACCTAGGTATGTCATTCCATTCAGTGATGTTCATTTCTCCACTTACCTACTACCAGTCTGGCTGTGACAGTGACTGCATTCTTGTGGCATGTCTAATTGTAACCTTTCTAAATACTCTCCCTCTACCTGTCTGTCCTAGCTCTGATCTGCAGATGTCATTGAACGATGATACACAGGCATGCCAGGACCTAGTTTGCCAGTCCAGTCACAGTGCAGGCCGGGTCTGAATCAGTGGTGTAATGCAATTCCAGCCATGAAGGGGGGGGGGGGGGGGGGTGGCAGCACTGGCCTTTTGGGGTGGGGGCATTGTTAATACTCTGTGAATAATATGTATTTATATATTTTATTTTTCAGGCACAGAGAGGACTTATCCAAAGAAAGAAAGAAAATGGGAAAGAAATACCACTGACTAGTGGGTGGGGGGGGGGGGAGCACTGGCCTCTTTGGGTGGGAGCATTGTTTGCACTCTGCGAATGATATGTATATATTTACATATTTAATATTTTTCAGGCATAAAAGAAAGTTATCCAAAGAAAAAAAGAAAATGGAAAAGGAATACTGCTGACTATTGTCTGAGGAATGCCAGAAGGAAACAAGTTCCTATTAAAACTTGAAAGGTTGTGCTGATCTGCTGACTACCTATGAATCGTTTAAAATTGCTTTCTGCATCTGGGAAGTCACTGAAACCTTTCATTTACATCATCCGCATAAATCTTCCAAATGTATTAAGTACTGTTAATCTGTTCTTAAAACAGTACACTCGTTATGGGGTTTCATTAGGCTTGGTTTAAGCCACAGTAAATTTGTTCGTACTCTGTGAATATTTATATATTTTTACATTTAATTTCAGGCACAGACAGGACTTACACAAACAAAGGAAATGGGAAAGAAATACCACTGACTATAGTGCCTGGGGATTGCTAGAAGGAAACAAGTTCCTGTTAAGTTAGAAAAGGGTTCTGTTGCTGACAGCTTATGAATCCTGTAAATATGGTTAAAATATACGTTGCTTTATGCATGTGGGAAGTCATTAAGACTTTATTTACATCATCATAGATTGCCCAAAATGTGATAAGTTTGTTTTGAAATCTGTGCTTAACATAGTGTACTCGTAATGGGGTTTCATTAGGCTTGACTTCAGCCTCAATAAATTTTTGTGTCAAACTCAAATTTTAAACTCCAGTTCATGCAGATTCCTGAAAATATGTCATTTAATGGTAGTAATGCATGTGTGGCTCGTGTACTAGCTGTAGACTACTAAATAGTGCTGGAGCCTTGATAGATTATTACAAAAGTATGTAGTAGTAAATAATTCTGAAAGTGCATGATGACAAGTGCCGTAAAAATGAAAACAACTAAAACAACATGTCCAGATTGTAAACATTCTTTCTATCACTTTCTGTGGTAGGGTTGCACTGTACTTGTGTTTAATAGTTTCTTAAAGGTATGTATCAACGCTTTAGAAATATACGAGTAAAAAGCTCCTGAAGAAATAGCAACCTACATTAAGTATTTGAATTTAAATTTGAATTTATTTGAAAAATGTCATTCACATATGTACATGAATATTCTGTTTTAAAGGGGGTACCCAATGCTGAAACAATGTTAGTTCATTTAAAAGAGCATGATTTTATTAGCAGAAAATCATCTGCCTAAAGTTTTTTAAAAAGTCGTGTTGCCAAGGAAACCCCCAAATGTGGTAAGATTTCAGGATATTTTTTACCCCTCAGCTGTGACCCAGTTTCAACTGGGTACCCACTTTGACGTCATTTTGACGTCAAAGTGGGTACCTTGTCGCGCACTTCTAGCAAAATGCGCGCAAGGTATATACATATTGTACAGTCTAGCGCGCAGCACAACTGCAATGCGCGAAGCTGGGTACCCACTTTGATGTCATACCTCATACTCAATTTTTTTGGTCAGCTCTTGACTTTTTTATGAGAAAATTAGTCTAAATGCATTGATTTCGATTGAAAATCATCATATTTTTAATGTTATTCTTCTTATAATTCTATTCTCGATCATATATCATTTTTTTGTTTACCATTGTGTAATCACTTTAAAGTACTTAGACATAATAACAATATGTAGAAAAGAAAAATAAAAGAAGATATGAAATTAACAAAAGATGCAAATGGATAAAAAACAAGGAAATGGTTTTACATATTAATTTGAAACAGAAACAAAAACAGAGTTTTTGACGCCTTCAGAATTCACCTCTTATGTTTATAACAAATGTAAGAAACTTTGAGAACTGGTCAGTTATATTTTCTTCTTTTAATTTCATAAGTCTTACAACTGAGTAGTATGAAGAAAAGAAGAAAGAATTTATATAAGCCCGAGTACAACTTCAAATGTACACCTGTAGATATCTTGAAGACTTGAATACATAAAGGCCTGTATTACATTCAGATTTCATCCCGTCCCTGGGTCTATAATTCTGAAGTTGAGTTATAAAAAGAGAGAGTTAGGCGAATGTGTAAGTTTTTCCTTTGTTAAACGTGACCCCCTCATTAGTGACTTGTAATGGAGAATCTCTTGAGCATGGATGAAAAAAGAAGTGTGGTTTATTGCTTGGGAGTGGAATTAAGTGGAAAACATTGCACTTGATTTGCTTTCTTGCTCTGTTGAACGATTGGTTAACAGTTCACTGGCCCTTTTCATGGTCTGACAATGGTATGACAACAAATACAGCTGTTCCAAGTGTGAAATTCAAAACAAATTGAATTGACTGTTCGACATGTAAGCAGAATGGTGTCTTTTAGCATGTTTAGTACTACTATACAGCATGTGAAATTGGCTTTATAAAATGTGATATTTCTCTTTATCATGCATTGTCTCATGTTCTCTTGTCTGTTCTCTTCATGCCCAAATCTCATAGGTGTCAGGGGGAGACCCCCCCCCCCAAAAAAAAACTTTTAAGGGTGGGGGACACAATAGGGTATGTCCCTGTCCCCAATTTTAAGCTGAGGGCTTTATAGTTTGTTTGCTTTTCAGCAAATTTTTGGTGTGTGACCCCCTCTCCCCCACCAATTTTATGTCCCATAAGATGAGGACCTTTCTTTGAGAGTGCCCCCAAATATCAAATGCATTTGATGCCCCCAACTTTTAAGGGTGGGGGACACAATAGGGTATGTCCCAATTTTAAGCTGAGTGCTTTTTTCTTTGCTTGTCAGCAAATTTTTTATGTATGTCCCTCTTCCCCCACCAATTTTATGTCCCCCCAAGTTATAAGCTGAGTACCTTTTTTTGGGAGTGCCCCCCAATATAAAATGCATATGATGCCCCATGCCAAATCTTATACCTGTTCTCCATTGTTTCTAAATACCGTTTCATCCCCTCTACTACAACGTGTATTGAAATATCCTCTCACACATTCTTCCTCCATATAAGTGAAAAAAGTTTGTTAGTTTGTTTTTTTTTTTTTACTTGCCACTGGGAAAGTTGATTCTTCAGGGTTTTATCATGTACCTTGATTTTGTTTTTACCAGTGCTATTTTGATTTTTTAAAATTGCTATGATAGACTTTGCCAGAGCGTTCATGTAAATTACACTGTCTGCTAGCTCTTCTTAAAATGACCTTCCCCCTTTTTCCACTTTCCATTTCTCATGTGTCTATCTTTCTTTCTTTGAAACATTTGTCTGTTGTTTTTTTTTTGTTTGCACCTATAATGATGTCATGGAGGTTTACACCAGGATTAGATTATGGTATGAATTTAAACCTTTGTAAATTTAGGTTTCATGTCTGGCTATCTCCACTTTCCTGTGTATCTGTCTGTCTGTCTGTCTTGGTCTTTCTTTCTCTCTCCCTCTCTTTTTCTCTCTCCCTTAGTGTTAGCAAGCTCCAATAATTGATGCATCGTGTTAGATTTTAATCTAACTTGTCCCTTGGGAGCGTTCCCCCACCATTTATGCATGGTGTGATATGAAGGCGCTGACAGACACGCAGTATGCGCTGAAGAATCGCCAAGCACCGTATGATGAGTATAACATTAGTACCCATTCATACGCTAGGCCAAGAGACATTCCTTGTAGTCTTGCAGAAGACATCATCATCATCTGTACTATGGCCAACAACATGAGCTTTATGCATTTGTATGCATTCAGTTCATTGTGGTAGGACTTTCGATCTTGTTAAAAAGGGTTGTAGCATTTCGAAAATGAAAATATCTGTACAAAAGATGTGGTGATCGATATAATATAAACACCTCAACAAGTACAGAAACTTGTCTTTATTGTATCACACAGTTGATCTGGACCTTATGTAGATTTCTCAATTTTGTTTTGAAACAGTGTCTATGAAAACCATGACATAAATAATCATTGTTCGCTGCATCTTGCAATAGTGAAAGGGCACCACAAGAAGACCAATGTTTGGTTGATAACTTTGTTTTTAATCCTTATTTCAGCTGAAAAGTTATTTGAATGTTACAAATAAGCTGAAGGCCGAAATTACATGGTTCAAAAATTAAATGGAAATCAAATAGACTGGTTAAGACGGCCAATATCAAAGTTATTAAAATCAATAATTGCTATGTTAGTGCCCTGGAAATCAGTGTTTAATATACACATGTATGCTAAAGCTTTTTTGCTACTAATGTGTCCTTTTTTTCTCCCTTTCTTGCTGTCCCATATGGTATGTTGCTCTGTATTTATGATATTGCATGTTTTTCATATTCATAATCTCCCTTTTTCTTTAAAAAAAAAATTCTTTATTTGTTCAGGGGTCACTTGGAAGCAGCTGTTTTGTGCCTTTCATGATCCTACTGCTACCTATATTACTTTGATTTTGTAATGTGTCTTTATAGTGGAAATAAATTTAATGTGATTTGATATGATATGATTCGATTTGAATAATGAAATGTTTATTGGGAAATGCTAGAAACAGGGTTTCAAATCTTGAATTTATTTTGCAAGGTTAAGTAGGTATGGTTACATGTGACAAGAAAACAGAGACCTCCAAAATATTCCAAAATGCATGGTGAATTCCTTTCAGACAAGATGCTTTTAAGCCCTAGTTTCTGTATTTTCCACCCTCCATATGTTCTCCGCTGGGAGCTTGCACAGGTTGCCATGGTCTATTCATTTGGAGCAGAGCCCTCCGTAAATCCTGAATTAATGAGATTGGTGAATCGCAGCGACTCGTCCGGCTCGTGAAATCCTGATTGGTCCCTCAGGGCGGCGATGCGATTTCCACTGTGTGCGTTAGTAGTGGCGTGCAGCTACTTGCACCGGTGCAAAGCTCGCGAATGCTGCTGAGGGTTGAAACACGAGAGTAAAGGCTGATGGTGATGATGGGGCTGTGTAAAGTGGGTTAAGAACGCATGAGGCCTGTTTGGTTTATTTGTGTACATGTATGCTTTGTCTCCAGCATGCATGTATATGTATATGGAGTGTTATGGCCTCGATTTGGTCACGTAATGATGGGGAGGGGAGTTGCATGAATGAGTTATTTCCAATGTATTTTTTTTTTTCCAATTCAAGCGTGTTTATTTCTCATGTATCATATATACATATCAAACAAACAGAAATTACCGTATAAGAAAAATGATATACAAAATGGCAGTACATGTAAGTCTTATGGGGTGTTGCAAGAAAGTTGCAATCGATTGCAAATAATTGCTAATTTTGAAACAACCGTTTTGATTGGCTCAGGGTCTGCCCTTTTAAGAAGACATGCATGCAACAGTGTTTTGATTGGCCAGTGACAGTCAGTTACAACTTGCAATCGATTGCAACTTTCTTGCAACACCTCATTAGATTTATATACAAAACCTATAGCATGATTATACAGGAAATAGAAAACATGAGAAATGAGGAACTAAAAAAGGCAAAGCTTGTTAAACATTAGTTCATCTGTGAGTAAATACAGTTTGCAAGTTATAAAGTCAGAATGAATTTGTGTATACGAAATTATGGAGCATTATACATTGCCTTGTAGAAAAAAATGAAAATAAAAACATCAAATTAGACAAAAAGAAGGTTGTAAATACTCAACATGTACCTTTTGAAGGTAAATTAATAAAGCAACTTGAATAATCAATATCTTTCAGCTATCATACTTACATTTTATTATTAATCAAAGAAAGCTTCTGTATTTACTGTAAATACTACATTTATGAAATACATGTATATGCCTTTTGAATACAGATGAATAAAGCAACTTGAATAATCAATATCTGTCAGCTATCATACTTACATTTTATCATTAATTAAAGAAAGCTTCTGTATTTACTGTAAATACTACATTTATGAAATATATGCCTTTTGAATACAGATGAATAAAGCAACTTGAATAATCAATATCTGTCAGCTACCATACTTACATTTTATTATTAATCAAAGAAAGCTTCTGTATTTACTGTAAATACTACATTTATGAAATATATGCCTTTTGAATACAGATGAATAAAGCAACTTGAATAATTAATATCTGTCAGCTATTTTATTCACATGTACATTTGATAATCACAAAGGGTGCTTTTGTATGTACTGTCAGATAACAGTTTAAGGTGATACACAGTTGATTTTGTATTGGGCATATGTTTCTAATGATCAGAAGTATAGAATATAATTTCAGTCATTGTACACTAAATACTGGGAATACATCCTATATCAAATTGTTTTCTTGTGTCTAGTATTGCAAAATTAGGCTCTTAAAGAGAATATAATTTTAGGAAATATTTTCAGTGATATTTGGTTTGTGTGAGTAATGTATCAACAAAACCTGATAATGTAATAAGATAGATATTTGTGCCATGGTTGATAATTGGTAGGGACCTTTAAATAGCATTTTTGATACATGAATTTACAGAACTACGTACCGTAAGGATTTTTATTTACATGTATGGGTGTATGTATGTATGTATGTACATGTAGATATGGGTGTATGTATGGGCCTATGTATATATGTATCTATGAAAAGTAGTACTCGTGTATTGTTTACAGAAATGACAACCAAAGGACATTTTAATGACTCTCATATTCATGACGACAATACTACTTCACTGCAATTATCTCTGCTGCAGTTACAATCTTTGCTGTCATGATTAATGCACGTGTATGGTACTTCTTGAGTGAGATGGGTCATTACACATGCTACATTTCTGATAGAAATGAAAAACATCAGATGAATAAATCATTACTCGGCATATTCAAAGAGAGAAGTGTAGTTGGAGATTGGGCCTGTCATGCTTCATACCCAATCATGCCTAGTGGCGGCAAGGCCGATCCCTCGCAATATTCACAACTCGCAATCACGAGAAACAGGTAGGATGATGCAGAAAATTTCATTACCCTGTTATAATTGATGCGAATACACAACCGTAATAGATGGTGTTTGGGCCGTGGCGCATTCTCTGTTATGATAATTGCTCCGAAACGAGCTGCGTAGACTGCTTGGTGGATGTTTGCGGAGAAAAAGTGCAAATAGAAATGCCTGTTTGGCGGTAAACTCATTTTGCTGTGAAATTTGACGGGAGTGGATGAAAACGGGGAGCATGGTTTAATATCGGAGATGATGCTTTTTCTTAGTCCATGCCCACTCATTCATTTAATTGGTGTTGAAGAGATGATTAGTTGGATTTTAGCACCAGATATCAATCACCTGGACAGGCAAAAGGGAGTTGGGTTTTGGGTGAGAAAATTGGCAGCAGAGATGAAAAGAAAATTGTGGAGCGTGTTTTCAATTGATTTGGCATTGAATCCAAAGGTCATATATTCTGAGTTTATCAAAGGAGTCCTGGAGTTCTTCTGTTTTTTTAAAGATCATCTTGGTTTAATTTATTATTGGTATGGCTGCATAATATGTTAATATGTGACCAATGTAAATGAATGTTAACAATACAAATTTCAGTTAGTATTCTGGAAATATCTTCTGACAACTAATGCCAAGGCCAATTTTATACACAACTACATGTACATGTATGCTGCATTGATGAAGTTTTGGTTTCCAGGGGCTTTTCGGTTCATCTAGTGGGTCTCTGTTTTAATTTAGTTGGGCTTCTGTTTCATTAAGGGGCTTATTTTCCATTTATAATTGTGCTTTAAGTAAAGAAATAATTGTTGCCCTTTTACATTTTCACTCTTCAGTAGTGATTTTGCCCAAAATTGATCTCATTTGACCTATGGTCATCTAAGCTGACAGTAGAGTGCAGATCTTGAGGGTAGTCTCATGTTGGCAATTCCCTCTTGTTACTATGCTGCTGTTGTCAAAATGTAAAATACTTCCAGTTTTTTTCTTCTCTGAAGGTACCCTCATGATATACACCACAGACAAATACAAATAACAAGTTATGTACATTATATAGGGGATATGTACACTGCTTTGGACATCATCTTGATATAGAATAAAAATGGAAATATACGATGGACAGTTGTCCTCATTCCATTTCAGTTTGAATGTTCCAGATGGGAATCCATGGAATGGTTACCTTCATCCGTTGATGCAAGAGTTACATAAGTTCCCACTGGGTTATGTAGAGAAGGGAAGGTCAGACATCATGCATTCCGGCCTTGAGCGCCAGCATTGGTCAATTTCTTGGGTATGCGCTCGACGGCTGTACTCACTTAGTGCCTAACGCGACACATTGAATTTGCTCCGTCTGCATTTGACACTCTTCAAATTGCAAGCATTAGAGATGAGTGGAAAGGCACAGTTGGGCCTTTGTATGAACTTGAAGACAAACATGCTGTACATTGAATGCTACCAGGAAAGAACATGGGTAGTATGTTATGGCTGTTCATGGCAAAAGAAACTTATGTTCTTCTGGTTTCTTGCACAAGAAGAAACAAGAAGTATTATCCATGCTTAATTCACCTGAACTATTTGTGCAGTCAGTGAACTTTGAGAGGGCCATGAAGATGTACCAAATGCACAGGGTTTTTTTTATATGTGGAGCTGATTTTCTCAGTTTCAGATATGGAAAGCAGTTACTGCATTAATTAAATTACTCTATTTTATGCAAACAGCTTTGATGGGGTAGCATAGTACTATATTCATAAAGAGAGAGGGAGAGAGAGAGAGAGAGAGAGAGAGAGAAGAGTAGAAAAATTGTGTGTAATACATTTCCCAATCTTCAATCATTTCCTTACATTCTTAAAACAAATGAAAAAACCAATCCACAGATTAGAGGAGCTTACCCTTGGCTAAGGTTGGGAAAATGAAATTCATGAATCATATTTGTTCTCAAATGTTTCCTCTGTTGAAGAATTATAAGGGGATCAGCTCATATATGTTTACATGCAAGTGTTGCCCTCCAGCTCTTGGCATGCTCGGCAGAAGGTACTGATTCACTTTTAAGTGGAGCACAGAGAGTTAGGCTTGTTCACATATGAAATGGTAAACCCCCATTGATTTTTTTTTAAAAAATGGTTTATGAAGTGGCAAAAAACCCCACCTGGGCAAAAAACCTCTTTTTGAATCCTGGCGGCAAAAGATGTGAACCAATCAAATTTTGATAAATCTAGCACAGAGTAAGAGATTTCACAGGTTTGTCTGCACTTTTTTTTTTTTGTGGCAAACCTCCTTTCTATATGAGAGTGAACTATTAATGATATTGTTGAGAGTATAGTTTACCTTGTGTGAGCCTTGTTCATAGTCAACAAAGCCAAGCCCTCTTAATAAAAGTGAATATAAGGCAGGAGTAACAAGAGTTTTAGATTTACATGTTAGTCTTTCGTGGGTGCTGCTGTGTTTGCAACCATGCATACTTACCGTACATGTACAGACCTACCACACTTCTCTAGGCCAAGGACAAATATCTTTTCCAACCAAATTTCTCTATCGTAGTTTTGCGTCATGTAATTATATCTTTCTTCTCTATTTCATTTAATTTTTGAGCTTGTTATTTTCCTGTACAATCAGTTTGTAAACAGAAGGAGAATATACCGTGAATCACTGTGAAATGTGAACAATCTTGCTCAAACAGTAGGTACTTTTCACTGTATCACAGGATTTATGTGATGACCTGATCAGTGAGCTCACATCTTCATAAGACAAGTCTATTTTCAAGGAATTTTCTGATAGACCTGCCACATACTATATATAGTTGCATGACTTGATGGTGTATTCTAGTAACAAGTAGTCTTTGAACATGATGTGGCAGTCTTTTGACTGATTATATAAAATCAACTGAAGCACTTAGCTCACATCTTACAGAGATAGCATTGCTCATCCATGAGGTGTATGTTGCATGTGGAATATATCGTCCCTGTTTTCACGAAGTGACGGATACGAGGATAATCTAAAATTTTTCAGTTTTGAGTTTTTTGCATTTTTGGACATCTTTCACCACCATCTTGAACCTCTCAGAGTTTCAGACCGTAATAATGTCTATTTACGTAACTATGGCAAAGACGTCAACAAGAAAATACCTAGTAAAAGGATTTTCTGTTTTCACGGATGACGGCTTTAAGCCGTCCCGTATGTTTTACGTGTGCGGCTGATTTCCGTCACTTCGTGATAAAAATAAAAGTGCGCGTCTTCGATTTGAATAGTGATCGCGCACAATTAGGTCAAATGCGCGCTCATCAAGTCCCATTTGTTTAACACGCGTGCGGCTGAGATCCGTAACTTCGTGAAAACAAAATCACAGTGGGACCTTGAATTTTGTGTTTTCACGAAATGACGGCAATGTTTACACCTTGTTTTATTCTAAAATATTAAAGGAATATGCAAATGATTAATAATGAATGTTGTCCAGAATATGCCCTATACGAGGATATAAAATTTTTTTACCCTTCATACATTAAAGAGGTTGAGATTGAGGTTTGAAACTTTGAAAGCAATTTTCTCAAAACTAACTTTTTTTAAGTGGCCTGCACATCCGTCACTTCATGAAAACAGGGACAATATGAAGTACAATAAATACCTTTCACAATGATGAGTGATCTTACTTTAAATAAATCAACTCTTTATATTTGTTTATACTGAGACCCTATTCCAAGAAATAGCTTAATCACTAATGTCACATCTTCATAAGATAATAGTGTTTAATTTTGTGGTGTTCTTTCAAATGTTGCTTACTGCAAGTACCATCTTGTCAATCTATGAGCTCTGTTATATCTCAATGATGAGTGGTCGTAATATACAGGTTGTGGAATTCAAATCATTCTCTTTTTTTCTCAAAGAACCAATTGTGCACAAAGCTCACATCTGCATAAGACAGCAGTGTTTTTCCCAGTAAAGTTTTTGTACACTCTGCATAGGTCGGTGTTACCTGTGATATCTACTAGTTGCTGTAAGAAATGTATGGCATGTAAACATAAATAACTTTAAAATAAACTGGTCATGTGAATGGAGACTGAACAATTGAGTTCAGTCTTATTTCTTAGTGGCATAATATAGGCTATGAACACGGGGAAAGGTTTAGGAAGATTTAGGGACATAGATGAAGAATGTGCAGTAATTATCACAATTTATGATTAAGGATTAAAGTCTTGATGTATTTCTTTGGAAAAAGGAAAATTTATTGTCTTTCTTCCAAAATAAATAGAAGATTAGAGGGGATGATTTAAATAAAGAAATCAGTTGTGAATCTGTTACCTTTGCATACTTCTGCAGAAATCTTGTGTCCTGATCCCCATGCTGGTAGAGTAAAGTAACTGGAGGAAAGCTCATCCCCTGAGGCTGTTTGAATTCTCCCTACTGTAAGGACCCTATTCCAAGAAACAGCTGTGACATTGTCATTGCCAATATCAGCAAACGGCACTTACTCTTATCTCAGCAAAGTCAGTGAACATGACATATCGCGACTTACGTTTTAATTTAAACAAGAGATCGGATAAATTGATGAACATGACTTATCTTGAGTTTGTTAATTCAAGGAAGATAACTGGTGGATGAGATTTTCCAGGCAGGGTGGAGGTGTTCCTGTAGTCTTGATATTGTTACTTTGATTTGTAGTATTTTTTAAAATGAAATGTTTTATTAAGTTTCAAGATTTACAATACAAAAACAGTCATACGTAACTCGTTGAATAACAAAAGGAAGAAAAAACAAATATTAAATTTTTGTGTGTGGAGGGGATGAGGAGGATGACGATGACAGAGATGAGATTGATCAGATGATGATGATGAGGAGGAGGATGAGGAGGATGACGATGACGATGAGGATGATGATGATGGTGATGATGTACAGTAGTCAGTGAACATGATGCTGCTGTTGCTTTTTGTGATGATCAAATGATGACGATGATGATGGTGGTGATGATGATGAAGATGATGATGATGACCGTGCAGATGATTATGGTGCTGATAAGGTGAAAATGATAGTGATGATGAATAGGAGGAGGAGGAGACTGTAGAAAAGGATGATGATGATGATGATGAGGATGATGATGAGTGATATTAATGATGATGGTGATAATAATTGAGAAGACAATGATTTGTCAGATCATAATGGTAGCACAGTATTTTTCTTGCCAAAAGGACAATAAAGTCATTTCACAAAAGGAGGTCACTCGGGTTAGAGGTCATTTTGAACATCTACATTACATATTTAGCCATATGAATCACCTGATAACCTTGAATTCATTACTCTTTTGATAATCCTGTCACAATTACCAATTAGCTTGTTTATCATGAAAATCAGCAATGACATGTAATGTACATGTATGAGTATGAATTTATTTGGAAGAGATTGGTTTATACAATGTCCACCTATACTTCCATTACTTGAGCAAATATTTTATTCCATATGTATAAGAATTTTGGAATGCTTTATGATTGATTTTGGTTGATACAATTGTCCCACTTCATCGTGGATTACAGCATAAAAGAAAAATGGTAGCGTTTACGTGTATGTCTGTAATCTCATTTTTATGTGGTAAGAATATTGACCCAAAACCTTGGACTTGCCCACCCTCAACTTTCCGTCACCCCCGCCTCGCTCTGGTCCAGCAGAGAGACTAAGTTGGGTCCACAGGCGGTCCAGATCCTGTATCCCCTTAGAGCCGACACCCTCCAGGCACCTCTGAAACATTCCTACCTCTCCTGCCACAAATTACCCGGTGTAACTGTCAGAGCTCATAAAAGCTTTTGACCAGCCTGGGAGCGGGGGAACTCTCCAAATTGGTCCTGACGCCTGGACAACCCATACACATGCTCGTTTCCATAGCTGCAGCCTCCTGATGTGAGGATGATTGCGGTGATGACAGAGCATTCAGTGAAATGGCCTGCAAAGTACTGTGTTTGAACTCATAGAACAGAGCTGTATTAGAATCTGTATTTGTCAAGATGAAGTCTCTATGATAGGGTTTCATACTTGCCCTTGATATTGTTTGTCTTGATTTTTTATTTAGGGGAATGGTAATATTTTCAGTCATCCACTACAAAAGAAAATAGAACACATTTCTCTAAACTTCTAACTTAAGAAGCGGGTACCTGCATAAAAAAAATACAACAAACAAAAAAAAACCACCAAATGGCCAAAAAAAAACAAAAAAAAAAACAAAAAAAAAAGAGAGAAGGAAAGAAGAAAGAAAACACTGCAAACAACATTAACAACAACAAAACCACACAAAACAACAATAACATCTAAACTATCTGGATCTTCTTGCATAGCTTGAAACCATTCTCCTTGCTGTTCTAACTACCGGTAGTGCATGATTTAACATGTTTGGGTCTGCATGCACAGTATGAAACCTAGTAGTTCTTTCAGAATGCAACTACTACATTGACAATTAATGTGAGAAATTTCAAATGAATGAAAGAAAGTCTTATTTGGAAGAGTAATAAGCAGAAAAATATTAGGACAAACCTTGATTGACCCTCATCATGAAGAAATTTACTTCTGTGTAGTGAGACAGCCTTAGTACATGGCATCTCCTATTGCTAAGACTCTCTTCAAGGTTATTGGAACTGTTGGAAGTCATTAACACTGGAAATACCTAAAGAATTGCATTCATACATCAGTTTTCCTTGCCAAAATTGATAAGGTGACTTTCAGAACTGAGGTGACAGAGGCAATCTCTTTCAGCTCTCCATCTCATCAAAATAGCAGGAAGCTGCAAAATTGAGAAAAATGAGAGCAGGGAAATCAACTGTCACCTCCACATGTTGCCTCCCATACAAACCCTTTGTGCAGTGGCAGATTGAGAATTCTGCAAAGGCCTCCTAAAGCTGCCACCTACATTGGCACTACAGTCAGATGCCAGGATGGGAATAAACCAAGCAACAAAATTCTGTTGTGTGTTGATGTAGAGCAAGAAGATCACAATTGACAAATGATTATGCATCATACAGAATATTCCTTTTGTCCCATCATTATTTACATACATGTACATATTGACTCTAGGTACCCACAGCTCTGCGTCCTGTTTAATCTCACTACACAGATATATTTAGCATTTGCATGAGTTTTGTACTTACAGGGCTAAAAACTGGCTAATCTTTCCATCTGTGAATCCCTGGATGAGGGCATTAAGGCACTCAACATTCAATATCTAGAGGCGATCCCTCGTTTGTACGTATGTAAATATGACTCGACACCTACACAGAACAAGATCGTTCTCACTGCCGTTGAAGTGTGCAGGAAATACAGCAGCAGAGTCTGCACCTTTGCAGGCAAGCAGTGTGGACACCCTAGCTGTGTGCCCTGTTGAAGTAACATCACCTGTGCAGGAAGAACCTGTAGCAGGGTGATGTGTGCTGGCATCCTGGCAGTGAGAGAAGGCCGGATCTGAAAGTACATGTACAGCAGGTACCACTTGAGTGAGAAGTGAGGCCCATTTTGTTTGCACAGTGGTAAGGGCTGGGCATCCATGGCATGGTGGTGTGTACAAATCTTCCAGCCGTGAGAACTGGCTGGGTCTGAAAGTGCAGTGGGCATCATAACATCATGCTTCTCTTCCATCACTCATGTATTAATATCAAAGTTCAAGCACTCCACTCTCATCAAAACTGAAAAGTTGGTAGGTTATCAGCTGTTATCAGAATAAAAGCTGCCTGCCACGGTGAAGTCTGGTGGGCTTCAGGGTGCACATCTAGCAAATCAGGCTCCCATAGAAACACGTGTTAAATTGAAGCACATCCAAAAATCATATCTAAATAACCTCCCAATGAAAAATGTTTCAAGTTACAGAGTTTGAGCAGTATCCATGGAACCGCAAAATTCAGTACTTCACTTTAGTACTGTTTCTGCTCAAACAAAATCTGCAAAGGCTTAAATGAGGCTGAACACAAATCCCAACTTCTCACAGCTAAGAACAGTAGAAATGCATCGAATAATTCCTGTAAAATACACCAAAACATCCAAACTTCAGTGCAGTGGTAAACACATGAAAGAATATGACTTCTAGCAGACATTTCTCCTTTCTCCAATTACCCACTTTTACATGAACATTTTTTGATCAGCTCCCATTTGATCATTTTACCTCTGCCTGTCCACCATGCACAATGAGTGGATGATTCACTTGTGCACCCTGCAGGCATTGCAAGTGTCATTTTATGCTCTCTGTATCCACCTCCATAATTTATGTCCTCTTGTTAAAGACATTAGTTAACATTGTTATGATTTAAAAAACCTCATGTGTTACTTGAAAATGGGAAAAACATAAGGGTTATAGTGTAAAAATATGAGTCTGAAAGTTTCAGAGTATAATATCCACAGGAAGTATTTTTAAATATTAGAAATGTGAACCAATGTTTGAAAAATATACGAGGGTCGGTTGCACAGACCAGACGTAAGGAGTGCGTATGCGCGCATGGCTCAACGGACCATACTGTGTGTATTGGCGTATCACGGGGCGGAAGGCAGATAATGGTATTTTTTAATTTGGGCAAAACAGTCCTCTTATTTTATTGTCTCTCGAGACGAAAACTAATAAAATCGTGGTTTGCGTCTAACAGTTTTTCATTCCAAATTATGATTGGTTTCAGGGTTTTTGAGTACAAATACAAGTACTCATATACATGTTTCATCTTAGTTTGAGAATATTTTATCCCATATTATTTTCCACAAGATCTTTTTGATGTCAATGCAAGGTGTTGAACACAAGAGCAATGCTGGAAATATTGAACAGGCATATCTGACCTTCATGTGCCTTTGTTTTTATAGCCTAATTTGGAATTCAATACGTTTGTTAACAATAGCAATATAGTTACATTACACCTACTTTTGTTTTCAGTACTTGTCAAGTTTTGCTTACACTGTTAGAAGTATCATTTCCCAAGGTATCATTCTCTTAAAGTGATTATACAATGGTTGTGAAAAAATTTTGATATATGATGAAGAATAGAATTCTAAGAACAATAAAATTTAAATTTTTATGATTTTCAATTGAATTCAATGCCTTTTGGCAAATTATTTGTGGCTTGGTCATGGTTGACCTCAGAATTTGAGTAAATACAATAAACCAGCAGTGACGTAAATGTGGGTACCGGATAACGCGCACTGTAGTTGATGCGCGCGCTAGACTGTACAATATGTAATATACCTAGCGTGCATTTTTTCTAGAATTGCGCGACAAGGTACCCACAGTGACATCATTGGGTCAATAGCAGTTGAAATTGGGACACCGCAGAGGTGCCAAAAATAGGCTGAAATCTTACCATATTTTTGGTTATTGCTTGGCAACATGACTATCTTTGACTTTAGGCAGATGATTTTCTGCTACATGTAATAAAAATAAGCTCTTTTAAATGAAGGAACATTGTTTCAGCATTGGGTACATCCTTTAATATGGTATTATTTATGAAGTATGGAAAATGAGCTTATGCATACAGGGTATAGGAGGGTCATTCTGACCTAGGCCATTTTAGAACATGTACTCATAGTCTTATATGTATTTGATCACAGATTGTTTATTTGATAGAGCAATATCTCATATGCGGAAGTTTTATGTCATGTTTTTATAGGATAGGCTTGCATTTAATGCACATCAATCTTAAGTAGACTTTGGTTCGTTTATTGAATTTCATAGATAACAGCAGATGATAAGAGGTCATTACAACTTTTAAGCTGTAATTTACTCCTTTTTTTTTTACTGTTGATAACTTGAGTTTTGAAAACTAGTAAATTGTGTGCTGATAACTTTTAAGTAGACATTGTATTTAATAGCAGTCTTTGTTAATATTTCTTTACTATTTCATCTAGTTGACTTGTGACTTTTGAAAGCTATCAGATTGTTCACTGGCTTTGAAGATGGGATGAGTGCAAAGTTTATGCAGATAACATCCATTTCACTACATTTCCTTTCCTATTTTCATTTCACATACATATACATGTACAAGAGAAATGAAAATGAAAGATGAAAATTATTTGTATAGGAATTTACATCATCCATTTGTGGTTGAGAAGATTTTGATCATTCAATTGAGCGCAAAGTTCATTCAGATACAATTATTTTCCTGCAGTCCTCTTTCTATTTTCATTTGATAATTACATGTGAAAAAAGCTATGCAAAGTGAAAGAAAGATACACATGTTTGTACAGGAATTGATACCATCCATTTGAGGCCAGGAAGGTGTTAAGTATTCATGATTGAGCGCAAAGTGGATGTAGATACACTTGTGTCATCACTACAGTTCATTTTCATACTTTCACTTTACGTAGATCTAAAAACGAGAACAGAAACTGAAAGAAAGATATATGTCCAAATGTTTGGAAGTGGATTAGGAAGTGCTGATTCAATGAGCCTTTTACACCCCTTTTTATTAGTGCATTAACTTAATGAATGCTGAATTCTCTCATTTGTATAGAGTTAATATAGGGGCCATCCGGTTCCCAAAATGCATTGCCAATGGATGCTGGACTTAAAGCAAACTTTTGCTCAATAAAGGTTGGTTTTTACAGGGCACGAACAATTTGTGAAGGATGTGAATTTCAAAAAAAATGGCGAAGTCCAACATTTGTATTTTAGTCCAAAAGTCCTAACATGTGCGGGGGTTCAGAAGCGTCGGTTGTTCGCTGGATTCTGACTTGCAACATTCGCAATGAAACCTTTTTTAATCTCCTTCAGAACTAAAAATGAACACTTATACAAATGTTTGGCAAAGTTTTGAAGCCTAAAATATGAATGTTGGACTTTGTCTTATTTTCAAACATTTGCATCCTTCACGAATCGTTAGTGTGCCCAGTGAAAACTGGCCTTTAGTGACTGTAACATCAATAAGAATGTGCCTAGAGCTGGAAGGGCGTTCATTAGCTTGTGTCATTTAACCCCTAGAAAACTGAATGCTCGCTTTCCCATATAGACTTAATACAGGGATCACCCTGTTCCATTAGGCTTTAGCTAATTGGTTAAAAAAAGGGCTAATGCCTTTCTCTCTGCGAGGCTCTCAACGGATGAAGGCAATGCTGACATTGCATATTCAGTCATTGCTATTTTTAGCCCTTGCAACATTTGATGAAGATCATGATTTCTCATTATTAGTATTAGACAGCAGAAGGGCAATGTACAGGAAATATATAGATCGAGAACAGATAAATGCTAAACAAATTACTTTCACACGCTTTTGGTACCGAGGGTACAGCACTGAAAAAATTTAAAGGCAAAGTCAACCCCAAAAGTTTCACTGTTTCAATTAAAGGAGTTAAATTTTAACAGTATTTCAAAAAAGAAATGAGCAGAATCAGTCAGAGAATAAGAAAATTACACTCATTTACATTTTCTAGTAAATTACTCTCGGCTCTGCAAATTGGCAGCACTGATGACATCATATGCGAACAGCTCTCCATTCACTGTGTACATAAAATTTAACATTTTCTGAATTTTCTTGAAATTTACACATTTTTTGCCCCCATAGTCAAGGTATGTTCAGAAGAATTGCTTTTTACATAACATACTTTGACTATGGGGTGAGAAAATGTGTAACTTTCAAGGAAATTGAGAAAATGTGAATTTTCATGTACAAAGTGAATGGAGAGCTGCTCGCATATGATGTCATCAGTGTTGCCAATTTGCAGAGCCGAGAGTAATTTACTAGAAAATATAAATGAGTGTAATTTTCTTATTCTTTGACCGATTTTGCTCATTTCTTTTTTAAAATGCTGTTCAAATTTATCTCCTTTTATTGAAACAGTACTTTTGGGGTGAACTTTCCCTTTAAATAATTCAGCAAAACGGTAAATTTTTATTTGGTACCTTAGGGTACCAAACACAGCATCATCTGATGAAGATCATGATCTCTCATTATTGATATTAGATAGCAGAAGGGCAATGTACAGCAAATATTAGAATATATAGATCAAGAGCTGATAAATGTTGATAATAGTCTACTCACTTTTTCAGTGAGTAGCATGATACATTGTACCATCATTTGCAAAAGATTAAGACCACCCTTCCATAATGCATTAACTCAAAGAAAAAAAAACAAAGTTAAAAATGTTTATTTTGCAGACAAGTACATTTTTATTTTCAACGCATTCATATGGGCTGATGCCAGTACTCTTGTGCTAGTGACCAATAAATGTAATCATTCAATGAGACAAAAGAAGGTATTCCAAATTATTGAAATGCCCACAAATTTCCAGGTGGTCTAAACTTTTGCAAATTATGATAAATGGAAAAGGAAATGTAATCAAGGTGATCAGTATTACATTCAGTGCTAAATTGCAGCCAGGAAAGGGAGTCAAATTAGTACCCATGTACATGCACGATGTTTGTTATTATGTATTTGGTAACAAAAAGTTATTTGTGTGAATGGTGAATGTAGATTGGGATTTCTGATTACCTAGGTTTAATTATGTGATTAGCAAAAATGACAAATGTTTATTGAGGCCATGAGATATTCCCTTATTTTTATGAGATGGCTCATGCAGAAAATTTTCATTAATGCTTTGCCTCTTGTCTTGTTATTTGTTGTTATTACAAAATGCTTTTCATATAGTTCAATTGTGTATGTTTTTTTTTTAAATTCAAAATTTCTGGAAGACTTGCCCTGGATTTTTTTCTCATTTTCATAGATTATGACTATCTAATCATTTCAATTTTGATTTTAAAAGTTCCACATAGAAAGAAATACAAATGAAACTTATTGAAACCTGTTTATTTCTTTTTCTGTTTCTTTGTACAGAGGGGCTTTCTCAGAGGTGGTGGTAGCAGAGGATAGAAAGAGTGGAGAATACAGAGCTATAAAATGCATCGAGAAGAAGAAAATCAAAGGGAAGGAGGACACATTGGAGAACGAGATAGCTATCCTCAAGCAGTAAGTAACCATGTCTGAACACTCCCATAAAACTGCGTGTGGTGTGTGTGTTTCATATTTTTATTGAGCTACATTATTGTGCCAGAAACTCTAAGTCATCAAAACGCAAAGCAAAGACAGGGTTCACACAGAAACCACAGAGAGTGCTCAGAGGTTTCAAAAGCTACAGCCTTGAAGTAAATTCTGTCTGCACACCAAACAACTTTAAGTGAAGGCCCCTTGATGGTGGTAGTTTTCATGCAAAAATTTGTGGACCAATCAAATTCTTATGAAGTTAGCACAAAATATGACGTCGCAAGTTTGTCTGTGCAACTTTTGGCAAAACTCTCTTAGCATGAATTATTACTGAGGTATTGATGCATATCTCATTTAGTGTCTCAATTTACCACGCCGTAAAACACACCAAGGATGTTTTCCCCGGGGGTTTTCCGCTGGATATCTGAACAAGCCTGTAGATATGGTCTTTGGTGCAGGGTTGAAGTTTAGAATTTTGTCAGTACCGGTAAACAAAAGTGATGCAAAGTACTTTTAGATGGAGCATGTACCGTACAAGCGTAAACCACAAGCTACAGGGTTAAGACTGTCCCATGAAGCTTTACATGTACCTATGCAGATTCAGTGGAGGAGGAGTCAGGCTTCTTTCTAAATTGTTTTATGGGTCAGTGGCAACCTCATTACCAGGGTCAAATTGTGATCGGTGAATAATGAATATCACAATGCACATCATGGGGGTTCAATTTGTGTAGTTTGATTTAATCAGAAATTGGAATGCGGCACCTGTACGTGGACCTGTATGAGAGTGGGTAGGCGCAGTATAGGGCATAACTTCAAAGGGCATTTGGTTGTCTTTTGCTTCTCATTTAAAGGGACTGTTCACATTTGAAATTCTGTTTGAAGCATTCATGTACATGATGATGGTGATGGTATGCAATCTATATATAGTATCCAACAGAAGTGAGTACACCCTTTACAAAATGTGTAAATTCAAATGTAAATTCATACATAAATGTATTACAACTATGATAGAAAAAAACAAAATTCTGTGACTGGTGTAATGATAGGAATTATCTCTTCCTTAACAATAATGTAATACCTCAAGGATTTTGTTTAAATTTGTAGCAACAAAAGTTAAGAACACCTTCAAATATGTACTCACTTTTATTGGATACTGTAAGTTACTACTTAAATGTGAATGTATAATTTTATAGTGTGAATACTGATTGAAATGGAGGCAATATTACTTCCATGGAAATTTAAACAAAAATTTGAATATCAATATTTTTTTAACTTTCAAGAACGCTTCTCTTATAGTCAAACAAATAGAATTAAGATTTATTTACTTTAAAAATCATGTCTGAATGTTGTATAATAATAATAATAATAATAATAATAATAATAATATATAGTTCTTGTATAGTGCTTATCAAATTATGATATAACGTCCCTATGTGCTTCCAAAGGTCTTGGATATTATTACCCCAGCTTTAGCCCGGCAAAGCCTTTTACAGCGCGCAAGCATTTCAAGGAATGAATTCCTGCCAGGTACCCATTCACATCACCTGGGTTGAGTGCAGCAAGATGTGGATGAATTTCTTGCTGAATGAAATTAACGCCATGGCTGGGATTCGAACCCACGACCCTCTGATTGAAAGACGAGAGTCGGAACCACCAGACCACAATGCTTCCACGATGTATGAGTTGTAGCTTAAAGGGAAAGTCCACCCTGGAAGTTTCACTGTTTCAATAAAAGGAGATAAATTTGAACAGCATTTTAAACAAGAAATGAGCAAATCGGTCAAAGAATAAGAAAATTACACTCATTTACATTTTCTAGTAAATTACTCTCGGCTCTGCAAATTGGCAACACTGATGACATATGCGAGCAGGTCTCCATTCACTTTGTACATGAAATTTCACATTTTCTCAATTTTCTTGGAAGTTACACATTTTCTTACCCCACAGTCAAAGTACATGTATGTCATGTAAAAAGCAATTCTTCTGAACATACATTGACTATGGGGGTTTTAAAATGCTGTTCAAATTTATCTCCTTTTATTGAAACAGTGAAACTTCTAGGGTGGACTTACCCTTTAACTGATTGAGTGGTTGAGCTTTGGAAAAAGTCCCACAGCTGAAAAGAAGAAAACAGACAATCATAACCTGCTGTCAAAGCCAAAAGGCTGTTATCTTTATCATCCCTTTTCCACTATACTTTACTCTCTTTGGAGCTCTTAGCAGATGAGCAAATATTATAGTGAAATGCCAGTGGCTGGGCAGTTACTGAAGCAAAATTTGATGAAATATGCACAATAGAATGTAAAACAAATGTTGTTTTGTGAACTATTAAACCAAACCAATAACATGAACTTTTCTGAAACCTGTCAAAATGATTGAATGGTGTGTATAAGGGTATGGTGCAATAGATGGCAGTGTTATGAAAGAGTATGAAAACCTTTGTGAAGAAAAAATGTAGCTTTTATTATCATACGTAATTTCGCTATATACTAGCAGAATGGGTGGGTGTGAGGAGGTGTGTGATGTCATATCTCTTATTCTCAAGGTTGGAATGGCCTTTTTAAAATGCCATTTAATGGCAAGAGGTTCACTGATAAAGGAACTCAAAAAGATTTTCTATCCTTTTATGTATTTTAGGATTTAAAAAAAAGCTGTTTACTTTCAGACAGGAGTTACATAAAACAGAAAATATAAATTATGAAGGTACCTTATATAAATGCTCTTACGCAATGGAAAAGGTGTTCTCCTGTAAATTGAAGAAAGAAAATTCGCCGCAAAATGCTTCATTATTTTTTGAAATCTATTCAGAAGAAAGTAACTCCAAAACACTAGTCAGAGTGTTATACAACTCATTCTTAAGAGATTTAAAATGCGTTATATTTGATAAGGGCTCTTCTGCGTACGTTACATTTATAGGGGTGTTTTTGTGCTGATGTGACAAATTGTGAAAAGGGATGTCAAATATTTTCACCTCTGAATCTGTAGTTATACTAATGAGTAATAATAATAATGATAATAATAATTATAATGCATTTATATTGCGCATTTTCCATATGTGTAGCATGTTCAAATGCGCTTTACGATGAACTTATTACTGAAACAAGTGAGTTTTTAGATGTTTTTTTGAAAACATTGAGAGATTGCTGGTTCTGGAGAGTATGGGGTCGTTGATTCCACAGTTTGGGAGCAGCAGATGAAAATCCTAGTCACCAAGTGTGGCCAGCATCTTGGAAGTAGGATAGTTCAGCATATTCAAATGCGCTTTACGATGAACTTATTACTGAAACAAGTGAGTTTTTAGATGTTTTTTTGGAAACATTGAGAGATTGCTGGTTCTGGAGAGTATGGGGTTGTTGATTCCACAGTTTGGGAGCAGCAGATGAAAATGCCTTGTCACCAAGTGTGGCAAGCATCTTGGAGGTAGGATAGTTCAGTGTGATACCTTGTGAGGAGCGGAGGGTGTACCGTGACGGTTGACTGATAGTTATGAGTTCAGATAAGTAAGGAGGAGCGAGACCATGGATGCATTTGAAAGTGAGTAGAAGTATCTTGTAGTGGATCCTGGACCTGATGGGAAGCCAGTTCAGTTGACGGAGGACTGGTTGTATGTAAGAAAATAAAGATTTATATATAATTAAAGGCATTGGCTAACTTTGCTTTGATATAAAAAAAATCTCATTTTGTTACTTAAAAATGGGATAAACATTAGGGTTATAGTGTAAAAATTAACAGTGTGAAAGTTTCAGAGCATAATATCCACGGGAAGTATTTTTAAATATTAGAAATATGAACCAATGTTTGAAAAATATACGAGGGTCGGTTGCATAGACCCAACGTAAGGAGTGCGCATGCGCACATGACAAAACGGACCGCACTGTGTGTATTGACGTATCACGCGGCGGAAGGCAAGTAACAGTATTTTTGAATTCGCGCAAACGGTCCTCTTAGTTCAGTGTCTCTCGAGACGAAAGCTCATAAAATCGCGGTTTACGTCTAACTTACAGCTTTTCCTTCCAAATTATGGTTGGTGTCAGGGTTTTTGAGTATAAATACAAGTACTCATACACATGTTTCATCTTAGTTTGAGAATTTTTTAAATCAGCTGCTCACAAAGTTAGCCAATGCCTTTAACCCATTCGTGACAGAAGTCCACATTTTGTGGTTTGGTCTAATATCTTTTGATGCAAAGCCCTAAAAATCATACCAAATACATGAGCAGAAAGAGCAAAAAATTCTACACAAACTATGCCCATTTTGATTGCATCAATACTTGTTGTTTGATGCTGAAAATTCTTTAAAGGAAAATAAGCATTAAAATCCTTAAATTGGCAATGTGGTAGAAAGTTTAAAATCACTGTTTTCCCCTGCAAATTGGCAACTTTTTGACTTCTCATCATAATTTCTGTCAATTTATATTCATTTCTGATACATGACGTTTTATAAATAAAATGAAGCAATAAAATAAAAATGTTGGGTGTTGCCAATCTGAAGAATAACAGCTGATCAAATTAGGCTTTAAATAATTCCTGTCACAAATGGGTTAAGGGACATTCAGATATAAGGCGACATTGTGGCACCACAAAATCCCTGCGACATTTTAGTATACAAGTCAGTGGGGGTATGAGGCGAAAAAAAATGTCGCCGAGGCAGGACACATTTTATTTTGCTGCCTGGCTGCAAAAATATTGCGCACCAATCAAATTCCTAAAAAGTTAGCCAAAAAAAAAGTTAGCCCCCAAAAAAGTTGTCATGAGATTGTCTGTGCAAGTTTTGACAAAGTTCTCTTTCATTTGAGAGTTGACGCGTTAATGCGAATCCATTAACATAAGTTGCGCCACAATGTCGCGCCATATCTGAACACTAAAAATTTTGTGGCACAACAATATTGCCTCATATATCTGAACACCCCTTTATGTCATGCAGTTATGTGGGAAAAAAATCATTAAAACATAATTCAGATGTGACATATCAGATATGCATGTGAAGTTACTGAGATTTTATTGTAATTGTCATCGTAAATTAGAACTGAATTCTTCCATTTAGGTAACATAAAAATTCTTTTCCATGCCTGATTGATGAAATAAATACAATGTTCCAAGACATGTACAAGTGGGTCATAATGGCTAGGTTGTCACACATATCCCAAGATGATTTGTTGATAGAAAATGGTTGCAGTAAGCGTGGCCCTCCAAACAGTGCTCTACACATCGCTTGCGTCACGTTCCTCCAATCGATATGGTGGCACACGGAGCACGAGGCTTACATTCATGTATGATTAAACGCATTGTAATGTGGCAGGGGGACATAAAGCAGTAAACACCTGCCCCAAGGTTAATGTGGAGTTGTTGGAAAGGGGGGGGGGGGGTAAATATTGGTAGAGAGGGGGAATGCAGAAGCTGGTACGGGGTAATGGGAGAGGGAGAGATGATGTTTCATATGTTGTGCATAATCAGGCATGTCTGCCTGTCTCGTCCTCTTATTTTGTTACTGTCCAACACCCCTAAAACTAAAAAGGGTTAAGTGGGCAGCGTAGGGTGCTTTGATGTTTTAACCACACACACACAGACAGGAAAAGAGATTGAAAGAATGAAAAAGAGGAAGAAAAAGAAAGAAAGATAGAAAGAGGAGAGATTAAGAAGAGAGAGAGAGGAGGAAGAGAGAGATAGAGAGAGAGAGAGAGAGAGAGAGAAAGAGAGGTGGGGGAGGGAAGGGATAAAGTTTTTACTTTGTGTCCTTATCCATTATGAATAAATCCTGGAGTATGTAAGTCTGAACACATGTGAGATGAATTTTACATGAGAACATTTGAAGTGGATAAAGACCTTCACAAGTGTGCTCAACACCAGAAATAGTACCGGCCAGTATTCACTTTTGCCTGTTGAGTAAGACTTTCATGTAATTCAGGATCGCAGTTTGAATGTTAAAGGATGCAAAGTGTTTAGAGAAAAGAGAGAAAAAGAGGAAAAAATAACACAACCAAGCAAACTTAAATGAATCTTAACAAAAAATGGGATAGCTCTGCCAGATGTTCATCTAATATTACCTATGTTTTTAAAAGCATTTGAGTTTATGAAATTAGTTTTTTTCTTCATCAGTTACAGGGAAATAATAGTAGAGTTTGGAGGATAGGTTGACATCTACTGTAGATAACATTGGGAATGCAACTGTTGATTTGTTGACAGGGTTTTAATTATGTTCTTTTCAGTAATACTTCTGGTAACAAGGCCTATGCAGCATTTTAGATGGATATCTCGCTCAAATTCACGAAAGAGTTTTTTTATTTTTCAGTCCATGATTTAAACCCATTATGTTCATAGAGTGGACACTTATGCACTTATGCTTATTTATATTTACACCTAACTTTAATCTTTAATGAAGGTTTAACTCATGGTGTAGACCATTATAGTGTAAATGTAAAATAGATCTATTTTGTGAATTTGTTGTGGGTCTTAATTCATAATTTTGAAAAGGAAAAAAATGATCCAATCTTGGTCATTTACATCTTTCTTGTTTATCAAGATTGTTTTGAAAAAAAACCTTTAAGAAACCTGATAAGCACTTTTGTGATGATCTTTTCGACAATGCTATGTTTGAGGTGATGTGATAGGATTGACAGTATGTTTAGAGATCTATCTTGAGTTTTAGAAATCATCTTGGTTTTATTTAATGAGGTAGTTTTCACATCAAAAACTCACATGTAGTATTGATATTATGAAAATATGCTGAAAAGCCATGATAATCACCAACCAAAAGGTGATCTCATTTCTTTCAGTAATATTTAGTGAACATAAGGAGAGTTGATCTAGCTGAGGCAAAGACTCTCCTGTAGATGTATATAGCTCATATTGTAACATCTCACTTTCAGGTCTTCTGTCAATACCTTTTCATTTGGAACCCAATGCAATTACAATTTGTCAAGTAATCATGGTTTTCAATTGGAGGTTGGAATAGAATTGCCTCTTCCATTTCATTCATTCCTTTGACACCATGGCTTACTGCTTTGTTTAGGGAAGCCCCTGCTTGATCTGGCGTTTGCATTTGGGTTTAAATGCCAGGGATTAAGTCCGGATCTTGTTGCCAATGCTCGGGAGACACCCAGTCGCCCAAGAAGTGGGATGGCAATCTGTAAAGATGAAGGTCCACAGATGGTGGATGCGAAGGCATAGCTGCAGTAGGGAATAGCAGAGGGTGGGGTTCAACTATTTCAGGTTGACTTTCTTTAAAATTCTCTCAAACCTGTCTACATGTATAGCAGCCACCTTCCTGTAGTGGCCACTAAAATCGATTCCCATGGAAATAATTCATGTGTTTAAGAACCTGTTTATAGCAGTCACCTGTCTATAAAGACCATTTTTTTTGTTTCCCTTGGGTGACAACTAAAACTATTTTGAAAATGACCAACATTATGATTCTTTTTCTCCTGAAAAAAAATCTTGTTAACTGCCCACCATTCCCTCCCCACACATTCACAGTGAGCTAGTAACACTATTTGGAGACTGGCCATTTTGGAGAGGGTGATGGGACAGAAGATAGATGGGCCAACCAAGTTGATATTGTTGGATGGGGAAGAGTTTGAGTTTGAGAATGAGTTTATTTATTTAATCAGGGTAATAAAAAGCATACTCTCAGCTATAAGAGGGATGCAAGGCAATGAAGAACAGGAAGGGGGTGGGAGAGGAGTTCTAGAGGAAAGTATGAGAAGGGAAGGGAAGGAGGAGGAAAACCCAGAGAGATTTTAAGAGGTAAGACGAATGGGAGACCAGGCACAAAGCTCTGTTGAATAGATTGGTCTTTTAATGAACTTATAATCATGGTCTGATCAGCTTAATGCATCAGAGGAGATGAGTGAACCTCATGCCCTTTTTATATCAGGGGTAGATGGGTGCTAAGTCTGGACTACACACTGTAGGTCTGGACTTTATCACACTTCTACAACTTACATGAATGCTATCAATATCAGCATCAGTATCACTTGATCTGGTCCAAGAATTTAAAGAGAGAGATACAGAGAGAAAGAGAGGAAAGAAGAGAAAGAAGCTGATAACTAGAGAGGGAGAGCAAGCGGAAGAGAGGAAGAGCTAGAGAGAGAGAGAGAGAGAGAGAGAAAAGGAGAGATGGGAAGGGAGGGAGGATAGGGGTTTGTCAGGAAAGGGATGGGGGAATGGGAGAGGGGAGGGAAAGAGGAGATAGAGGTGTAACCTTTGAGGTGATGCGGTTGTCAGAATCGTGCTCCTCAACTCAATAACCCAAAATTTTGTGTTGCCGTCCAGGTACCTTGAAGCCATGTTCTCACCAAGAGTGTTTAATGTCTCCATCTGAGGGAGTGGAGCTGTCTATGGTCTTGTCATGTTCCACCCATCATGTTCAAATGTAACCACCTGACATTGATTTATGTTGTATTCCAGGAGTGAACTTCATTACACATTGTGCATAGATCCCTGCTTCCTAGGATGTGACTATTCTCCAGGACTGAGAACAACTTCAACAACTTCCTACAATTTAAGCATCCTTTAGTTGTACTATCTGTCTCATTCTTTCTCTGAATCAAAAGTGAACCTCAAGGTTAGTCCATGATATGGCTGCCATTATCGTTACCAGGATAGTGCAGGGGGGGGGGGGGGGGGGGAGGGGGAAAGGGGCCAGAAAACTTATTTTAGTTGTAGGATTCAATGATAATGTGGACATGACTAGGACAAGTTTCCCTATGTACTCTGCTATGATATATTCTGTACCAAGTAGTCTAGCAAGGATCCTGTATCCATAGTTTTGAGGATTCATTAGAACTTTGGTGGTAACTTCAGTTAAGCTCTGTTTACATTATGACAAGAACGCAGCATCGACCTTTAATTCCTTCACCCCAGCTCACTGTGAGACAGATTAAAAAGAAATCTCTTCTTCTAAGAAGCGATTATATTTGACCTATTCACTTGACCCCTCTCTCTTCCACTCAAGCCCTGTCTCAACTATACACCCATTAAAATGATATGTGGGTAATGACAGATAGTCTACCAGTCAATGCACCTACATAAAAACAGTTCCCGGCAGTTTTCAGTGAACCACTCTCATTGCAACAGCATTGCTGTACAATCACTCTGCTATCCCACTTTGGAATAAATTACATTGGATAAGAAGATTGAATATTCATAATGAAAAGCAAATATATCTGAATCTTCCCACTTGACCCCCCCCCCCTTTTCCTATTCCACTTGGAACCTGTCTATCTATATACCCATTAAAGTGATATGTGAGTTATGACAGTTAGTCTACCATTCACCCACCTTGAATAGTTCTTGCAAATTCCAAGTCCACCCTACACTCTATAATTCATCTCTGATTTGATTTTATTGTTAATTGTAATATCATTTGAGAGGAATATTTAAGCAGTCAAATATTACTATTATTCTCATTTAAGAATATATGTGACCTTCTCATTTGACCTCTGTTCCTCTCAAACCATGTCTCAACTATATGCCAATCAAAATGATCGTTGGAAATGGCAAGTAGATTTCATTCTCAATCAGTTCTGCATTCTACAACACATGCTTTGGCAGAAGTACCTCTGCGGTAAATTTCTTTTAAATCCTTTTACTGTTGAGGGCAAGGGTGATGCTAAAGGAGGAGCAGGGTGGTGAATGGCCCCCCTTGATTTTTCAATTGATTCCCCCCCAAAAAAAATAGAAAAAGAAGAAAAAAGAGGAGGAAGAAGAAAGAAGAGTATGGGGAAAGAGAGGGCTGGGTCATGTAGCTACATAATACCCCTATTCATTTAAAATGTAAATAATCTCACCTATTGGTCATCCTGCCCCCCCTCCCATCAAAATACCCTGGCACTTCCCCTAGTTAAGGGTATATCTTGGCCCCGTTCCATAAAAAGTTGCAATGATAGCAACTCCTGCTGGAATGGTAACTACCATGGCAACAGTGAGAATTCTGCTTCCTGATTGGCTTTTATAATGAAAGTTGCCATTCCAGCAAGAGTTGCTATTGTAACAACAACTTATAAAATGGGGCCCTGATCATGCACTGTGTGAGTGCAATAAGTTAATATCTTCTGTAGATATCTATTGAAATTGTTTTTTTTTTTTTCACGAAGGAATGCGCTGTCAAGAAATTGTTGGATATTAAGATTACAAACGATTGCTATTTCTCAATCCCCATTCTGATGATCTCCTGCGGATCAAGGACAGGCTGCAAAGAAGGTCTTTCAACCTATTCTGTAAAAGGGAAAAAGAAACAGAAAATATCGTATTTAATTGATTGTGGTCCAAAACAGTAAGATATGGCCTCAATATTCATTTCTTTTAAATCCATTTCAGAAAAACGCAGTGAAATCCGTGAATTAGTCTCATAGCAAAACAAATTATGAAAAGGGTTCACAAAGAATTATGATGTTAATTATGCCTGTGGAGTTTCCTTTATCAAAATATTAAGGATTTATTTTGTAATTAAACTTCTACCATTTCTGTAGACTCAGAAAGGAATTCCCTTCGAGTTTGAGGCATATTTTGACCCTCCATATAGGTGGCACTGCCCTTTATGCTGTAGAATCTGGAGATTAGCTGTTTTGCTTTATGTCCACCAGGAAATTTTATTTCTGTATTTATTTAAAGTGATTACACAATGGTAAAAAAAAATTTGATATACGATCGAGAATTGAATTCCAAGAAAAATGACAGTAAAAATATGATGATTTTCAATCAAAATCAATGTATTTTGGCTAATTTTCTCATAAAAAGGTCAAGAGCTGACCAAAAAATTTGAGTATGAGATATCACGTAAAAGTGGGTACCCAGCTTCGCGCATTGCAGTTGTGCTGCGCGCTAGACTGTACAATATGTATTATACCTAGCGCGCATTTTGCTAGAAGTGCACGACAAGGTACCCACTTTGACGTCATTTTGACGTAAAAGTGGGTACCCAGATGAAACTGGGTCACAGCTGAGGGGTCAAAAATATCCTGAAATCTTACCATATTTGGGGGTTTCCTTGGCAACACGACTTTTAAAAAAACTTTAGGCAGATGACTTTCTGCTAATAAAATCATGCTCTTTTAAATGAGCTAACATTGTTTCAGCATTGGGTACCCCCTTTAAGTCTTCTTCAGATATGAGAGGGAAACCGCAGGGTTTTTAAAGTGTATTTTTCATATACCAACTGAAAGGCAGTGATGCAACAAAGGACTGGGCTTGAAATGTCACGCACTCATTCACTTGCTTCTTATAAAATATGCTTAAAAACCGCCCCAGTTTCCCCCCCCCCCTCGTATTTGAACAGGCCTTTAGTGTGAAAAGACTGCTCAAGTGAAGTTTTAATAGCCCATTTGACATTTATGTTCATTTTATACTTTTGTTGTGGAGGCATTTAAAGTGCACTGTGCTTCATAACTCTGTCACTTTAAGTATAATTGAGTGTGCATAATTTCTTTGATGCATAACTCATCCTCTCTTTCCATTGCTTTAGTACAACCTCCCATACAGTAAACAAGTGGGGTTTAGTTCAGTATATGTGAATTGTGAACAATTGTGGTTGATTAATTGATGCTCTTCTTAAATGTTCCAGCCACAAAGGAAATGTGTTGTTCAGTTATTTCCATGTGAATTTTCATGAGCTCATAATCCATAATACTCAGTGACAATGTTTGTTGTTTAGGCAATTAGCACAAAGCCAGGTTGTAGTCCCATTAGTTTTTGTAAACAGTACAGGGACTAGTCAGGCTCAGGCATGATATATGTGGGCCCCATCACAGAGACAGGACAGCGAGGCATACCAAGTGATATTGATCTGAACATATGTAATAGGTCACAGTCATCTCTGATGGGAAGGCCAGACGCAGGGAACTAGAACCTGTCTCCTCTCGTCTTCCCAGCCCCAGCCAGCCTCTCCTGACAACCAGATGTGAGCCTGGTTGCTGGGTCGACCCAGTGGGTCTGTCTGGTGGTGTCTTCCAAACTCCAGCCTTCCGCCCAACAACAGATGCTGTTCTGGTTGCCACGTTGACACAGTAGACCATTCCTGCAAGCTGTGACTTGCATTGCCCAACAGTCAGATGCAGTTCGGGTCATCGTGTCAGCCCAGTAGGCTTGTCTCTTTGCGTCTTCCCAGCTCAGCCTGCCTCACCCGACAACCAGATGCTCGGTTGCTTGGTAGACCCAGTAGGTCTTTCGGCTCACATCTTTGCAGCCCCACCCTTCCCCTCCCGACAACCAACTGCCAGGTCTCCCCAGTAGGTCTGTCTGTTTTTGTCTGCCAAGCTCCAGCCTGCCTCATCCAACAACCAGATGCAATTCTGGTGGTCAGGTCATCCCATTACTCCTTCCTACTTTTGTTTACCAAGCTGTATCCTAACTCAAATGAGATGCAATTTATATTGCTGGGGCAACCCAGTAGGCCTAGCCAGCCTGACATGGTAAGAAAAACAATTAAACACCAAGACACTTGACATGCTTAAACTCATTCATAGTTCAGACATAATGGGATGGTTGACTCTAAATACACTACCAGGGAAAAATGAAAAATTTGAATAAGACCATTTTGCACATAACGGAATGGCAGATAGAAATAATGATCTTATGAAATGACAGTGTATTGAAACTATTGATGCATGTTATGATGCATTAATGCAGTAACATTACATCACTGTAACCTGAGCAAAGTCAGAAGGATATTCTTTCTTGGAAATAATGTGGAAAATTTATTATTGCTAAAGAAATCTGTGAAAATTTGATTAGAATCTAGGAATTACATCACAAACGTATTATTGAATTTTCCCTCAGTCAGTGGTGATTTTCTCAGAGTTTCAATATCAGAAGTTACATAACTTTTGTATAGGTTGTCAGACTTTATTCATGCAATTTTTAATGCAGTTTATATCTGATATTTCTGGCTTTTATACAGAACACGTTGTTGTGGGGATCAGAGTTCTTCTTACTCGTTGCAGCTGTATGGACAGCAATCTTAATTAGAAAGATACTGTCTGTTCCATGGTATATTGCCTTAGGATTCAATGCCATTCTTGTAGGGGTAAAAGGAGTTTCGCTCTCAAAAAAGAACCACCTGTTGAAATATCACATGTGCTGTTACAGCCATCCGTCTTGGCGCCCACGCCTTCACGTGGTCATGAACTTTCGGGGGCGGGATATAGGATTGTGGTATATATTCAAGGGATGAATTTTCCATGAGCTCTGTGCAGGCGCCTAGTGCTACGAAAGGTTCAGCCTCAGGGGTTTTATTCTGGGCTAGTGGAGTGTCTTTGGAGGATCCCATGTTTAAACTGTAGACCACAGATCTATTTTATAGACCATAGGTATGTTTGATCAGTGGCTGATCCAGGGGGTACTAGAATGTTTCAAAAATATCATAGCAAGCAAGAAAAGAAAAGGGCATTCATTTCTGCTATCCAGGGGCATATGTAATATATCTTGAACAATTTTACAAGCAAAACTTGCAAATCAAAACCAAACATCTTCTATGGGCCTAGGATACATATGTGCACCCATGATTAACTTGAAAAAATGGAGAAGAGAAAAATATAGTTGGGGGTGCCCCTGTGCCCCCCCCCCCCGAATCTACTCCTGTCAATATGGCCCAGACAAGCAAGGTAGATAAACAAATATATCTTTCATGGCAAGTGGGTGGGATGAATCTAACGATAAGCCAAGCTTACTGCATGCATTTATCCTAGTGTTAAGGCCCACCTGGCTTTAATGCAGACATCACAAATAAGACTTAATGAGACAATTTTGGGAAAAGTAAAATGTAATGGGGGATGCCCCTGTGCCCCCACTCCCCGAACCCATGCCTAGTAATGGCCCAGGCAAGCAGAATCTTAGTTGGCTTCTCCTTTGTATTGTGCTTTTAAGTAAAAAAAAAAAGGCATGTTTTAGTATCATTCATCATGATGCATAAACTTATTCATGATTTTAAGAAGAATTTGCACGTTCCTCTTAGAACATGTTGAGGACTTCATGTAGTATTCTGTTGGAATGCTTGAATTGCATAATGCACTCCAAAATTTTGATGATGATGATGATGATTATGGTGTGTTTTATATAAAACTATTGCATCACTTCACAAGGGCCGAATTGAACAATACTTTTTAAAGTGTTAAAAGAAGCATACATTTGACATACAACAAACAAAGAATTCAACATGATATTGTCAACTATAATGAACCAAAATTTAGATACATACTATGAAATAATATAATTGCATTATAATTGGGTTTGGGATTATGTTTTAAAAGTGAAACGAGTGTCAAGAATTCAGGGGAATTGTCCATTGTAAATTAAAAAAATAAAAGTATTTTAGATATCAATGTGTTATTTGACGGAATGTCTGTTTGGTAACATGCTACAAAGCGAAAAGAAGTATCAATTCAGTTTACAATAAAGTGAGAACTTACATGACTCATGACAGTGAATTAAATCGTTCATTAAAGAGCAATACTTGCAAACAGTAAAGTAGACAGGCTTTTAATTGGGTATGAACAGAATTGTTTTCAACTTATGGCAGGCACTTGAAACTGAAAGAGAGATATATAGAAGAGTAGAAGGAAAGAATGCAGGAAAAGAATGCAGGAAAAATTGCTTGAAGTTTGAGAAAGGGTTAATTTCAATTTTATGGAAAGTAAAATAGTTTTCAGTTGACTGCTCCTTGTAATTACCTGTATAATATTTCTGTTGCTTAAAGGGTAAGTCCACCCTAGAAGTTTCACTGTTTCAATAAAAGGAGATAAATTTGAACAGCATTTTAAAAAAGAAAGGAGCAAAATCAGTCAAAGAATAAGAAAATTACACTCATTTACATTTTCTAGTAAATTACTCTCGGCTCTGCAAATTGGCAACACTGATGACATCGTATGCGAGCAGGTCTCTATTCACTTTGTACCTGAAATTTCACATTTTCTCAATTTTCTTGGAAGTTACACATTTTCTTACCCCATAGTCATAGTATGTTATGTAAAGAGCAATTCTTCTGCATATACATTGATTATGGGGGTTAGAAAATGTGTAACTTCCAAGAAAATTGAGAAAATGTGAAATTTCATGTACAATGTGAATGGAGACCTGGTCACATATAATATCATCAGTGTTGCCAATTTGCAGAGCCGAGAGCAGTTTACTAGAAAATGTAAATGAGTGTAATTTTCTTATTCTTTGATCGATTTTGCTCATTTCTTTTTTAAAATGCTGTTCAAATTTATCTCCTTTTATTGAAACAGTGAAACTTCTAGGGTGGACTTACCCTTTAATTCTGCATGCTGTAAACTTTAGTCTGGACAAACAAAACGTTTTGGTGGAACCAGGGGCCTGTATTCAATTCAATACTTAAGTCAGAAATATGAGCATATTTCTTAGTTTTTTACTTAGATAAAATACTTAGCAAAATTTGGTATTAATTCAATATTTTGGCTAAGTATTTTACTCTAAATCTAAGACACCTACCTAGGAGACTTCAGCCAATTATTTTGGAGGCCTTGATTGGCAGGCATAGGTTTTTATACGCAGTCATCATGAGCTGCGCAGAATTATATCATAGCATATTTGATGCGACATGTTAATTGCGCATTGAAAATATGACGTCACAATGCATATCGGTAAGAATTTTGGCTTACAGTTGGCTTTCTAAAGTAAAATTCAAAGTATTGAATTGAATATGACTTAAGCAAATTTCTTAGCCAAGTAAAATACTTAGCAAAAGTTTTACTTAATCCAAGTATTGAATTGAATACCGGCCCAGGAAGATAGAGAGATAAGTGACTTCCAGACAGCATAGTAGAAGTGGAAATACTTCATTTAATTTAGCTCCAAAACCTTTACCTGGACGGTATATTGAATAATGGACACACAGAGATGGGAAAATCATGGAATCTCACCAGCGCTGTATAAGCATCGAGGCAGGAGAGGTCGCCCGAAAGTAGGAAATGCATTGTAGGAAATATGGCGTAAAGAAGTTGCCAGATCAGATTAGCCAAAGTGCTGCTAGATCCACTCTCCATGATGGCTTTGGTAATACCATTAGCCCATTTCACTGATGAGCTAAATTTCAGCTAAGCTTGTTAACACGATTTAGGGTCTAGTAAGCTAAATAGATGGATTTTACTTGGGTCTGTTTCAACAATCCATTGTTTATCTTCATTTAGGTGATCAACTTTGCACTTTCACTCATTCAGTACTCCAAAAAGTTTCCTCTAAAGAGGATAGTGGAAATGTATGTATATAGCACGTTGTTCTTAATTGATACGGATGAATAAACAAAGCTACCAGCATTTCTCTAGAAAATGGATTGCATTTCAAAGATTGAAATGGCCTCTTATGTAACCAAGTCCTGATTATATTGTATTATAGGTTTAGAGATTCTGTAAGTTGTTTTAATATTTACAACCATCTATATGTACAATGTTGTAGTTTTAATGAAAAAGAAGAAAATGAAAGGCCAGGCTACTGAGTTAACCTGATATTTAGATGATACATTGTCTTATTCCCTCCATTTTATTCATTGAAGTTTCTAAAATTAATTTCCTTTACAAAAAAGGGACTTACGGCTTTTAAAATTTTTTTTATTGTTTTAACCAGCAGAGTTTTAATACTGTGCTGTTTGCAAATTGCCAAAATGATTTAATGCTTTCATCTCAGCAGACAATTTTGGTTATTTGACTGACTTTTTTGTTCTCCTCTTTTCACAATAAATCACAAGTAGCCTGTCAAAACATCTATACACACTTAGTCTAAATTCGCTATGCTGTTTGTATCCTCTGCGACCTGTTGTTCTATTAATATGTTATTCTTACCATGACGTCAGTCTCAACCTCGATCTCTGCACTTACCAATGAAGACAAAAATCTCAAAGATATGAGTCAGAAAATCTCCATAAGAAACGATTGGAAGAAGTGTGCGCATTGAATCCTTGAGCCTTGCAGGACTTGCTCGCCATATTTACCATTCCATCCTTAAGCTGCTTTGCAATGTGGTAGGAGTATATCAGGAACTAACTGCCTGACAATCTTATGTAGGCTACCATGCAACAGGCTTTTGATGAGGGAGAAAGTGTATCAAATGCTTAAAGGAAGCAAGTGCCAAATTGCACAGATTTCATATTTTTTAAAAAACAAAATGGGCATTTCATAACACTTCGTGCATTAATTCTTGCATTGTGATGATTGACTGGACTTGTGTATGCACACAGCATAATCTTAAAAGATCCTTTATTTTCATGACTTCCAACTATTTTCCTGTTAAATTTGTTGTGTAAATGCTACATGCTGTTAGTAAATAAGAGAACTATTTTTTTCCCACACACTTTAGAATTGCTTGTTACACTTAAATGTACCATAGTGTAGCATATCTGCTGCTTCATCTGTAGTAATTAAACTATTGCTTTCATTTATATTTGTCCCCTTTACCCCTCAGTGTTCTGGTGTAACTTGGAACCTTTTTACATTGTAGAACAGAAAGATCTCTCATTTCTAATTGATGTTCATGTAGTAGGGATATTGCTGCTTGCAGGCAGAGATATTAAGTAGATAAAATGTTGACCCTCAACCGAATAAAAGCTCTCATCTCACTCTCCCATCGAAAGTGAGGTACACTTATAAATGGTCGGTTGTAGATGCATACTGGCATCTCTCCAGTAAATAATGCAATGTGGAGGTTCGAATAGAGTTGAATTGGAACATTAGGGATCATTTACATGTAGGCATGTTTGACATTGAAAACATTAATGGGAGACTAATTTTTCATTATTAAGAGATGTAATTATTATAATATTGAGTAAGTATCCTATTTCATGTCCTATTAAATCCATTGAGTGCTGAATTCTCTTTGTTTCCCATAGATGTAATTCAAGGACACCCTATCATTCCTGTTGGTAGTAAGTAATTTTGAAAAAAAAAAATGTATATTATCAGATATATGACTTATAGCTTGAAGATCATATCAAGATGAAATTTGTGATTATATTATCAGGTTGATCAATTCTATTTACATAGAATGAATTCACATGTACATGTGTTTGATACTTGTATGGTTGATGGGAAATCGTAGATAAAATTTCCTGTATTCTTTTATTATCATAAGATAACTCTGTTTGTATACAAACAATATATGATTTTTCTTGAGAATAGTTTGTATGAATTTCTTATTACTTGTATTTAAAACAAACAAACAAGGTTAGTATTCAAAGGAGCTTTCTAATAGGGTTGCATGTTTGTTTTCTGATGTAAAATTGATAAGCAGAGACTTAAACCTATATTTGCATGAAATTGATTTTTTTTTTCCAAGGAGAAATTTCATCACAATAGATTCAATAATCACATATTTGGCAAGAGAGGAATATTTATTATCATCCAGGATGAATAGAAAATTGGAGATAGGTACAGGCTACAGATATTTCTTTTATAATTCTCCAAGATAGTGTCTAAAAATTACCTTACTTTGAGGTAATTACATGTATATATGTACATTAGAACCAACTCTTGCAATTTTAAACCTAAGTAGGGTAATATTATACCCATACGTTTATTTTACAAATAGAAGAAATACATGTATTAAATGTGTGAGGCATACCACTGCCAAAACGTTGATAGGGTGTGTAATTGCATTCATGTTTGGCATTTTTACCCGAAGTTTTTACAATGTATTGTTTCTTCTTATAATTGAAAAAGTGTGATTATCAAATATTTGTTCAAATTTGAAAGTATCACTAGTACTTGAAATGTTCAATCTCCATTTAGTTGGGAATTGATGGAATCTCACAGCAATGCTCAGTTAAACACCCAATCAATTCAATGCTTTCAGAACCATTGAAAACATATGCACACACACCCACAATCTCACAAGCACAAGCTGTGTTACAATTCCGAGCAAAGATCCTTGAAGCCCGTTTGAATTCATCGACGATATGAATCACTCTCGTGAGCTGGTATTATGTTCACACCGTGCTTTTGTGTTGCCGCAACGAGATCCACACATGTAAAATTGATCTTGCTCTAGAGGTGTGCCTATGAAAGCACTTAATCATGCTAGCTTGTTGCCCTCATGAATAATTACAGGGCTGTTTTTTGCTCTTTATTGCCCTATTGATTTTTTGCTCTCTCTTTCTCTCTCTCTCTCTCTCTGTCGATCTCAGTACCTGCTATTTAGACATGTGTTTGAGAAGTCTGTTGTAACTTCCTACATGTGTCACTTCTGTATTTTGATGTCAATATCTGATTTAACCCATTGAACACAAAAGGCCGTATCTCACCAATGGAGACGTCGCCGCGACATCTCCATTTTTTGTCGCAAATATGTCTCCAAGACGTCTCTGCGACAAAAAATGGTTTGCGCTCTCACCAAGGCGCAACTTCTAGGAGACTAATCGGAGACGTCTCCAAGCCAGGTGTCAATCACTTTGCTTGAAATTCGTGGAGACATCTCCACAACGTCTCTTAAAGACGTCTCCTCAGTCGCGGCGACCGCTCTGAGACGTCTCCTCAGTCACGGCGACCTCTCTGAGATGTCTCCTCAGTCGCGGCGAAGTCTCTGAGACGTCTCCTATAGTTGCAGCAAAGTTTGCGCGACCTCGCAGAAACAAATAATCTCTTCAACTGATGGAGACATCTCCAAGACATCTCCAAGATCTCGCGGAGACTGGGAAAAAGTCTCAAAAAAATCGAACATGTTTGAATTTCTTGCGACTCTTCAGAGACTCCATAATTTTCAGGAGACATCTCAGAGACGTCTCTGCAACTAGCAAAATCTGGAGTCGCAAACTAGTCGCAAACTAGTTTCAAGCCCATTGAGATACCCCCTTAAAGACGCTCAGTCGTGAGCTTTCATAGGGAATTTGCCACACACCATGGGTGCTTACCTGGTAACAGGTGTTGTCCATCACTTTGAGTTTTATGACCAACAGACCTTATGTAATGCTCTTTTTATTCCACCCTTTGCCCCATATGGCAGAGTCATTATCTCACTTTCCCTGGCCCAAGAATGCCCGAAGCAGGCTGAAGAGTGTTTATGGTGGGACAGCTTGTTTTGCTGTGCTCCAGAAATGTAGCTCTATCACAGGTATTTCCAGTGCATGCTTTTCACAAAGTCTGGTGTCAGCAAATTATGATCCATCCTCCATGAAAGCCCACGACTGAATGTCTTTAAGCCTGAGATAACTGGCTAGGGTGTATGGAAATTGCATATTACACTGAGATCAAATCATATTCAACAGGTTAATGAACCAATTTCCTTATTACATTATTGCCTTTTTTGTAAAAGTAGTGTTTTATACCAAAGGTATGATCATTGTTTAACCCTGGTTTAATACTTGTTATTCCATACAACAGTTAACATTATCATTATGATTAAATAATGTAATTATATTTGTGCAGCATAGTAAAAAAGAAAATGAATACAATTTTGTGGCCTGTTGTATCTTACAGGCAGATGTGGCTCACTCATTGTACAGGGATTTGCTGCATGTAGTATTTCTATTTAGTGGATAGAGGGGAAAAAATGTATGCTAATTATCAGCTAATCGGTGAAGACTCAAATCAGTTACATATTGTTTATTTCAAGAGATGGCATACATAAAGGATGTGATATGGATTGAAATGAAGCCTTTAATTTGTAGGAATTCATTACCATCTTTGATTGAAACCATTTTAAACTTTTCCGATATAAGACTGGTAAATGACTTTACCATTTATAGAAAATTGCTTAAATCTTTAACTTGTGTTGTTTTATTCAAACATATTTATTTATTCAGACATATTTAATTAGGATCACAAGATCAGTTAAAAACCATTTTACATCATGGTCCCAAAGCTGAGAAAAATAAACATGAATATTAAATGAAAATTACAAAATGTGATATACAGTATAATGAAAATAAGCATAAGGAATCAAGGTATTATTGTTTTTTGTAAAAGAAAATTGAAACATTTGATTACTGGTGATTTTCTTTTTTATGGTTCCAATGAATTCAAAAAGTCTTTTTCATATTTTGACTTGTGTACTTACAAGGATTCATACCCTATTCATTTGGTGGAAATTTCCCACATAGATTGAGATCTCGGGAGCGTTTCATGAAGTGTCTTGTCAATGATTTGTACTGACAAATTTGCTCTCAGCCAATCAGATGCAAGGATTTCAGTAGTTTATAACATTTGTCAGTAAAAATCACTGACAAGATACTTCATGAAACACTCCCCTGCAGCACAGTGGCTGATTCCGGTGATGGAGCTGGGGCAGAAGCACCCCTCCTTAATTTTTCACGGGCCCCAAAGGTGCAGATATAGGCTGCTTAACTGAAATCTGCACCAGTTCACATAAAAGAGCTAAAAAAGCACCATCGCACATGAGGTTGATGAAGAACAAGAAGAGTAAACAGTGAAAGGTTGAGCAAAATCGGACAATCTGTTCAAGAGTTATGATTTTGAAAGTTTAAGTAAATCTTTATTATCAGATCCTTGAATTGGCAACTTTGCCAGAATCTGTAATGTCATCGTGGACAACTCTCCATTCATTTTGTATGCAGAATTGAACATTTTCTTTATTTTCAAGAAAAATAAAAATTTTATTGTTTGAGTATGACATGGCTACATCAATTCAGCAAGCATTTTGGGAAGAATTATGTGGATTCCTGACTTGAAATTTTGTATGAATAAATTTTTTTGAAAAATTGTGTACAAAATGACTTGAGAGTTGTCCACGATGACATCACAGATGCTGGGAAAGTTGCCAACTCAAGGACTCCCATAATAGGGATTTCCTGAAGCTTTAAAAATTCATAACTCTTGAACAGATTAATTTTGTCCGATTTTGCTCAAACTTTCATTGTTTACTCTTCTTGGTCATCTTTATTCATGAATAGCACACTGATACCTGGGTTTGCCTTCTTCTTTGAGCCAGCTTTTCAAAGGATTGAGGCATGGCAGGTTTTTTTGTTTTTTTTTTAGTTGCACATTCAAAATTCTTTGCGGTTGGAAACCATCTTGCGTTGATGCGTATAGCAATTTTGGCAGAATGCAACATTCAAGTTTGGAGCTTATAAAGAATGCATGAAAAGATTTTTTCATAGCCTCCTATTGACGCAAGTCTGCACACATCCCATTACATTTACAACTCAAATCTTGAAAATATGTCACATGTCAAGCCTTTTTAGAAATCCATAGCTCTGAAGTTTCTGTTCGAAGTTCAAAGTTCAAAGTTCAGAGTTTACTTTTCAACATTTCCATAAAAAAAACAAAAAGATGGGGTTAACTTGCGAATCCTTTAACTGATTTTCCTATTGTAATTTTATATTCTCTGCTTTTCCTGAGGAGGATTATTTGTAAACAGCTTTTGAAATTTGTCTCCATCTACGAGATCAAAATGTTTATGCAGTATTTTCATATTACATCAGTGATTCTAACCATTACTGTATACATGGCCTCAAGAAGAGGAAGAATTGATATGGTACTGCTGTGCAGTTGTATATTCTTCTTCATCATGGGACCCCCTCTCCTTCTAAAACGGGCAAATCCCGAGGCTGAAAAGCCAGATTTGACTTGGATGAAGATGATTTGGGTGAGCTGTGTGGAGATTTTCAGTGGAACGTAAACATGAGCATTCCCATAATGCATGTTTGCGGGTGCCATCTTAAACGAAATCCTCCTTTACCATCTGTCTGTGTTTGTCAAGCACTTGCCACACAGTGTCGTGGTGACGTGTATGAAATGTTTATGATAAAAAATTTTTGTTAAAAATTGCTCTGCATTTAATGTTATCTCATAAAATTGCCCCCCCCCCCATCTGCAGTAAGGCAGTTACTTCCATTCTGCTGTCCAATGAAAAAAGGAAACAACTCTGTAGAATGGATTTTTTAGTAAATGAAGAAAATAATTATGTCAGTGTTTTATGAGGAAATCTATGGAGTTGCTTCCTTTTGATATTCATATATTTCGGAAATTGGGAGGTGATGTGACCTTAATTTCTTCATCATCATGTAAAGTATACAAAAAATTACCCCGAATCAAGTAAAAGTCAGTTTTGAAAAAGAAATCAGAGTTGCTTTCTTTTGTCATTGGACAGCAGCATTGTCAATAAATGGATTTATGGCCTTACTGCAGGCAGCTTATATTTGTGATTTGATTTTGGTATAATACACATTTTCCATAGACTCCTGGCTGAGTTATCTTGGGCTTTGTACTCAATTGCTTAATGTTATTCTTTTGATGTTATTCTTTTGATGTCATTTTTTGGCCATATTTTTATCTTACTGGCTTTCCCAGAATTAACATCAGTCTACTCTAGATCTTTTGTTCTTTAATAAAAGTAGCGTCTATGGAGCTTGCTCTTTTGTTAGGCAAAGTTTTCAGTAGAATCTAAAATCTATATTCAGTTTTTGCTGGTTGGTTGGGTAGAATTGACGTATCCAGTCATTTATAAGATATATATTTTTTTTGGTTCTTATGTAGTTACATATGTCCAATTTTCATATTTGCCAGTATATTCCCTTGATATTTAATCCACAGTGTACGTTATGAGGTCAATGTATAACAACGTCATCATATCTGCAAAGGTGATTTTCAAATCTTTTGAATCATCTAAATGACATCCCTTTTCCCCCTGAAGTCATAGTGAAGGATGAATCTTAGACATACATGTACAAGTAAAAAGAGAAACTGCAAAGTGGCAGACGCAAAGGTTGGAGCTTGTACCGAAAGGGAATACTTGTACGTCATTGGAATGACATCGTCACCAATTCATTTTATGAAGTCAAGGCTACTCTCTGGTGTCTTTGCGCGTGAGCTACCCGCCTGCCTGTCTGTCCGGTTATTTGATCCTCTACGCAACATTTCCAGAGTAAGATAAACAAGATGTTTGGTGTGATCTTCTAAGTGATTAATGGAGGGGCAACATTGAAAGATTAGCTTGGGCATCACAACATCCACGGAGCTGTGAGGCTTGAGAGAGGGAGCTGGAGGGAGTGAATAGAGAAGGAAAGAGTATAATAAGGATACGGAGGGGTGGGGGGGGGGGTAAAGAGCCAAAATATTTGAAGTGATTAGTGGAAGGAGTAACATTGAAAGATTAGCTTGGTAGCTTGGGCATCACAACATCCACAAAGCTGTAAGGCTTCGGGGGGGGGGGGGGAAGAAGGCTTGAAGAGGGGGGAGGGAAAGTGGAGGGGTAAGGAGGGGACAAGTGTAAGGAGGTGACAAGTGTAAGGAGAGGGACAAGGGAGGGGGGGGGGGGGTAAAAGAGCCAGAATATTTTAAATGATTAATGGAAGGGGTAATATTAAAAAAAATCAGCTCAGACATCACAATATCCTCAGAGCAGTGAGGCTGGGGGGGGGGGGGATGATGGGGGAGAGGCTTGAAGAGGGGGAGAGGCTTGAAGATGGAGAAGGTGGGGAGGGGGTTAAGACACAAGATTTCTTAATAATTACATGTAGCTCTTATCGTGCCAATGGCACGTATAGTTGCCCTTAACCCTTCAGTGCAGATGGCTCGTGTATGTGACAGACAAATTTTTTTCTATTTCATCTGTTTTAATTATAAAAAAATCTTCATTTTCAGCTTTTTTTATTTTGATGTATAGACAACAAATCAAGCATTCAATAAATCGTATAAAAATGTGGGTCTACATTTTTCAAATATTTTTTGGGCGAAGCTTACAAAGCCCTTGGCACTGGAGGGGTATTCGGCCTGGCAGCGGAAGAGTTAATGGAGAGGCAACATTGAAAGACGTCTAGCTCCATCATCACAACATCCACAGCAGGGGGCTTGAAGAGGGGGAGATGGAGGGGATGAGTTGGGATGTGGGGGGGGGGGGGAGGGGTTAAGACCCAAAATCTTTCAAAGGGCAGCATTGGAACACCTAGCCCTTACATCATTACATCCATGATGCAGTAAGACTCGAAAAAGGAAAGGGAAGGGGAGATGATGTTTCATTAGATCTGATGGGAGCACTGTAGGTGGTGCCAGAGGCATTATTTATTGCTGGGTATAGGAATGCATTAAATAAGAAATACATGTATCAACAGGATTCCATGTTCTAAATATTTTTTTCATGCATTATGGGATTGGAGTTTTTCAAATTTTGCTTATGACTTTTCCATTCCCAAGTCGGCTAATACACAGCAACCTGCCCCATAGTTACAACCCTGATCGGGTATCATTCATCTATATGATTTAAAGTGTCAAAGTTGCATTGAATCACCCTGCCACAAAGAGTATTTGTATTGATAGCGTAATTTGTTGAATCAATTCCCTTGTCCATCCATACCCGTTCGTTCCAACTTTCTCCCCCCAGACAATTTATCAGTCTGTCGCTCATTTTTCGCAGTTCAAAAAGCTCTGATTGCTTGTCTGGGGCGCTAATGGTCGTCACACGCTGCTTTCAGTCCAAACAATGGGCCAGCTTTGGTGTGACCAGCGACTCTTGGGAGAAAATAAACACTCGGTGTCAATTTAAGACTGGGCTGAGATTTCTCAGGGATATTGGACTCGCATTATTCACTAATTCAGATTCTTTGTATCCTGTATTGTGGAGTAATGTTTAGTTATTTGAGAGGCTTGATGTTGAGAGTGAAGCAGAAACATTTGCTTGATGGTCAAAGCTTGCCTCAGCCTTGTTTATTAGGCGTTTTATCTTTATGTCGTTGTGCGAAAGAATGTGTCCGGAATGCAAAATAATAAAATGCAAAAATTAAAATGTCTATTTTGACATATTCAAGAAAAGAATTTTAGCAAAGATCATGCCACAAGAAGATTGTATATCAATTTGCAAGGTCTACATGCTACCCTTGAAATTATCAATCATTGTTTGAAAAACTTGATTTTCAATAATTTTCCATTTTGCATTCCAAACGTGTTTTTTTGCACAATGACATAAAGATAAGACAACTTACCATGTATTAATTAGCAACCCAGTTTATTTTGTTGCACTTTCTATTTCCTTAAATTTTATTCCCATGCATTAATTAGCAACCCAGTTTATTCAGTTGCAATTTCTTTTCCCTTAAATACAAATCTGTCAGCTGCAGGCATCAAAAGTAAAAATTCAACAATTCGAACACTTTCTCCAAGAATGTAGGTAGGATGATCAAATGTAGTCAACCCAGAAATGTAAATGTATGTATGCATGTGAATTGTGTGAGCAACCTCATTGGGGAAAAGGAGGCGAAAACCACACAGCTGCAATATAGGGAATTTCCCATACCAGGGGGGGGGGGTGTTTCATATAACTTGCCATCAATACCAAGTTGCCATAACTGTTATAAGCTACTGAAATCCTTGCATCTAATTGGCTGAGAGCAAATTTGTCTTAGAAATGTGGAAGTTGTATACTGATAAACAAGTTTTATGAAACAGGGCCCAGGCATTTTTACTCTGAATGCTGAATAATCTGTTCATGCTGTAGATTCTCTGGCAGCCACGTATGTCTGTCTATTATTTGCTGTCAAATCCCCTGTGAGAAAGCCGAACTAAAACAGTACAAGATGCAGCACATGGATGGAGAATTATCTCCAGAGGGCATATCAACTTGGGATTTTTATAACGATTCTAATAAATTATGAAGATCAAGCTACATGTAGTATAGAGCAAGAACACATCATGAATCATTGCTCTGGTTGCTACATCATCTGTTCATTGTGTAGAATATGTGCTATTTCTGTCTGTCCAATATTTCTATCAAATCCATAGTTAGAAAGCCTAACAAAACAGTACGAAATACAGCACACTGTTGGAGGAAGGTCTTGGGTGGACATACCGACAGAGATTTTCAGTTATTCTAGTACATTGTGAATTAAACTGAAGTAAGCATAGCAGGGCATCAGTACTTCGATTGCTACATAATCTGTTCGAGCATAGAATCTCTATCTGCGATATCTGTCTGCTTGTTATTTGCTGTCAAATCCGCTGTGAGAAAGCCAAACGAAAACACCGCGAAATACAGTGCAGTGTCGGAGGAGTGTCTGGAGAGAGCACACCAAGATACAGCATCGCCAACCCACGAGAGATGGGTAGAGAGTGTGTCAGTGTCGTGTATGCCCAGCTGCGCGGATGTAAAACAGAGAATAACGTCACCGCGAAACAGTGAAATCATCTCGTCAAAGAAGACACAGTTAACGGGGCTTCCTCACTGCTAAGGATGGTTGTTACAATGCCGTATCTCTGATACTAACCTGAATCTATTCACTAGGTTGACAGCATTTATTTTCACATCCTTTACAATCTTTGACAGTATAGTTTGATCTGAGACTGTAATGTATTTCACAGAAAAGAGCAGAGAGAAAAAAAATGCTTATTTTATTAACTGAAAAAGGATGTCTTGCCAACTCTGCTTTTCTGTCTGCATGAAGTTTCTCTCCCCCCCTCCCCTGTATAAATATTCCAATCCTATGATGAAGCATTATGATACATGTATACCGAGAGTAGATATGAATAAAGATCATGTGATGTTGCTCACAAATTATGCATGTTGGGTAGAAAGATCCCATCCGCAAAAACACAAAGCAGACCCCTTCATATTTCTGAAAGCTACGAATGAAGAAGAAAAGGAGGGACAAGATTTTTTGTGATGGAGATTAATATATGATTAAGCTTAGCTGTGGATGATAAAGCCATGTCTTATGATGCAATAAAAAAACAGCCCCCTTTAGTAAAAACAAACAAAAAACACCAACAACCCCCCCCACAAAAACATTGGCCTAGAGAAAGACACTGCTGCAAAATAAAATGATATAAACATAGTGTGCTTGACATTAAAAAAATTATATTGTAAAGATATAAAAGTACACTTACCTTTACATGTGCATTAAGGAGCATCTGTAGCCAGCAGCATCTAAGTTTTTCTTCCCCATCTGCTAATCATGTACCCAAATAGCTTTTATATTTTATCGAAACAGTTTTTTGGCAGTTCTAATCAACATGTTTGAACAAATCTTAATGCAACGAGCAATAAGTGGCAGTGGGAACGACCCAGCAGTTGAGATGAGAAAGGAAAGGGGATGAAGATGTGGAAAATGGGTCAGCAAGACGCACACACTGCTATGCTCTTCCATTGATCCCCGGTTGCTATGGCAACCTGTCATCCAGAGGCAGGAAGAAGATATGTAATTACAGTATTTTTCTTCTCTCTCCCTCTCTCTGTCTCTCTCTACATCCTCCCTGCATCCACCCTCTCTTTCTCTCCTTCTTTCTCTCTCTCTTGCTCTCTTTCTCTCTTTGTCTCTTTTGCTCTCTGACATCCCTTCCTCCTTGTTTCTATAGTATCATATTATTTATCTACTGCTGTTCTCTTTCTCTCCCTCTCCCCTCTCTTTATCTGCTTTCTCTCCTCCACATGCCCTATTTGCACTATTTGCACTGTGACCTAGCTGTATCTTTTTCCTTTATACTCTCTCTGTCATCCCTTCACCCTTGTCTCTATCTCCCTCTCTTCTTACTCCTATCTCTTCATCTGTTTCCTCTCTCTCTCTTCCCTCTCTGCTGTGTCTCTACAATGTGATCTTTCCTATCTCATCCTTTCACCCCTTCACCCTTTCATCTCTTCACCCTTGTCTCTGTATGACCTATCTTCCTCTCTTCTTACTCTCATTTCTCCTATCTCTTTATCTACTTCCTTTCTCTCCTCTCTCTCTCTACTGTGTCTCCGTGATCTCTCCTTTCTCATTCCTTCGCTTTCTTTTATACTCTCTCTCTCTCTCTCTCTCTCTCATCCCTTCACCCTTGTCTCTATATTATGGTCTATCTCCTTCTCTTCTTACTCTCTTCTCCTATCTCTTCATCTGCTCTTCCTCTCTCTGCCCTCTCTGCTGTATCTCTACAATATAAAATATCTTATCCATTTCTCTCACTTTCTTTTACACTCTCTCTCTCTCTCTACAATGTGATCTCTCCTATCTCATTCTCTCACTTTCTTTTATACTCTCTCTCTCTCTGCAATGTGATCTCTCCTATCTCATTCTCTCACTTTCTTTTATACTCTCTCTCTCTCTCTACAATGTGATCTCTCCTATCTCATTCTCTCACTTTCTTTTATACTCTCTCTCTCTACAATGTGATCTCTCCTATCTCATTCTCTCACTTTCTTTTATACTCTCTCTCTCTCTCTCTCTGTTGCCTTCATCCTCTCTTCATTGATACATAGTATTGGAGAGGGAATTGTCACTGTTACGGTAGTTGAATCCAGCTAGCAAGTGGATTATATATAGTGCACAGAGCTCTAAATAAGTTCTTGTACTCTTGGAATTACGTCAGGCAATCATTGGTGCTTCGCATGAGAACTTCAAAGTACATCCCTATTACGCAAATGCCACGCTGTTATTTTGTTTATCAGCCAATTAAGTAAAGGCCTCACATGGACAAAAAAGGAGATTGATGGAGACTAGAACATTAAACTTTGAGAGCAAAAAGACTCAATTAAAAGTGAAAAAAAATCCTTTTGTATAGAAAATAAGACTTTCTGGAGAAGAAAATACAGACCAAACGCAGTATAATAACACTGTCGGGATTGCAGGATTTTCCTGGTAATAGCTGTTACCGTGTTATTTCAGAACATACAAAAATGCACAATATTGATATAGCAAGTTAGTTAAATAGTGTGCTGTGCATCTCAGAACATTGCACGCTCATGAATAATCATGTTGCATTTGTTTTGAGCGTGTTGTGAGGGCCAGGCTGGTCATGCTGAGGTAAGAAAAATATTCGGGCAGGGCTCATTGCACTGTACTGTGATACAAATAAAAAGATGCATCCTGCATACATTGCCTGCCCAAAATATGGCCCCATATCTCTTTTCTGCTCCCATAATTTTTGTGTGCCAGGAATGCATTTTCCAGCTGAATATTTGTGTGTCCTTAAAGGAGCGGTGGAATTTGCTTGCTCATTTTAATGAGAATGATTAGTAATCTTTTTCTTTGTTGTAAGGGGCTTGATTTCATTAAATCCAATATCTCTTTGTAAGTGACCTGGGTATAACAGGTTCATGCCACCCTAGAATTTCATGCAAGTAAATTTGGGACCGTGATGATTTCCTTGTTTAGCCATTACAATGTTATTACGAACCTTGTTATTTCAAGATTTCCCTGTATTCAATTTTCATCAATTTTAAAAATTTCTGTATCAAAGCTTCCTGGTGAAAACATTCTCTTTGTTAAAATGGACTAGTTCAGAATGATTTTTAGCAACTTCTCTTCGAATATGGCTATTTTTATTACCAGAACTCACATTTGCCTTGTCGAACACCGACTGTGAAAATGACAATAGGAGTCAATTTGCAGCTGAGATGTACAGTGGCATAAAAGCGTGTGTCGAGGTGAGATGAGAGCAAAATAATACAGAAAAGTGTGAGATATGTGCGCATGACATGTCATGTACGTCAGAGATCCCAAAATAGACGGTGGGGAGAAACAGAACTGGCGTAATAAGGGTATATGGTTTGGGATATCACTTTTTTTAAAGATTGATTCCCCTGTGTAATACATTTGGGGTTTCTTTTATTGGAAAGATGGTGCATTTCGAGAGGTGCTCATATCTCTGCTCTTAATATTTAGGGATTTTTTTTTTTGTTATATCGGGAGGTGACAAACAGAATATTTTAAATTTGTGTTTTTGAACAAGAGGCACTATTTGGATTCTGTAGGGATATCTTGGTTCAGCAAAGTTGCTTTTTTTGAAAACAGAGCCTGTGGCTAAGAGACCGTGAAATGCTGTGCTTCGAAAGAACTGTTCATCCTTTTGACATGGTCGTGAAAGAAGTTGAATCGTCTTTTAACTTTGAATGCAAGAAAGCACATACTTGAAAGTTCAGGGTGTAATGATCATCTCTTTATTCTGTTGTATTGCTGAACAAAATCTTTTGTGCAAATTTCTTTCATGATTACAAAAGCATTGATGCATTTGAGGAGTGTTATTCTCCTATAATTGTAATACATAATAAGATTTTGCTTTTCTTTGTTGTTACAAGGCAGCACACATATAAAGTGTGCCATTTTTACTAATTAGGCCTATGCATTTACCAATTTCATGTCAGTACAAAAAGAAAAATTACTGCTTCCCCCTCCTTTTATTTCTGTGGGTGCTTTCTTCTTACATCACTGCCACCACAAAGTATTGCTGGATATGACATCAAACCATTTGAAGTGACTAAATCGTCGCTCGAATTTCACAGATGTTAGAACATGTAATCAATCATGTGATCTGAAATCAGTCATGTGACACTTACTTGAACATACCCATTTAACGTTGTAAACGGACCATGTTTATCTCCATATTTATGGACAGAAAATCACCGAATAAATAGTTTCTGCCGATATAACGCCATGTTTTAAAGCAAAATCCATCAAAGCCAGTTATCGGAAATTACTCCCATAAGATGGGACCCTGTCCAATTAAGCCTCACCAATTAGACTGTGTACTCTCTCTCCATCTTTGATGAAGCTCTTCTGCTATAAAATTGGGCCCCTTTTTTTCCCCTTCTTTATCGTCAGAGTAAACATTGAAAATTGCCCCTGCATCACTAATTAAAGAAAAGGTCACCTAGAGAAGGGAAGAGAATTCATCAAAGGTCATAAAGCAATCCAAATATTGGCCGAATGGCAGTGGAAATGTAAACATATTGGCCTCATTTGATATGTGCATGGACGTGTTTTAATGCTTATGATGCAATAACTGGCACCAGTTTATCATGTATGTAACAAATGTTTGCAGTTGATATCTTTTGATTTTGTGAAAACAGCTTAATAATGAGTTACAAAATGATCTGTTAGAGGACATTTTCTATGCATTAACCATAAAATATACTGCTACGAAGCGTATTTATTCTCTCTCTCTCCCTATTAAACAGAAAAAAGTGAATCATAAGGATTAAGCTAGCTTTTAATAATGGTCTTTCAAAGCGAACAATATATAGCTTCTTTAAGAATGTGACAAACTTAAGAGAAAAAAGATAGCATTTTATTCCTATATTTAAAATGTTTAGTTTTCTGTTTTCAAACCACCAGTTTTATTTAAAGCATACTGGATGTGGTATGCCTTTTGAATTACTTACAGTGCATTGCTTTTTACCATTAATGTAAATATGGAAGCACAAAAGAATTCATTGTTGTATTACAATTATTCACAATGCGATACCCATGTGAATTATTTGAATGTGAACATGTTGTTGACTTTGTATTTCATGTTCTCTACTATATTTTATTTTGTACTTTTATTTAAGTGTCACAGTCGGATAGTTCAGGGTGGAGATACATAGGTTGTTTGTTCAATCCCCGACATGGCACCGATGTCCTTAAGTCATTTTGTCTACGTTGCTTCTCTCCATCCAGTGGATACCGTAGAGGATGTCACTATTATTTGTGACTGACTAGCATGTGCATGCCTTTATAAGGCTGGCTAGAAAGCTCTCTAGTGGAGTGGAGATGGTGCACATTGTTTGTGTAATAGCAATCAAATCCAGTTATTGGGATAATAATTACGATTTTTAAACCCCTGGAAATGTAATTTTTAGGTGCTATACAAATTTAAAAAGTGCTATGATTAATTTAGCATTTGCTTATCTACAGTAGATGTTGACATCTTAGAATATAACGTCAGCTGTATTGAGATCTATACTACACTGTCAGACTTGAAAAAAAAAAAAATCCTTTTGTGATATATCTATTGAAAATCTCTTAGATGTTTGCCAGTTACTTATATGTATGTATGAACCTTTTTATTTCTATAAGCAGGGAATAATTTTACTTCTCAAATTTGATTAGCATTTTTGGTCGATGGGAAAATACTTTCTACAAAGTTCTGTACAATGCTATATAAAAAACCTGCTACACAAAAGAAATTTTGTGTAGCAGTCATATAAAAATGCATAGCAAATTGCAATGCAATACCAGGAAAATTGTTCCCTGATAAGCCTTGTGAGCTTTCAGTGATGTAATAGCATTTTAATTATGACATAATCTCAAAGGCTTTCAACTCCATGGTGATTTCACTCCCTTGAGCCCCTCATGGATTATGTAATGGCAATTGTTCTGTTTGCTTATATACTTCAGTGATTGTTGCACAAGGCTTTAAACAGTATTCTTTCATGTTGATTTCTTGATTTTTTGTACTTTAAGCAATCATATGTGTGAAATGGCATTTAAGAAATATGAAAAAAAAAAAAATCTGTGTATGGAAATTGTTTGGAAGACTCCTAGGGTATGGCAGTATATGGTAATGATCTAGCATTCCTTTCAGATGTTGATATTAAAATCCACCAGAAATCATGGATGGAACATCAAATGATCATGTACACATTATATGGTGGTACAAGGATAACAATGTAGTGATTGGTTTCACACGTTTAATGCCAACTTTCTTTTGCTATAAAAACTGCACATGAGCTTTAATTGATGACAACACTATTTTCATCATGCACCTTTGAGATCTAATATTGACTGCCTTTCTTTGGAGTAAAACCACATTTCAAATTACTTGTTTATGACACCATCCCAAATGTTGTTATGAGCAATGCACCTCAATACCTGCAGTTTTGCCAAAATTCTCATCAGCTTCCAATTCAGACCCGGAGTCATACTCTCATTTTATCTTTGGGAACGTGGAGTTGGCTCATTTCAGAAAGCAATTTCGGTTTTCCTGGAAAACGCCGTCAGTGAAACTACCCCCGATTCATATCCTCTTCCTTCTCTCTAGCAAGAAGAGTGGGATGTCTTTCCTTCACGGTGATTTTGGTGATAAAGAGGCACTTGCCATTCAGGGCAAGAAAGACGTCCATCCGCTTCTTAGAAGAATCAAATGAGATTTACAGTCTTGCCTCAGCATGAACGTAGAACACAATGTAGTCATCTCTTCACTCTGTAAATGGGTTTTTAGGGGAGAATAGTAAAGTATGGCATGTGTTAAGGGCAATTCCATGGTAGCAGAATAACAAATCAGAGATTTGTAGCTTACATTTTTAGAGTTTGTGTGCTACGTCTGAATTCTGCCCCTTCCTCACTTTTTGATACTCTGCATATATGCTTATTCTTTCACCTGAACTCTTATTCCAACAATTTTCTGCTTACATTCATGATATTGTGGTGCATCAATTCGGTAATGGAATTACCAGGAAATGGTGTTACTTTCAAATAGCAAAAACTGTGATGTAAAATCAAGCATGCATTATTCCAATACTAATTAAGATGGTGGAATTCTTCTCTTTTTTCATACCTTTTTTTAATTCAAAGATTTGGCTATTCAGGACCATCAAAGTGATTGTTTTTACTATGAATCTGAAATAAGCTGATTTGTGCTTCCCATGAGGAATTGCCCTTAAATAGATATGATGAATATTTCTATTGAACCTATATTACCTATGGGTCCTGTGGTCCCTGTATTAAATTCTATGGGAATTTGAGAAGTCAGCCGTCCACAGGTTAACCCGTTGGTTTCTGGAACTGGGTTGTCCCCGTATAAAGCCTATGGGAACAACAGAATTCAGTAGACAATGGATTTGCTCATTCAGTGTTACGTTGGCTGTACACCATGTGGTGCTTGATATAATGAAGCACTTTGATGATGAAATTCATGGTAATGTAAACAGCACAATATCTGCTGCTGACATCCGAAAGGGTAAAAGGGTATTAAATCTTATACAGGATGGCCCAGAAAGAATGCTTAACACCTTAGATCTGCATTTACAAGTTGGATCCAGGGGGGGGGGGGCATTCAGCTCTTTTAGCTGTCTGTTTTACCCCCAAAATTTGCTGACAAGCACAAAAAAAAAGGGTTCTCTATATTTCTAGGTGTCTATTTTACACCCCAAATTTGATAACCAAAAAAAAAAAAAGGGGGGGCCTTTGGCTTCAAGGGAAGGGGGCCTTTGGCTTCGAGGGGGGTGGCTGATTCTGCAGGTCTTCGGCTTTAAAGGGGGGAGGGGGCTGGCGAGCTGCGGCCAATTCGGCCTCCCTGAATCCGCTCTTGGCATTTAAAATGAAATCAGTACTTTTTGTTTTGTTGGTGGTAGAAAATTCTGTTCGTAGTAAAATGACACCAAGATCATCAATTTTTGTCTCGCCCACCGGAGGTGAAGGCGAGACTAAGGGATCCAAATGTCGTCCGTCCGTCCGTCGTCCGTCCGTCGTCCGTCCGTCCGTCCGTCACAAACGTTATGAAAGATAACTTGGCAACCGTGACTCACTTTTCAACCAAACTTGGGTTGTAGATGCACTAAGGGGACCTGCATGTTATGGTCCAGTCAGAGGTCACATGGTAAGGTCAAAGGTCATTTCAGGTCAAACGTTAAAGTTTACGTGCAAGACTCTCTTATGACACAAAACTCTGCAACCGTGACTCACTTTTCAACCAAACTTGGGTTGTAGATGCCCTAAGCGGACCTGCATGTTATGCTCTAGTCAGAGGTCACATGGTAAGGTCAAAGGTCATTTTAGGTCAAACGTTAAAATTTACGTGCAAGACTCTCTTATGACACAAACTCTGCAACTGTGTGACACTGTTCAATCAAACTTGGGTTGTAGATGCACTAAGGGGACCTGCATCTTATTGTCCAGTCAGAGGTCACATGGTAAGGTCAAAGGTCATTTCAGGTCAAATGTTAAAGTTGACGTGCAAGACTCTCTTATCACACATAACTTTGCAACCGTGACTCACTTTTCAACCAAACTTGGGTTGTAGATGCACTGAGGGGACCTGCATGTTATGGTCCAGTCAGAGGTCACATGGTAAGGTCAAAGGTCATTTCAGGTCAAACGTTGAAGTTTACGTGCAAGACTCTCTTATGACTCAAAACTCTGCAACCGTGTGACACTTATCTATCAAACTTGGGTTGTCGATGCACTAAGGGGACCTGCATGTTATGGTCCAGTCATAGGTCACATGGTAAGGTCAAAGGTCATTTCAGGTCAAACATTAAAGTTTACGTGCAAGACTCTCTTATGACACAAAACTCTGCAACCGTGTGACACTTATCTATCAAACTTGGGTTGTAGATGCACTAAGGGGACCTGCATGTTATGGTCCAGTCAGAGGTCACATGGTCAGGTCAAAGGTCATTACAGGTCAAACGTTGAACGGTTAAAGTTTACGTGCAAGACTCTCTTATGACACAAAACTTTGCAACCGTGTCACACTTTTCAGTCAAACTTGGGTTGCAGATCACTAAGGGGAAGTGTATGTTATCATTCTGTTGGACTTCACATGATAAGGTGAAAGGTCATTGGAGGTCATATGTTACAGATGTTTTCAAATTCTTGAATTTGCTTTTCCTCTGTCATTTCTTGTCCAGTGTTGAATCTGATTGCTCAACTGATAATCATAGGTGACGCTTCTGAACTTGTATTTCAACGTTAAAGTTTACCTGCAAGACTCTCTTATGACACATAACTTGACACATGTTGCTGCAATAGCAACCAAATTTGGGTGATAGATGCACTAGGGGTACATTCATGCTATTGTGCCGTCAGGTCACATGGTAAGGTTAAAGGTCATTTTAGGTCAAACATTAAAGTTTACCTGCAAGACTTTCTTGTGACATCAAACTTGGTTAGGGATATACTTGGGGAAACTTTCGTGTTATTTAGTCACGGGTGGGCGAGACACATTCTTGCTATTGGCTTGTTGGTAAGGTGTTTGATTCTCTGATCATTTTTGTGAGGCAATATCTGTTTCAAAATTTGCTATTATGCAACCGTATATGACAGCCTTCCATGCAATCTCTGTTTATTGATGTTGTCTTTGTTTTCAAAGCAAGAGCAGTCATACTTTTTCATGCATTTTTCAGCAGAGCTGGCTCTATGGAAAACTGTTATACGCAACATCCTCGCTGCTTCAAGCATGACTACTGTCGCGAAAATAGCAAGTTTTGAAATGAAATTGCTTCATAAAACATTTATAGAATCAAAGCACTACCCAAAACTGGTGATCTTAATGGCATTATACTTGGAAAAGGATTTTCAACCCATTAAAACCAAAACTAAAGATATTGTCATTGATGATGTCATTGTAATTGCACTTCTCAGAAGTTGTTTTCTTTCTGGGCCACCCTGTATTTTACAGAGTAAAGGTCCTTTGGCTTTCATAGGAAAGTATGATCCTGTTGTGAGTAAGCTTCATTTTTAAGGCTCATTAAGATGTTCAAAGGCAAAGCCGTGGAAACCACAAATTTCTTTTTTTTTACCATGCCACTTATCATCATGACATGTGCATTAAATGTTATAGTCATAATATTTTACAAATTTCACTTTTTCAGATTGTTGAATAATATATAACGTCTACAAAAAGATTGATATTTTGATTTGTATTCCCATGATATTACATCTCCTGTGTCTGTAGCAGGCATTATTGAATTTCAAATGTTCAAATGATGCAAACCCATGATATTGTTGCCTAGAGATGAGTTCTAAACCTGCATTTTAAGGGAACCCACTGCATATATAGCCGCCTTCGGAAGTTCCGTTGAGAATAAATATGCACAGCCATTGCTCACAGTCTCCCCACTGCAGCTCTGAGCTCATTTACCATTCCATGTGCACTCCGTGTCTTCATTGAAAAGGATATCCAGCTCTGGCTTTCATTCGTTATCTCATTTTGATAGGCAATGTTCCCATGAGAAGTTTCTGTTGAGCATTCGGGGGTGCACAACCTCTACTGCACATTCCCTCCCTGCCATGTGCTTAACTTGTGTGGGACCTCAAATTTCCATCACATCTCTGCAGTCTGTGTTATTTCGTGGCTGCAATGGGAACTACCTGTTAAGGAGTTCCTTACCACTGTCAGTATTGCTGTAGCCTGACCTCAGTTTGTACTTTAAATGATAGCCCGCATCCTCCTGCATTTCTCGTCCCAATCATTCGAACTTTCAATATGATGGATGTTCTTCGATGGGTGAAGAATAAGAACCGCTAGTGCAGGGATATTGGACTTTGTGGGATAGGTTACATAATGTTACGTATTTATTGCATGCATTTTTGTATTCATTGCTGCCTCAGTGATCGCTCTCTCTCTCTCTCTCTCTCTATCTCTCTCCCTCTTTCTCTCTTCTCTATCTCTATTGTTATCTCTCTGTCTCTCTATCTCTCTCCTCTGTTTTTGTACCTGTCTCTCCATCTTCCTTGATCCATCTCATACTGTTATATAATGTTCCTCACTTTCTCTCTGTGCTTTAATAGTTTTAACCTTTTTTTTGTTCCCTTCTCTCTTTCCTTCTCATTTTCAATTGTATCTCATATTGCTATTTCTCTCCCTGCCTGGTACTTTTTCTTTCTTTCTTTTTCACTTTTTGTTGCCTTCTGTTTTTGTTCTTCGATGTTCAGTAATCATCTTTTGTTATTTCCTTTATCCAACTTTTTTCATCATATCTTTTCTCTACTGGAACAGCTTTTTGATTTTTAATCCCTTTCCAGTTTCATTTAGTATTCATTTATTTGAAAAGTCATATGATATAAAAAGAAAATCTTATTATGCACTAAAACATATACTATAATTATTCTTATTTTTCTTTTTCTGTGTGTTTTCTCTCCTACAGAATAGATCATCCAAACATAGTGGCCCTACTCGACATATTTGAAGACAAGATGCATGTATATTTAGTTATTGAATTGTAAGTATTTCTTTTTCTTTTTCTATGAATAAATGCAAATCAAATCAAATCAAAAGTATTAATGAATCTTTGCATATTTTGATAGAAATAAGGTACTTTTTTCATGACAGTGTCAGCTTTATAGAGTTTTATTATACAGTCTTAAAAATAATCATTAAGCATTGCTGAATGAAAATGGTAGAAGAAAGATATGTATCTTTCATTACTTGTAAGCATGGGTATCAATCCATATTAAATTTTCGGGGGGACACTCGGATTTTTTTTTTTTTTGGTGGGGGACATACGTGTACACATTCAAAATGGCATTTGGCTTCCTTTTTTTTGGGGGGGGGGGGGAGGGGTACATACACATACAATTTGCTAACAAGAATAAAGAAATCATCAGCTTAAATTTTTCTTGGGGGGAAATACCCTATTGTGTACCCGCCCTTAAATATTGGGAGGGGGGACATGTCTCCCTGTTTCTCTCTCCCCCAACTGACACCCATGCCTGTAAGAAAAGTCAATGGCTCATTGCTGTTTATTGATGAATAGTCTTTAATAACCATTCTGAGAAAAGAAAAAAAAGAGAGTGTTAGTGAAAGCTTTAAAATGAATTGAAGAGAATTCAAAATGTTTATTCTATGTCCTTTCCCACTTTGAAATGTTATCATTTTAAATTTCAAATTGTACTTTCAGTTTTACATAACTTGTTCTTTGAAATGCATTGACAAATTTTATCTTAAACCCTTATCCGTGCCACAAGATATTGCCTGCACAAGCTTGCATTTAAGAAGGCACATTGTGTACACTCGTTACTCAGAAAAATCAAGGACTCTCAATGTATAATTGGAGTCGGGAGTCAGCAAGTCACGATCGTATGTGCATCGATGTGTATGAGCTCAGAGACGTCCAATTCTAGGCTATCCATCGAGGCGTGAGTGTTTCATTCCTGGTGAATTCACTCGGAAGGGCTTGTAGTTCAGTGGCAGACATACAAAAGTCATTGTATGTCGGTTGGATATGAGCCGAGTTGAGATGATTGTCTCTACTTAAAGAGAAATAACATCTCCTTTCTTCATTCCTAGTGAATTCACATGGAAGCTAGGGCTTGTAGTTCAATGGGAGACATGCATGCACAGGCATTATATACATGTCAACTTGATATCAGCTGAGTTGAAATGATTGTGATCCACTTAACTTCCACTGAAGCAAAAACAACATTCAAATTGTAGATGAATTGAAAATTGTTATAAAGGGAACAAGGAATGAACTGTAAAATACAACAACTGTCACAAAAATTTTTTTTGGTTATATTTTCTTTTGAAGAAGCATGTATTTAGCCTGTAAACAGATGGAATTTCGTTAGAATAAATTAGGCGTCTTAGCTTTATGTTGTGCGAAAGAATGCGTCCGGAACGTACTTGGAAAAGTTATTGAAAAATCAAATCTTTCAAACAATTATTGATAATCTCATGGGTAGCATGTAGATGTTGTAAATCTTTGCTAAAATTCTATTCCAGTATGTCAAAATAGACATTTTAATTTTTTAATTTTTGTATTTTGTGTTCTGGATGAGTTCTTTTGCACAATGACATAAAGATAAAATGACTTACCAACATGGATAGTGGAGAAACTAAATGAAATTCTGGACTTTTAATGATTAGGTACATGCATGGGAGTTTATAATGGGTCATTTGATTTTACAAAATAAATGGTAAAATATAAATTTATACAATTATGTCAGTTGATTGAAATCCAGAGTTATTTTCTGGGAGTATAAGTTTAGATCTCGTAGAAGGTTTGTCATCTAGGATATAGAAACTAATTTGAAGTGCAATGGATGTGGCAAGTTTCATGAGAAATCAGTCTGACATTAAAGGCATTGGCTAACTTTGTGAGTAGCTGATTTAAAAAATTCTCAAACTAAGATGAAACATGTCTATGAGTACTTGTATTTGTACTCAAAAACCCTGAAACTAACCATAATTTGGAATGAAAAAGTGTAAGTTAGAAGCAAACGGCGATTTTATTATCCTTCGTCTCATGAGACGATCACTAAGAGAACCACTTTGCTTGAATTTGAAAATGCCGTTATGTGCCTCCCGCAGCGTGATACGCCAATACACACAGTACGGTAAGGTGAGTCATATGCGCATGCGCACTCCTTATGTCTATTCTGTGCAACTGACCCTCATATATTTTTCAAACATTGGTTCACATTTTTGATAATTATAAATACTTCCTGTGGATATTATACTTTGAAACTTTCAGACTGGTATTTCTACACTATAACCCTTATGTTTATCCCATTTTCAAGTAACAAAACAAGATTTTTTAAAATCATAACAATCTTAACCAATGCCTTTAATTGACTAGAAAGGAGACACCTGTTGAATTCATCTAGTTTATACCCTCCAAAAAGGTTCTGCAATTTAAGTTTGAGGAATGATATCGTTCTTGTTAGTGATCTATGAAAAATGCAACAGGTATCATAGAAAAGCTCCATTATCCCTCTTTGCAATGATGTGCCATTTGCCATGATTATATAATCATGGAATGTGCATACTCAATGAATATAGGGCTAAGTCAGAAGTGAAATGTTGCAAAATCATTGTTTTTGACACATTGGTTTATTTTGGAGATGCAATGTGTTTAGAATATGCCGAGGTGTTAGTGAATGTCTTGCATGAATGTCAGTGGTGTAGTGTTCTTTTCTGTAAAGAATGAAATGAGTTTGAATGATGTTCCGGTGATTGTTGATGAGGTCCAAAGATATGAATGATATTATGCCCTTTTGTTTGGAAAATGATATTTGCCTTGAATAATGTTTGCGTGAGGTAGAGCTGTAGAGGTGAATTAAGTGAGCCCCATTTGGATAGCAAGGAAGTGTGCTGAAAAAAATCTTCGAGTAACCACAGGGAACATGTAAGAGGTAGTGGGTGGTTACTTCTCGGCAATCGTTGTCATCGTTCAAACCACCTTGTATGCGTCATCTGCATATCCTGTTATGTAAACAGTTTATTTTTCCAACAGCTATTTTGAATGTTAATCAACCAATATCTTTTCATGGTCTGGAGCACAGTGATTGATATGGCCCCGGACATAATAACATTGGTATCCTATTACCACACTGACATTTCATTATTCAACGGCCGAGGCATCATGACGCAAACCAAATATAAACGTCAACCAAATAAGAACGTCATTCTTGACCTCCCATGCACACATTTGATGCATCCGCTTTACCCCCCTGAAGGCCCTGTTTTCCTTTTTTTCAATGTCAGGGTTACTGTTGTGCTTTTTATTCAAGAATATAAATACACCATCAACAATCATGTATGAAGCAATACCATGGTGGAAGGTTTTTCATCTGTCAAATGATTAATGCTGGAGGACATCGCATTCATTGATGCACCAATGGAAGCAGAGGCCTGATGTTGTAAAAGAGCATTCAGTTAAAGGAAGTTGCACTCTTATTTCTGCGGAGTAAAATTCGGCTCGGAATGGAGTCAACTCTATTCGGACTTAAAGTGACTTGGATTTCCGAATTAATTTGACTTGGAATGGAGTTACTTTGACTCAAATTTAGTCGATTCTCAGTTGATGCTACACATTCCAAGTCAAAATTTATTTGGAAATCTGAGTCACTTTAATTCAGAATAGAGTTGACTCCCAGCTGACGCCATTCCGAGTCAAATTTGACTCCGCAGAAATTAGAGTGTGTAGGGTGGAGTGCTCTGGTGAAAAATTGCTTGGCTGCCAATAATGACCAAATTCTTATTTTCAAACCTGGACATATACCTAACCCTAACCCTAAAACCTAACCTAAAGCCAAGTACAACCCTACAATCTTAGAGAAATGTGCCATTTTCAACCCTTTTTTTGTCCCGTATTTAGAACCCAACAGATCAAGAAAGGGGTTTTACAAAGGGTCCTTTATATTTTCAAGAACCCCACAAGGTTCCATGTACAACCAATAATGGTAGAGACCCCTTTGGAACCCTTCAGAGAACCTTTAATGGTTCTTTGAAGAACCTCTCAAGGTTCCATATGTGGGACAAGAAAAGGTTTTAATCAGTACCCCTTTTTCTCAGAGCGTAACCCTATATATTTCGTGAAGTAACAACCGGAGCAGTTTTTCCTGTAGTAAATGTCGGTACCATTTTGGCAAATACACCATAATGTTGGAGCTTCCTGGTGTAGAGGTTTATTAAGTTGATAACTTGATGCTCGGTCATACATTTTAGGATTTAAATTCCTGCCAGGTGTACGTGTACTGAAAAGATCATTTCGTCGACGATCATCCGAACCGTCGTATCCATCGGGTCTGGGATCAAAATATCGATTTTGAGTTTTCTGCGGAAAATAAAAGTGGAAGTCAAATTGCATATCTAGTGAAAGTTCCATGGTATAAAAATTTTCAGTTTTCGAGATATTGAAATGTATTTAATGCTAGGACATATCAATCTTGTAAAAAATGCACTTTTCCCATTGAATTAGTGTACTGCCCCAAAGAGAATACGACGGTTCAGTTGACCGCGTGCATTGAATGTGGGATCGGCAAACTGTCGTATAGG
>CM057151.1:36455322-36754795 GCA_029962745.1 Echinometra lucunter
GGATCAGCAAACTATCGTATAGGCACGCATTAATTTTGCATGTAAACTAAGCGATACGACAGTTTGGCTGACTGCGCACATTAAAAGAGCAGTGAAAAGTATTGTATTGTCTATGGTATTTTTATACAGCGGAAAGCTTGCCTCCTAAACCGAAAATACGTGCATCTAGCTTTCTTGCGATATCTCCTCCAATTCTTAATTTTAAGTGAATATGTAGGAAATGATTCTTTTAGAAGAGATCTCGGGCATCCCTGTGATGTATTTTTCTAGGAATAAAATCTTGGATGGCTTGGCACGAACGGTGGGAATATATGGTTAGATTTAGACTTGATTTTCTCAAAATAAGGGTTTCTGCGCATCGTATAGTTATGCACGTATAGTTATATGACGTTATACAACTTTCCCCAGCCTTTGAAAAAGGGAGCAACCTTATAGTCTCTTTTATTCATGAGTTGAATTGCTATTGAATGCTGCATGTGACCTATACGAAGTAAAATGTAATAATGTAAAGGTTTCTATTAAATATTACTTTCATGCAATGAATACATCCACGTGCTATGGATATCTTTACATATTCTGTCATCATATGTAATATCAGAAGATGACAACACAGAATATATTAGTTATGCAACTGTGATCTTTCCTTGATTAAGAGTTCATAAGAATTATGAATTATTCTTCACAAGGCTTCCTCCCACTTCTGGCATTAGAGAGGATTTCGATATCCCTGTTTCATAACTTGCATGCCACCAGATATGCAAAGGTTATCGAATGACTCCTATGCCATTCTACTCAATAAAAGAGGTTTGGCTAATCTTATTTCGAGGTTATAGGAGATGAAAGTGGATACTGCTTGGGATAGTGATGACGATATTGATAAAATCGTTGAATATCTTTAAATTATAAATTATTGCTCTGATGTGACTAGCTTCATTTTCCTTTTAAGGTCCCTTGTGATTCCCAAATCAAGGCAGTAATGTCACTAGTCATTATGATGGAAATGATGATGATTTGATAATCTTGATTATGAAAATGCTTATTGCGTGATAATATTTTTATCATAAAACATGATGATTTGGATATCATTAACATAGAAAAAATCCATGTGTGCTTTGAAAAAAAAAAACCCAAACAAGTTCTATGAGCTCAGTCATTGTATCTTAAGTTGATTCTGTTACATGGAATACAGTATTTGCAAGATGGTCCTTTTAACTCATGATATTAATTGGAACAATTATGGTATTAACAGTACTCATAATTTTGAAGAAGTCATGATTATCATTTAATTTTTCATACTTATTCATTCACAAGTATAAGTAACAAACTGCCTGGGTAAATGCAAAATCATTTATGGATGAATTTTTTCTGGAAAGGTCTCAAGATACTAGACAAACGGTTAGATTAGTCACTTGTTTTGGGTTTGTTTGATTTTTCTTGTAAACAAATTTGCATTCATTACAGCATCACTAGACATTGGAGAAGTTTTACGTTATTATAGTACATGCACTTTGTCAAGTCATTTGAGTATTTGCGCAGAGTTGCTTCGTTTTCCCCCCTGCCATAATTCATTTAATAATTCATGTATTCCACCTTGATTGAAGGCCTTTTCCTTTGCCAGGCTGTGCTTTCCCCCACGTCATGATCCGCCACGATTAGGGAGCTATTTACTAACTCAAACCAAATCTCAGGCCCACCAGCAGAAGAGGATGACAAGGAGATGATCGCCCACTCTCCTTTCGCCCACTCTCTGTGTTTGTTTATTGTTTCCTTGTAAGGCATGAAGGAAAACATTCCACATTTAGAGTGAAATAATACTCTATTTATGGGCATATCCTACGCTAGGAGGTATAACTAATATATCCTTTTTTCCCCTTCCTCTTGTGATCACTATAGTAAGTCAATATTGTCAGTTTCCCCTTCTGAAGTATTTTCTTTTACACCTTGATCTTTAAATATTCAAATTCAGGAGTAAAACATTTTCCATGAACCACCCACTTAGCATCATTTTTTGGTCAGCAGATGATTATCAGTAGCTTCTGTGCCACGTTATACTTGCATTGTTGACATTTATCGTAACTTTCACCCTGAATTTCTATTATTACAAAAAGCAAAACCACACTCATATCTCTATTTTGGATAAATATAAAAAGGTATTTTAACATCTCTGTCTTTAACCCATTCGTGACAGGAATTATTTAAAGCCTAATTTGATCAGCTTTTATTCTTCAAATTGGCAACACCAACATTTTTATTTTATTGCTACATTTTTCATATACAGTGCGTCCCAAAAAAAACGTTACACTTTTGAAATGGCTGCCAAATGAAAAATACAAGATTCTGGAAGAAAAAGGTTTATATGTATGGATAGCTCATGGACTCAACTTTCACATGAGACCAAAAAGGCCGAAAATAATTCATGCTTGGATGAGCACTGCTCACTTTTGTAAAGGGTATGAAAATTAGGTTGCGCAGGAATTGCACCTTTCAATTTGTGAGAGATGAGTCCTTTGGAGGTTACAGAATTGAGGGTGATATTATGAATTCATGATCAGTTGCAATCAGTTAAGGTTTGCTGAGTGAGTTTTATGGTTTATTAAATCAAAATTTTATGCATGAGTGAACGGGAATTGCATTCATTATTGTAGCATTGTACCTTTCCCTGGTAGACTCAGTGGTGTGTTCATGGGAGTCAGGATTGGGTGATGGTACATGTTCTAGGTCGGAGGTGAGATAGGGTAAGACTTTGTTAGGTAGATGGGATAAGGGTCAAGAGGACAGTATGCCCCCCCCCCCTCTCTCTCTCTCTCTCTCTTGCTTCCTGTGTGCTAGTGCATATCCTGACAATTCACATTCTTTGGTCTCCACTCCAAAATATCCAAACCACCTTCCCTTATCCCTTATGAAGAGAGCAAGATTTTGCATTGAAGGAGGAGGTGGACATGTGGACCACTGAACTAGCAAACTTTGATTTTTAGTTTCCATTATCATTTATTTCCCCCTTTTCTCTCAAATAAGATGGATGAAACAGTTGTAAAATTGAAATGAATGAAAATCAACTGAAAACAAAGACTGACATGTTCATTTTACCAATTTGTGTTACACTGTACCGTTTTTCTTGCCCGAAACTCAACTGCTAAAATGACTGGTTGGTTGGATAAATTTTGATTGAGTGATTGACTGAGTTATTGATTAATTATGATTGATTTATTGAATAATTCATTGATTGAATCGGCTGAATGGGGATTGAATGCTTGATTGATTAATTGATTGACTGATACATTGATTAGTTGAATGATACCTAAATATTGATTGTCTAACTTACGGTATTGATTGACTGGACCGATAGAATGCCGATTGACTTCAGGGTGTAATGGTGATACCAGTCCCAGTCCAATTTTGGAAATGCAGGTAGAATTCGGGATAGGGGAATGTGGTCGGGATATTTTGAGAGGAGCCAACGGATGTGAATTGTAAAGATATGCAACAAGCACACCCAGGAAGAGAGAGAGGAGAGAGAGAGAAGAGAGAAAGAGAGAGAGAGAGGGAGGGAGGGAGAGAGAGAGAGAGAGAGAGAGAGAGAGGAGAGAGAGAGGAGAGAGAGAGAGAGAGGGGGGGGAGCAATGCATGTCCTCTTAACCCTTATCCCATCTACCCAACAAAGTCTTACCTTGCATCTCACCTCCCCTGCACCATGTACCATCACCCAATCCTGACTCCCATGAACACACCACTGAGTCTACCAGGGAAAGGTACAATGCTACAATAAAGAATGCAATTCCTGTTCACTCATGCAATAAATTTGATTTAATAAACCATAAGATTCACTCAGCAAACATAAACTGACTGCACTGATCATAAATTTATCATATCATCCTCAATTTTGTAACCTCCAAAGGACTTACCTCTCACAAATTGGAAGGCGCAATTCCTGCGCAACCTAATTTTCATACCCTTTACAAAAGTGAGCAGTGCTCACCCAAGCATGAATTACTTTCAGCCTTTTTGGTCTCATATGAAAGTTGAGTCCATGAGCTATCCATACATATAAACCTTTTTCTTCCAGGATCATGTATTTTTCATTTGGCGGCCATTTCAAAAGTGTAAAGTTTTTTTTGGGACGCACTGTATAACGTCATGTATCTGAAATGAATATAAATTGACAGAATTTATGATGAGAAGTCAAAAAGTTGCCAATTTGCAGGGGAAAATGGTGATTTTAAACTTTCTATCACATTGCCAATTTAAGGATTTTAATGCTTATTTTCCTTTAAAAAAATTTCAGCATCAAACAACAAATATTGACGCAACCAAAATGGGCACAGTTGGTGTAGAATTTTTTGCTCTTTCTTCTCATGTATTTGGTACAATTTTTAGGGCTCTGCATCAAAAGTTATTAGGTCAAACCACAAAATGTGGACCTCTGTCACGAATGAGTTAAAGGGATGATAAAATCATGGTCATGCATCAAAATAAAATGTTACAGGTGAATATGAGAATGAGAAAAATTATTGGAGCATTTGCTGGAGGAGAAATAGTTACAATGTGTCAAATGATACCTTATTCTCAGGCCACTGAATTGAAATAAATTCATAACATCCCCAGGTCCCTCTTGGTCTGAACATCCAGAGATACTCATCTTTGCACAATTTTCAGTGAGATAGGTGGGCCCTCCGGCAGGTGGTTGGGAGAATACTAGCTGCATATATGTAGGAGAAATGAAAAAATACTACATTGTTTGCTGTGATGAATGCACAAGCTGATGACAGCAATCTAGAGAACGGAGATGAGAAATATAATGGGTGATATGAGGCGACATGTCCTCGCAACAAATCCCTGCAACATTTTTAGTGTTCAGATATGGTGCGACATTGTGGCGCCACTTATTTTCAATAAACATACATTAACATGTCTTGGAACATTGTATTTATTTCATCAATCAGGCATGGAAAAGAATTTTTATGTTACCTAAAATGGAAGAATTCAGTTCTAATTTACGACGACAATTACAGTAAAATCTCAGTAACTTCACATGCATATCTGATATGTCACATCTGAATTATGTTTTAATGATTTCATTCCCACATAATTACATGACATAAAGGGCTGTTCAGATATATGAGGCAATATTGTGGTGCCACAAAATTTTTAGTGTTCAGATATGGCGCGACATTGAGGCGCAACTTATGTTAATGGATGCGCATTAATGCGTCAACTCTCAAATAAAAGCGAGAACTTTGTCAAAACTTGCGCAGGCAAACTCATGACATCATATTTTGCACAAACTTTTTTAGGAATTTGATTGGTGCACATTTTTTTGCAGCCAGGCAGCAAAAAAAAAAATGTGTCCTGCCTCAGCGACATTTTTTTGTCGCCTCGTACCCCATTGACTTGTACACTGAAATGTTGCGGGGATTTGTTGCAATGACATGTCGCCTCTTTTCTGAACACCCCTTAATGAAGAGTGTCTGAGAGTAGACTTATCTTTGGTTGAGAGGGACTAGAACATTTTTGTATAAATCAATTCACACTCTATGCATACATCTGGAATGAAAGTTACAAGTGATATCCTAAAATTTCAGACTGGGAGACTGTAGTACCTAACCCCTTGGCTACAAGAACCGGGTAGTCCCTGTAGTAGTCTATGGGAATTTGAGAATTCAGAAGTCAACGAGCTAACTTCCCCAAACGCATGGGGAAGATTGATACAGTTGATGACAACAGTTGGATTTAAAAGCATTTAGGAACAGCTAGGTCTTGTGTCTCGTGCATTCGTCAGCTAATGATGTATGACTTTAAAAGATGGATGGATGACCGACTGTGTTCTTTCATTAGCCCTTGTGTGTTTGGAGGTCATTCACTTAGGCTGCCTTGCAAACTATGTGGGAGGAAAAATTCACCCTGGATAGACGGGAGTGGAGGAGGTAGCACACATGCAGGGCTATCGGCTTTTACTGAACACTCAGGTCGCGGCTTGCTGGGTATGGGGCGCCAAGTGTTAACCAAGTTATTTGGTCCAAATTTGGTCCCAATTTAGTGTCAAAAGTTCACTCAAAACTTTATTTCTTTATAGAATTCACAAACAGTGAACCATTTCGTTACAAAATGAAATGCAACAGACGATTTTGCAACAAAAACCCCTACTAATATGAATAAACAGACAGGATTTATAATTATGATCTCTCATTAAACCTGCTATATCCACTTTGCCTGGGCATTGACTTTGTTTTGTTAAAAACACTTTGTGCATAGCAGAGGGCAGGAGGATCAGTTTACCAGAATATGCTTGTGGGCGTAGCTATGAGGGTTTTGGTTTTACTGTACACTGACTGTAGTTTTGGACTGAATAACCCAGTTAACACTTGGCGCACCATACCCAGCGAGCCGCGACCCGAGTGTTTAGTAAAAGCCGGGTTATCCTGGTTCTTGGTTACCGGTCTAGGTGAAGCTTGATTCAGTTTTTATCTTATTCTCTATGAAATTTGAGTTTTCATGGGTTGGTGAGGTCCAAGTTCCAAACTTTGACTGAATCACCAACAGGGTTTGGTGGGTGTCTCTTATGTAGTGCATTGGTGAATTTCTTTCCACTTGCTTGTTACAGTCAACTATATTTTGCTTTTAGACTACTTTGAGCACAGACTAAATAGCAGCTAAATGAAAATTGTTTTTTAAAATTGGGTTTGGATGACATCATTATACATGTATATAAGTGTTTGGGCTCACTTAACTCAAAAGTGCTATCAGTCATCAAAAAAGATTTGTGAAATACAGTTTCAATGTATTATTCAGCAATGAATTGTGCATAAGATGTAGCTGAAGGGAGCACAACAACATCATGTTTTCTCCTTTTTCTTCAATAAAAAGTAAGTGAAGAACCAAAAAAAAAAAAAAAAAATCCCGTTAAAATATTCCTTATTTTGATAAAACCGCATACAGTAAAATTTTCACTTTCAATTGAAGCTTGTTTTCCTGTATATGAAAATGTAAATTTTCCTATACCTGTCCAGGTGTGTTCAATATCTGTAGCTGAGTTTTTGTGTATTTCTTCAGCAGCATTTTTCTTCATAATCAATAAGGCTTTTATTGCCACAGTTAAATTATTTTGTGCTAACATCAAAACTATATGAATTCAACACATACTTTAATCAAAAGATATGTTAGTTGTTTCTTTCAATCGGAAGGGAATTGATGCATGGTTACCATGGCGATCATTGTGAATGAGTTTTAAAATGTGGGTAAATTGCTTCAAGTGGAGGGATATTAATACTGAAGCTGCATGAGCACACTGCAATTTGTTTTGAAATCGTCTCCTTTGTAGAAGAGCCTTGTCTACTCCATGTGTACTATATGTACTCTCATGTTGAAGTGTAGGAGAAAAGAGATTAAAAAGGAATCCAGCTGCCTTTTAATTTCACAGTGATAGTTTTATGAGAAAAAGAGGGAGGTGGGAAAAGAGAGAGAGATAGAGAGGGATAGAGATAGAGAAAGACAGAAGAATGATAAAGATATAGAGAAGGGAAGAAAGAAAGGGAGAGGAATTAAAGTATTATTGCTATCATAAATATAACGTTTTGTGTACCGCTAAATTTGTGCACATTTTTATGTGTCACCACATGTCAGTATTATACAGTTGACCTCAGTATGAACCGGTTTATTCTGAATTGAGCCAGGTTACTTTTACGTCAGCTACACTGAAATGAAAATGTATGAATTGATATTACATAGAGAGAGGATTAGGCATGGTGAATTCTATCTTTTTTTATCGAGCCAAGGACATTGACATATATTTCTGTTTTCTCATTGTTAATGGAGCAGTAAACCTTTAAAAATGAACAACAAAAACACAGGATTTTTGGTCCGCAGTACTATGCAAGTGACACAACAAAGATGTTTTACAACATACCCATATTATCTCTGTCTCATTACATACAGTATATAATGTGATGTGCAGTTTGCTAGAAACCCCTGCACTTTTATGCCTCCTGTGCATGACTCTGAGGAGACAATATGATCAGGTGTTTTGGTTGCTAGGTAAGACTCAAGAATAAGATGTCAGTTAACATGCAAATATAGGATTTTATTCTGGTTATTACAATAATTAAAAAGTCATTTGAGCCATGAAGTTAACTGAATATAGGTGGAGGCATATAGAAGACGTGGTCACTATCAAATTTTGTTTGTACTTAAAATGATGTACTGCTGCGTATGTGAGCAAGCCTTTATCATGACTATAAAAACCAAGTGTCTTCCTTGTTTTATGGTTGACATACTACAAAGTTCTGTAAGAGAAAGTTTGTTTTCATGTTTTTTTTTGGTTACTACAGGACTATGACTATGTCTTTTCCTATGTTTGTTTCATTACTACAGGACTGTGACTAACAAACAGTTTTCATTTCTTTTTCTTTTTGTGTTTGCTTTGATCTGCAGAGTATCGGGCGGGGAACTCTTTGATAGGATAGTGACCAAAGGTAACTACACAGAAAAGGACGCCAGTGAGATAGTCCGACAGATTCTTGAAGCTACCACGTACATCCATAGCAAAGGCATAGTACATAGAGATCTTAAGGTAAGTCAAAAGGTTGAAACTTATCTGATGGCTTGCAATATAATGAAAACATCGGATGATGATGATGATTTAAATATTAAATTTTGGGATTGAACTGTTTCACTTCAATTGCTTTTGCTTCTTGTCACCAAGGACATAAGATGGTAGCGTAAAAAGCAGTAAAATTTTTAGCAACTTCATCTTTGGATCGTTTCCGAACTTTTCATCTTTGAAATGTCCTACTGAACAAATGCAGCATCCTCTTGAAAAGTGTTTGGAACTTCTTCTGTGTCATCACACTGTGAAGTGACTTAACATGTGAATAAACTTTCAGGAGCCATACTTGACTTAGAATACTGGTGACCTCCAAGTGAATTAACATCACAGTGTGTCTCCTTCGTGACAAAGAAATGACCATTTTCAGTCTCATAATTGGAAGGATTTGCTTTGTAGGGCACATGGAAGAAGTTGCTGTAAATAATCAAGAAAAGATACATTTTGGTCACTTCTGTTCCAGAGTCAATGGGGTCCTGTCAAGTACTTTCATGCACTCTACAGTGCTAAGACATTCAAAGAGTGTTCTGTTTTGGTTGATAGTATGGTGGCCCATGTGATGCAAAGTTCGTGCCACGGGTCTTGAATTTCGCACCGCGGGTCGTGAATTTCACGACGTGGGATGCAAAGTTTGCGCCACGGGTCATGAATTTCGCATCGCGGGTCATGAATTTCACGACTTGGGATGCAGAGTTCAGGACCTGGGATGCGAAATTCACGTCGCACATGACCTGTTGTCGAGCGTACTTAAGGGCCACCATATGATAGCATAACATAGATACAGATGAACATTACATGTCTGCTCATGTGATTTGTCATGTCTCTGTGGAGTCTGTCTGAAGCCTTTGATGAGGGCCTTCACATAAGCAACAGTTCAATGTGAAGCCAACAAGGCAGAGGAATGCTAAACATTCCGTCTGCACTCATTACAGTCGTTACCAGTAATCATTTGAAATACAATTAGTGGGACTGAATGCCAACGGTATTACAGCTCACCTTTATTCGAGTGCCAGCTTCTTAATCATGGGCCTTGATAATTATTTCAGTAGAGGGTGTAGGTATTCTTAGAAAGTGCCTTGATTACGATCAGGAAGGCCTCTCTAAGAGGCGTAAGTTAAGAAAGGATACATGCTTTGCATGTTGGTTGAGTCTATTGAAATTAATTATGTTGTAAAGGAGCTTGGCCACAAAAAGTGACTTAGATTTTTTTATCTTTTTCAACTTTAGGGATAGAACTGGAGTAATTCAAAAGAAAAAAAAAGTTTAACATTTTCTAAAAAATTGAAATGGTTGTTAGTATTTCAGAGTAAAAGGAAAAAGGTATTGAGCATTTTATCATTTGAAAATGCATGAAAACATGCATGAGAGTTTTAAATCAAAGGACTTTTCAGAATTTTGTTGTTGTTGTTGTGCATTTCAGCAAATGTACTTATGCAAAAAGTTGACCTGATTGATTTAATTATAAGGTGCTTTTCTACATGTATGTTTTTGTCTGTCTAAGAAATACTTTGAATAGATTATGATTCATAATTCACCCAAACGAGAGTTGCTAGCTTTGGGGGGGGGGGGGGGGGGGATGACTGGGGCACGACACCCCTGTCCCTTGAGAAAACAATGGAGTTATTATTACACTCACTGGCAGCTGTTTGGCCATTCCAGTTCTGATTAAATGTCCCCCTTTTTAGAGGTAATGATGCCCCTGAAAATTTTTTTGTCTATCGCTCGTCATTTATGTAGAACATTGTTTCCTTTCGCTGTTGATAATAAAACTGCAAATGGTAGCCTATGACTACAAGTAGCAAACATACCAGACTGTCTAGGCACGAAAGACTCTGAAACGTGCATGACTGCATGGCCTGTTTTAATTCAATCATAAACAGTTTGCATGCAGAGATAATGTGTGACAAGGGCACTGTTTTGGTAATTGGCTCACAAAATACACGCAACATCTGTCTGTTCTAATCGACAATGTTGCTTACAAATTTTTTTCCGGTGTACAGAAGCAATTAATATCAAAGCCTCTGGATGCTCCGAATCTGCGGGCCCATGCATCAAGAGGTATGACCTTTGCTTTCAGCCGGGCTAAATTAGCCTAATTAAGTTTGGCCTAGACTTAATGGGTTCCACCGCTTATGATGCAACCATGTCTGTCTATTCTTCCAGTCCAACTCATATGTGCGCATGGAAAAATGTTGTTCCCCAAATTGCTTTTGATTCATCTCAAACAAGTGCACACTGATCATGCTGTGTTATGAGGAATGGCAACACAGAAGCAGGCAGATGGGACTAAAGGTCATAGTTTTTTTCCCCTCATCTGGCTAATGAGTGCTGTTTCCAGTGACGAATGCAATTATGAAGGAACTCATTTCAGGTGACCCCCAACTTCTGGGTCTGTCTTTTTTCTCCATTTCTCTAGTATACCTAAGTCTGACATTGAGTGAATTTTTAAAAGAAACTTTTGAGAAATGAACAGTTCTTCACCTGTATTTTAAGACCTTTTAAAAATTGCCTTTTCTCTTCTGCAGTGCAGGGGTAGAGAGGGTCAAACCTTCTGAAATTATATGTAAATGAGTTTTTAAAATAAGATTTGGATAAATTGAGCTTATATATTGGTAAATGCACTTGAACAGTTTTCTGTATTACTTCATCTTCTCTCAAGCACAGTTCTCAGTGCAGGTGGTAGCTTTGGGGGGCTCAAGAAGGCCCCCTATTGCTCTTTCTTCCTTTCAATAGAAGCACTCTAGCTCCCTTGCCCTTCATTTCTAAAGGAGGGGGGGGGGGCAGATCGGCTGCCCGCCTTTGAAGCTGAGGACCTTTTTTTTTTTTTTTTTTTTTTTTTTGCTTATCAGTGAATTTTGGGGATAAAATAGATACCTGAAAATGCTGAGGACCTTCTTTTTTTTTTTTTTGCTTGTCACTATGTCAACATTTTTTTTGTTTGTAAAACAAACGCCTGAAAAAGCCGATCCCCCCTCCCCCCTCCCCCCTCCCCCCTCCGCCCTTGAAAAATTCTGGATCCGGCACTGGGATTAGTGATGACATAGCCAACCCTATACCTTGGCTCCACACTAACTGTTTTGGTAAGGGATCCAGATGGAAATTCAGGGTGAATCTATTTTTTCTTGTGTTGCAATATTTCAAGTTGGAGGTGAAGGGGGGGGGGGGGGGGGCTGGACCTAATTTGCAGGGGCCCATGTGTTCTAGTGCCCACTAGTGTTGAGCCTTGCCTATACTCTGGCATCAGGTTCAGTGAAATGGTTTGACAAGTTAATCAAGAATGAAGGTTGTGAGAAAAACAAACTGTTGGGGATTGGCTTGTTTTGACAACACCTATATTGATAGAACTGCCAATCACTGGCCATCAGTCAGCAGACGAAGATAACAAGTAGTCCTTGGCTGCAGTCAGAAATTCCCAAATCCAAGAAACTTGACAAGAAGTGTTTTTCTACAATTTTTTCCTGTCATAATTCCCCTTTCTTCTGCTAATTTCGTAGAAATATGGCAGGGCTCAATTCTAACTGGGGTCATATGCACATTGATGCCTGTCTTTGAACTTCACACCCCTAAAATTCACATTCTAGAGGGGAACTGAAGGCATATGTACTCCAGAATAACAATTCAGACCCCTAGTGACAGCAGTTTACAGTGGAGCCATGAATATAGAGAAACTAGGTTACTGCATTGCAGCATCAGGACTTGTTATGCATTTTTAAAAAATGAAGAAAACAATATGTACAGTTCTCTAGAGATATTGCAAAGTACACTGTATGCCTGTTCATACAAGTTAGTATATTTTGTATACGAATTTTTAAATGGCATCATTATGTAGCTTTTATACTTTGAAAATAGAGAATTGAATTGAAAAACAGTATGGTACGGATATACATGAGACTTTTTGTCTTCTCTCAATGCAGTTTCTTTAATACTTCCCTATTATTTGTACATGATATATCATACTACACATTGTAAAGGGGGGAAAATCAGAACATCTGACTGACACACAGGAACAAAGAATAAAAGGCTATCAAAAAATGAGTTTGGTGTAAAAGTCAGTTACTTTTTTGATAGGGGTCTGGATTGAAATTCTGGGCCCTTTATGTATTAAGCCCTGTGTTGAAATTGTTTTGGGGTCCGGACCTAAATTCTAGCAGCCCATAACCCTGGGCCCTGTTATTGTCGAGCGCTGGTTGAAGAAAGATTAAAAAGAAAAAAAAAAGGAAGAAAAGAGTTCATGATTTATTACCTCGGTGACCAAACTTCTAATCACAAATATTTAGATATTAGATATCTAAGGTAGATTGGAAAGTGTTCCTCCATTCAATCGTTATCTTAATTAATAGTTTGTATTTTATGTAATCAGAGTACTGAGTTAATCAAAAGAAGATGTACATGTATATAGTCTGTTCCAAGCCAGACAGACATTAATCCTGTGCTGAAGTATATGAGTTAATTCCAGACAGTTACATGTATATGTTGTCCGGCTTGACAGTGTGTGTTGAAAACCAAATGGGAATGAAACTCATTTTGACAACCTTTTTTTTTTGTTTTGTTTTGAAAAAGCCTTTTGATTAGTTCTTTCATTCTGATAAGAAGTTTTACAAAGTATGTCACAAACAGAAGTTCATAAAGCATATCTTATAATCCTAATGAAACAAAATTATACATGTGCAACAGCACTTGATGTGCTTCTCTAAACTGTCCTATAGTCGAGTCATGTCACGACAGTTGTTTTAGGCATATATATAGAAGATTAGACATATATTTTGCTTTTTTTTCGTATTCCTTCGATGCTAATATTTTTTAGTTTTTTTTTCTGAAATTAAGACATTATTCAATCAAAATTCTTTGAAGTCATGCCCTGTTTTGTTGCCCAATAGGATCATTTTATATATTTACCAAAATGCTATAGATATTATATGAAATATTGAGTTCTAATCACCTGCTTTGACAAAAGATCTGCTGCAAATTCTATATCTGTATCAAAAACTTTTCCTTTGAGCCAACATTTAAAGCATTATAGATAAAAAGCATATTGCTATTCGTTGCTTATGACAAAGGAATAGATTGATAGGTACTGCAGGGAAACATGATTTTGTTGGATGAGAGTCATAAGGGCATAAAATCATCAAAGTTTATACAGCTTTAATGACCTTCTGGCTCCAAGCAGCCCATTTTCATTGCCCTTCCTTGAAGGCATCTGTTTGTGGCAGGGTAACTGATTGCGAGATGCTGTGCCACAAACACAACTACGATGGGTTGAGCTTTGTTGTGACAGTACTAATGTTGACAGAGCTGTCACACAACACACATTCTAACTTGGCTACTGAGGATGGTGGCAAGATGGACCTCTTTCACATTTGTAAGTAGCCACATGGGTCACTTTCCCACATGGACAGAGCTGTCACATAACTCGCACTCCGGCATACCCACTGAAGATGGTGATAAGATGGACCTCTTTCACACTTGTAAGTAGCCACATGGGTCACTTTGCCGCACAGACAGAACCGTCACATAACTCACACTTTGGCATATAGCTACTGAGGATGCTGGGAAGATGGACCTCGTTCACACTTATAAGTAGCCACATGGGTCATTTTTCCACAGAGACAGAGGTGTCACATAAATCACACTCTGGCCTATGAAGATGCTGGCAAGATGGACTTCTTTCACTCTTGTAGGTACTAACCAGACGGGGAGCTTTCACATGCACTTCAAGGAAGTTTACACATTATGGATAGAAGCTAACTGGGCCTCCTTCACACTTTAAAAGATGGGACAGTAGCCACATGGGCCTCCTTCACACCTGTGGGTAGTACCTCCACTTTTTCAAATTGTATCAGATTGGCAGCAGCCATGCTTGAAGTCTACCATTAGACGTGTGTTCAGGTGCCCTCCCCTATACGCGCTTCTTCACACTCACAGGGGTCAACCCATAGAAGATACCACTTTTGTCATCTACATTTTAGGGTCAAATTGTGCTGCTACAGATGGGGATACGATTGGGCAGCATGGTTTTTTCCTCCCTATTTTGTACTTCTGTCTGCCAGATAAGGGGGTAGGTGTATGACTCCTCTCCTTACCATAACTCTCCCATGTGCCAGTTACGGTGTATCTCTGACACTCTCTGTTTGAATGAATGCCATATGTCCTTTAGACTTTTGAGAGCACATAAGAGTGGTGCTAACACACAGGGGTGGGTCGGGGGGCAGCCTTTTTGAAGCTGAGGACCCCCCCTTTTTTTTTTTTGGTCATCAGAGAGTTTTGAGGGTAAAATAGACACCTGAACATGCAGAGGACCTTTTTGTCTCTATTTATTTTATTTTTTTGTTTTTGTTTTGTTTATCAGCATATTTTTCAGGTAAAACAGTCACCTGAAAAGGTTGATACCCCCACCCCTTTTGAAAAATTCTGGATCCTGTGCTGTATCATGCAAGTTGAAGTGCATATTATTGCTAATTCATGATGTAAGCTGTGTTGACATTTTCACCAAAGTTCAAGATGAGGCCGTTGTCTCCAGGGGGATCCAGAAATGTTGTGAAAATGCTTAAGGATGATGGATGCATCTTTCCTCAAAATAGACCATTTTCAAAATGCATACAGGTGGCATGAAAATCCCATCCAGTGCTGCTGTCTGCATGGTGCGGAAACAACTTTGCTGGATTCATGAGAGCCCCCTTTCTCGTTCCTGGGACTGTTGAAGTTGTGTTAAGTTGAATAATCAATTGCATTGCTGTTGAATATAATTGTACAAGACTTATCTTTCAGAAGTGACTGAGTAAAATCTTGATTTACATGTATAGAGAGTTTCATCCTCTCTCCTTTTTACTAGTGACCTAGCATATCTGAAAAGATGAAATATTGTGTATTCACTCAAAACAGTTACAAACATATGCTTAATTCTGTAATTATATTCATGGTGCTGTATATAAAGTGTGTTAATTGTACTAGTTGTTTCATGTTACAAATTGATGAAAGAAAGCAAATATTATTTTTAATTTAAAGGAAAAATTTTTAAAAAATGAAAATGACACAACAAGAAAGCAGTGACTGATGGATGGGGTATGATTATGAGTTTTGATATGATACGTTTTTCCAGAACAGTGAAAAGCCAAGATATTCATCAGGGTCCCGTACATTGCATTAAACTTACCATTGATGGTAACTACCATGGTAACAGTGCTCAACAGCTTATCAAATTCAAGGTTTCCATGGAAGTTACCATTAAATGGCAAAGTTACCATCAATGGTAAGTTTTATGCAACAGGGTTCTGATCTTATATGCTTAGAACCATTTTCTGTTCATACAGCAAAATGGCCATAGATCTCATGCCTGATATTACTATGTACATGTGGTTTGGATCTACAGTAGATAGTAACCTGTTGGAATATCATAGCCTATGTGTACAGGTTCAAATAACAACATATTAAGCTACTAGTACCTCACAAAGCAAAAGAACATTTGAAATGTTATAAAATGTGATCCATGTTTGAAAACGTTTTTATTGAAATTGTCAGTGCCTGAAATGAGATATGATATTGCAAGCAAAATGACTCAAAGTTCTGCACATAAATTTTTTTTTTTTGCTCTGTTTATTTTTAGGATAAAGCAGAAAGAAGTTTCAAGAAGTTACTGCTAAATTTCTGTGCATGTTTGCTAGTAATTGATAATGCATTTTGTTTAAATTTAGCATAAAAAGTCATTCCTGAATATGCACCGAAGAAAATTTGGAGATTTTATTTTTTCCATCGTTGGACCTTCAGTATAACACCAGTAGGTTGTTTTTTTATGCTCAAGTAAATGGCAGGTGGCAATGAAATAAATAACTGCATGCAAGGTAGGTTTTATGTGTACTCACTTATCTGTTTGTGGTAAAATGCAAAGATATGAATTGCATAAGGTTTACGTCATTATGAAAAAAGATTTTTTAAAAAAGCCTTTGTGGTTTACTGTGACATGTATGAAACAGCCTAACAATTTGCCAAGAACCAACCTACATTTTGTAAACTAAAGCCTTTTACATAGAGTTTAATGCCCCGACTTGTAGGAGACGATCACACACGACATGAATTATGTAGTCATGCGCACTTTTATGGAGCCTGAAATCATGCTTCGCGCTACCATGAACAGCAAATGGCTTTGAAGTGTACAGTATAGTACAATATACACCTATATGAACATGCGTGTGATGATTTTAAGGGTTGGTTGGTTGGTTACTGGGGTTGAGAGGCACTTATCATTACTAAATTAGAATATTTGCACCTATTTAACTATTTTTTACCTTCGTTTACCTGCTTATTTTCTCTTTGTCTAGATCAGTTATTGTGCTTCACTTTTTGCTAGATTTTATCCAACTATCTCTTTTCTTTCATTGTGTCACCTTTATGTATTTTGCAAATATCTGTCTCTACGAAAATTTTCATTCTGAAAATATTCTTCTTTTTTTTTTACCAAGCTCTCTTGTTATTCACGGAGGAATAAAGCTGTTTTTTCCTTATTATTTAAAGGGGTAGATATATCTTATTGAGGCCAGTATATTATCTGCACACATGAAAACATATAAAAAGGGTCCTTTTTTCAGCATGAGGCATGTAATGTGTATTGCTATTATTTCTTTGCTCTCACCTGTCACTTCGCTTTCATCATGTCTTCATCTTGCATTTTGAAATCGTTGTCTTTCTATGTCATTCCGTAAATCTTTTTTTTCCTAGTTCTCTTTTAATATTAACCCTGTGAAATTATTCTCATATTCAATTGAAAGGGGTTACTTCATACTGGGTATGATGGAGGAATTATCAATGTACTATTTTCTCTCCTAATTCTCGGAGGTTCATTTAACCATGATGCCCTTTTTGTGACCCTGTTATGGATAGTTCTGTATTTTTCCAGCACTGGCTGTACCCAGTGTTTATCTTGGACTTTAAAGCCAGAGCGAACTGGCACCCTTGTATGGGATTTTGAAATAGCGCCCTCTCAGTCCTAAACTATTGATTTTGTCCCCTTTTTGCTCCTAGCATGCTCTGTTCTGATCAATGAGAGCTTTATTTTTTGAGTAACATCTGTTAAAATGTATTTGTATTCATACTAAGGAAATTCATGAGAAGCCACAAAGGATATAATGTTTCAAAGAGTCTTTGGTTTTGAGTAGCTGTAAGTTGGCGCTGTTGTAAATACATCATAATAAGGGTCAGTTCACTGTCGCTTTAATGTTCATATTATGCCTAATGTACATTTGCCTCGGTCATTGTACGATGAATTGGTCTATGATTTTCCATGCAGTTTTAGGGGCATCATAGGTGGCTTTGGGCTACAATGCATGTGTTCACATTATGTAAGAGTCGTGCCATTTCTTGTTTTGGCACTCGGGGGCAGGCTGCATGGGCAAATCTGTACAGAGGCTCCTCCATGGATTGGACGGAAATCTTGCAATTTCATTGCAGTTGTCTTGCAGTCTCCTTGGCCTCTGCACGGAAAGAGGTTGCGTAGAATAGGCAAGTGACTGTGCAGCCGCCTCTTGCCTCCCCATGGAGGCCGTACAGAAAGGGGGATACGGGCAGAATACTGGCTGCGTAGACTAATGGCAGGCCAGATGTAAACGAGGCATACATATATAAGAGGCAGTCTACAGACCAGCCAACCATACACCATGGTCCCAATTAGCTAAGAGCTTTCATTTGGGGGAAATTCTCATTACTCTGATAGAATCTCAAACGTGATATGGGGAGCCAAATCTGTGGTTTTAGATGCTAGCAAGGAGCTGCAGGCACAATTTATGATCTATTGACTTTTTCAAAACCAATTAAGTCCATCAAAGAAGTAAGTTGATTTAGTTTGTATAAAATCATTGAACTAGAAGTAAAATTTGTGCATTTCTGGCTTTTCATAAGACTATAAATATAGTATATCTTGGTTGATAAGTAAACAAGGTACCTTGGTCTCCAAGTGAAATCTGATGGACTAAACTGAGAGTTGATATACCGTAGGCAGTGCACAAGTTTGATGACGTGATGATTCAACATTATTAAGGGCATTCACACATAGAGCGCTTACTGAGATTTAGATATCAGTATTTGAATCCACATTGTAGATCACAATCTCATATATTTATGCTTGTGAATAAAAAAATCTCTCAAATTACTGAGATTCTGATCGAGAATCTCACTTTCAGTCATTTTTTGTTTTTGTTTTATATTTCTCTTCTATATAAACCTGTGTTTATGCTAAAGGGAATCTATGCTGTACTTTGCCTTTGAATGAGTTGGACACCACACTTACCTGACATTCTTGTGGAGTACACTATCTAGATCCTCGTGGGGATGGTCCTCTCCTGAACTGTGATGACCTTCCCTGTCTGGCTTGAGAGAAGGCTTATCTGCTTTTGAGGTGTGCTGAATTACACTTTTTATGGCTGCTTCGAGGGTGCCAATTTCCATGATTGCAGAAGGTGGGACCAACATTTATCCTGCGGAGAACTAAGAAGCTAATCTCTTTTCTGACCGTTCCTAATCTTGTTGAAGTTTTCTCACTTTTCGATGATGAGTAGAACTTTTTGATGATGAATAAAGAGAAAATTTTTGATGCATGCCATCCTCACTGGACTTGAATGTGATTGACTGATGAGGATGAATGGCAATTCAAGTTATGTCATCATATTTCATGCAGAACCAGTGCATTATATACAAATAACGAATAGACATGAGTGTGATGGTAGAAGATTCCGTATGAGGTGACAGAGTGACCTTCTATTAGAAGTTATGCCGCTCTTTCACTAAATGCGAAATCTGGTACCTTTACACAAATTAGAATATACCCTATTTGCATTATACAATGAATCAGAAGTTTGATTAGAATCAAGAAAAACAGTAAGATTACTAATCAAGGTTCCAAAAGCAGGTTCCGACTGCAAAGTGCCTGTGTGTAGTGCGAATCTTGTGAAGTGCGTGACTTGCTTTGCCTCAACATATGATTATGCATATACTGCGCAAGCTTATTGTGACATCACAAAAGAAACAAAACAAGTAATTTGTGGGAATCTTACTGTGACATGCATGCCGTGCAATGGTACATTTTTGGATAGTATGCATGCAGTGGTATCATCTCCCGTAGACTTGTTTATAACATAGTAGGTAATGTATGTGGAATGACTTACAAATTGTGCCTAGACATGATAAAAGTAATCTTAAAGATGGGTTCTGGTCCTGCAAGTACATAGTGAAAGAAACAGGGAAAGATAGATTTGTACATGTATGAAAAGATGTCTAGAGTGAGATTTTCAAATCATAAAATGCCCCTTGTCCTTGTCAGATTATTGCATTTTTATGGATGAATTCAGTTTTGATAGTCTCAAGTACAATAGACTCTTCTAAATGCACCTATCTTTTACTTACAACATTGATTTGCAAGTCACGTTGAATCAATGCAACCAAATATTAGCCCTCTGTTGGGGTTGCGTATACTGTACATGTTTTGGATTTTGTGGTGCCAACCAGCAGTGCGGTTTACCTGTACCTGTCTCTTTGTAATGGTGGCCTCATGAGGCAGTAAATCTCATATATACGGTAGATGTCATGTGAGGTGTGAAAGTCAATTTGGCAATTTGAAATGGACTAATGGAAATCAAATAAGGTGTGTCGCATAATTAAGGTCTGTTCTCATGGCTAAGGATAGTGCAATTACACTGTCTCATGCCGGTTATGAAGTTTGACTTTGCTGACATTTTATTATTGACCGATGATTCGTTGGTATATGGGGATGCAGGGGCAGGTCACCAAAGGATTTTATGTGCCATTTCTGTAGATTAAAGCCTTGTTCAGATATGATGCGACTAAACCCAGTGAAAAAACCCCATGTTTTTTAGTGTTCAGATATGGCAAACCACACCCTTATGTTAATGAATGTGCATTAATGCGTCAATGCTCAAATAAAGGATTTTTGTCAAAAGTTGCACTGACAAACTCTTGACATCATATTTTGCAGTGACTACACACGAATTTGATTGGTTCACAGCTTTTTGCCACCAGGAGGCAAAAAATATACCTCTTGCCTCATTTTTTTTTTTTTGCTGCCTCATATCCCATTCACTTACTACACAGAAGAGCATGGGGGTTTGTCGTTGGGGTTTGTCGCGTCATATGTGAACGAGCCTTAAGTCATGCCCTGTGGGTATCACACATCCAGATAAATTACACGACTTTTAACTCGTTGCCTACTGGAACCGGGTTGTCCCTATATGAAGCCTATGAGAATGTGTGCATTCAGTAATCAACAAGTTAAATGGGCCCATTGTGTGTAAAAAGGGGAGAGAGAAAGAAAGGGAGGTGGGTAATTCATTGTGAAAAGATGATATATGACCCCCGGCCCCCGACCCCCTCCCAAAGCCACTGCCCCACCCTCCCTTCCTATGAAATGGCTTTTATTCTCTTGTACCAGAGTCAATTTCGCCCTTGGCAGAGCTCAAATAGCTCCCTAAAATCCTTAAAACCCAATTCTTTAGGGCGAGCATTTTCTTCAGAGTCGTCCTTCCCTTAGCTCTGAAAGTAAGCAATAAATATGAGAATTGTGATCTCGGAGCAGCAGAATAAACATTTCTTGAAACAACAACCACATTAACGCATCATACTGATACTCATATATGCATACTCTCAAGAAGAAAAATGGGATATCGGCAATTAAAATACAACATACCTCCCTTGGGCCTTAGAAATAGCTCCTGTAAAGTTGTCCACGGGAGCTATTTTTTTTCAGAGAAAAGCTGTCTTGGGAAAAAAGTATTTTTCACCCTATCTTGTATCCATAATTTGTGGATCATATTTCAATAAATGTAATTTGATCTGATTTGATTTAATTTGATTTGTATTTCAATTTCATCCAACTTGTAAGACTAATGCCCCCCTCCCAACACATTCCCCCTCTACGGCAACTCGTTCACTTTGCTACTGATGGTTATTGCATTGATTCTGCGTTCCTGAGAATAGACGTAGGCCCAGGCCAGCCCATACAGTGGTCCCTGGATTATTACTGCTACACTCTTACCATCATGGTGACTCATGTTTTTGGGGTTGATCGTGAATATTCAGTTTCATCAATTTTTGATCAAATTTTGCTGTATGTATGGTGGATGAATGGTTTGAGGAAAAGATATGCTCCTACATACTGCTGAAATTTTAATGAAATAGAGCTTATTATAGAAGAACTTGCACATAATTTGCCATTGTATTACTGTGAAATTGATAAATATGCTTCTATCATGTTTATTCTAGTATTTTCTTTTAATTCTATACTTGATTTTTTCATAAGCTTAAATTTACTGCGATAGATTTATTCTTCAGTACAGTGTTAGTGTAGATTATTCCTTTAAGTAATCCGTTGTTGATTCATTACAAGATCACATGCATTCTTGCCTGAGTTGAAACTTCAGTGGAATCTTACATGGGCTAGATTTCAAAATCCTACTCAACACATGGAAAGCAATGCATGGTCAGGCTCCACAATACTTGCAAAACTTCATTTCAGAATATGTTCCCTGCAGAGATCTCTGCTCTTCCAGTAGCAATTAGTTAACAGTCCAAAGAACTATCTCAACTCTTGGAGAAAAAGGCTTTTATTTCTGCAGGGCCATCTTCGTTCATTATCTTATGAAATTACAGTGATGTCATACATCATCTGACCGGAATTCTTCAAGCAGTTGTACCATACTGAATTGACTTTTTAACCTGTTGCCTTTGGGAACCAGGTGGTCACTGTATTAACCCATAGCAGTACAGAGCTTTCTGGAGGTCTAAATTAATCATCTTCAATCCTCAAATTGGCAACAACATTAATTTTTTTTCCATGCTTACATAGTTTGAAAAAAATAAATATGGATATAACATGAACCAAAATGAATTATGATTGTAAAATTTTATCAGAAATTGCCAATTTGAACATGGAAATAGTGATATATATTATTCACTACGTTGCCAATTTAAAGAATTTCATGATTAGTTACAATCAAACTGCTCTAAATCGAGAACACCACACCATACAGTGTTGAGAATGGGCTCGAATTTTTCAGTGAATTTTTCTCTTTCTGCTCATGTATAATATGTACTGCTCAGCATTCTGGACCAACATAAAAAAAAAGGAGACAGTGTACCTCTATGGGTGAAGTATATAGGAGTTTGAGAATTAAGTAGTCAACAGGTTGATAGTCTCATTGATTGTATTACATTACCCTCATAACCTCCAAGTTTATGAGCAGGTGCCAAAAATAACTTTTAAAGAGACGAGTGACCCATTTTTTTGTTTTCACCTCCTAAACCTCGTTTCTTCCTTCATTCCACTATTTCTATCAAATGATTTACCTAGAGCTTCTTCCTTTCGATGGATCATCACTTGTTTATCATTGCAACTACTGCATGCTTCAATCCTAAAATAGATGTGCGGCGGTGTAGTCTCGTCTGAGAGGATTATCTTTAGTAGTTGAAAAGTAGGCGTATCCACAAAGGAACTTGCCTCAGTCTAAACAGTACCATTAACCCACATTTTCTACTAATGTCAAGATTCCTCTTGCAAAACATGGGATTTACTTGCCAAGCCTTTGTCTTTTCTGTGAAAAAAGGAATAAGACATGTTCAACAGATTCTAGATCAGATCAGAATTTATGAGCAACTCCCCACCCAGGGGCAGATCCAGGGGGAAGGGTGAATTGGCTGTGGCCCCCAGTATTTCGTTTTTTTTTTTGCTTATCAGTGAGTTTTAGTGTAAAAAATTACACCCCCAAAAAGGCAGAGGACCTATTTTGATTTTTTTTCTTCTTTTTTTGCTTGTCAGAATTTTTGTTGTTGTAAAACAGACACCTGAAAAGGCTGGTCACCCCCCCCCTTTGAAAAATTCTGGGTTTGGCTCTGCCACCTGCCTGTTTGGTTCTGTTTGGGATACATGTTTTACAAGATAAGCTCTAACGGGCCATGTCTATATGGTAGAATGTGCCTTTCATCACCTTAATGCCATCATGGATATACAAACCACACTGATATCCATGCTGCCATGTAGACCCCACCACACCTAAATGAGTGGGTGTAATTCAAGTCCCCCTGGATCTTCTTGAGCCCTGTGTGATGCCTCTGGAATTCAGCTGGTATGCCCGTTTTCTGTCATGTACTGCTAGGTGGTACCCAGGATGTCCCCCCCCCCCTCCCCAGTATCCTCGGTCTGTTCATCTACTAGGTGATTCCTTATTGCCACTGATTGAGATGTATGACCATTATATCCAATGTCTATACTGTCCCAGGCCATTTAGTATCCTGTTGTATTGATAGAATAGAATATTTGAAGCAATTATTGGACCACTCCCTTTGGTATCTTGTCTGTCATGACTTGATGAAGATAAATTAACCTTTGCTCTGCCTAGATAGCCTATTCAATTCATTTTGAGAAGCTGGGGTGAAAGGCACTTTCAGACATTTGGAAAAAGAGATCTCCCTTCTTTCTGATTGTGTACTAGTAATGGAAATACAGATTAAGAATTTTTGAGGAAGGATTTCAAGCTCTTGTGAACTGGGGGAGGGGTTTTTGTTGACGTTGTGCATTGTGGGAGTTTTCACATTTATCTTGAATTTTCTGGTTTTTCAGTGATACCTCATATGATGAACGGTAACTTGTTGCTTTTCACTTTTCTATATTCTAGAAATACATTGCTACTTGTGTTTCATTTTCTAATTCTAGCAGATTTGATCAAGTACACTGTATCAGTTGATTTATACTGACCTTTAGTTATTAAACAAAAACAATACTTGTCCACATTAGGACACAAAGAAAACTTATGACATGTTTTAAGCAATAGTTGCTTTTCAATAAAACTTTCCCATATATTTCTAATTTCTTATTAGACTTTTTTAGACTTGATAATTTTTTAAAGTTACAACAGGACACTACAGCCAGGTTAATGTTTTGCAAGTTCCCTGTATATTCATTCTTATAGATTCATCATTTCATTCATGATCTATGCTATTAAAGACGCTAGGTCATGGGCTTTGGTGGGGAATGGATCATAATTTGCTGACACCAGACTTTGTGAAAAATACCTGTAATAGAGCTACATTTCTGGAGCACAGCAAAACAAGCTGTCCCACCACAAACATTCTTCGGCCTGCTTCGGGCATTCTCGGGCCAGGGAAAGTGAGATAATGACTTTGCCATATGGGGAAAGGGTGAAGTATACAGGGCAATACATAAGGTCTGTTGGTCATAAAACTCACAGTGATGGACAACACCTGTTACTGGGTAAGCACCCATGGTGTCAAATTCCCCATGAAAGCCCACGACCTAGCGTCTTTAAAGCTTGTGTACAATCATGGGAGGAGTCATCAAAAAGAAAAAAAATGGAACAAAGACACCCATGCAAAAAGCCTATAGGATATGTCACTTACAAATTTTTAGAAAAAAGGGCACCTGAAAAAAGCTTTGTCAGCAAATTTTGGGGTATGTCCTCCTTCCCCCAATTTGAAGCTGAGAACCTTGTTTTATTCCACTTGAGGAGGAAAGAACTTGTTATCCTGCTGCTGAGCAGTTAAAAACAAAGAAATCTGACAAAAATATTTTGAGGGCCTACTAAAACTGTACCTAACCTTTTACATGTTTTCTTTCTTCTTTGACTAACCCCTGCAGCCAGAGAATCTACTATTCTATAGTCCAGACGAAGATTCAAAAATCATGATTAGTGATTTTGGGCTGTCCAAGATCGAGGGTCAAGAAGGCATGTCAACGGCTTGCGGCACGCCCGGTTACGTAGCGCCAGAGGTTTTGAAGCAGCTGAATTATGGGAAGGAAATAGACATCTGGTCAATAGGTGTTATCACGTACATTCTGTAAGTTGCCAATTTGTATTTGTTTTGATGATAGTGATTATAATAAGGATAATATCAATGATTGTGATGGTGATTATGATGATGATGATGATGATTACGATGATGGTGATGATAATAATGATGATGATAATTACAGTAATAATGATAATGATTAATAAGGTCTCATTTACCCAGGATATCTTTTTTTTTATAGTTTAGATACCACTCTTCCTAAGGGTTCTGCATTAATATGACCTGAGCACTGCCAGGCACCATTTTAATAACCTGGGTCAAGACAGACAAATATCATATGGGAAAACATCAAGCAAAGATTGAACCTTGAACCTCTTGTACAGGAGTCAAAGAGCCTTCTCCACTATGCCATATTCATGAACACTTTCATTAGTGGACCCTCCTTCTCAATTGCCCTCCATTTATGGTGCAAGAGGAATGCAAATATAATTGTCAACACAGTTGTTGTGAATAGTGTGACACAGTGAAATAAGAAGTAAGGAAAACAAACTCTGTATTGTAAAATTGTGTGTGAATGTGCAAAAATGGGCAAGTCTGTTCTCCTGAGAGAGTAAGAACATGCTTACCGAAACGTCGAGAGTGGGTAGGTCCTTTTCGGGACCACACTCGTCTTCAAGAAAGAATACTTGGTGTACTGCAAAGCCTTGTACTTCCATACGTTCTACCATCATCGAAACCTTCAAAGGATATTTCCAAAGCTGTATACTTCCCAAACATTACCAGCTACATATTCTGTAACATAAGTGAATTTTTGTGTTTATGTTCAGGAAAAAGCTAACTTATGATCATTTTGTCAGTTTTTCAAGGACCCATCCAATGTGTTTTATAATTCTAAAGATTCATGACTTTGTATTTCAACTGTGCACAGATTCATCTAAATCAATTTTTAACCTCCCAAAAAGTACAGCTTTTGTATAGGAAGAGGAGGTACTGTTGCTAATAAAAGCCACATGTCGAAATTGTTTGAGGGCAGTTATCTTGAAAGCAATCTTGGACTTAAACCCTCATCTTATCTCATTAACCTCTCCTTTCCTTTCCTCTGACCAGATTATGCGGTTATCCTCCATTTTATGATGAAAACGACTCCAAGCTCTTTCAGCAAATCATGCGTGGGGACTATGAATTTGACTCTCCATACTGGGACGACATCTCAGATTCAGGTAAGATCTAATATATGGGAATCTCTCTCTCTCTCTCTCTCTCTCTCTCTCTCTCTCCCTCTCTCTGTCTCTCTGTCTGTCTGTCTATCTCTATCTCTATCTCTGTCTATCTATCTGTCTATATATTTATGTATCTATTTCTATCCATCTATCCATCCATCCATCCATGTGTCTATCTGTCTATCTATCTATCTATCTGTTTATCCATCTATCTGTTTATCCATCTATCTGTCTATCCATCTATCTGTCTCTCTATCCATCTATCCATCATCTATGTGTCTATCTGTCTATCTTTCTGTCTATCTCTTTATCCATCTATCTGTTTATCCATCTATCTGTCTATCCATCTATCTGTCTACCTATCTATCTGTCTCTCTATCCATCTATCCATCATCCATCTATCTGTCTATCTATCCATCTGTCTATCCATCTGTCTATCTAGCTACCTAGCTAGCTATCTATCTATCTATCTCACCATCACCGTGACTTGAAATTTGACCTTCATTTCAATATGTTTACCTCATAAAGATCTGATGGGAAGAACTTACGAGTATGTCTTCTTGATATTGTTTGATAATGTTTGCTAAAAATATATCGTCCAAAATTTTAAAATGCTACTTAAAATTGGAAAGTTTAAAATGCCCATGGTACTGCAAGGTACTAGTTTGACTCTCTGTACAAGACCATGGTTGTTAAGATCATGTGATAAGATGCTCATATATACTCATATTTCTACGAGTAGGACCAAGGTGGACACTCCCCATGTTTGCCTCAAGTGGCCCTTGTATCTAGTCCAGTGCAACTTCCTAGTCCAGGGCCCCATTTCATAAAACTTGTTATCAGTAACCACTGCCACATTTCTATGACAAATTTGCTCTCAGCCAATCAAATGCAAGGATTTCAGTAGCTAATAACATTTATTCCAACTGGTTATTGATAACAAGTTTTATGAAATGGGGCCCAGACAAGATGACAAGATGGAAGATCATTGGCCATCATTGGAAAGCAGATTTGAGCAATTTTCTGGCCAAGATTAAATCGGCAATGCCAATCTGGGCCTAGGTTTGAAGGGCAATGGTAACCAATCTAATGTAGGATGAAGAGCAGGGATCAATAGATGAAGTGTTTGTAGGCTGTTGCTATCAATGTTTTAGTTTGCATAAGTATGAATGTGACTACAATGGATAATCATAACAGTATACAATAGTGGTATAATGCTCTCCCTCAATTAGTGCAATAAACCAACACACAATCACAAACCTGATGTATTTGTACACTCCCCAGATTAAAAAAATCCAACATCACTCCACGCCTGCAATATCCGACTTTGTCACGTTGCCATGGAGACAGCATGTAGGGTGGAAATATTGCCAAGTGCAGTGCACTCTCTGTACAGATTTTTCTCTCCACCTCTCTCCAGCTTTCTCTCTCACTCTCTCTGTCTCTGCAACTCTGCCTATTCTGTCTCACGCTATTCACTTGATCATGTGATCGTATTTGTAATATTGTATTTTATATTCTCTTTTTTTATGACTTTCTTTTTAAACTTTCTTTTGTCGTTTAAAACAGATTGTTTACTGCTTTCTTTGTCTGATCTCTCTCTCTCTTTTACCCCCCCTCTCTCTCTTACCCTCTTTCTCTCTCACCCTCTCTCTGCCTTCTCTCTTACTCTCTCCCCTCTCAGTCACTTATTCTATCTCCCTCTCTCTTTGTCTCTCCTGCTTCCTCTGTTTGTTTCTATCTCTTGTATTCTGTGGCTTTTACTCTTTCTCTCTTTCTCTCTCACCCTCTCTCTGCCTTCTCTCTTACTCTCTCCCCTCTCAGTCACTTAGTCTATCTCCCTCTGTCTCTCTCTCTCCTGCTTCCTCTGTTTGTTTCTATCTCTTGTATTCTGTGGCTTTTACTTTTTTTCTCTCTCTCTCACCCTTTCTCTGTCTTCTCTCTCAGTTTCTCCTCTCATGGTCTTATTCCATTTCAGTATCTCCCTCTGTCTCTCTCTCTCCTGCTTCCTCTGTTTATTTCTATCTCTTGTATTCTGTGGCTTTTACTCTTTCTCTCTTTCTCTCTCACCCTCTCTCTGTCTTCTCTCTCAGTTTCTCCTCTCTCGGTCTTATTCTATCTCAGTATCTCCCTCTGTCTCTGTCTCTCCTGCTTCCTCTGTTTATTTCTATCTCTTGTATTCTGTGGCTTTTACTCTTTCTCTCTTTCTCTCTCACCCTCTCTCTGCCTTCTCTCTCAGTTTCTCCTCTCTCGGTCTTATTCTATCTCAGTATCTCCCTCTGTCTCTGTCTCTCCTGCTTCCTCTGTTTATTTCTATCTCTTGTATTCTGTGGCTTTTACTCTTTCTCTCTTTCTCTCTCACCCTCTCTCTGTCTTCTCTCTCAGTTTCTCCTCTCTCGGTCTTATTCTATCTCAGTATCTCCCTCTGTCTCTGTCTCTCCTGCTTCCTCTGTTTATTTCTATCTCTTGTATTCTGTGGCTTTTACTCTTTCTCTCTTTCTCTCTCACCCTCTCTCTGTCTTCTCTCTTACTCTCTCCCCTCTCAGTCACTTATTCTATCTCCCTCTGTCTCTGTCTCTCCTGCTTCCTCTGTTTATTTCTATCTCTTGTATTCTGTGGCTTTTACTCTTTCTCTCTTTCTCTCTCACCCTCTCTCTGCCTTCTCTCTTAGTTTCTCCTCTCTCGGTCTTATTCTATCTCAGTATCTCCCTCTGTCTCTGTCTCTCCTGCTTCCTCTGTTTATTTCTATCTCTTGTATTCTGTGGCTTTTACTCTTTCTCTCTTTCTCTCTCACCCTCTCTCTGTCTTCTCTCTCAGTTTCTCCTCTCTCGGTCTTATTCTATCTCGGTATCTCCCTCCATTTCTGTCTCTCCTGCTTTCTCTATCTTTGTTACTATTCTTGTATTGTGTGGCTTTTACTGCCAACATGGTTCTCATAAGATCCATGCTGCCAACTAAGTTTCTTATTTTGAGTGGTATTCTCTGAAAGGAGTAAGTATGAAAATAGTATGTGCATTTTTGTTGTAATTTCCTACCACAAAACGGTAGAATGTTGAAATGAGAAAGCAGTGTGAATTTGTGGATATGAACATGATATCAATGTTTAGTAGGAAGTTTTATGTAAATGTTTGTCTAAGGTATAGGAGTTTCAACTATACAACATAAAATTGATTCCTTGGTTTCTGGTTGGCTTGGTTTTCTCCATAAATGAGTTTAAAATGTATCTGCTGTACTTTTTGATGGCATTGATATGCAGGTTTCTACGAGAGAAGGATATTGACTCTTGCCATTGTACAAGCTTATAATGCCCCTCTTACAGAATTTATTGTCTTTTCCCACTCTGATTACATCATCTTGTACTTTCCTTGAAATGATGGATATTTTTTCCAGTGAAAGCTATTTTATCCCTGCATTGAAAATTATGTAAATATTTACAAGGACACACGCCAACAGTTGGAAGAAAAGAGAATGGAGGGGTAGCATGAGTCAGAGTGATGCAAGATAGTGTAAGAATAGTGTATGCATGTTGCTTTTCACAGAAGACATGCAAGAGGTATAAACATTTAACACTGAAGTGCAGATATACATCACCAGATGTGAACATGGATGTATATCATAATGATTTACAAGTAGCATAACCCTGTATATGATAGGGATTCCATACTGCTGCACTCTATTCAAAATATGAGCTTCAAATTATTGCACTTATGGGCAATTCCACAACATATTGGACACAGAGCTCAAAATTGGAAATTGTACTGTGGCCTGGTAATTCCAAAAAAAATCTGAAATTACTACAGGGTCTTCCTTTTGTTACAAATAAACATTTAAGATTTAAAAATTTGCAATTCGACCTTCCCACAGAGAATAACATAAACAAACAAAAAATTGCAAATATGGGACTATGGTCAGGGAAATGTGCTTTAAATGCCTCTTATTCTTATATTTAGTCATTTTTCTTAGATTTTTCTTCATTTGATTGATTTTAATGAATTACTTTAAAAGATTTTGGGAAGTTAATGAGTGAAACACTAATGGAAATTTGCAAAACTGACGTTAAATTTAAGCATAACATCAGTTACGTAACGTCAGTTACCAACATGTCTTTGGTAACTTTTTCATGGCCCAAAAATAAATTGTTCAAATGGTTCATGATTTTGCACATCTCTTCCCAGGAACCTAGGTGTAAATGTCAAATTAGTTATATAATCCTTGCAAGTCTGAGACAGGAGATATATAAGTTTGATTCTACACCTTCATTTTCCATGTCTTTTTTGTTTAATGTCAGTTCCGACACATTTTCGCTTGCTGTGCGATAAGAAATGCAGTTTTAGATAAAATCTGTCCATGTGTTTCTTCCCTATAATCAACTTATTTATCTATAGCAATTATAAGCTGAAGCATGTGTTATTCACAAAACTATAATATAATCAATACCACTAGTACACTATCTTGGTAACGTCAGTTACCGTGGAATTGCCCTTATATAAAAAGATATTACTAATTGAAACGTAATCGTACTTTATCATAAGAGCCACTAATGACTGGACTAGTCAGTGTATACCTCTAACTGTTAATCCACTGGATGCCAGGTAAAGTTAGGGGCATCCTATATACACACTGATTTGCATTTTCCTCCTTTCTCTTTCCTTATCTGTGCCTCAGAATAGTTAACTAGATCGACGGCACATTACAATGCTATATTAATTATTATTATTGTCATTATTATTATTATCATCATCATCATTATCATCATTATTTCCTCTTTCCACAACCTGATGTTCTGTTGGCATATTAAACAGCAACTGGACTTCTTCCAGAAATCTAGGGTTATCTGTTCTCTGTTCTATCAAACAAGTCCTCTTCTCATTTATCACTTATCTTTCTAGTTCAAGACCCTATTACTATCATTATTATCATTATCGTTATCATTATTGTTATTATTATCATTATTATCCTAGCTGAACACAAAATATTTGTTAAGTGACTAGCAGCCTGAAATGTCATAGACTTCATATTTTGTATTTCTCTGTTGTATTTCTGTTTTCAATACAGACATGTTATATCATGAATGTGTTGATGAAACCCAGACTTTACTTTACAAGGAATACATGTAGATGAGTGATGTTTGCTGTCTGCAGGCTAAAGGGTGTTAGCAAGAAAATTTATGATGTACTTAACTTATTAGGAATGTCACTTCTGAAAGCTATCTGCTGTGCACGAGATGTTCTTATATTGGCAGCAGGCCTAGTGGAAAAACAAATTCATAAGTAAGACAAATAGTTAGGGAGAAAATATTGATTTGAGGGTATAATCATCTTTAGCCGTATCATTGTCATCATCATCATCATCATCTTCATTACCGTTGTCATAATCATGATCTTCATCATCATCACCATAACCTCCTCTGACTCTGCCATCTCACTTTATATCAGTTTACCACAGATTACAGAGCTAAAGCACATTTTTAGTAGCCTCCATGAAACTATGCCAAATACATGTGCCCAGCTGATTTGATTTCCTTTGCAATCACGTACGAGAAAGAAAAGAACATCCCTTCCGTGGAACATCCCCATCCCGCATCACATCGCAGAGCATACAGGTTGTTTACCATCCTCAGCCCTGCGCATCTATTCATTGCTCATTGATAAGTCCATGTATCAGGTTAGGGTTCAAGCAAGATTGAGGGCACCCACAAACGGTTATTTTGGGGTGAAGATGATGTAAAACCAGGGATTGCTTGTTATGTGAGAGATGTACTACGGGATGATGATGCATAGGATGATTTGCATCGAGTAGGTTTGCCTGGCCAAAGAGTTACTATCAGGCAGCATATGCTAGTAATGTTTAGGGGTAGCTGTAAGCACGGAAATGTAACTGCTGTAATTGTACAATATAATGGATATGAAATACATATAGTCAGGATACTAGGAAATTCAATATCTGAAGCGCATGAAACTTGGACTTGATGCATGGAATCAGCCATCTTAAGTTCAGTTGGTATTGGAAATGTCACAAAGTTCAGAGTTCAAGGGTTTAGATTTTTCCAATATCAAGATTTTTTTATGTGTGCTGCAAGGTGTATGAAATTCATCAAATCATTAACTCTGCAAATTTAAAAGTAGTGGATTCAAATAACATTCTTTTTCCATATATTCAAGATGTGTGAGAATAATGCTGAACTCATGAAATTGAATTCCATGGGACCAGCAAATGAAATACAAATGATCTGTAAAATAAGCTTTGTTTTTGTTGGAGACTTCTAGTTCAAAAGAGTCTGTGACTTGTATCTTCACTGAAAGACCCCCTTACGCATATATTCCACATTCTTAATCATACCTTTGTTATTAGCTTAAATCTTCCGAGTAACTCTGTGTAGACTAGTTTTGTATTTTCAAAGGCAAGCTTGCAGTAATAATGGTGATAGGTTCTGACTTTTAATTACAAATGGCATATTCTGAAGGTATATTATGGCTGATAATCTTAAAATTAGTCTATTTTTCTTTGTTAAGACATTCAGTAAATGGGTTGCTTATAATCAATTTTCATGTACTGTGAGAGAAGAAAGAGAAGTGTTATGAATGTGATCCTTATCAACAAATAATTTTATCATTATCATTATCATCATCATCAACATCACCATAATCAATTTTTTTTTTGCAGGAGTTTCTGCATTTATTAAGGAACCAAATACAAACACTGGATACAATTAAGATAAGATACAAATCAAAATTGATACAAATAAAGTGTGACAAATATACAAAGAAAGAATATATATACCTAGATAATATTAAAATATGGGTTGGGTCAAGAAATCAATATAAATGCAGGGGCCAGCTATCATAAGCGAAAAAGCTTGAAACGATAGCAGCCAGGGAGATGGGGGCTACATGATACCTTAATACCGGTATATGAGTCGAGTATATGGGTGTCATATATAATAACTAGATTATTATTATAAAATTGTCATCATCATTTAACATCTTTATCATTAACATCATCATCATCATCATCATCATCATCATCATCATCATCATCATCATCATTATAACCTTCATATCACATCATTGCAATCATTATCCTTTTCATCATCATCCTTCTCCTCCTCCTCCTCATCCTCATCATCATCATCATCATCATCATTCTCATCATCAAAACACAAATATTGAAGATCTTCTCGCAAGCCTTAGCCAAGGACCGTTGAAGCGGTTAGTGTCAGATGGGATACCCTTGAAATGCCAGAGCAGAGGAACGAGGAGTGGATCCTGAAAAAGCCTAATGAAATTTACAACGAAGGGCACCATAAATAGCAGTTTGATCTTCATGCCCGAGTGGATAGCATGTGGTTCCGTGAGTGTATATGCCCCATCAATTGATGCGCAGCTGTGATGTCAGTTGCCAATTTGAGGATGGGTATGAGTGGTAGGATGCTTTGAAGGTATTGGATTGAACTATAGGAGTGGATAGCATGTGGTTCCACGAGTGTGTATGCCCCATCAATATATGCAAGCTATGAAATGATTTGCCAATTTCAAGAGTGGGAAGATGTTATCAGAGGTATTAGAATTAAGTAGGAGGACCTCGCTGATGCTGATTAAGGTTATCACTTTTGTGATGGTATCATGGTAGTGATATAAAAGATGGTGGTTATAAAAGTGCATTGTAATATTAGGCTCAAAGAAGTATTTCATTGTAACTTCCCTCTACAAATTTAATTTACCTCTCCAAATCTCACTTCATTTTCCTTTTTTCTCTCTTTGTTATCTTCTGTATTTTTTCAATATTTGATGTTGCACACACACTCTCTCTCTCTTTGTCTTTTCTGTCTATCTCTTTCTTAATTCTGTTACCCAAGTGTCTCTTTCCTTCTACTTTTGTTGTTTAATCTTCATTTATCACTTTCTTTTTATCTACGATTTGTCACTGCCTTTAAAGATGAACTTGAGCTGCGGTCATGCAATATGGAAAAAAACAAAAAACTGTTTCAGAGCAGTTGGCAGAGTTTGAAAAATGGTTTATACCCCACGGTTTTTAAATTCTCACAATCATAGGATATCATCTCATTCTTGTACACGCACTGTGCACAGATATGGGTACACTGGACTACACACAAATGTTTGAGCCAAACATTCATGCTGTAATCATGTCACATTTTGAGGGCATTTACGGAGTAATCCCTTTCTGGAGATAAAATTAATTCCAAACTGACGTAAAACAGACTGAGAAAGCTCACAAATTATCGATCAGCTCCTCCCAGAACCCAAGCTTCTCTTACCCTGTGTTCAGACACAAGAAAATTTGTCTACGCCAAAACAGTATAGCTATACTGAAACAGTATAACTATATGATGGATTTGTGTGTCTGAGGGCTGCCTAACGAAAAATAAAGAAACATATAACAAAACTAGGATCTGAGTATCATTTAAAACTAGAACTTGATAAAGAATCAGAGTCCGTGTGTGTCTGAACGTATGGTGACCATAGGACAGTATAACTGGGTGGGGCTTAAAGTGAGATTGGCCTAAGGAGACATGACCTTGCCATGTATTTTATTATGTAAAGCGCTTTTAGAGAGGATTCTTATGTAAATGCTGACTTATTATTATTGTGACAACATGCGTAGTAGAAAACTGCGCATCTATACGATGTTTCTTCTGAGAGGGCAGGATGTGTGTCTGAATCCGTAGGTAGGGTATACGATGTCAATTTTATACGTTTCTTTATCAAGTTCGGTATAAATGTTATGTGTCTGAACAGGGGGATAAACTCTTCCACTTTACTTCTCTCCCTATCTCTTGACTTATCTTTTTATCACTCTCTCATCTTCACATCCCTTACCATGCTCACCCCTCTCACATGTTCTTCCTCTCTCTTGATCAAATGATAAGTTGATCAAACATCCGACCCTGGGCATCGTGGGCTCAATTTATGCTGCCCGAAAAGAAGTATACAATTGGAAACTGTAAGAGCCCTCTTAAGATCGTACACCCGGATGCACTGTAAAAGATTATGCTGTTGTTATTGTTGTTAAGGTTGAAGTAAATCTGTCAGATAAGAGAGTATGGATTGCAATTATGAGTCTCTTGATTTGTGGCAGAAATGATATCCTTTACTGCTTCAAAGTGTCCGTGAGTTATGAACAGTGATTTTTATGACTCCCTTGTACCCAGGCATAACATGGAGAGAAGTGATCTATAACTGTCCAGCGCATATGAAAGATGGATTGTATGTCTTGAAGAAGAAAGCTGTCAAGTGAAATACATTCTTTGTATTTCTTTGTATTTTCTTTTTGCCTTATATGGTTTACATAATAACATATTATGTAATGCAGGGCCCACTGGAAGAGCTGATAAAAGCTGAAGTGGCTACCCTGGGTAAAATAAGACGTTATTATTATTACATAACAATTGTCCTGGAAAATTCAACAGTGATCTTGCATGATAGCTCTTAAATTCTTATAAGTTCAGTCAAATACAGTGGAAACTCGGTATAAAGAGATCTAATATTCATGATATAACAAGGTAATTTTCCAGTCCCAGCTCTTTATTATCTATCATTTTTTAACCCTGATATAATGAGATTCCTGCTATAACAAGGTAATTTTGATGATGTTTGAAGGTTTGCATGGTGATACTCTACCCTCCAACTTTCCTGCTTTCTCACCTCTCTATTTCACCTCCATCATTGGTTACACTAACTTTATAAGAATTTGATTGGTCCACACCTCTACTTTTTGCTCAGCATTTTGTATTTTTTGCCGTCTCATAAACCATTTTTTTGTTTAAAAAACTCCAAAACAAGAAAATGGGGCGGGGGGGGGGGGGGGGGGGTCCCTCTTCATTTGTGCACAAGTAAGCATGTTCACCATATATTTGTTACAAATCTGATTGAGAGATAGTAATGATAATGATAATAATAATGATAATAATAATATTAATAATATACAGTTCTTGTATAGCGCATATCACATGATGATATAACGTCTCTTATGCACTTCCAAAGGACTTGGATATTATTACCCCAGCTTTAGCCCGCCAGCCTTTTTACACATTACTGCTAGAGTGAAGTATTCCCATAATAAACCTTGTTAAAGCTATATCACTTAGAGCATGTTTATTGAGGGTAACAGAGGGCTAATAAAGAACCCAAGTTCCGAACTAGCTTACCCGTTACCCTTGATAAACATGACGGCGACTTGATTACCGAACTAGCGTCCTGGACTTGAGTTCCGCAAAAAAGGGGGATTTCATTACCCGTTGAACGAGATAGGCGACTCAAGTCGTGCCAATAGACACAATGCGACCGAAGTCGCGTTTCGTTTGGGAACTTCGGACTCCTGTTTTGGGATGAGATAAAAAGTAATAAGCCCACCAGATTTGACCTTCACTGCCGGGTCACTTGAAGCTGGGCATGGGCTCGATAGTTTCGGGAACTCGGATCGCGACGATAAATACGACATCCAGAGAGACCACCCATCGTGAGCGCGATTTGTGTTCGCGACTCAAGTACCCATTTCTAATTTCTAGAAATCGAGTTCCCTCACTATACATACCCTTAGAAAACATTTGGCACTCAATTTGAAGTTAGCTTTCAGAATTTTTATGGTACAGAAGTGAATGTGTGTTTTTGTATTATCTGCTAGAGTATATAGCTTTAGCTTGAAGGTTTCTGATACTGAAATGAAACAACTCAAAAATTTTATTTATTCATTTGAAAAAAGTGGCAGTAGTTAATCCTATTTTACCCATGATGGGGCTAGATGATACATGGTTTGAAATGCTTTATCCGTGCATGATTGCAACAAAATTTTACTCCCTCCTGGGCAATTTAGAATGGACGTTTTGAGCATGAAGGATATTGAGTGCCTACATGGAAACAGTACCTGGGAGCTATCGATGACCTGAAGTTGATAAAAATCAGTACAGGGGCCAGTCCCAGATAAGGAAGAAAAACTGTGTTGCCATTTTGCTGAGAATCTGTCGTCCATCATTGGGGCCCTGAGGATCTTCGTTTAGTCTTGGGGGACACTAGTCTTGCATTATTTTCCTAGTACCGGTATTTAGACGTAGAATTTGTAACATTTTGATACTTCTGTGTAAGCTGTTTACTATCATCTTATTGCCCCCTGCCCAAAATGGCATTGGCCTTTTGTGTAGTATTAACAATTCTAAAAAGGGCATTTAATTTTGAGAAGGCCTAAAACATTCACTGCATGAGCTTGTTCTGCAATTTCGATCACATACATCGTACAAGTTCTCCTGGATAGGTACAGATTTACCTCACTTGGGTCTGGAAAAAGAAAGATTTGTTTTCCTCTGGAAGGGAATTATATTCTGATTTTATTTAGTGAAAAGGTCTTTATCTTTTTATTCAAATGGAGCCCGAAGATTAAAGAAAAAAAAAAGTTGTCTCATGCTCTTTAATGTGTGTGTGTTGATGATGTAAATTAGTTCATGGAGGAAGGCTATTTTTGTGAAGGATAAACTGTATTTGTTAAAATTTCAAAATAAGCATTGGTTTCATAAATACACATCAATTGAAACATGGATGTAGCTCAACTGTTGTTTCTTTGCACTTGTGGTGATACTAGAGGTAGAGATCAACATTGCAATACTTATCATAGCAAATATTATGCAGTTGTAATGACTTGTGGTATGCAATAAGGGAAACTTGACAACAAGGATGTGGTTTAAGTGTGCACTGAATTGAAATGAAAAAGAAAAAGAGAATGAGAATTGAACCAAATTTGAAACTTTGATTTTATAAGCTCTCTGGGGGCAGCTTTCACAGTCGGACACGAGAGAGCCCCATGACCTTTCTGACTTATAAATGAGCAAGGAAACGGACACTCCCTGTACATATCAACTCAGGTAGCGAAACGATACATCAAACTCCATTTGATTGGGATCAGAATACAGAGGGGCCTGGGAATGCACGCGACTCACGAACATTCCTCCAAATTTAACAGTCAATACTCAGAATACTTTATTTTGTGTCATCACTGGATGATTGCTGACTTTTAGGCTGGGGCATATGTAAATGTGTACAGGTTTTGAGTTTGGATAATGATGAGATATATGCTTCCTTCAGAATCCAACAACATATCCACATAACAGAAAACTTAGCAGCCAACTGAATATGTTATTTACATGATTGATAGGTCATTGGTTTTATTTATTTATTTATTTATTTATTTGTTTATTTATTTATTTATTCATTAAGTTATTCATATATTCATCTGTTTGTATATTTACAAGATTATTTGTTTATTCATTTGTTTATTTTTGTTTATTTTTTGTTTGTGTATTTGTTGTTTCTTTTATTTGTTCATTTATTTTTATTAATTATTCATTCATGCATTATCCTATCAACAATTTTGTAATGGCAGGGGAGTTTGGTGACAAATATAAAGGACAATCAGAACATTAAGGATATTGGAATTACAAGTTTTCCTACATGTACATGTCCATGTAGGTGATTTCTTTAGACCTGTATTTTATATTCAGCATCTTCGGATTGCTTTATTCTCACTTTCAGTAGCTCTGGGCATTGCCCATTAAAATTTGAAAATTACCCTTTTCATTGCATTGCCTTTAGAAATGATGTTTGCAATTTTCATTGGTATCAAACTTGCCCTTGAGTTTTCCCCCCTGAGAATGTGGTTCCTCCTCCTTTCTTCTATCAAGGAAAGGGTGAGATGGATCATTACCTAGCTGATACTCTTGCATCATTTCCAGTTGCCTTCGTGCATCACCCATTGAAAATTGGCAACATTAAAATAACATAATTCTCAATCTTCTGACAATGATTTTCTGTAGGCAATTCCATACAGTATTGAAATTGCTTGTGGAACTGTCTTTCTGAAAATATTTGTGATCGTGTTGCTCCCATTCCTCTGTGGAGGAAGGGAGGTAGGTGGCACATCACTGTATTGAGATGATACTCTTGCACCGGTGTGCTTGCTTGAGGTACTGGGTGACCTTTCCAGTAATTTAAGGGGAGGGGGAAGGGATGCCGGGTGACAGATACATCACTTTTCCAGTTTGTCTCAGTGCTCATCTCTGTAATTTTTGCCTGATTGGGCTTATGTCATCGGTCTGTTATGAGAGATGTGATGGACAGAATGGATGAAAATGAAAAATAGGGATGGAGAGAGAGAGAGAGAGAGGGATGAATATGGTACCTAGAAAGGGGGTACTAGGAAGGGGAAAAGGGAATGGTGTAAGGGGTTACCATATGCCGGTTACAGCTCGATATTCCGAAGGTTTGTTTATTCCGAAGGTTCGTTTATTCCAAAGGTTCGTTAGTCCAAAGGTTCATTTTTCCTAAGGTTCGTTAGTCCGAAAATGAAATAAGGTTCGTCATTCCGAAGGTTTGTTAATCCCAAAATGAAATAAGTTTCGTTATTCCGAAGGTTCATTAGTCCGATAATGAAATAAAGTTTGTCAGTTCGCTGGTTATTTTTGACTAACGAACTTTATTTCATTTTCGGCTTAACAAACCTTCGGAATAACGAACCTTATTTCGTTTTCAGACTAACGAACCTTCGGCCAAACGAACCTTCGGAATAACGCCACAAATGTTCGGATTAATGAACCCTTTTTCATTTTCGGACTAACGAACATCTAGGTATACGCTATTTGCGTGTTTCGAAATAAAAAACCTTTGGAATAACAAACCTTCGGAATAAGGAACCTTCAGAATAACGAACATCACCCCCATATGCCAATCGGATGGAGAATCAGGAGGAAGAGTGAGAAAAAGAAAGGGAGGATTGTGAAAGAGTAGAATGGGGCACAAAAAGGGCAGGAAAGAGAGAGAGAGAGAGAGAGAGAGATGGGATAGAATGTAGGATGGGGAAAATAGAGAAATGGGTGGACCATAAGTAGAGATAGAGTGAAATTAGCTTGAGAAATTTCTCTGAGTACATCTCTGATGTAATCTTCTGAAGATGTGAAAGTACCCATTAAAGAGATGCAGTGAGTATATGGACAAATCTACAAGAGTAAGGTTGAGAGGTCCAAATGATGACCCTTGCTGACTGAAATTGTCAAAAAGTAAGGGTATATTTTTTTTGTTTTAAAATATTATCTTATTCTTTTCTTTCAGTGACATCATTATGTACAAACATAGCAAACAAATTACAGTCATAAACTGATAAGTAACTTCATACATACCACGGTACCAGTAAAATCAAAGAACAAAGAATTTGTACACATAGACTTGTAAATCACTTCAGTTAAGTAACAATGTAATTAGATAAACTGGTCCTTTCTGCTTTTCTTTCACTGAGAGAAAGATTAAAAATAAAATAAAGAAGAAACAAAATGAAAAGGAAAAGAAAAAGACAGATGCACCCGCACATCCCAGCACAACACCTCATCTCTCCCCTTCAGCCCCCCCCCCCACAACACCCCCTTTCCCCTTCCCCATCCCTGAGCATATCTCTCCAATCCGTGACTTACAAGAAGCGTGAGAATCTGCAGACAACCAATGACACAATAAAACTCTTTTCCTCTCTTATCCTTAACATTTCATATTGTTATCTGCCGGGGGGGGGGGGGGGGGGGGGGAGAGAAAGACTTCGCCATTTACCGGAAATCAAAATGCATTCTTAGGATGGAAAGTTACATTTACCGCCCCCCCTCCCCCATCTCTCAATCAGTTGTGTATGCTCTTGATCAGTGATCAACACTAATATTCTTTACCTTTTTTAAATTGAATTGATGTAAATCACTAAGAAACAACAGGTTGTTTGTAAGAGTGTAATTTGAAGTGCATTTTATTGTAATGATGTGGGATGTTTGTCTCCATGTAATGCATTTTCCCCCTCCACATCAGAAAGACAGATCAATGCTTCTATCAATCAGTCACATTTTGCTTAACCCATTCGTGACAGTGGGTCCACATTTTGTGGTTTGGTCTAATAAGTTTTGATGCAAAGCCTTAAAAATCATACCAAATACACGAGCAGAAAGAGCAAAAAATTCTACACTTACTGTACCGATTTTCGTTGCATCAATATTTGTTGTTTGATGCTGAAATTTTTTTAAAGGAAAATAAGCATTAAAATCCTTAAATTGGCAATGCTATGAAAATGTTAAAATTACTGTTTTTCCCTGCAAATTGGCAACTTTATGACTTCACATCATACATTCTGTCAATTCATATTTATTTCTGATACATGATGTTTTATAAGAAAAATGTAGCAATAAAAGAAAAATGTTGGTGTTGCCAATTTGAAGAATAAAAGCTGATCAAATTAGGCTTTAAATAATTCCTGTCACGAATGGATTAATCATCAACATCAAAGTCTACACCGGTTGAATATAATCACTCAGTACAGTAAACATTCCAGGCTTTTAAGCAACCAGGCATCACCGCACACCTCCTGAGGCATCTGGCAATTAGTTCTAAGAACTCAACAAGGTTTTAATCTGTTTGCCAACCTTTCTTCTCTCTAATTTTTTTTTCTTCTGCTTACAGCCAAGGACTTCATCAGGCATTTAATGGACGTGGATCCCAACAGCAGGTATACGTGTGAGGAAGCTATCGCCCATCCTTGGTGAGTATTCTCCTAAATTCTTCCTCGCTTGTTTTGTCCTTTCCCCGGACTTGAAGGGAAGGTCGACTTGTGGTTAGGATGACAAATATTATCATGGATAATGTAAATTTATTACAGGTTGATTCCACCAAATTTCTTGGGCTCTATATTGATCATGATTTGTCTTGGAAGTGTCACATTAATTACTTGAGTAAATTGACTTCTAGGAGTATTGGTATTTTAAGCAAGCTAAAATTCTTTTTCCCTGATTATATACTATTAAACTTATATATGACTCTCATTTCATCACGATTAAATTATGGTATATTGGCTTGGGGTAATACAAACAAGACTGTACTAGAAATGTTATTCAAACTACAAAAACGGGCAATTAGGGTAATTAACCAATCTGACTTTTATGCACACACAAATCCATTATTTATAAAAAATAAAATCCTGAAAATTCATGATCTTTACGAATTTCATTTGGGTACATTCATGTTTCAACTCTCAAAGATGATTTACCGGAAATGTTTTCTTTCTTGTTTCAAAGAAACAACCTCATCCATTCTTACCCTACCCGCCAAAGGGACTCATTTCACCTTCCACGTACTCGCACGTTATTTGCTCAAAGAACAATTGTATTCGAAGGACCAAGGCTTTGGAATAATCTTCCAAGCGAAATAACTAGCTGTTTATCTCTAAGTATGTTTAAATGTAAACTGAAATCATTTCTTTTGTCCAGTTATGGACACCGTTAAGACGCACTGGCTGAATATATGTAATGTATTTGATTTGTACCTTTTTAAAGGTATAATGTGGTATAGTTTTTCATTTATTTATTTTTTTCATTCTTCGCTCATCCCCCTCCTATATTTCACATTGTCCACTTTTCCTCTAATTCTTTACCCCTTGACTTTGTGCTAATTTTTGGCTTTTCCTTTGTAGTCTAATTATTCTTTAGTGTCCGATCTCCTTACGAACTTCATAATTACTTTAAGGAACCTGCAGACACTACAAGCTCTGCTTTTCATGCAGGTTCCTTCATATTTCACTTTATTTACTGCCATTATCTTTGTATTTTTCTATGTAACCAAATGTATTTCTTGTATTATGCTATTATTTTGTTATGTTGTGAAGTATGAAAATAAATTCAATTCAATTCAATTCAAAATAAATTTGTGAGCTTTTCATTCTTTTATTCTTTATCATGGAAGAAGTGTCTCCTGAAAATGATTGCCCTTCAAATATTCGTTGTCATTTTTACGAACTGACAAATCCACGTATGTGTGCAGATAGGCACGTTGGCAAAACTGATTTTACGAACTGTCGAATCATGTTTGAATGGCTAGTGCTTCCTTATTTTGTATTAATGTGCATGGTGATATACACTATTTTAAGATTGAAGTCATAAGCTTTCTTTTAATGTATGTATCGATACTTGAAATTATGCAAAGAAAGTAAATTCGATTATTTAAGAACAATGAAATCTATAATTTCGTTTTCCTCCAATTCACGTTTCTCGTGCATGGATTCACCGGTTTGTAAAAATGACGACGAATTGATACACAATGGGAAATAACTTGACCCATTGACTACGAGATTAAGTCTATGGGAATTAATGGTAGTCAACGAGTTAAATAAGTGGGTTTGGACTGAAAATTCATTGCACATATTGTTGTCTATTTGTATATTGTGGTTGCGTTTCGGATGCGTCTTTTCGCACCGCTTATTTTAGCCATGCTACCTAAGTCATATCGATTTATACAGAGTTAACACACTTCTTGCTCCAAAGAGTTGATAGTCTACTGTGCCAGAAGTGTGTCAGTCTGGTACAGGTTATATCCTTCTTGCTCTCAACTGCTGATATATTGTATAATCAATCAAGTGGGTACCATTTCCAGGGTATCTGCAATTACTGCTGTGATAGGCAAGCTCTCCAATGACTGTGCCGACAGCTTTACAAACGGATACTATAAATGAAGGTTAAAGAGCCAATGCACACATGCCCACTATTACTGAGCAGATAGATAGGTAGATATAAAATAATAAAATATTTGTAATTAGGGGTGTTTCACATAGCTGTGCGCAAAGTTACGCATGACCTTAAGAATTTCTTGGATATGGGAAGCCAAATGGGATTCTCAATCATATGTAATCGCATAAGCTAAAGTTGAAATATCTGTGTAGATTGACATTTTTATTATTAACAGAAGATTTTTAATTTGAAGTATAGCTTTTGCTAACAAATGAATTGAGATTATGGGAAACACAGTCATACTTTCTTAACAAGAGGAAAAACATTGGACAATCCATTTGGCTATTCATAGTTAAGTTGCTTTTCAAGTCATGCATAACTTGATGCACAACTTTGTGAAACAGCCCCCCTCCCCCCCCCAACGAAATAGCACACCAGTTCAGGTTTGTGGGCAGAAAATGCTGAACTATGATAGTAATTTATTTTACATTGCAAACTTATGGGAGTTGAAAAATGAAATGTGTAAGTACATTGTGCCAGTTCGGAGTTGCTCGTGTCACAAATGACCCCCAAATATCCACAGATATTGTAAACATGAAGAGGCCCTTTTTATACACTTGAATAATCACTCCCAAAGTGACTGAGGTGCCTCATGAATAGCTTTTATTTTCCCTTTTGAAAAGAATGCTTCCACCTGGGTATCATCATGGAATGCACCATGGGTGCACAATAATTAGCACATATCAAGAATTCATGTCATTGGGTTTTAGATTTTTGGTACAAATGACCATTATCTGCTCATGCTCAGATTGTATCTATGAACTGGCTTATTACATGTCACTTATCTGTAGTAGCATCAAATCATTAGTACTTATTAGTATAGAGTTAGTACTGTTTTTTTCAGAACTAAATTTCGCATGTTACGTTCTCACTGGTACGTGTACGTTCCTGCATATCTACTTTAATATTCTAGTCCTGAGTCATATCTGTGGTGTCTTTTAACAGCAATCCCTGGAGGCAAAATTAGTCCAAAATTTGAGTGCACATTCTCCTTGTGCTTTAGAAAGGAAAGTGAGTTCAGACACACGTGTGTCTATTCTTTTTCTCTTAATTAAATATAGTAGATATGTACATTGTATGATTCATACTGTAGATGAATCAGTTTAACTATTTAGCACCTTATTTGTTAACCTTACTTAAATATTAGTCATGTGCATGTTATATTGTCTATTTAGAGTCAGGAGTTACTGTATAAGCCAATATTTTTGTATATATATTTTTAGACAGGATTTGAGACAATTTTGGCATATTAGCAAGTTGTTATTTTCAATGATGTTCCTATTCTTGATTAAATACAGGCATTAATGGAATAAAAAGTTTAGCGAGGACACAATCACAAATTAGCGAAAATTAAAACCACCACTAAAATTTCAGCTTATATAGTATAGCAGAGTATAGATCAAAGTGATTAGGTAGCAACTCTCAAAGGGGCAGATCCAGTATTTAGGGGGGGGGGCACAATTTGGAAAGAATATATGATAAGAATTTTTGGCGAAATGTATATTACAATTATAGATACAAATTTATAGAAGGAAAAAACTACACTAACAAATAAATACACAAAAACACTTTGAAATTCTTTGGGGTAAAAAATAAAATAAAAGGGGACATCAGACTTTTATGCCCCCCGTCCACCTTTGCATCCATCACTCCCTTGATGGTGGATTAGAATGAAGTGATGGGAGAGAGGTATCCGAGGCAGTAGTGTCACCTGGCTCCCTCATTAGATTAACAGTGTTAACGGACAGGATGCGCTCATGCTCACCGTAATGTGCCACTTCCGAAAAGTGGGCAAATGTGTACACCATCCTCATCTACTCCAACGAATGTAGAAAGGGACTGGTCAGACTTTGCCATCAGTGATTACGATAACCGTGACAATAGATCATTCTCAAATTACTTTGTTCTTGTTTATGTGTAATTGACATTGAAAATCATCATAAGTCAGGCTTCAGCAATTTAATGAGACTCCCTTGCCAGCCATTTTGATTAGACAGCCACGAGTGAAAGCCTGCATGTAGTTTCAAGATGAAGTACACCATTAAGGGCTAGTCAAACCTAACCAATGATAACAAAAATGATAGATAATTACCAAATTAGTCTGCTCATGAGTTATGTGTAAATAGCACTGGAAATTGTTGCTGGTCAGATATCAGCAAATGCTAATACATATAAGCCTCCCTCACCAATTTTTATCATCTCTTTGACATTGCTTAGGGCCCGATTTAGGGGTGGAGTGGGGGGGGGGGGAACAAGCCCCTTTGAAAATACCTATAATTTGATATCAGTGGTGGAAATGATGGGCGTTATTGTCCACAGTATTTGATGGACAAAACCAACAATTTCATCATTTTGAAAATTGATGATGTCTGAACACTTTTATGGTTATTGGAACATTAAACGTATATGCACATTTGCATAGAGTTGCATAGTACGGCATACCGAGTACGCCAAAATTAAGCTGTGTACTCGTGAAAAACGTGTTGCTATGTGCAGAATCAGCATAGTCGAACAGAGAAGGAAGCAAGCTATCACAAGAATGAGAAGAAGTGTGGATTTTTCGTTGGACTGGCATAGGGTAGTGTACTATTGCGTACACATGGCGTACAGTAGCATAGTGTTCCATAGACTTGCGTAAAAAAAACTGTATTCTTTCTTTATCCGGTTCTTGTAAGCCAAAAGTATGTGAAAAAATTAAACATGTTTCCCTTGGCATATTGGCCCTAGGTGCATTGCCACATAGGCCAGCGTAGACACAGCGTCGGACAACGTAAGTTCGGCCTAGTCAGTACGCCACACTATGCAACTCTACGTAGGCCTATTGTGAAACATCGTTAAGATTTAAGTCTGACCTGGGGAGCGTTTCATCAACATTTGTTGTCTGACAAGTTGTCAGATCTGACATCTTTCCTTGATTTTCATTGGTTTAGAAGCATCGTTACTATGGCAACTGTCGGATAAAACAGACTTTGTCGGATAAAACATCCGACAGCCTTTAGTGAAGGAACACCGAGCCTGCTGGGAGGAATTTTTCTCATGCGGGCAGTAAAAGCTGAAAGGAGAAATCTTAGCATCAGATGCGCCATCCAATGTACTTTTGCACCTTTTAGATTAATTGGGCATCACTGTGAAGAGTGCTTGTGTCTGATGTAGGTGTTGGCTTTAAAACTGATGTCATCCAAGGTCCTTCACCTTCGGGGAAAATTTTTCAGGTATATGATCCTGCCAGTTCTTTAACCCCTACAATGCTATCTCATTTAACAGTTATCAGACTGAAATTTTACTGGCATATTTGGGTTGTAAAAGTTTCTTGTAATTTATAAAATTTGCACAACATACCTTCTATGGAAACAGACATCATGATGCATATACGGTCTACCTGTTTATGTTTCACAAATAAATGTACATGATGAGTTATATTTAGTGTAAATGTTCCAACACAACATAGAAATACATGGTTGGAACAAGCTAAACATGACACAAAAGTTGTAAAATGGCACAAAAACTACCTTTGACACAAAAGAGTAAATGTATTCAGGGAAAAGCTGTTGATCAGATATTCTCAATAATTGATTAGATTTTTTGGCAGAACACAGTAGATTTTTCTTTTGACTTTATATGCTCTAAGTATTTCATTTTGAAATCAAATAAAATGTATATTGTAAAATGACCCTATTTCTGGCATTTTCTGGAGATTTTCTTGGATGTCTCAGCCTTTTGCAAAAAAATTGCTACCAAAAGTTGTGCAGACAAAGTCATGACATCATATTTTGCACTAACTTTATAAGAATTTGATTGGCCCTCATCCTTTTGCTGCCAGAAGGCAAACAGTATGCTTCTTGCCTCACATTTTTTGTTTTTTTGCTTGATATACCATTCACTTTTTAAAAAATTGATAATTGATAATTTATTCGGACTCATCAACATGAATTTGTGGAAATTTGCTTTCCACCTGCTTATACATATAAAAAACATACAGAAGAAAAATGTGAATACATTCAGAATATAAAAACAGGACTTGTTGCATGGTTTGTATAACAGTGTCGGTTATAGGAATACATGTTTATAAATCATTAAAATTTCATGCTCTTTTGCTGTTAGATTAGGAATATAGTGTTGAGTTTGTATTTATTTATCCTCTTATACTTATTTCCACACAGGCGTACTGTTTTCCTTCTTCTTCTTCTTCTTCCAATTTCTCGATCCTTTTACCCTTTTGTTTTTACATCATTTTCCCTAATTGTATTCAACATACGAGCTTAAACATATTTATTTCTAGTGCAGATCTGCTCACAATTTACATGATTTAATTTAACTCATATTTTATCGAGATTTTTTATACATAAGCCTATTATTTTCAAATTTGTCTGAAACATCTTGAGGTAAATTAAAAGTTTACTGAGCATTTAAAAAAAAACCTACTGTGGTTTACTGCTGGGATTTCTGCTTCATATGTGAACAAGCCTTGACTGAGATATCCCTCTAAAAGATAGATAAGATATAGAACACATCAAAAGAAGTCACCCCAGCTTCACAGCAGCCAGTGCATTGAACTGTGTTTAATCAGAGAGAAGATGCTCCAATTTGTTCCTGCATGCGTGCGGTCGTTAGGACATTTGGTAGCAGTGGTTGCAAGCCTCGAAACAGTATCGGGAAGTTGCCAGACTTCTCTTCCTCTTTCATTAGCCTGTTTTTTGTGGTTTTTGCTTACCAGGCAAACAGTGACCTGATTATTTTGGCCTCATAAAATGAGGTCTTCTGGTCTAGAAAAAAAAAAAAGTCTAACAAATTACCAGTTTTGGTCTTATATGTTTTATGTACTACGTCCCATTATTTGACAAATGTTTGACGGAAATAAGCAAGAATAGTTTGTAAATTGTTTAAGAAGCCATTTTGAGTTCTGGTAAGGAAAATTCTTCTCATGCAGTAAAAAGTACTTACACTGAATGTTCCAAACTAAAATGATTTACGTACATCTACTAAATGATGCTTTTGTACGATAGCAGAGTTAGGATGAATGAGATCTGAAAATTGTTCTGCTCATACGGACAAAAGTGCACATGACATGATCTCCTGTGTGCAATGCAAATACAACTTTTGGGTTCTCCAGCTATGTTTGCTGTTTGCACACGTGTTGTTGGTCCTAACAACCCACCCGTTGCATCATAAACAATTCAAAATTACCCTTAGCAGGCATTTCTTAAAGTGCAAAACCATTTCTAAAACTAAAACTTAGATTCAACATCTTGTACCTCACTGAGTTCAGACTTCTAGACATACTTCTCGCAGAAGTAGGATGAAGTTGAAACTAGTTGGAACCTGGGAATAGCTATAAAATGAATAGCACTACACCTGTTTAGGGCTGGAAATTAAATTCTCTCCTGGCGTTATATAAGAAATTGGAGACAGGATGATATATCAGTCTTGTTTCCTTCTTAATGAGTGTTTCTTGCTTGTTTAAGCTCTCTTTTACCTTTCTTTATCATCCATGCATTTTTCTTCTACTCTCCATTATCTGTTCCTTTCCTTTCTCTTGTTTATACAGTCATCTCTCTCGCACTCTCTCTCTCTGTATGTCTCTCCCTCTTTGTCACTCTTTCTGTATCTCTCTCTCTCTCTCTCTTCATGCAAGCTGTCTCTTTCTCTCTCTTTTCTTGCTTTTCCAATTTTTCACTGTCTTTCTCCTCTCCCTCTTCCTTCGTTCATCTTCTTTCTCTTCAAGTATCTCCTTGTGTTGCTTCCTGACTATGCTTCTATTCATCTTTCTCCCCTTGATGCCCCCTCAAGGCCCACATTTTATTTTTCCTCTGTCCACCCACCTGCCTCTTACCGTCTTAGCCCTTTATGCATTAGATTAAGAAGTGTCCAATCCTGTTTTCAAGATCAAATATCCTGTTCCATGTCTCCCTCCTTCCATCTCACCCCCTCACTTTATGCCCCCCCCCCCTGCTCTCCGAGAAGATTGGCCGGATCAATCTGGTTTACTGTATAGGTGGCATAAATTATGTATGTTGGAGTTTCGAAGAGCTTAATATATTATAGAGTTCTAAAGAGCTTTCAGACATTAATGGTAGCCATTTTCAGGTTCCGAATATGGGACAGTTAAAAAAAGTTATGCCTCACCTTAGGAGCTGGGCTTTTTTCTCCTCCTCTTTCTCTCTCTCTCTCCATGCAGCGATATGATCCATTCATTTCTATATGATTCAACCGTTCCCTTTTAATTCTATGTTATATACAGGTCAGTCAGCTAGGAAATGATTAAAGTTACATGTAATTTCTACTAGTGAAATTCTAATTCTCCCCATTTTCCATTTTAATCCTCTCTTATATATTTCTCATTTCCAAGTAAATGCCTAAAGATGTGGGGTTCCTTCTGCATTAAGGAGAAACATCCACACAGGAAAATAGGGTGATGAGTAGACTTTGGTCTGGAGGCAAAATTTCACAATTGTATTTAGGAACAAATCTACAGACTGATTAAGCATTGGACAGGAGGAAAAGGATAGTAATTACAGGTAATAAGCGGGTCAGTGTTGGCGGGAGAAGTTGGGGGTACACGTTTAGTAGGGGATGTTTAGTAGGGGTAAGGGTAGGGGAAAATTAGAGAGATGGGGCTATAATACCTTGTCGTATTGTATATTGGATTGAAATTACTTTTAAAGTGATTACACAATGGTAAATTTTTTTTGGATGTATGATCGAGAATAGAATTCTAAGAAGAATAACACTAAAAATTTGATGATTTTCAATGGAAAACAATGCATTTTGGCTAATTTTCTCATAAAAAGTCAAGAGTTGACCAAAAAAATTTGAGTCTGAGGTATGACGTAAAAGTGGGTACCCAGGTTCGCGCATTGCAGTTGTGCTGCGTGCTAGACTGTACAATATGTATCATACCTTGCGTGCATTTTGCTAGAATTGCGCGACAAGGTACCCACTTTGACGGTCATTTTGACGTCAAAGTGGGTACCCAGTTGAAACTGGGTCACTGCTGAAGCCAAAAATGTCCTGAAATCTTACCACATTTGGGGGTTTCCTTGGCAACACGACTTTTAAAAAAAACTTTGGGCAGATGATTTTCTGCTAATAAAATCATACTCTTTTAAATGAACTAATATTGTTTCAGCATTGGGTACCCCCTTTAAGGTTTGTCGGGGAGGGGTGTAGAAGAGCTGAGGTAATGGTTATGAATTTGTCAGTTTTGATGTGTGTGTGGGGGGGATGGGGGTAATACCTTGAATTTCACTATTATACATGTATCTGAATTAGATCCTCCTTTTTGAAATTGTCTTAAGCTGGGGATGGGAGTTGAGTAGTAGATGGTAAGGGTAATCATTATGCCACTTATGCATGATGAGGGCAGGCAATGTGGGCAGGATAAAGGAGAGGAAATTGCAGTAGAGGAATAGGTAGTAACAGGGGTAGAGGAATGGGTGGGTGTTTTTTTTTGAAAAATGGGTAATTTTTAATACAGTGGAGGGGGGGGGGTAGAGAAATGGGCAGCAAAGGTAATAAATGGGTCACTTTTGATACCGGGGGGGGGGGGGGGGGGGGGGGGTAGAGAACTGGTTGGGAAGGGTAATATTATGGGTTGCTGTAGTTAGTGGAGGGCGGAGGTAGAGTAATGGTTGGTAAGGGTAAGAAAGGGATCACTTTTAATATAAAGAGGGGGAGAAGGAGGTAGAGGAACGGGTGATAATAAATAGATCTCTTAACATAAGGCAGGAAGTGTAGGAAAGTGGGTGTTTGATATCATGTTACAGTTTCCTGCTGTATCTTATGTATCTGTAGATCCTTTACTCTGGTCTACGTTTTTCCTCGGAGTTGTATCTCTTTTATCCTGCCCCTGTGCCGCTTGAGACTACATCATATGCATGGAAACCCATCGCTGTGGGCATTTCCGCCACATAATACGGTTAATAACGACCTGATTATTTCAGAGCACTGCTTGGTGAAACACTTGATAGTGAAGCCTTCCCTCTTGCTTGAAGTTAAAGCCCATGGAATAACCATTCCTGTGAGAATATTTTTTTTTATAAGACTCACCTTTAGATGGATCTGTTAAAGACACTTGCTCTGTACTTGAAGGGCAAGGGCATTAATTTGATAACCAAATCAATTGTAAATCTTGGTTGGTGTGTTGTAGTATATTGGTCCAATCACTTGACTCTTATCAAAAGGTTAGAGGCTTGAATCTTTGGACGTTAATCCTTTAGTTAGGCATTACATCTACAGTTGTTTCTCTCCACCCAGGTGCTTAAGGCCAAGTAAAATTCATTTCCTAGTTTCTCGTCCAGATATGTTCAAATTGAGAAGGAGGGGTTCCATGTTATTTGATTTTGGTTTTTTTTTGTACATGAAATGCTCTTTGGACAATTTTGATACAAATTTCCTTTTTTTCCCCCCTTTTTGATATTTCTTTTTGATTTTTCATTTGATTTCATTGATTCACTTAAGAGGCTCAAAACAATGTGAAAATTAATGGTATTCATGATTTTTTTGTAACCTCATTGTCTAAATGTATTCAGATTAAAATTAATTTCATTTCAGAAAAAAAGACAAAATAGCAACAATTTTGAGGCTCACCAAAAAAGGAAGGAGGAGGGGACAAGGAACTAGGAATTAGTTTTAAATTAATTATTTTTAAAGACGCATAAAGAACGCAAAATGCACATTGCTGTCTGTATTGTTGTGTTCTCTATGCATCTTTTCACATTGATCATTGATCGCAAAGCTACATTACTCAAATAAAAATAATTATCAATATGCTAAACATAGTCACTTGTACATGTATTAAACTGTTTGTGAAGTAACATGCCGAAATATGCTGGGAGCATTGACCATGGCATATCAACTGAGTTGCTATATGGGTTAGCCTCAAGCAGATTGACCTAGAAAAAGTGGCTGCTAATTGGTAGAACAAGACAAAATGGCACAAAACCACATCTGAGAGTGGCCTTTTCATACACCCAAGCTTGGTTTTATGATACCATCTTCCTGTGCATTAATCATATTAATGTGTTCTCAAGAAGTGCTCTGCGATGATCACATTGCGCTAATCATATCCTTAGCTACTGGTAATTCAATATATTAAAAATCATTTTTCATCATGCACCCAAAGCATGGCTTTATCAAGATCATGCTATTTCCAAATGGATCCTTTTTCCCATATTTTCTGAACAAAAGCATTCTTTTTCTTTTTTTTTTAAAACATAGGTGAAATGTGTCTGACAAAGGACAATTTAGGTATGGAACTTGATTTTGATAAGTGAAATACAATTAATAGGAAAAGTGACTGTATTTGTAACTGTATATCACCCGGGGATGATGTGTGTATTAAAATAATGTGTTGGATAAAAATGGTTTACCAGTGGGTCAAATTGATCAAATGACCAGTGACCGCCAATAGCATCTGAGTACTTAACTGCTGCAATCAATTGCTCAATGGATGGCACTTATTTGTATTGACTGCAGATGAAATGTCTAGCATCTTGGGCAAAATTGTCAGTTTGATGTTAATTGATCTCTTCCCTTCTGCTCTCTGGTGCCCTGTGGTATCTAGCAACAAAGCTTGTTTTAATTAAACAGCTCTCATCCCTTGACCACCTTTACTTCCTTGGTTATGAGTCAATATGATCATCCAGCGGTCATCAAATAGTGGTTAACCCATTTGTGACAGAGGTCCACATTTTGTGGTTTGGCCTAATATCTTTTGATGCAAAGCCCTTAAAATCATACCAAATAAATGAGCAGAAAGAGCAAAAAATTCTACACAAACTGTGCCCAATTTGGTTGCGTCAGTATTTGCTGTCTGATGCTGAAAATTTTTTAAAGGAAAATAGGCATTAAAATCCTTAAATTGGCAATGTGATAGAAGGTTTAAAATCACCGTTTTACCCTGCAAATTGGCAACTTTTTGACTTCTCATCATAATTTCTGTCAATTTATATTCATTTCAGATACATCACGTTTTATAAGAAAAATTTAGCAATAAAATAAAAATGTTGGTGTTGCCAATTTGAAGAATAAAAGCTGATCAAATTAGGCTTTAAATAATTCCTGTCACGAATGGGTTAAATTAGCACTGCAACAGATACCTGGCTCCATGCACATGGTATTTATATAGTCTGCCATTTCAGACACTGTCTTGACATCAGTGAAAACATAAAAGGTAACACGGAATATATCATTATCATTATCATATCATTGATAACAAATGTGATAGTTTGGAAAATGTGTGGTGCTCATTGATTTACACATATTGGTTTGATTGGTTGAGCTGACATGACTGTTAAGAAGGCATGCATGCTTGTAAGTAAGCAACCAGAGGACCTACTACAACTTTAAGTCCTCTCCTAGGGACCCGGTAGTGAGGATTAATGCATTACCAAAGGGCACTAGTACATCGACTTGGTTTTGAACCTGGTCACCGAAGTACCAAACCAGTGCTCTATACCAAATAAGCTCCTCTATGATGTCCTCGATATAATCGTATCGCATCGGATCATGCATAGATCATGCAAGGTTGAAAGGTATTAACATTATCCCGATGATGAGCCACAAGCCTTGATTTTCCTCTGTCCAGAATATGTTACATGTAAATCAATTTAGTTTTGGTGATTGATATAATTGATATTGATAATTTTGATGAGGAAATGATTTTGAATTTATGTAAATGCCTCCTCAAAGAGTGCTGATTTATTCATTTCACCTGTTGTGTACAGATATGATGCACAGTTTAGATGGAATCCACCTTGCCAATACATTGGTTGATGCTATGCCTGGCAAACCTTAGACAAGCTTCATATTCATGAAGAGCAACTTATAATTTTGATGAATGTATGGAATTTATGGAATTTGCATACATCAATGAATGTAGTTTTGGAAGCTAAAAATAGCTTTGAAGAATGATTTGAGTAACCACTGCAAAGTTTTGTCATTACACCGCCCATCTTTGTGAAGAGGTGAAAGATGAAATGATCCATTCAACTCGGCTGCGCCTCGTTGAATGGATCAATAATTTCATCTTACACCGAATGAAATATTCTGTCCATTTCACGAATGCTAAAAACATTCATTATTTGTTTTATATGACACCTAAAAATAGATCAAATCGCAATAAATCAACAGCGCTATACGTTAGCGTGCTGTTCGTGGAACACACTGCAAACGCAAGCGTTTTACGTTCGTAGTGTGCCGGGTTCTCGGTGTTCGTGCAATGGAGCAAATCGTATGGATCCAAGATTGCACGGTAAATGGAGCCACAATTGCACGAATGATGACGTCATAGTGCAATGGGACAAATGATCAATATCAAACAACCAATCAAATGACAGGGATCTATTCAGGTGTTATATAAATGCTTTTGAAAATTAATGCACAATTTTATTTCATGCATGAGCAATCAAATCATGTCATTAATATAATTGGTCCTATAATGAATGCTGCTTTTCATTAAGATAAAAGACTCATTATACATGATATAACATGTGTTTGCATGGTGTTGAGTTTCCCGCACCAAGTACCCACTGGTGTCTTTGCTATTAGCATTCTGTAATTATCACACACCGCTGTATCCCTGATTAATCGTTGCTCATTAAAAAGACCCTTCTCCTCAAACGAGATGGTTCTCAAAGATGGGGGGGGGGGGGGGGAGGTAGAGATACGCAGGTAGCGTGAATGAAGCAGACACCCCTATTTCATCAGGGATAATGCTAATGTCTTTCACCGTTGCATTATCTATGCAAGATCCAGTGCAATACGATCCCCATTGAGCGTGCCATGGAGGGTACTCCAGTTGTGTTTGTGAAAACCTCTCCAACTGGGTCAAATCTAGTCTTCTTTCAGTCCAAGTGGATTTATTCTTGTTTTCTCAGACCTCATCGGGATTAATTTGATTGTGGCCCGAAGTTTCAAGACTCTTCAATAAGATCTATCTATCCAGGTATCTTCTCCCGGTTTGGAGGTTGATTGGACATGTGGTTGAAGTATTTTCTCCATTTAAACAAATCTAGAGAAACCTGCATTCAAGTGTTTGTGAAAAGGCTATTGAATGGTCGTTATAGACAGACTTGCCTGTAAATTTAACTCGTTGACTACTAAATTCCTAGTTCCAACAGGCTTAATACATGGATCCCATAGCCTGTGAGTTAAAACCATTTTTTGGACAGCAAGAAGAGCATTGAAAACTCCAAGAAAATGTATACGAGTTAAATGCCTGTTGGCTATCACCAGACTTTAATACATCCAGACATCTTTTAATCTGTTGCCTACAGAAACCAGATGACATCTGTACTAAGTCTATGAGAATTACTGAATTCATTAGTCAACAAGTTTTGTTAGCATCCACTCTTCGAGGGATATATGAAAAGGGATTTTTTTTAAATAGACAAGTGGTATTTACATAAATGTTGCCCATGTTGAGGAAAGTTAGAACTTTGATGTATTTTGATAATCCTGTGTGCCTTGAACAAGGCTGATGTAAGTAGGACGGAAGGGAGTTTGATTGTATTATGTCTTTGATACTCTATGTTTGTGCACTTCTGCACTGACCCTGTTATACTGTGTCATCCCATATTACAGCTGCTCGTCTCCGGTATAGTGAAGTAGGGTTTCTGTGAAAGGAATGGAGGTGGCACCATTCTGAAAAATGGATAACATGCAAATGAAAACACATTTTCAGATTTTCAGGTACCTTTTGATCTACAATTGAAAGGGAAAGTCCACTCAAGAAGTTTCTTTGTTTCAATAAAAGGAGTTAAATTTGAACAGCATTTTAAAAAAGAAATGAGCAAAATCGGTCAAAGAATAAGAAAATTACACTCATTTATAGTTTCTAGTAAATTACTCTCGGCTCTTCAAATTGGCAACACTGATGACATTATATGCGAGCAGCTCTCCATTCACTCTGTACATGAAATTTCACATTTTCTCAATTTTCTTGGAAGTTGCACATTTTCTAACCCCCCATAGTCAATCGCCAATATGATTGTATGATGTGTCGATGTACATATATGGCTTTCCATAGCTTCGCGGGTTGACTCGGCCGCGACCAATAAATACCACAACACCTTATCTGCGAATCGTCTGGTATTTTCCTTTATTTTACTGGCGTGGTGGCAGCGGTGTGATCAGAACACCGGGGCCGATAATCGCTACCAGGATTAAAATATCAGGAATAAGGGTAATTAGCTCATAAAATTGGGGCCAGGCGTTCATCAGTTACGTTTGGTGTGATAATTCAGGTTCGGCATACAGAGCTGTGTATTTATAAAGTGTACGTAGTCCCATGTACTACAATGCGCGCCGCATCAACGAAGCGATGCACGGCCGCGGCTGAGCCCACCCCCTCCGGCGCACCATCGATGCAGAGATGCGTAGCCGCTGCTGCTGCTGCGGCACCTCAGCGTAGGTGCTCGGCTAGCAAACATGAACATATTGTGACAAATCAACCCTGTAAAGACAGTCCTCGTTTCCCTGCCGCCGTCAGGGTAATCCGTGATCAGGTTCTTCAGGTAGAATTGCACAGTGGTTTGCCTGTGAATTTGGTTCGGGAGTCAACTGCTGTGACTTTTGGTTTCGAAATCGTGGTAGATGATTTCGGATATGATGACTATGTTGATACTGATGATGAGTCATTTGTCTTGCCATCTGGCATTGTAGGCCTTACTTGTTTTAGGCTTTTCCATGACGGATATGAATTGTGGTGTGATGGTTTTGTGGTTGAAGATGTAGTGTTTGAGCTGAACAGCCATGTTGGTGTACATGTAATGGCTGGGGCTCCCTTTATGGAGCACAATGATGTCTCCATCCGGCCTTCCAAACACCAAATCACGTTTGGAGACAACTGTGTTTTCTCATACACATCACCTGAGGGTATTTATGCTCCGCCTAGTCCTAGTACTCTTAGCAAATCGAGTGTGAGTGAGACAGACCATATGTTTGAGAAACATGAAGTGGAGAGCAAGGGCGAGTTCACCAAGAATGAGATCGCCGAGGTATGCGAACGTGCGTCTCCAAGTTCAGTGAACAGAGATGAGAGTGAGCATGATCTTTATGACCAAGAGGATGTGTATGTAGACAAGGACAAAGAAGGTGATCATGAGTATGATATTGACGGGTTTGAGAAATTGCCTGAATTTGAACTTGTGCACAATGGGTCGAGAATGATAGATGTAAGTGAACATGATGAAGTTGAGATGGAACATGAACAAAGTGAGATAACAACACAATCTTCATACAGTGAGTTAGAGAAAGGATGTGATTGCGGTGAAATCGCCATTCACGGATGCAGAACAGAGTCGAGTTGTGATGACAACACCAATTGTGAGCTCAGTGTAATAGAGACAGAGCCTGCACACATTGATACGCAGACCTCTTGTGAAAGCAGTTGTGATGAATGTATTTGTGATCAAGATAATTCATGCTCTAAATTCGCATGTGAGGTCAAGGCTGAGAGAAATGGTCTTGGTCAGTTCCATTGCCAGGATAAGCAGCTCCATTGGAAGGTAGGGTATTTTGATCAGAGTTGCCTGGACACTGGTCATTCTGATAGAGTCTTGCCATTCGGTGAATCTGGTGTTAAGCGTCCAGTCCTTCCCTGGACTGAGCATAGCTCTGGCTTTCCTTCGACTGAGCATAGCTCTGGCTTTCCCTGCACCGAGCATAGCACTGGCTTTCCTTCGACTGAGCATAGCTCTGGCTTTCCTTGCACTGAGCATAGCACTGGCTTTCCTTCGACTGAGCATAGCTCTGGCTTTCCTTGCACTGAGTATAGCACTGGCTTTCCTTCGACTGAGCATAGCTCTGGCTTTCCTTGCACTGAGCATAGCTCTGGTGTTCCATTCACCAAGCAGAGTCTTGATTTCTTGCTTTCTGAGAATAACTCTTCTTCCCGCGTGATAGAGTGTAGGTTTGATCATCGCACCATCTCTGTAAGTCTTGCATGTAATAACACAGAGTCCAAGTTTGAGAGAGAGATGTTTGGTAATGAGAACACTGAATACATTGTTGATGAGACACTGTGTGATCATAACAATAAATCAAAGTCTGAGGTAGAGAGGTTTGCTGATGTGAAATCATATGATGGGTGTTCTCATGATCTTTGGTCCGATAGTAATGATCATGGTGAGGATTCAGCTTCCCGCCTTGATATCTCGACCGTGAATCTCCCTCATAGCTTCACCAATCCAGTGGTTTCGCACAGTGATCAGCACTACAACGAACCCGATGTGGCTTCGCCGCCTACTCTCCCGTGTGATCGCACCAGTGACGGTATGATGGACATCCCTACGGATGACATACCTTGTTCTCCTTGTAATCACCCCCATGAGCACACGGACGATACTCCTGGTGATACCTCCCTCCCTGGTATCTCTGCTCTATCTTCAGATGTGGTATCTTTGGTGACCAGCCCCACCAAGGGCCCTACTGTCTACAATGTGCACTTGCAGAACCCCCACACTGATAGTGACACACGAGGCCTCCTTCAAACCTTCGCTGACGTTGGCCCTACCTGCTATGACACCAGCCCAACCTGGAATGTGCTTCCCTGGACCTGTGGCCCCCGCCCGCCCTCAGTTGTCGCTGACGGTCCATTCCCATGCCCCCGTGATGGAGCTCCTCCATGTCACTTCGCCGGCGCCATTTGGATGAACATCCATTGTCTTGTCCTACCATCTTGGGTCCCCTTTCCCTCGGCACCCCCAGCGAAATCCCTTGGCCCTCCCATGCCCCCTTATATTTTTCCAGGTTGATGGCTTCAGTAGTTTAGTTACCCCACCCTTGTTTTCTATTTTATACTTGTGTATTTATTTTTGCTTTCAGTTTGTTGCTCTATATTTTGTAATATAATAAGTGTAACCTTCAGGGGTAGTTTTGGAATTACCTATATGCCCTGAGAAATAACTTAATATAATGATTGTATATATTTGTGCCATTGTTATTGGTTGTATGTCTGATTCCGTTTTTAATTACATGACTATCTTAGATTTGTTCAATATTTTTACAAGGTCTTGAAGTTTTTGTTAATTTCTACATACCTACCCTTTTTGCCTGTTATCAAAGTAAACTGATGATATAGCATAATTGGCTGAGTTTATAGTTATGCAGTGTTGGCTGGTTGTATCATGGTCACATGACTTTGGGGTTGCAATAATATTACACATACCATATTGTGGTTTCCTCACTAGGACCCATTTTAATTGTTGTTTATTGGTAGTCCTCATTACATGCCACATTTTGTGTACTTTTATATTTTACTCACTATACATGTACCTGTATTCTAGTTTGCGCTTTTAATACATGTATTATATCCTTGTTTATAATCATTTAAGTATATCTTGTCGCTTCTCTTGCTGAGTGATGCTCTCACAATCTCATTGCTTGTCAATGACTGGTATTTTCTGGCTATGTTTTGGAGGTTGTGCTACTCAATCACCATACTTCTCAATAACCATAGCTGTCTAATTTGTTGCTATTTTATATTCATAATGCAGATGTTAGGTATATATTCACAATCATAGTCATAATCTTTGCCAGATGTTTCAAACAGTGCTATCAATGTCTGATTTTGTACATTTTGGTGTATCTGATGTTTTCCATACAGTATTGCTACATGCATACATGTTGATCTTTTCATATAGAGTTGTTTATATTGTTTCCAGTGTGATTTTGCCAGTTAGCCTAGAGACAGCAGTCTATGTCAGTAATTATACGTGCAATTTTTTTAATTCTCTTTGTTTATAACTATGCATACAGTTAATTATGTTGGTTTTGTGCCATGATGGTCAATGTCCACGAGTTCTACACAGTTACATGTATGGCAACTAATGATTGTTGAGTTCAGTTGGTCTTACAGGCAGATGGCAAGCCTCTTTTCAGACCAATCCTTTATGCTGTTCATACATTTCCATTGTGATTAATTTTGTGTGTGGATGTTAGACTTGTATGCTGTTACCATGGTAACAATCTTGTGTACAGTTCCTGCATAGCGGTGGTTTATATTTGAAGCATGCAGATAACTAACACAGGGAGACAAACAGAAAGATAATGTGACACAATGTATTATCATGTTTTATGTGAGGCAGATATTTTGTATGTCCTGCATTAATTTGCTACTGTTTACTATTATTGTATGTTACAGTAATGATCTGTTCAGTTGTACACCATACCCAGTTTTACAGTGTTGCTTTTCCAGTTGCCTTATGCTGGTTTATATTAATGTGATAGAAAAAGTTTATTTTCTTGTAACTTTACAAGTTATTATATTTATTTAGTTTTTCGAAAGCAGATTATGTGAAGTTCATAAAATGGCAGTGGTTTTGAAAAGGTGGTCTGATTTTGGTTTTAAAGTATTTTTGTGGAATGGGTGATAAGTAATGTTTCAAGTTTTATAGTAAGTTTTCTGTTAGTTTGGGTTTAGAATTTACACGTAAGGACTAGCACTCAAAATTGAATTTAGTGTAGTTATTTTGCCTATTGGTGCTGTTGACAGTTAGCATTTCCATGTAACTGATTTCGTATCCATCTCCTCACTGTCGAACATAGTTATATAACTCTTATTGTTGGGGGTAATTGTCATTTACTATCAAAGTAAAAGAAGGCTTTATTGAAACGTAATTCACATTGTTAATCGAAGAGGAAGATAGAGAAAGAAGAAGTCACGCCAATATGATTGTATGATGTGTCGATGTACATATATGGCTTTCCATAGCTTCGCGGGTTGACTCGGCCGCGACCAATAAATACCACAACACCTTATCTGCGAATCGTCTGGTATTTTCCTTTATTTTACTGGCGAATGTATGTTCAGAAGAATTGCTTTTTACATAACATACTTTGACTATGGGGTGAGAAAATGTGTAACTTCCAAGAAAATTGAGAAAATGTGAAATTTCATGTACAAAGTGAATGGAGAGCTGCTTGCATATGATGTCATCAGTGTTGCCAATTTGCAGAGCCGAGAGTAATTTACTAGAAACTATAAATGAGTGTAATTTTCTTATTCTTTGACCGATTTTGCTCATTTCTTTTTGAAAATGCTGTTCAAATTCATCTCCTTTTATTGAAACAAAGAAACTTCTTGAGTGGACTTTCCCTTTCAATTGTAGATCAAAAGGTACCTGAAAATCTGAAAATGTGTTTTCATTTGCATGTTATCCATTTTTCAGAATGGTGCCACCTCCATTCCTTTCACAGAAACCCTACTTCACTATACCGGAGACGAGCAGCTGTAATATGGGATGACACAGTATAACAGGGTCAGTGCAGAAGTGCACAAACATAGAGTATCAAAGACGTATCATCTCCTTTTATTGAAACAGAGAAACTTCTAGGGTGGACTTTTCCTTTAATAAGGGAGGCACATTATTTTGTTAATGTTTATTGCTGAAGCAGTGACGGATTGGGTTTTAGAGGGGAGGAGGAGACATAGCCAGGTTATCTCCCCCCCCCCCCAACACACACACACACACACACTCCCTACCATGCATGTTAACCCATTCGTGACAGAGGTCCACATTTGTGGTTTGGCCTAATATCTTTTGATGCAAAGCCCTAAAAATCATACCAAATACATGAGCAGAAAGAGCAAAAAATCTACACAAACTGTGCCCATTTTGGTTGCGTCAATATTCGTTGTTTGATGCTGAAAATTTTTTAAAGGAAAAGAAGCATTAAAATCCTTAAATTGGCAATGTGATAGATAGTTTAAAATCACCGTTTTCTCCTGCAAATTGGCAACTTTTTGACTTCTCATCATAATTTCTGTCAATTTATATTCATTTCAGATATATGACGTTTTATAAGAAAAACGTAGCAATGAAATAAAAATGTTGGTTGTTGCCAATTTGAAGAATAAAAGCTGATCAAATTAGGCTTTAAATAATTCCTGTCACGAATGGGTTAAACTGCTGGCTCTTTAACTCTTTACAGACTGAGGATTAAAACCCAGGACTACCATGTTTTTTGGTAGGCACAAATACACTGTACATGTGCCCAGAGTCAACAATGGCAGGCAACGCTTGTGCCATTAGTCGACTAAAGCCGCTAACGGGTTAATAATAATCAAGCTTAAGTTAAGGGGTTTATGTGACATTCGGCGCATTCACACACAAGAGTAATTGAAATTTGAATCGCGATTCAAATCGCGATCTAAATTTCAGTTTTACTGCTTCAAGCACAAGGAAAAGTCAAAATTTGGATGGCAATTCTAATGGCGATTCAAATTTCGATTTTGTTTTGACCATTCACATGAGGAAGCCACGGAAACAGGCAGGAGAGCCCACAAACTTCTCCGCTTAAACTTCTGTTAAATACACAATCTGGACGGGGGAAAATACACATCGACAGTAAAAGGGCTACAGAAAGTACAGCAACAAACTTAATAAAATACTAAATAATTATGTACTACTAGTATTAATTATGCAAAACATTTGTTTACTATAAGAGATCAGCAGTGCCAAGATAGCATGCAGTGCGTACATGCTTATGCATATAGTGCATGCCTTACGTAACATACACTCCATACACTGCATGCATCGATCGCAGAAGCGCAAAGAATGATGGGATAGATAAAACCGATTTTCTAATCGTGATTCCGTTCTTACACACAGTGCACAGCAGATAATTGCAATTACCGGTAATCTGAAAAATCGCACTTCTATCTGCGAGTTGAATCGTGATTAGAATCGTGATTATTAGTGAGATTATCCTGTCCACACACAAAATAAAATAAAAATTCTAATTGCGATTAGAAAATCGATTTTTGAATCTCACTTTTTACCTTGCGTGTGAAAGCCCCTATTGTGTTACCTTGGAATTGCTCATTGCAAGATATTTCTCTCCAACCTATAAGAAACTGGATGTATTCACTTCTAATTTGTTCATTTCTTCTTTCTCCATTTTCTCCCACGTGCTTGCAGGAAATACAGAACTGACAAAGAACATCAACTTATTGTTTTATAGGATACTTTCAAATATCTATAACGATCTAGATTTTGCATTTACCAATATCTTTTTGATGTCATCGTCTTGTTTCTTTGTTTATTATTCCCTGCAGGATTTCAGGAAATGCAGCACTGACAAAGAACATCCATTCTGTGGTCAGTGAGAACATTAAGAAAAACTTTGCCAAGACAAAATGGAAGGTAAGTAATGACTTGCCCTGGAGATTTGACTTCCATTCAGTATTTCTCTAATTGACATGGATTTTGAGCGTGGATAAGTTGATCCAGCATCCAGTTGCCCATTGTGTGGACCAGGGAATGACCAGGGCACACAATTCCAACAATAATATGATCAGCCAAATATTCTTATAATGCCAGTTTTCTAAACGAATCTGTAATTCTAAAGGACACCATTAAGAGGGAGGATATAGGCACAATTTTGCATATTTAAGGTATACCAGACTGGGGTTTGAACACGGGCAACTGGCTGATCTGTGGAGCTTTCTTGGGGGGTAGCCTGCTTGGGTAGACAAGTAGCATTCTGGCATTCATTACAAAGATTAGTAATACCCAGGTATCTGAGATGCACTTTTTGTTGATAATGTAAATATAAATGCTGTCTAAAGATAATCCTAATCTGGAATGTTCTTATCTTCCTGAAAATGTACAGCAGTCCATGTAATTGACTAATGCAAAGCTGGACACTGTTCCCAGCATATGTTAGAACCTTTGTAAAGGTTATAGGTGTCCACTGCACCATTTGAGCTGGGCAATACCCTTACCCTTTTGTGAGAACCCTTCTAAAGGTTAACACTTTACCATTTGTCAGACTATTCCTACAAGAGTTTATTTTCTATTATGACAGGTTATGATTTGATGAGTAATTAATTGTGTTTGGCCAAGCCTATGCTGGTGTTTGTTGTTTATAAGACAATCAGGTCCCCGTATCTTAAATTGACAGTGATTGAGATGTGCTATCTCTAGATTTGAAGGACAAGTCTGGACTTAAGATAGGCCGAAGAGATGGGTCACCTGAGAGGCGTAGCTGTAGGGGAAGCATCCTCCTTACCATCTCATGGCAAAAAAAAAAAAAAAAAAACTATAAGTAAAATAGAAGAAAGGAGACATAAAGAAAGAGAAAAGGGTACAGAGGAACATGAAAAGAAAGCAGTAGGACCACTTTCCAACCTCGACCCTTTTATATAGGTGGCCTTCTATTCTTGATAAGTGGAAGACACAGATAGAATGTTTCTATTGGCTCCAAGCAACCAGGATTCTTGAATTATTTTTTAAAAACTAAATGACTTGATCATCACATGTGCAACTCACGATGATACCAAAATGGTTTGCAACACCCAAGCAGATATTAACTATTCATTATTCCCTTTATGATTGCAAAATCATGGCAGTGTGTTTTGAAAAGTGATATGGGAAGAGTTAGAAATTTTCAACTGCTATTGCATGACCTTTGAGTTGATTTTTTTTTCATCTAGAAAATGGTGATCAGAAAGAGATGTATCACTTTCTTATCAAGGCGTCCAACAGCTGAAACAGCATGATGCAATGCCATGAACACAAATTCCCCTTTCTTAATTTTCATATACAGAGAGTATGCTATAGAAATCCCTTCCCCCTCACCCACCTCCCATTCACCCCCCCCCCCCTCCTAGTACTTCTTGGTTCATAAAGCATAAGAATTAATGCTAATTTTATATATGATGTTGGAGATTTTCTTTAATCCCTTCAATGCTTCAGCTGAAATTTACAGTCCCGTATGAAGGAATTTTAATGTTTTGATTATGAATACCTCTCGATGTAATGGTATAGCCACGTTATGGTTTGTTTATCTTTTTTTTTTCTGTGATGGACATGTGCAGTGACATATGAATAGATACAGACAGACCGATAGACAGAGGAAAAATCTTTTCCTTAGACCTTTTCCACCTCTCCTCATATTTTCCCTGTAAAGGAAGAGCGAGAAAAGAAAACTGGATAGATGGAGTGGTATATTCTGCTATTGAATACCATCATACATATATATTCTGCAATCGTCCTATATTTACACAAGACATCTTCATCATCAGTTGGATGAATACTGTAAAGTTGTCTCCTACCTCTGATACTCACACGGCCAGGTTAACTAGACTTATTAACAGCTGGAGATTAACCCATTCGTGACAGAGGTCCACATTTTGTGGCCTAATATCTTTTGATGCAAAGCCCTAAAAATCATACCAAATACATGAGCAGAAAGAGCAAAAAATTCTACACAAACTATGCCAATTTTGGTTGCGTCAGTATTCATTGTTTGATGCTGAAAATTTTTAAAGGAAAATATGCATTAAAATCCTTAAATTGGTAATGTGATAGAAAGTTTAAAATCACTGTTTTCCCCTGCAAATTGGCAACTTTTTGACTTCTCATCATAATTTCTGTCAATTTATATTCATTTCAGATACATGACTTTTATAAGGAAAATGTAGCAATAAAATGTAGCAATAAAATAAAAATGTTGGTGTTGCCAATTTGAAGAATAAAAGCTGATCAAATAAGGCTTTAAATAATTCCTGTCACAAATGGGTTAAGGGCCAGTCATTATGACATGAAAAGCCAATCATGGCAGGGAATGTCTCATTGCATAAGCAAGGCTCCTTTTTTCTTGCTCCAAGGTCTATGAACATCAGTTTCGAAAGATGATCAGGTTCCTCTAACTAATGAAAAGTTTCCTTGGATAAAACACCTGTACACACTATATCAGAAATTTGTGAAAAACGCCCTGTCTGAGGTTGACTTTAATTTGCTGTATGCATGTTTGTTATCTCTTTGGGCACTCCTTATTTAATTAGGTCCCTCTTCCACCCCGATCAAGGTTAAGAAGTAATCTTGATTGTCCATTTATATTTATGAATATCAAGGATATTCATATTTTCTTTCCATTAACACACTGACTGCTATGCCTAAGATCATGCGGGCTGGGGTCTATGGAAAACATATGTTATGCCAAAATGAAATCATGCTCGATGGGATAATTGTGGTGAATAAAATGTCATTTAATCTAGCCTTACAATTTAGTTTCCATTATGATGAAAAATAAAACGAACTGAAGTTTTTTTCATGATACATACATGTCTACCAAACAAGCCCATTATTGATGAATGCATTTATTGTCTGAATTCAACTTGTCACTGTTGCTAACAATTAACATTCATGAAATGTCACAAGACTGAAAAACAGTCATGTTTGATGTATTTTATAAGGGCATTCATTTTCTGTATTATGTCAAAACCACTGCTGTTTGCATGGTAATTGCATTTACAAATGAGTTATGACTTTGTCTTATTATCATATTATTTAATCTCCTTTCTCTTTATTCCCTTCTATTTCTTGCATCTTCCCTTTCTCCACCTCTCTCTCTCTCTCTCTCTCTCTTTGTGTCTCTCACTCCATTCCTGCCTCTCTCTTTCTGTGCCCCCTCCCCATCTCTCTCTCTCTTTCTCTTCTCTCTTTCTCTCTCCCTCTTGTTCGTCTCTCTTTTTTCTCTCTCTGTATACAGCAAGCCTTCAATGCCACAGCAGTGGTCAGACACATGAGGAAGCTGGGGCTGGGAGACGTTAAGGCACGATTACAAAAGAAGGAGGAAGAGAACAGCAGGTCAGAGGAGAGCAACAGCCAAGAAGGCTCTTCAGATAGTTAGCTGTATCATCGTCCCCATGGCAACCCATCGCAAACCCTCCACAGCCCCTCCACAGCCCCCAACCATAGCCTTCCTCTCCACTTCGGAATCATCAAGAAACCCTCTCCGCCTGTAGCTGCTTCAAGATGCTTCAAGAGCATAGTCCTGTCCTGGTTAAAACGTGAATTGAGAATGAGCAAAAACGAGCCGAAAAGCCGCCTCCCACGAATGGCCAATGACATCCGGCCCTCCAGAATCATCTACCCAAATTCACCATCGTCTGCTGGCATCCTCCAGCCGCTAACCACCATGTACTGAACTATTTTTATCATCTAAGAAGAGACAAGGGATGCCTGAATTGGAATACTTACCCTATGTGGTTTGTGTTCTAGTTCCGGAGAGTGGTTCAAAATAGAATACAAAAGCGTCATCGCCTCCAACATCGAAACTTAATTCAGCTTCACGTTTATTTCCTCTTGAGTAATGATAGTGTGGAATTGATACACACATTTGAAGAATTGCAGAAGTGATAGGGACGGGATCTTTATCTCCTTTCATTTGGCATCTTTTCCATATGACAGTCATAGCAATCATGAAATGCCTATCAGAAAATCATCAGCTTTTGACAGTTTGGGGCGAATCCAAGCCATTGATGAACAGGTAGTGCTTACTGCACCATGTAGTAATGAGACAAGCAAGAATGACTAAACAGATTCTTTAAGGATTCTTATCTGTATCTCTCTGCTTGTTCTATAATATCCATTAATTCTCTTTATTCAAATTGGGGTGGGGGGGGGGGGGGACAAGAATTCGTATCCCACTTTAACCATTAGTTTATCTGGTGAGAGCCAAAAGGGTGTTTGTTTAACTCATAATGTAACCCATTCCTGACAGAGGTTTCACATTGTGTGGTTTGACCCAAAGCCTGGTGAACACTATACGATGCGACTGTAACCCGATTTTCAAACAAATGGCATTTTGCATTAAATATGAAAGTTTAAACAAGTAAAATTAGATTATCTGAAGTTCGGAATAATGATAGGAATACTAGAATTGAAATTTGGTTAACTGGAAGCCTTACTTTGGAGTAAAGGCCAAATCGGCTTCAAATTTTAGCCAATCACAAGTTTGCTATGACATCACTACAATTCAGAAATGAGTTCACTTTTTTCCTACTGTATTTGGAACTTTAATCGTTAAGATTTACATGTTTGAAAGTTAATGTCAGATGCTATAACAATTTTTTCCAAAGTCAGATCGCAGATGGATCGTACAGTGTGCGCCGGGGTTAAAAGACATATCAATTACATGAGCAGAAAGAACACACACTGTGGCCTAATTTGGATGCATCAGTATTTTTCATTGATGCTGAAAAAAATTTAAAGAAAATAAGCGCTGAAATACCTAAATTGACAACACGATGGTGGAAAGTTCAAAATCACTGTTTTCCATGCAACCTCACAAAATTATTTTCTTTAGATTTATATTAATTTCATATACATGACCTATTAGAAGAAACATGAGCAATATTAAGAAAAATACTGATGTTGCCAATTTAAAGAAGAAAAGCTGATCAGATAAGGCTTCAAATGATTCCTGTCATGAATGCGTTAAAACAGAGTTAATGCTGTTCTTGCTCTCAACAGACAAGTTGCAAATTAAAACACTGGTGTATTTGGTTGATACATGAATTTATAAGCTTTTCTTTCAACTTCTGCCCTTCTTGCACTAAAATTGTATCTAAATAAGAAAAAACACTTCTGGAATGGAACTAGATTAAAGATTTAAAGAGTGCTTATTTTCCTTTATATCTTGGAGATATACAAGAAGGAGGATGAAGGTGATAATAGAATCCTAAAGTGTAGATGTGAAATCCATTGATATTGAAGGTCTGTGCATGAGGTTCACCTTGTAGGTTTATAGCAACAGACCATAGGCATCCACTTTCAGTGAGTCCATAGCATGAGTGACAATCCAATATTATAAAACCAACAAGGTCAGAATTAATGTATAAATGATATTCATGTATAATTCCTGAAAAGTGTTGCACACAGTAATTGAAGTATTGGAGAACTATACAGAATCTACATTGATAAAGAATATTTAACACACCTTAACGGTAGCCCGTCCCTTTTGCAAAATCTACGAAAATCCATACAACTTGGCATGAGTTTAGGATATGCCCTTCTGCTACGTTCATTTAATCTTACAGTCATACGTTGCCTAAGTTATTAACGTAAAATGAAAATCTGGCTACCAACCTTGAATAAGCTATAGTCGGATCAGCTTACCGGCAGTAGCGCGGCCAGCTATATAGCTAGCTAGCTCAGCCGCACGCAGCTCTCGGCCACCACACGTACCGTACATATAGCAGAGCTGTTTACATGTGAATCCTTTCGTTGTGTGCAATCTCGAATCTTCAAGTCTTTTTTTTGTGGTACGAAAAAAGAAAGCTCTGATGAATTATCGAAGATTATTACCTTAAAACCAGATTTCACGCTTTGTCAATTTCAGGGATAAGTTATCACAGCTTTTCTCTCTCAAATGATGACAGAGTCGGGGAACTTTCAGAATTAGGTCTGCAAAAGGGATAGGCTACCTTTAACAAAGTGCTAGGTTCCTAAAGAAAAGGTGCAAATGTATCAAAAGCATTATAGCAACAAAAAAAAAAAAATAGAGAAAACGAGTTCAGAGAATGATGAGGAAAGAATATTTCTTATGAAAATGGCTAAAAGTAGTAGGATTTTTTTCTCCCTTCTCAAATTTCTTATGTGAACACATCATCACTCATATCAAATACATATTGATGTTTCCTTTTGGTCCCGTTGTCTAAATTCTGTCTGGGTTTCATGTATTTCTCCTTGTAAATATTTTGTTGAATAGAAGTTTTTCGAATGGATTTTTCGAACTTTGAATGAGGAATTTTAGAGTTTTGAAATTGAAGGTCCTTTTTTTTTTCTATATCACACTTGTCGCTTTTTCACTTACTGGACTACTTGGTAGTCATCTAGGCTTTCATTGATTTTGCATTGCATATTTTAGCATGTTAGATGATTTTTCTGAATCATCTTTTCTTCTTGGTTTCTAATTATTATTGTTTGGTCTATTCATTCCAGTCAACCATTTTAAGAAAAATTATTGGGATTTGACCCAGTATTTTTTCTCTGTGTGTGCTGTTTGTAGTTACAGCAAATAGAAAAAAGCAAAGTTTTTCTCCTTTTTTTTTCAGTCCATCTCTTGGACTCTGTTTTTTCTCTGTTAATATCCAGAATAGTGGGTAACTTTCCTAGGACTTCTTAGCTCCTGCTTTTTCTATTAAAATTATTTTCTTGATTTTCAAGCTATGTAGTTTCACCAGTGACATGTGCAAAATGAGTGCCTTGCGGCGAGTGTTCTTGTAATTTATTGTAACTGAATTAAAGATTTAAAAGTGTCAGTATTAAAGAACAGGTGAAAGAGGAAATGTATTATTTTGGATTGTTTTTTTTTTTTCAAGTAATATTTTGTTTCCTCTCTGCAAAATCAGTAGAAGAAGTGACACTTTGACTGATACTCTTGTAGATACTATGACATGTAAAATATCACTTTTACAGGAAGTTCATTGAACAGATCTATGAAAAATCTCGATACTCTATATATGCATTTGGTTTTGTAAATTTTTGGTGATCAAAGGTCCTGTTTATGTCAAAAGTATATATATGTTGGAAGTATATCAAAGTCTATGGTCATATTGTGCAAGTCTATGAACAGATTTATTTGTGTAGAGAGTTGATATGAAGTTTGATGATCATTGCAAATCTTTTATGAAGAAAAAAAAAAAGAATTATTTAAGTGTCGTAATTCTATTGAATAGCTGTACTGTACAGTTTCTTTTTTGTAATTGAACAGTCTTGAGTATTGTGCATAATTGTGTGCTATCTAAAAAATCAGTACCAACTTGTTTAACTTAAAATTTGATATGATTATGTGAAATATATATATATATATATTCATTCACAGGAGGACTATTTCTTAACTGTAATTCGATGCACAGACTTAAATAGCCATGTGAATGAGAAGGGACGTTTTTTTGTATCATAGTAGATCAGACTATACTGCCTCTTTTGTAGGGCAACTTTGTGATTTTTATGAAAACGAGAAGATTTGAACTGTTTTCTTCCACAGGTGTCTTGTCATTTTCCAGCCATTTTTGCTCCCCAAAGCAATTTTTTTTAATGTTTCCTTTTTCAGGCCAGTTAATCTTTTGAAAGAAAAGTAGCTGATGTACTAAAGATAGTGTCCAACTGGTGATTGGATCTTCGATTCTGTATGACTCTGATGAAATAACATAATTCAGAAAATGACCTTTTCGAAAGCATAAAAAATATTTAAGGACTGGCACACATACCTTTATCTAAAATGAGGTTTGGTAGTAGCATACCTCTCTGTTTATTACTGCAAAGGTAATCTAATTTCATTCTCTATTTTGTTTTACCGACTTCCATCGTATTTTCTTTTAACAGTTGACTGGTAAAAGCAGTCCATGAAATAAATGATATCTATGGTTAAAAGGAATCCAGAGGTTCTTTAATTTCTTACTATAAATGTGTAGCATTTGGGAATAACAATGCTCTGCCAGTTTCAAGTCTAAAATTACACATTTTCCTTCAGATGTAATTTAAAATTAATTATCGGTAATATACATAAAGGTACCTTGTGCACTTGCTTATGAATCATTTTGTATGCCTGGCAAAAGGGCGTTGAATACAGTGAGGTTAAATTTAGTGCCCTTTTGTCATGCACTAAGCTTTTTGTCAAGTAATCTAGCAATGGTAATCTATCTTCGATAGAAATTGCTAATAGACTGCAGTAGCATATCCAGCAGAGTATTTCCACTTCTGACATTTGGTGTAATGCCTTAAGCCCCTTTATTGCTTTATATTAAAAACCCTATCATCCTAAAGAGTGTTAATTACACTTTGACTTCTTATCTAGCAACATGGGGCCCAAAGAAATGCAAAGATAAGGAAAGGAATAAACTGAAAGAGAAATGACCCCAGCTCCCCCCCCCCCCCCAAAAAAAAAAATCATCCCAAAGCCAAAAAAGAAAAATGGAAGACAGCTTTTACATGTAGTTCATTTAGATGCATAGTGTAGTGTAGAATCTAGCAATTTCTTTTTGTTAAGCTATTAAGTTTAGGGAAGTCTGAAGGTCAGTGCTGATAGATTAGGTGGGAATGTTAGGGTAATTTAAGAAATTTTTCAAGGGAGAATTAATTATACTGGTTCTCTCTTTTTCTCTTTCTCTCTTTGGTTTTGAGTAAAGGAACAATGCTTTTTGAATTATGAACAGTATTTTGACGTATTCATGTTTTGATGATGAATTTTGATGATGTATGTTTTATAATTTCTGCAAACACTTCCTCATTTTGTAAATATGTAAACAAACTTATGAAGGGCCTTTTTGCAGTAGTGTATAATTCGGTGACTTCTGTCAGTGTTTTATGTACCAGTACATCAGTGATTTAAAAGGCTCACTTTTTGCAATTGCCAATTAGATTATGTATTTTCTGTAAAATTTGCTCATCAGTTTACTTTATTCTGTAGCAAGGCTTCTAAACTACTGTTCGAAGATGAATTGTACTATCCGATCACAACATTATTTTTTTGTCGTAAACTTGTTTCTGATTGCTGTTCACTTTCTCTTTTTCTCACTTTAAAATCACAAAAACACTAGTCGTAAATGTTTTGTATTGGTACTAGATTGATTTTACAGCCATTTGTGGCATTATATGCAGTATCAGATTGATTCGACTGATTGATGCAATTCCATAATGTGCAATGCCAAAAGGCATATCAACATCCTGGGTGATCCCACGATAGAGCTAGGACAAATAAAATTTTCCCTTTTGATTGAGTTCCATCCATGTATTGTGAAAAGGAGAGTCAATCTGCTGGTTATTTGGAAATCTGTGGCAAAGGATGAAGTTCCAGGTGTAGGAACATGTTAATTCTGCTTGAAAGTGTTAGCAAGTGCCAGATCCCTGTTCTGTACCAAAAGAACGAACACACACACACATTACGCAAAAGCTATGTTGTAGACAAGTTTCAAGAATTCTAATTTTGATAAGGAATTGTCCAATTAACTATTAATGAGATGGTTCTTCTGGTACTGCCATTTAATGACAACCCCCCCCCCCCCCAGCCCCACCAAATGTTGTAGACAAGTTTCAAGAATTCTGATTTTGATAAGGAATTGTCCAATTAACTATTAATGAGATGGTTCTTCTGGTACTGCCATTTAATGACAACCCCCCCCCCCCCCCCAGCCCCACCAAAAAAAATAAACCCACTTGCTTGGTCATTCATTGTTAGAATTGTAATTACATCTATTTTGTGATGTAAGATTGATATTTCCTTCATATAGAATTTTGAATGTCATATTCATGTACAGTTTTAAGTTGGTCATGCACTTCAACGTCATGTTCTCCTAATCGTGGGCCGGGAGCCAGTGGAGTACTATCTCATGGTAGATTACTAAGATTTAATGACCCCCTCTGGCTCGTAGCTGATGATTTGATGCAATCCAATGTTTTATCATGTCCTTCTTCCTTCGAAAAGTGGATATTATTTGCCAGTTGATTGTGTTTTATAACCGCTGATGAATTTCATTATTGAATAGAACTAGAAAACACTAGGTATTTTGAAGTTTTGAAACTATTAATGTGCGGGTATCTTGTGTGAGATTAATTTGTATATCTATTTATTGCTCTTATTGCTTTTTATTTTCTAAGGATAGTGAAGATGTTTCACGGGTAAGTCAGGTTTGTTTCTATGGTGATGATGATTTTGAGGGTTATGATATTATTTGTTAGAATTGAATAAATTGCAGTTCCTACATGTACCCTAAATTTACTGTAGTTTAATCAATTTACCAAAATACTTTAGTGATTGCATATAATGAAAATACCAGTACAAGGTAAGTTAAGGATGAAAGTGTGATTTTTTTTTTTCACAATGTAATACACAAGACAACAAAGCAAAAAATTAACCTCATTAATAGATTGAGTTTTGCTCATTCTTTTTGTCATCTGCCATGTTGCTTGAAATCGATTTTCTTTTCTTGCAATTACACCGTTCTTGCAATTTCACTTTCGTGTAATCATAGTGTTTGTCATTTGTCAGTGCTACGGGAAGGCTCCTTTCCCGATTATTAAATTTCAATATTGATTATTTGAAGTACTGGCGTGTCAGTATCTTAAGTTATTGTTTGATTTTCACTGCATTTTTTTTTCTCTTTGTGATTGGTTCACAAGCAAGCAAGTACATATTGTATATGTAAAGTGATCAAAATTACATCCGAAATGATTATTGACACCTGCTGAGCCTTTGCAGTGTTCTTATTTCCAGTTGTAATTTTGAACGTTAGGAAAGTGTGAAGGTGCTTTTATGTAGTGCGAGTGTGAAGCAAGTGATGGAAATACTTACTGTATAATGGGATGAATTTGAACTAAAATTAGAGAAACTCATATTATTTTCCCATTAGGAATGATGAGGATTCTGTTTATTATGTTAAAAACTTATGATGAATTTTAAAAAAGAAATTGTAAGGGTCAGGAGTATTCTTAGGGGCAATTCCATGATTAGTAACGTTACACTTAAGCAAATCTTCATACCTTTTGATACAGCAAAATAAATATCCATTTCATTTCAAGTCCTAATCTTGAAACAACACATTCTCCCATGCAAAGGTCTACAATACATGAAAAAAATAAAAAGCAATTGGACAATGCTGGAGCTGTAATGAGAACTTTTGACCATGGTTAGTAACATTACAAAAAAGGACAATTAATATTAAATGAATATTCATTTCATTTCAAGTCCTAATCTTGAAACCACATATTCTCCCACACAAGGTCTACAATACATGAAAAAATAAAAGGCAACTGGACAATGCCGGAGCTGTAATGAGAACTTTTGACCATTACAAAAAAAGGACACAAAAAATTAAGCAGTGTTTTTGAAAAAAAATCCCTCCTTACTGTGTTGTACCTCAAACTTAGAGCCATATCAGTTTTACTTCTGATATGATGACAAATGTTTATCCACAAAAAGTTTAAGTTTTCCTCTCTGTTTTTTAAGTAAAATCCAAAATCTTGGTTTGCCACATTATGGTTAGTCATGTTACAGTTTGTCCAGCACTACATATTTTAGATTTTTATACCTTTTCAGCAACTTATTTTCGATTATTTCCTTTTAATTTCGTGTGACACAATGTCCTTCAGATTATCCAATTGAAAAATTTACAAAGGAAGCGATAGTTTATAAGTCTAAAAAAACTGTGTAGTCGCATATATCTATGTTTTTGTATGGTTCGGGTTCTGCTATAAGGAGACATTTGGAACAAATCTTTTTTGGCGAGTATGAAACCACTTTGCATTTAAAATTTCTGTATGAATTTTAACCCCCCAAATTAACCTGAATTTGAGAAAGAGCAAAAATAAAGTTTGGGGCGATGTCCACTTAATCATGGAATTGCCCTTAGGGAAAAATTATATCTTAAAATGCTCCTCCAATTCTCAATATCAATGATAGCTGAAAGTACCTGGCTGTTAAAAAATTTGGCTCAAATGCGAAACCCACTCACTTCTGGCGTTAATGCTGGTTGCCCATGTATCATACTGTACCGTTTTGGCTTGACTAGATCTCAAAACTTTATCTCAACTTTGATCACTGATAAATCCCCATCTTTTGTCATAAGTTTCAACAAACCACCAAGGACAACTCCCATGAAACTCTATTAGAATGACTGCCCCTCAGTTGAAGAAGAAATATCTACCAGAACGAGAGATTCCATCGCAAGGAAATGAATACATTGGAGGTGAATGGGTCACAGAAACTTTCCTCCAATAGACCGCGTAGAGCAAGAATTCAACATCCGGGGGGTGTTTCATAAAGCTGTTTGTAAAGTTACACATGACTTTATGAACAACTTGAATATGAAGTGCTAAATGGGATGCCCAAAGATTTTTCCAGACGTTTTAACAAAGTGTGGCTGCCTTTCCTATTATCTCAATCAAATTGTGGCAAAAAATATACTTCCCAATAAAAATGTTTATAAACGACAGTAATGTTAATCTATGTTTGCATATATCACTTTTCACTGATGCGATTTATAATGATTGAGAATCCTATTTGGCTTGGCATATTCCAGTCGTTCATAAAGTCATTCGTAACTTTACGAACAGCTTTATGAAACACCCTCCAGGTACCTTTAAAGGCACTAGTCGATATTGATAATTTTATTCGTATTAACTCCTTTGTTCTTCTTCCCCATTTTACAATAGATTTCAAATGCAACATACGCTCATGTTATTTAGGTAGCCAGTGAAACGGAGGGGCACGAAAAAATGCATTCGGAATGCAAAACAATTCGCACAACATGCAGTTTGTGTTTTGGATGCATCTTTTTGTCCAACTACATTTTGCTACTGAAGCTACCTAAAAGTCTATTACCCCCCCCCACTTCAATATCTGTTTATCAAATTTTTATGGTCTTACCCCCTCCCCCCCCCCCCCACACACACATACAAACCCATCTCTCTCTCTCTTTTTCTCTCTCCCTCTTTTCACTTTCTCTTTTCTCTGTTTTCTCTTTTCTCTGCAGATGCTGCTTTCAGTCAGTACATACGATTTTCCTATATTTTTCTCCCTCACGTAACTCTGATCCTGTTTTCTAGTATCCTTTAAAGCCTGCTGCACACTATACGATCCAACTGCGACCCGATTTTCTAACAAATGGCATTTAGCATTAAAAATGAAATTTTAAACAAGTAAAATTATCCTGTTTGAAGTTCAGAATAATGACAAGAATTTTGGTTAACTGCAAACCTTGTGTTCAGAGTAAAGGCCAAATCGGCTTCAAATCATAGCCAATTGCAATATTGTTACTACATCACTACGATTCGGAATCACGTTCGCTCTTATTCCTACAGGGAGGCTCGTAATAGCTCAGAATTTTGATTTTTGTATTCATACGACTATTGGAAACTTTGATCATTAAGATTTCACATGTCTGAATGTTCATACCAGATGCTATAACAATTTTTTCCAAAATCGGATCACAGACAGATCGTTTAGTGTGTGGCGGGCTTAGTGCATCTCCTTCCTATCTCCTGTCAATTCAACTCTCCTTGTCCTTCCTGACCAAAGCTTGTCTCCCTCTTTCCCTGGGGGAAGGGGGCGGGGGGTGGATGGAATGAAACACATAAACAAGGTTAATTCCAAGTTGTAAACTCTTTTTAAATTTATAATACAAGCATGAGGTACATTTCTGCACATCATGATAATCTTAGCCATCATTGATTTTATACATTTGGTGAACATACTGGTATCCCAAATGGCCTGGCTTAAATGCTCTCTATACATGCACATAAAATCCACAAAAAATCAGGAGCAAAGGATGCAGGATTTTTGACCTGCAGTAAAGGAACAAGAAGAAACAAACACGTAGCATAGGGCACATGTATATATTTGACCGATGACCAACAGAGACTAAAATTGTCAGTCAAACCCCCCCCCCCAACACTGAACTGCTAATGATGCCTTTTTCACCAAGCAAAGGAGAATGACCAGTGCTATGTTTAAGGATCTACTTTGCATAAATTGCCCCAAAGTCATCCCTTTCTTCACCTACCTGATGATAGAAACATTCTCACTTCACAGATTTATAATGGTGTATCTTTGAGCAATTACTGTATGTCCAGGAACATCTTATGGGTGTATGAGCAATTACTGCATGCCCAGGAACATCATCATAGGTGTATTGTATTTCATGCAACCATCATTAAAACCAACTTCATCATTTAGTAAGTTTCTAAAAGATGCCTTTACAGGTGCCTCGATTCCCAGGGCAATTTAGGTACAAAATAGAATATTGCTGTTATATTCCTAGTATATCCACAATAATGACATATTATTTCTGAAATAATGTCCACAGGGTACAAGATAGGTCAAAACTATCCTCCTAATCACTGATTAAATGTGCCAATACAGGAAGGGAGAGGGGCAATCCATGGATATTCTAAATACTGACCATGACTTTCACAACCTTATTGTACACACCTAAGTGTGTTATCAAAAAATGAAAATCATCATCGAAAGGGAAAGAACGACTTCAGATTTGCACAGGGTGTATACCTCATGAAAGCTCTCATATGGATTTAAATTCCAGGGCTCACATAAGGTCCCTTAAAAAGGCATCTTCAGACTATTTCTAAAGTCCTAGATGTACAGCCAGTACAGCTTATATCTTAATTGGATTTATGGAAACCATTTATCTAGAAGTGTTTTTCTGAAGTGACATCATTGAATGGAGAGAATAGCAAGAGTACAACATCATTTAATCCACACAATGTCTCAACTGGGAGGAGCTGTTTTTCATCCCCAAATCCCCAGCTGGGATATTTGCCAGAATCTGTATTGGAAGACCACATGTCAACAAAAGAGACCATTTTGATAATTCCTGAGTGGTCATTATACAGGTGTAATAACCCAGCCACACTGCAATAAGCATGACAATCAATCACACAGAATTGCATCGCCATGAATGACCAAGAAACTATAACTTTGAGTCCGTTTGGCACTGTGACCCAAGGTATTACTATACTTCTGACTAGTAACATCCAAGCAGTTGGGGATCCCTGTTACCCTGCCCCTCTCCCTTTCCACATTTCAAGCTTTAATTCACAAACAAACACATTCTTCGGCTATTCTACGCTGTTCGGAGAGGTTCTGGGTCCTCCTCAGGTAGAACCAGTTTGCTGGGGTCAATAAAGTTAGGGTCAATGATCGGTGCTCCCGCAGCTCTCCTCTCTTCTAAGACAATCTGTGCTTCTTTCCTAGCCCACTCCCTTCCAGTCCTGGGAACAAAATGAAGAAGGGTAGAGATCATGCGATAAAGAAATGATATAAAGTGATAACAAATGATACAAAGTGAAGAAAATAATACTATGTTCTTTGGTATGTTGATACTGGTAAAGCGCTCTATAAACCTGGGGCCCATTTCTCAAAACTGTTGTAAGTCTAAATTCTGGGATAACCCACAAAGACGACGGTTACAGAATTAACATGCGTGTCCATGGGATGTCCACAAACTTGCACTCCTGATGGCTTCGAGAAAGAGGTCCCTGTATTTGTATAATATCATTATTATCAAAGAAATGAAGAAAAGCTGAAGAAGGTTAAAGCAAGTAGAAAAAGGTACCTGTCAGTGAAACCAGGGTAACCACAACTGATAAATGGAGACGACATATCAAAACAGCCTACACACAGAGTACACTGTAAGTATTTATGTTAGAATCCTGTTCTACATGTTTTGATAGAGAAAACTACTCAAAGGAAACACAAATTGTAGTTCATACAGATTGGTTTACTATCTACACAGGTCACTTTTGACTGTATTTCACTTGATCCTTATACACTATATCTAAGACAATCAGACACCCAGACCTCCCAACCTTTCTGACTGAAAAATAGGGATGATTTTACTTAAAATTAGGAAAGAAACAGCATTTCCCATAGGAGTGTGTAGTAAATTTATGAAGAAAAATAGGAAAATCATATCGAAACAAGAGCTTGGATTGGTCAAAATTCAGATTCTTTCCTCCAAAATTCAGAATGGTTGGGAGGTCTGGACACCGGAAAAAAATGAAGACAGAAAGAACCATTATTGTGAAAAACATTATTTGACACAATTACATTTTGTATGCATGCAATTGACTGAGTCATTCCAAGGGAGGGGAGAGCAAAAAGTGGAGGTCCATTAATCAAAGAACCCTTAAAAATTATTCAAAACTTTATACCCGGTATGTTTTTTATAATATATATATAGTTTTAACTGAGACTGATGGTAATAAAGAACATCATGATGATAATGATGATGATGAAAAATTAGTTCGAGCTTACTAAGCATGGGTCGATTGATAGCATCCTTCATTTCATACAGTATTTCAAGATTATCCTCCATGAAAGAAAACTTAAACACATTTTATTATTATCAATGGACAAATTACGTCCAGAAATACAAAATTCTTTGTTTTATTTGTATTTGCCGTTTAGAATATCACCCACTGTCTGCTTCTGTACACATAATTTCTTGAGAGCTTGGATTTACAAATAGTCTGGGAGCTTGTCCCGAAATAGTCACCCCATTCTACATATAAGATTTGACCCCTTAAAATTACTTAGACCATCCATCCCATTCACAAAATGCTTGTCAGACCGATCATATCTGCTGGGGGTAGCCCCCAGGGCCTCCCAAAAGGGCCCCAAAGTCGGGTTGATTTCACCCCATCTAACATATGCACCAAACTTTGTCTGGAGGAAATTGTATGACTATACATTACCAAAACACAAAACTTGTCCAATTTTCCCATTGGGAGGGGTTGTCAGACAGCCCCTAAAAAATGGGGAAAAATTTTCCACATAAGGCCTGAGTACTAAATTTTGTCAGAAGGAAGAGCTATGGCTATACATTAAAAAAACATAGTTTTGTGTTTTGGTAATGTATAGTCATACAATTTCCTCCAGACCAAGTTTGGTGCATATGTTAGATGGGGTGAAATCAATCCGACTTTGAGGCTCTTTTGGGAGGCCCTGGGGGCTACCCCAGGCGGATATGCTCGGTCTGACAAGCATTCTGTGAATGGGATGGATGGTCTAATTAACTTCAAGGGGTCAAATTTCATATGTAAAATGGGGTGACTATTTCGGGACAGGCTCCTGGGCTAAAAGATGAAGATACCTATAGTTGGTGGAATTTATAGTAATTCCTAAGAACTTTTCAAAGTTTGGAATAAAAATAAATTGAAGAAATGGTTTGAACTTACGGATCAGGCACATAGTGCACAAATGCAGGACCGAATACCATGACGATGGAGATGGTTGTGAAAAAGATCACTCTATACGCATACGTGTCCCATTTGGGGTCATCATGGAATCCATGTGTTACATATGTCTGAAAAAAAAAGAAAAATTGGAAAAAGATAAGTATGGAAGAGACATGGACACATCATCATGAATTACATTTGTATATCTATGCAAGGGTCATTACCTACAAAACATCGCCAAAAATCAAGACTTGAAACAAATTTCTAAACGTTGTTGTGAAAAGAAATGGTTCACCCTGACATAAGGGATTTATTCCATCACAACCATTCACATTGCTGCCCTCTTTCCCCCTTGCTCTCCACTGAGTTTTTGTACCCAAGTCCCTCCCCCCCCCCCCCCCACCTTGAAGTCAAGACAAATGTCAAAATGATTAGCTTCACGAGCTAATTGTGACTTACATGTATTTGTGACATTTCACACTTAGCTTTACTTCTTGTCCATAGACGTCTACAGAGAAACCATCAATAAAGGGAGAACTGCCTCCCAAATCACACTTTCTAATGCCCGTGAGCCCTGCAAACTAGCTTCCAAGTTCATCATGGGCATTATAACTCTAAATTTGTATAAATACTACAATCTAAGCAATACTGGGACAAAAAAATGATGTATAATTGATACACTGTAAGGGGGCAAACCCGGAAATTAGGGGACCAGACACGCGTGCGTGCCATTTAATACAGAGCAGAGCCAGCCAAAACTTGAGGTATGGGACAAGGCCATAATCGAGTTCAAAACTTTCAAATAATTATATTTTTGTCAGATAATCATGTTCTGACATACTGCACTGTCCTCTCGATTCAGATTCCCGGTTATTTGATGAAAATAATTTTTGATTTTGGCCAGAAATGTTGTCAAAATCACAAATCTTGTGCACATCGTCCCTGCTGTTGCTGCTGGGCTACATTTGCTTGCACACAAACAAATACAGCATACGCGTCTGGTCCCCTATTCTCCGGGTTTGCCTGTAAGAGACCCTATCTTGCTGTTGATTCCCATGTTTGATGAATTTCAATTTGAATACGATGACCTCTTACATCATCAGTTTACCTGCATCTGTTAGGCTAGGCCATAGGCGAAAGAACGGTGCAGCGTCTAGCTAACTTTAGAGTGCACCACTGGATCAGCATCGCGCACCACCTTGCAACGCTGCACTGCTCTTTTGCCTAGTCTAAACAGAACTGACGATGTCGGAGGTCAACCTATTCAAATGGAAATTCATCAAGCGAGGGAATCAACAAGTGTGATTTGGGGGCAGTTCCCCATTATTGACAGGTCTCTCTGCAGACACCTATGGACAGGTCTAATTGTGAAATGTCACAAATAACTTAGAATTATAAAGCTAAAAATGATACACTCGTCATGCTCGTAAATGAACAAGTGTAATGAATTAGGCTAAGTCAAGTGAATCATGTGGTTTCCTAAACCACAATTGTAGCCCACAATACTGCCTTAGGCAAATCTGGAGAATAGGGGACCAGCCGCGCACGCTTCTGATTTATACAGTGCAGAGACAGCAGAAATCCCGAGCCGAGGTATGAGAAAAAACCGGACAACACGATAATCGAGTTCAAAATGATCTTTAATTAACTGTTGTGTGTTTGTCAGGCATCGGGTAATCACAATCTGACATATCACGTTGTCCTCTTGAAACGCAGATTCCCGGTTATTTGATGAAAATAATTTTGATTTTGCCAGAAATGCCGTCAAAATCACAACTGTTTCACCACTGAATCTTGAGCACATCGTGTGTGCTGCCATTGCTGCAGGGCTACATTTCATTGCTTGCACACAAATGAATAGTCTACAGCATGTGTGTCTTGTTTCGCAATTCTCCGGGTTTGCCCTGCCTTAGGTTCTGCGGATTATGGAGATCATGAATCAAATAACTACCAGGAATGTTTCATAAAGCTGTTTGTAAACGGTAAAGTAACAAATGACTTAGACCAAATTTTCAGTGTCCCCTTGTACCCAAATAAGAGGCTAACGATGAAACGGGAGACAGAAAATTTGGTGTAGATCTACAATTGACTCCTCATGTGTAACTTTACGAACAGCTTTATGAAACGATCCAGTATTCTGTTTTTAAAAACCAACTAGGCCCCTAGTATTATCATGATTGTAACACCCGACCCAGGGCTAGCCTGGAGGCTCCTGGAGAGTTAAAAAAAAAAAAAAATGCGCTAACGCTACTTACTCTCCATGGAGCCTGGCATGTTTCCCTATTTCGCTAACGTAGTAGCCATTTCGCCACTTCAAAACAACCCCTGGAAAATCACTTTCCCATGGGCCAATGACACTACAAGCCTTGTAACTATTGGCTGTGGCCATAATGAACCCGACTGACACTTGGGACTGAAAATTTGATATCCGAGAAATAAAATTTGGACAAAAAATTTATCAAACGGAAACTGGTAAAAACTCACTGATGTTTACATTTCCCTTTCGTCCATTGTAATGAAGATTGAAAATGGTAACTATCTTGCGCATGCGCATCGAAGCGCAACTAGGTGCAAGTGATCTTGTGGATGTTTTCACGAAATTCACGGCAAAGCTCACCGTAAATTTCGTGAAAACATCTGCAAGATCGCTCACATCTAATTGTGCATCGATGCTCATGCGCAAGAGATTGTTTTGAAGTGGTGATCGATGCGGTACTAGATGCGATTGATCTTGCAGGTGTTTTCACAAAATTCACGGCACAAATTCACAGCAAATGTGCCATGAATTTCATAAAAAAACTTGCTAGATCGCTTGCATCTAGTACTGCATTGATGCCATTTTCTTGCTGCATTACAATGGACGGCATGGAAATGTAAACATCGGTGAGTTTTTTCCAGCTTCCCTACGATAAATTTTTTATTAAATTTTCATATTCTAAAATCTATCTTTTAAGTCCCAAGTTTAAGTCGGGCTTGTTGTGACCACAACCAATAGTTACAACTTAGGCTGGTAGTGTCATTGGCCCATGGAAAAGTCATTTTTCAAGGGTTGTTATGATTCTCTGGGGGAGCTACTACGTGCAAAGTGGGCATAAAAACGCTGGACGTCATGGAGAGTAATAGCGTTAGCATTTTTTTGTTTTGTTTTTTTCTCTCCAGACATTCAGAGTTGAAAATAGAATTTAAACAATTATTTTCCTCTCATGTGTGATTTTCTACAGTTCCACCAAGCCCCTAAAACGCCTGGGAATACACACAAAAGCTATTGAGGCTTTTCCACCGCGATGACTACTATGGAGTACAAGCTTATCTCAGATAAGCTTGTACATATATGGTCTGATGCCCCTTGTCTGCGCAGTGCCCAAGTCTGCGCATACGCGTAACTGCGGGATTCTAACATCACAAAAGCCGCAGCCAACACAATCATCTTTAAATCAATTTTAGCGATAGACTATCTCTGAAAAAATGAGGAAAAACGGCGAAAGGCGTCTACCTCTATTTTATGTATTTTTTACTCATGTGCCTTGAAAATGTCACTTTATGCAAAAAATCCTGAACTGCGTGTAAAGTGAATGAGTGCGCAGACAAGGCCAAGGGCACCTTCCTCTTTTTAGCGTCAAATTTACACCATCGCCTTTTCTGGTAAAATCACATTGTTCTAGTTCGGATTTTGATAAGATTTTCAGCAGTTACTACCTAGGATATGAGAATCAAAATGAGGTCTGCCATCAGAGGAATACAAAAAGGAAAGTTTGTCAATTTTAAGTGAAATATTAGGTGCACAGACAAGGGGGCCCCCCATCATACTATAAGAGCAGGCTACCCATGGCCCACTCACACTAGTGCTCGGTATACTAACCTCGCACAACAGATGTGCTGTAGCTTGCAAATTGCTGACAATAGGAAAGTAGTGTTCTACCAATGAATTTTTTGGGATAGAGGAGCAGAAGCTCTGTCACCGGTGATCAGAAAAATGTTTTTCAAAATTCATTTGATCTAGATAGTCTAGATCTAGATGTCTAGACCTAATTTACATTCAGTTGGAGGAATGGAATGGAAATAGGATATTTTATTATCTTAGGAGTAAAAAGCAAATATCTTATATGAATTTGTTGATTATTTGGCCATATCGTGGTTTAGGAAACCACTCGTTCATTTGCCATGCACTTGTGTACAAAGAGAATGGAGGTGGAAATAGGAAACCAATGCGTGTGACTGAATAAAGGGCTGCTGTACAAAGTGAACGGTGGTTCCCTATTTCACGATAATGCCTTGTGATTTCAATCTCCGACTATAGAGGGCAGAATGTCACATAAATTTTCACAGCTCAGCATACCAATGTAGATATAGGTCTATAGCCCCGTGTGCCCACGGCCAGGGACCGAGGCCGAGTTATATTAATCTTACGAGTAAAACGCTACACGATTCTCAGTATATGGGACCAGGCAAACCTACGGGATCTGATGCATCAGAGTCGGATTCGAGACGGGTGCCTTCCTTGATGATTTCTTCTACCCTCGCGGGGTCGACTTCTGTTTGTTTTCCAATTACAAATTCTGACTGTTCGACTTTCTTCGTAGTAGAGCTATACAATCGGCAAGGAATCGACCTCAGATTAGGACGAATAAGAGGTGAACTTCCCGTTAAAACTTTGCTCCCAATCCTCCAGACTCTACTGAGAGACGCCATTTTGAGAAGTGTAGTTATCGATTACGCATACCGTACCGCGCCGATATTTTGTTTTTTGTGATCGGGGAAGCTGGAGGGAGTGAGATGTGCCGGAAGAGGAAAATGTCAACTTGATTTTTATTTACTTTCATTCAATGAACAAGATTGTTTTGAGCTTTCTGTATTTAAGCCTTTTTATATTATGTAATCGATATTAAGTGGCAAAGTTGAAAGTATGTTGTATTCTGTTATCGAAATTAGTTAAAAGTGAATGTGTATGATAATTGAAATCAGCTTGAGAATATAATTATTTTTGATGTTACCATTACATGACCATGCGGACAATTTTGTTCAATGAATGAATAATGAAATACTCCTTTAAAAAAGATATCACATTATCGGATTGGTTTGCTGTTTTGTTTCTTTTGTTTCCTTTCTATTTTTCCCTGGCTCGTCCTACTCGTCCTCGTCCTCTCTTCCTACACTTCCTCCCCTCCTCGTTTTCCTCCTTCTCCTCCCTCCTCCTGCTCCTCCTGCTCCTGCTCCTGCTCCTGCTCCCCTCCTTCTCCACCTCCTCTTCTTCTTTTCTATACTTCTCAGAGAGTTTTTCCCCCTTATTTTTCATACGTTTTTCATGTTTGTGTGTGTCACTGTGTTTATGTTTTGTTGTTTGTCTAGGTTTGTTTTGCAAAGAAAAGATCTACGCAGTCATTGGATTTTTTTCAGTGGTCTTTTATTTACTCCATGAACCATCACAATACATAGCAGTTATAATTTTTCAAAAAAGAGAGAGATCAGAATTGCACTTACGGCATAAAATCCTATTTTTCACTTTCGGTTTAAGCTTTAGTGCCTCATACTATGGTATATACATGGTATTTATTTAGTTATTTTTATGTTAATGTCTTTTTCTTTAAAATCCATTGATTAAATTGACCATTTGATTAAAATGTCTTTGAATTCCATTCTAATGCCAACATCCTCCTTTGTAACTTTTCAGAATGCATTAGAGGAGATATGTGGTCGAAAGCTTTAGCCATCATGTCATCCTGTGTCATTGTCAAAAAAAAAAAAAAAAAAAAAAAAAAATCTCATTCCACAAATCCTTTTCATAATTTTACGCCATCAGGCGGCCACTTAGAAAAAAGAAAATTAAGTATGTTCAACTCAAATTCAATCTCGTGGGTTCAAAACAACAAAACAAAACAAATTTAAGAAGTGAATCATTGCAGTAAAGCTCACTCAATATATATCAATATAAACAATTGAACAAAATATAGAACTCTCTAGTCTAACAAAAACCTCTGAATACACAGTCTGCTTACTATAAAAAAAATAGTGAAAATATTTTTTTAAAAAAGAAAGAAATCAAGTGTCCCATTTGAAATCAGACACATGCCCCCTAGTTAAATGCCACATAATGCCCCTTTGCTTTCCGATATATTTCCCTTTTCCGTCCTGGCATTTGTTTTCCTATATTAAAGGAATGAAACCCAGGCACCAGTGTGCTTTCCTTGAATAAAGAAGAACAAGAAAGAGTCAACAGTGAAAGTTTGATCAAAATCGAACAATCTGTTCAAGAGTTGTGAATTTTGAAAGTTTAAGTAAATCTCTATTATGGCAATCCTTAAAGTTGGCAACTTTGTCAGCATTTATGATGTCATTGTGGACAACTCAGCATTCATTTTGTACATAATTCAAAAAGAAATGATTTATATGAAATTGTAAGTGAGGAATCAACATAATGATTCTTCCCAAAATGCATGCAGAATTGATGTAGCCATGTCATACTCAAGCAGTAAATCAAAACAATTTCTATTTTTCTTGAAAATGAACAAAAGTTTAAATTCTGTGTACAAAATGAATGGAGAGTTGTCCACGATGACATTACAGACGCTTGTGGCGTTGCCAACTAAAAGGATCTCCAAAATAATGATCTTCTTAAACTTTCAAAATTCACAACTCTCGAACAGATTGTCCGATTTTAATCAAACTTTCACTGTTTACTCTTTCTTGATCTCCTTCATTCAATGAAAGCACACTGATGCCTTGGTTTCATTCTCCTTTAAGTACCGCCTTTGCTTTCTAATTAAAGTACCATTTCAAATGTTCCTTGAAGGAAGAAGTGCCATTTCTTCGCGACAAGTGGCCCCTCGAATCTGATAAGTGTCCCTCTTCACCATGTCCACTACTAATGAGCGTCCAGTTCATTATGATAAGTGCCCCTTTTCAGTCCACCTTTTTAGAAGTATTGCAATTGAATTCTCCTTCCGATAAGTGCCCCTTCGAATCTAATACTTTTTATGTCTGATTAGCGCCTTTTTTGGTGCTATTACCCCTCTTGTAATTATCCCTTTTCACACCTGTTAAGTGGCCTAAAGTCTAAAAATGAAAAAAAAAAGAAGAAAAAATACATAGGCCTAGCTCTTAATTATCGGAGAAGTTTAGATTCCCTTGTTATTTATTAAAATGTGAGGCAGTGGATCAGAAGGCAAGAGCTAACGGCAGACGGTCAAATAAATAACGAATGGTGTACACAAATAACTGAAGCAATGAGGATATATATATTTCTTCCTACTTGCTGCGTTTGCTCGATCTTCAGGCATGGCATATCAAGCGTGTTGTAGCCATATAAACCTTATCTACTTTCCTTATGTCGAGATGTTGGTAAGATAAAAACCACTTTTTACCTTTGACCCTTTTTCTCTAAGAGAATATCGATCGTGATATACATCTCAAATATTCATAGAAAAATTATAGCTTGGTCAATAACGAAAAGGACGAGCTAAATGGATGAAAATGACAATAATAGGGATGAGCCCTAAAATAATTTTGAGATATCTTTAGATACTGTGGTATTAAAAAAAAATTGAAGAAGAAAAAAAGTTAGCATTTTTTGCTCGCTCGCATAGGAGTAATCAGAGCAGTGTTAACAACTGCAAGGTAGTTATCATATGTAAAAGTTAGAAAAATATGTATCGAAAATGATTCTTAAAAGCGTGTTAAAAAGAATGTATGAGTAATACCGACGTGTTGCAACGCCTCAGAACATAAGTTTATATTGTTGTGTTCACCCTGTGTAAGTGCCCTCTTCTCTTGAAAGACACTCCACCGCAATCCTACCCCCGCCCCGCCCCCCAAAAATAGAGACACCTGAATTTTTGTTGCTTGTCAGCAATTTTTTTGGACTGTGTCCCCCAAACTATAAAATGAATTGACGCCCATGCGTATACAGCTAGCTAGCTATTATACTAATCCGCGCTATAGCTCATAGAGTATTAACTCTATGAGCTAGCTGCAGCTAGATGGACGGATCGGAACGACGCCCTCAAAATATTTTCAGGAAGTTAGGGGACATGTTGATGTTTAGAGGCATGTTGACGTTTAAGAGTGTCACAAATGTACATGGTCATATTGATTGCATCAATTACAGCATATTAAGCTTGATATGCCTGCAGCCCTTAGTTAAATCATAATTATACAAAATATTTTGAACTAAATTTGTCCCATTTTCGGCACTTTCATAATCTGAAGCAGTGAAAACGAAACGTACCATTTCCTCATCTCCTATTTGGCTTTATAATGTGAAAGGTATTGATTATTATTGAAGCGAATATTGAAAAAAATTGGCCCTGTGGATATGAACCGTGTATACTCCAAGATAAAACTTTCTCCCATATTATGGATAACTGGAAACAAGGAATGCGCTTCTTGATTCTGTTCATGCCCACGAGACTGAAGGCCCACGAGACCGAAGATCCACGAGACCGAAAAATTGCAATCGCAATCAGTACACGGCTGACCGATCCCAATCTCCCTGAGTTTAAACTATAATGTAATGGTAAAAAGGGCTAACTGAAATGATTTTTTTTTTCTTGATATAGGTTTTCCCAGCCAATTTCGCACTTTTGTCAGTCCATTTGGTAAATTGTACATTCAGTTTAGCAAAAAACCTCGTTTACCTTTTTTCCTGTCATTCGAAAGTGTTAATAAGTCAATCAGTCTAGCTTTTCGAGCAAGGGATTTGGCTTTTGCATCATTCAAATTAGCACGCCTGCAGGTAAGAATCATTCAAATTCATCCGCAACTGCCGAAAAGGACCTTTCGAGCATTCGAATTCGCGAATGGGCAGTCATATTCGTAACATTTTCATACATATTAACTTAATCCAAAAATACTGTGTTTAGAATTCTTCTAAAAAGGGGCTGATTTCGAATTTAATTTTCTCTTTAAGTCAATGATTATGATGGACTGGATTCTACACATGCCCTCAAGTCAAAGATATAAACAACTACAACTTTTGCGTGACTTGGGAAAATGCAGTTCATACCTAAAAATATGAAGATGCGAATTAATGTGACAATCTCTCCGAGGAAGAATTGAATGACACAGCATAAGATAACCAGCAGTTCCTTTCATGTATTTGTTCCATCATCATGATCATCTACCATTTGGGAATTTTTTAAAAAAATTGTTCTTTGAAAACCAGTACATCCCGGTATTGCGTTTTCACATCTAGTGCATGAAATATCACTATTGTCTTCTAAAATGCCTTCTACAGTTTAGTCTAGGCCTTATAATCATGTAGAAATAAACCCTAATAAGGCCTTCATCTCTACTTGATTTAATTCTGCTTCATGCAAGAAAAAAAAATGATCAGGCCTTGTCATAGTGACCCGAAACGATGGCGTTTTCAAGTGAACCATTATTGGTCAAAGAAGAAGAAGAAGAAGAAGAAGAAAAAAAAATTAGGCTCTGTTTTTAAAGGCAAATATCATGTCACACATGAAAAGACATATAAATCAGTACTGAAGAAATTATTGTTAAATTGATCGTACAATTCGCTAAATTGGATGCTCCAAAATGAATTCGAATGCACGAATGTGTCTGAACATTGCGTGATCACGTGACCACGCGATGTTAAATTGAATAGAGACTTTATGAATATGTGCGTAAATTGAGAATTTGGATAAGAAAAACGTGAATTTGAATGCTTCCAAGATGATTTGGAAAGCTCAAATCGTGAAATTGAATGCTCGTAATATGAATTGGACTGACAAAGTTGGGAAATTAGCCGGAAAAACCTATATTTTTCACCTGCATGCACAAACCCACATGTAGGCTCGCTTGCTTGCTATTCTTTGCTCATCATTCTTTCAAAAAGGGACGGCCAGGGTATTTTGATGGGGGGGGGGGGGGGGGCAAGATGACGAGTTATGAGCAGTTTACGTTTTGAATGAACAAATTATGGTTATGATATATAATTTGCATGACCATGCCCTCTCTTCTCTTATACCACTCTTTCTCCTTTTCCTTCCTCTTCTTCTTAGTTTTCTTCTTCTTTATCACTTGAAAAAATGATAGGGCGGGGGGGGGGGGACTTTAATAATTCTGTATAAGTGAAGATTCTTTCTCCTACCTTCTAACGCATAATAATGTGCTCCCCCCCCCCCCCTCTTGCCAGCTGCTATCGACTCACGCGCTCTTGCTTATCAGGCGAACCAAAATTTCCTGAGGGGGGGGGGGGGTGGGGTGGGGAAGAAAGAAAGAATTTGTATCAACCTTACCGTCCGTGATAACGGAATATATTGAAGAAATTGTTCTGAATTCTTCATAACGTTAATCGAAGAACTCGTATGAGTTTGTTGTTAAGTCGCATAAAGACAAAATCAAACGTTGTTACAGAGGGATACAAGGATAAGTATAAAGCGAATAGTGTAGAGTTGTTTAAAGCCCACCGCACACTATACGATCCGACTGCAACCTGATTTTCGAGAAAATAACATCTTCTTGCATTAAATATGAAAGTTTTAAAAGGTAAAATTATCCTACTTGAAGTTCGGGATAATGATAGGAATACTAAAATCGAAGTTTTGGTTAACTGCGAGCAGTGGCGTATCTAGGGGTTGCAAGGGGGGCAAGTGCCCCGGGCAAAAACGCAAAGGGGAGAAAGAAAAAAAGGGGGAAATGAGGAAAAAACACACCCCATAATCCTTAAGGATTCTTTGCCACATCAGCAATGTAAATGCAGTACAAATACAGTTTTTGACGGTTTAAATTGCAAAAAAAAAATAAAAAAATAAAAAAATAAAATCTTAAGCTCGGTCGCTTTGCTCCCTCGCATAATTATTTTCATTCACGATCTCGTAATTTTGATACCCCAGTATATAGTTCTTAAACAGCTTTTTTTCAAAGGTTCCAAATATGAAAAATTAAGATGTATTTTTCGTTGGATAAAACAGTATTTGCAGAGGTTCAGCATTTAAAAGAAATCTCAACTTTCAATTATGCCCCCCCCCCCATCGGCTGGGTAAAATGCACCTGAAATACAGTTTTTGAGGGCTTAGAATGCGAAAATTTCTAAAGCTCGGTCGCTCTGCTCCCTAACAAACATGATATATGATGTTTGTTTTGTTGTTAAGCTGCTTAAATTTAAAAAAAAATGCAAATTCATGCAAATAACTTGAAAATATACATGAATACATGTGCAATAGATAATGTGCACACAATACAAATGAAGCGTTTTGAAATTGTATATACATTACTTTATTCTGCCATATGTGTCCCTTAATTCAAACAAAAGACAGCTATCATGTTACATTGAAGAAATAAGTACTTCTTAGGGTCGTTATAACATCCCCCGATGTTGGGGGGGGGGGGGGTCAAAAAGGGGGAGGGAGATAAAAGGCAACTATGACATCATTCTAGAAAATCCCATTGCGGTTTTTTTTTTAATGGGCTCCTTTTAAACAGATGCAAAGTTTCTACTTGGGTTAGGACTTTTGAACCATAAGACCATTTATAATCTAATTTGAATGATAGGTGCCTGATGAGGATCTTGTTGCTATTTCAGGTCAAAGGTCACGCATGTAGGTTAAAATTGAAATGAGGTAAAATGTTACAATTTTCCTGTAATTTTCTACTGGGGTTGGTAACTTTTGAACCACATGTTCATTTGTGACCAAACCTGGACTGTAGAAGACAAAGTAAAGAGACCTCAGTGTGATCATGGGGTCAAAGGTCTTGTAAGGAAGTCAAAGGTCAAATGAGGTAAAATAATACAATCTACCTCCACTGATGATTGCACATGGGGTCAGTGGGGTTGTCTCATTGTGGTCTGTACAATATCCACCTACACAAATACTCGGGGGGGGGGGGGGGCGTAGTTTTTCAGCACCAGGTGGGAAACCGGCATAGATATCCCGTTAAGGACCCAATTAAGAGCCCATTTAATGGTATAAGAACCACGAAGAAGCCGAAAAAAATGGGTATCAGACTCATAGGTGATGATGCAGTCTTTGAACAAAATCCCAGTTATAAAGTTGTATATTAGAGGGTATGAAAGCCACTCTTATATTTTAATCCCCGTTTAGGGTGCTAATCCGAAAATGATGTAAAGGCCTTATTTGGCCACATCATTGATTGCATCATCGCCTATAAATTTGATACCTCTATTTCAGATTTGTCTTGGTTTTTAAACCATTAAACGGGCCCTTAATCGGATCCTTAACGGGATCTATGCAGGTTCCCCGCTTGCATAGTGCTAAAAAACTACCGGCTTTTCCCCCAAGTATTTGTGTACATAGGTAATGTACAGACCACAATGAGACCCCTCTCCCCACCCCCTTGTGCAATCATCAGTGGAGGTAGATAGTGATATTTTACCTCATTTGGCCTGTGACCTCCTTACAAGACCTTTGACCCCATGACAAACACTGAGGTCTCTTTACTTTGTCTTCTACAGTCCAGGTTTGGTTACAAATGAACATGTGGTTCAAAAGTTACCAACCCCAGTAGAAAATTACAGGAAAATTATAACATTTTACTTCATTTCAATTTTAACGTACATGCATGACCTTTGACCTAAAATAACATCAAGATCCTCATAAGGTCCCTATCATTCAAATTAGATTACAAAATTTTGGTTCAAAAGTCCTAACCCAAGTATAAACTTTGCATCTGGTTAAAAGGAGCCCATTAAAAAAAAAAAAAAACCGCAATGGGATTTTCTAGAATGATGTCATGCTTGCCCCTTTTCTCCCCTTTTTACTGTAACAGGATAGCTGCCTTTTGTTTGAAGGGACACATGGCAGAATTGAAAAAAAAATGTATACATATTCAAAACGCTTCTGAAGTATTTTATGTACATTATCTATGGCATGTGTATGCATGTATATTTTCAAGTCATTTGCATAAACTTGCATTTTTTTGAAATTTGAGTTAGTTAACAACAAAACGAACATCATATCTATACTGTTTGTTGGAAAATTTGCTACATTTTGATACCAAGGTCGTCATACTTTTAGTGAAGTATGGTCAAGATAAATGACCTTTAACCTTGGGTTAAGGTCACCTAAGGTCATCCAAAAAAAAATGGCAACATCGTTTTTCTGATTCGCGGGATCAAGTAGAATACATTTATGGAGGTTGCCAAGAATTAACATGAACTGCACACAAACCCAAATTTTACTACGTATAGGCCCCCCTGACTATTAATCATGCATAATGTGCCTTGCACATGTATGACGCCCACACACTGGAACAGCTGTCGTGGTACCAGTTTCCCAAGGGTTCGTACGAGGAATTTCTTCGGAGAAAGACGCACGTGGCATTTCCTTCCCGGACGCGTGATGGGTAACCTGGTGCCCAAGAGGTGTACTTAAAAGATGTCCCGTCACTCCACAGGAAGTTTCCAGGTTGCCCATCGTCATGATTGTACAGGCCTGTCAACAATTTTGTTGTTTCGGGTAGCTCGTCGGTAACCTGTATATAGAGAGTGTATAACTGTTAACCTTGAAGGCCTGTATATGGTACGGTCACCGGTTTAAAGAAGAAAAACAAATAAAACTAAGCAAAGCAACCCCCCAAATAAATAATAATAATGATAATTTATGTCGGTTTCGCATGTATCTCGATCAATTAGTCTGTTTGTACCCTTATCCATGCTCTCAAACTTTCCTACTATAAACAGTTCATCTCACTCAATGCTTCAGTTCCTGAAGATGATCTAAAATAAAGATCGAAAATTTGAAACTCACAATGGCTCTTATCTTATCGGAGTACCTCTTTTCTAGCAGTACTGCTTTACCGCGTCCTTGCTACCCATACTGAAAACCCACCGTGAATATTTAAATCGCCTGGCAGACGTGCCCTTAATCTCTGCAATAAAGCCTATCCTCCGTATTGGCGTAAATCCGGGGGGGGGGGGGGGGGGGGGATATATCCCCCCACTTTTTCGAGAGAGGGGATAGCGTATACAAATATTCCCCCACACACTTTTTAAGGAAGAAATTATATTTTATTGCAGTTAGTAAACATTTGATAATCTGTTATAAACGCCCATCATATTGAAGAATTTCTATTTGAAAATGCGATTAAATACCAGGAGTGTTCCCGAATGCTCAACCACCCATCTACCAAGAGACTGCCCGCACTCGATGAATTCTCAGACGCTGCATCCAAAGAACGGATTACTTCAAATTCTCCATAACCGACAATCTTTAAGCATCTTCAAAAAATCTCAAACTCAGCTTTTTCCGTAATAAATAAAATCTCATTATATAAGTGCCTTTGAACATGCTGAACATGGATGTCGATCCCCAATATTCAGGTGGGGGATGATGTCAGGGGAAAACCAGGTCAGCTACCAAGCTGAAATGTCAGGTCTGCTTCACTCAATGCTTTGAATGGGTCCTTTTGTTTGGGAAGCTAGGGCTTTTTATGCTTGGGTGAACGGTGCGGCTATAGGGAGATGTGTGTGTGTACGTGTGTGTGTGTTGTTGGAAAGGAGAGTGCAGTGTAAGTGCCACACCCAGGTTCCCTTTCTTATTCTAGCACACAACCGGTTTGCAGGGCGTGGATATGAAGTTGCCATGCCTGCTCTGTGGTGATATTTTTTTGCTGTTGTCTCTCAAAAATCTGTGGAAAATCAACAGAATCGTTGGGGCAGGCGAATAACCTCATGGCCGTCTCATCCAGTGAGGAATTGTAAGTTGGATTGTTTACTTTAATGTGCTTTTCTGTTTCTAAACCAACTGCAAGACTATTTACTGTCTTGTCGAATTGAATGTAGTGCTGGATGCTATGATGTTTTCATTTAATATGTCTATATGTATATCATGGAAAAAACAACAATATTCCAATGAATATGTACCTGAACTGTAATGTAAATTTTGTAAATAGTCTTTTGTTTTCACCTTCTAAATTGATATACCAGGTGTCAATTGATGCTGCCTATGAATAATTGACTGTAATGCAGGTATCTTCTAATTATTCCTAATTGTAATCATTTGTATGTATAGAACATTAGGAGGGATAGTTGATTTTTCCTGTTTCTAGGTAACTCCTTGGGCGGTTGCCCGAAAGAGCTAACCTACCGGTTGATGTCAGTGCATGAAGGGGTCGTTCGCGGTCGCCAAGAAGGTTGTCACACAAGGGGTTGACGTTGGTCGTCGCTGGAAGAATGCTCATGGGCGGAAGACATGATTGAACGTGTGATGTCGCCATATTCGAGGACTGGTCGATGTTGGTCGTCGCCAGATTGGAACTCGCGATCTAAGTGATCATGTATGAGTCCATTTTATGGAGGAACAGGTAACGACTAACTAACTTTGACTTTTATAGGACTTGGTGTCCATCAAAGCAATTTGGAGCAAGCATGAAAAAAGGATTGTCAACATAGCAAGTTAATGATCTTAAAGATCATTGTTGGGACTGGAAATTACTGAATGAACTTTCATTTATGACGCTTGCAAGATCATTTCGAGGACCAGTCTTTCTTTCCCAACTTGAAACATTCTTTTTAATACAAATTTAATACAAACTTATTGTATTTTAAAAAACGGGCATAGAATCAAAATTACTTCCCCAAATTCAGTGATCTTGGTATCATTTTCTTTGGTGGAAGATGCTTTAGCCATTGGTGTAAACAAAATATCAACATTTTGAGAGTAATGTATTGAAAATCCGCCGTTCCGCTTTTTCCGGGACACCCGGTATACGGGAGAACATACGAGTTATACAACAAAAATAAAGTTTTATGAGGTAGAAGAAATTTCATCTTGGAAATTACTCCACTTTTGGAAACGCACATAATAACTTGATGTAGGTGTTCATTCCAAGTCAAAGATTCATCCATAATTACTCCTAAAAATTTGGAATTAGTTTTCTGCTCTAGTGGTGTGTCATCAGTCTTTATGTGAACCGGTGTGTTTGTATTATGAGAATGATGTTGGAAATACATGAAATGGGTCTTTTTGTGTTCAGAGAAAGTTTATTGGCTTTGAACCAGTTTGATACTTTGTTTATTTCATAGTTTAACATATTGTTTAATGAGAAAAAAGAAGATATTTTTCTCGTCAGCAAATAAGACAAAAGATAGAAGAGAGGATGTATTAATAATGTCATTAACATAGAGCAGAAATAATAGTGGGCTTAAAATGGAGCCTTGAGGGACACCACACTGAACTAAAAGGGAATCAGAGTCATAACCATTAAAAGTGATATAATGTCTTCGGTTTTTTAAATAATCTTCAAACCATAAGAGTGATTGACCTCGAATCCCATAATTATTGAGTTTGGAAAGTAAAATATCGCGATTGTGTGTTTCAAATGCTTTACTAAGGTCACAGAATATACCAGTGACATATTCTTTGCTTGCTAAGGCGTTTGTAATTTTGTCGTAAATTTGAATTAATGCTAATACTCTGGGAGCCTGTCCCGAAATAGTCACCTAATTTTACATACTAGTATGAGATTTGACCCCTTAAAGTTACTTAGACCATCCATCCCATTCACAAAATGCTTGTCAGACCGAACATATCCGTCGGGGGTAGCTCCCAGGGCCTCCAAAAAAAAAAAAGGCCCCCAAAGTCAGGTTGATTTCACCCCATTTAACATATGCACCAAACTTTGTCAGGAGGAAGTTGTATGACTATACATTACCAAAACACAAAAACTGACAAAATTTTCCGTTGGGAGGGGTTGTCAGGCGGCCCCTAACAAATAGGGAAACATTTCTAAATAAGGCCCATGTACCAAATTTTGAGCTATGGCTATACATTTCAAAAATATAAAAACTGACAAATATTTCTTTCAGGAAGGGGAGTTAACACTTCCTGAAGAAAAAAAAAAACCACCAAAGTGCCCTTCAACTATATTCTTTACTGCCCCAAAATGCTCTCATTGATAGTAACTCAAAAGTGTCTCATTCAATTCAGGTCAAATTCACACAGAAGAATCTTCAGTAATGTAGTTTTTTATGGTGCAGTTTGGGTGTAAAATGATAATTTCAGTAATAAGTTATGAAATTTTGAGAATTGTATCGCTTTCTCAAAAAACCCCAGCAAATCAATTTTGTCAGGGTCATGTAAACACACCTAAAACACATACCTTCACCTGCTTGACAAGACAAAATGTGGCAGCTTGCCAAGTATCTGGGCTATGTTGCTTCCAGGCTGAAATCTACCATTCATGTGTTAACAAATACCTAGCAAGTTGCTCTATTATATCTTGTCCAAGAGGCAAGGTGGGCAGGAGGTGTGTTTGCATGACCCTGCGAATTTGGTGTCAAAAGATGGAAGAGATGTGAAGGAAAAAAGTCCTGAAATTTTAGTGCGAGATATTTTTGCGTCAAAAAATCATCGAGCAAAGCACTCGGACTATGTGGGGTTAACAGGCAAAGGGGCTTAAAGTATTCTTTTTTAACAAAAAGAAAGAAAAAAGGGTTACAAAACTGCTACAACAGCGTTACGGGGGGCATGGGGGCGAATGCCCCCCATGATTTTTCAAGTGACCAAAAAAGAAAAAAAAATGAGGAAAAGAAAAAAAGAGGAGAAAAGAGACAGAACAGTATGGGAAAAGAGAGGGTTGGGTAATATAATACCCCTATTTTTTCATTTAAAACGTTAAAAAACTAACCTATGGGTCATCTTAACCCCCCCCCCACATTGAAATACCTTGGCGCCGCCCCTGCGTCGTCACGTGACGGTCCAAGATCCAAGAGCCAAGCCACCACCTTTCAATCTAGACCATAACGTTTACTTGAACAAAATGTGGAATCGTGAAATACAGTCAATATCTCTTTCTTAAGGGGGGGGGGGGATTGGTGAGAAATGAAAGGCTGAGTTGAAAATGACAAGGCTCTGTTCATGTTTATTTTCTTCCTCTGGCATAATTTTTTCGATAGTGACTTGAATGAAGGCGTAGCGTAACCTAAACGGTAGAGGATATTTCCTGCCTCTCGCAGTTACCTTTCAATTTGACGTCATAGACACATATTTCCTGCCTCTCGCAGTTACCTTTCAATTTGACGTCATAGACACGTCATAGAAACGGCATAGAAATGAATATATGAGGATATCGCTCATGCCATCATTAACTAGCTCCTGCACCGGAAGACTGAGTCAACCACAGCACCTTTCACTTCATTCCTCTCCTGAGGATCTAGCCTATGAATTCTCAAGGTACTTCACTGGTAAGATTGAGTCTATAAGATGCACCCTAAAGTCAGACATGTCTTCGACTGTTGGACCAGAGTCCCGGGGGGGGGGGGGGTACTCGACCCCAAAAGTGGTAGGTATGTGCCGCGGGCGAGACGAAAAACGGGGGCTTTGGAACGGGCTTATTGTGAAAAGGAGGGTCTTCGGAACGGGCTTCGGAACTACAAATGTTTGTGAAAACGGGGGTCTTTGGAACGGTTCGCCTGCGTGTGAGTGCGTATGTATCCCTATGGAACGGGCATACGTGCATACAGCTAGCCCGGCGGCACGGCCGCCGGGTGCGCTCGCGCAGAGATGATGGTCGGACAGCGCTCTGCGGGCCGCTTTTCACCAAAAATGCGGCTCATTGTAGCGGATCAATGCTGCCGGAACGGCGTAACGAAAAACATGCGAAGCTTTGGAACGGATTTCTTTCTTCCTTTTTCTCGATAAGAAGAAAATGCTATGCTTTGGAAAGGCTTTCTTTGTTCTTTTTCTCAATAAGATAAAAATGCTATGCTTTGGAACGGAAATTTGAGTGTAAAAATGGGGGTCTTCTCCGCGGCACATACCCACCACGCATTAGGCCTATATACTGAGTGCCCCCCCCCCCCCCCCCGGGACCAGAGTTAGACATCGATCACGAAACCTTCTCTTACGGTGAGCGTCTGACTACACTTGTACCCACAAGTCCGCTAGAGGTACAGAGAATCATTCGAAGGACCCCTGCTAAGTCATGCTCCCTGGACCCAATTCTTCAATTCTTACCTCACTTGGGAATGGTTTAATGGCCATGCTTATCTCAAGGATAGTAAATGCTTGCCTACAGGAAGGAAAGTTTCCAGAACTGAAGCTTGCTCATGTTATTCCTGTACTAAAGAAGTTATCTGTGGACCGGGATGAGATGAGCAATTATATTTTTGCAATTACAGGTCAGGGTTTAGTACTGAAAATCAAGGAAATGTCACCTTCGTTATAATAGTCTTACATTCATTTATTAACTGATTAAGAACGAAACAACCTTGATACACACAATCAGACATGGATGCACATCGAATTAGGGGTTTGTGGGAAATGAAAATCATTTCAGTGTTAATGTTACAATTAGAAATCACGCTTTTGTGCTAAGAATCATGTTGATTTCAACTTAATTTCTGTAAACAACTGCGAGTGTACTTTTTTGCACCTAGAATGAGAGTAGGCCTGCTCCTAATGAGCCGGTATTAATGTGCTCTAGCAGGTTGGCAGCCATGTATTGTTTTAATTCCTTTTGGGGTACCTCTTCGTGTAATGTTAGCCGTATGGATTAAATCGACGTTATTTGAACACCCTAACACCACAAGTATGTTTCCAATTTAATTGTACATTTCAAAAAGAAGTTTTTTCTTAAATATGATACGATTGTTGCAGTCATGTAGGGTGATGTGCATATGTATCTATTCAATTATAAGACTGTATTTTTTTAAAATGCTATAGCCCAAATATTTTCAACCTCTGACATGTGATTCTGTGCGTGAACGCTACTTAAGTCCGACTATGGCTGCAGTAAACATTTTTTTTAAAGATGGGCCAAAACGAAGGATATATACCGCTGTTAGTACCATTCTTAATGAATATAAGACTAAGTTTAAATCATTTAGATAACGAAGTTGACATTTCCTGATTTTCAGTACTAAACCCTGACCTGTAATTGCAAAAATATGTTTAAACTTTATTCTACATCCCTACAAAACCCCTGTTTTATGGAAGAAAACACATTAGTGCCCTCCCCCCCCCCCCCGTTTCGTTTCATCAAAGGTTGGATTCACAAGATTGACAACGTATCACCGCACATACACAATTAGTACGTAGTTCAGTTTACATGTTCTGTGTAAGTTATCTTGGGTAGCATATTCTGTATTCATACAGATTTATGCAAATCATGCGAATTGCTTAAGGTTGCTGTTTGGGCAACCAAGCTGAAAATGTTCATAAACAACATAGGACCCTAAATCAATGAAAAACTTCAACGGAAAGGACATTTCTAGGTTACACTGTTAGCTAAATAGGATTGTCAAAGCGACTATAACTTTATGGGAGGAGTCTGCGCCTTTGAATGTTTTTAAACAGATATATGGTGCCATACAAATGCTGTGAATCATCATCATCATGTATAAGCATGTACGTATGAATTTCAAGTATAAATTTCTTAGAGAACCCGCACCAGTGTCGATTCCTCGCGCAGCGTAGTGGGCTGCGCGCCGGTCTCTACCGTCTCAAGATCCCGAGTTCGAATCCCGCTCCGCCATGGTTTTTTTTTTGCTCTAATAATCGATAACAATGGCGTTTATTTCGTCAGAAATGATAAAAGTATCACAGCTGTTAATAATACATATTCATTTCTATGGCGTCAAATTGGAAAGTAACTGCGAGAGGCAAGAACTATCCTCTACCAACCCCCCCCCCCCCCCCCGGGGGGGGGGGGGGTCACTTCCATTGAAGAGTGGACAGCATCCGCGAGAAAAAAAAAAAAACGCGGAAAATGGTATTTTTTCAGGGGTAGGCGCGGAACCCGCGGAATGCGAATAGAGTGTCAAAAACGCCAAAAATTGAAAAAAGCCCCCTAAATCACGATAATCTAAAACGCAAAAAGGGTATGTAATTTGCACCGACTGCGGGACCGACTGTAACAAGACCCGTGCCACGGAAAATCCTATAACGCCTGTGTAAAACATAATGAGACAGTGAATTATTTCGAGATAAAAAACGGCTCCAAACTTTCAGTGGACCCCACTATCACTCTCAAGGTATGAAAATGGGAATATCCTCGTTTAGGGTATAGGGTGTGCAAATCTGGGACATCTGCACAAAATCCGTGTTTAGGGTGTCCTAGCGGCCTGCCCTTGAATCCTCGTTTAGGGTGCTTTTTGAAGGACGATTCTCGCGGATGCTGTCCACTCTTGAAGTGACCCCCCGGGCTACCAACATAAACCGCAAGAATCTTGAGATGACCAGGGTCGGAGGTCACCACCATCATGACCATGCGTGCCTAATCTGTTCCATTATCGGAAGATGGCGCGCTCTACTAAGTCAAACCGCATTTTCTCACATCGTGGGAAAGTTTCTGAAATTCATTAAAAAATGAGTGCGAAGAAAAGACAGATGGACAAAACAAATATTTCACCGAGGATTTCCCAATACTTCACCTCCTCCGGATCAGATTCAGGGAGAATGGAGATGGACATTGTTGAAAACTCGGATACTCAACTTGAAAATCCCACGCAGCAGTCAGCCATAGCTGAGATCAGCGAAGCGCACCAGGAGGCGCACCACCAAGCTACCGGGGGAAAGGAGAGGGAGACAGACGTACCACGCGCAGAGAAGAAGCGAAAGATCAATGGAGACCAGAAAGTACAGGCAAGTACTACTTAGGATTTTCTTGCAAAGCTTCTTGACAGATTCGATCAAATGAACTCTAAGTTCAATGATATAGTGGCCAGATTAGACTTGTCCCTAATCCAGATCGATAGCAATAAGAGAGAGAGAGAGATAAATGATGTGAAGGAGAAGTAAGAGGAGATAAAATTTGATATCGGCTCAATGAAAGAGCGATAGCACGCTCAAGAAAAGGAGAATGAGAAACTGCGTGAACGTCTGACGGACTTAGCAGCCAGGGGAATGAGAAACACGCTTGTGTTCCAAGGATTTCCGGAGGGTGTCGAGAACAAGAACTGCGAAAACTTCATCAAGTCATTTGCCAAGACGCATCTGCAGACTGGAGAAGAAGTAATCATAGAAAGGGCCCATCGCAGTGGAAACACCTCGTCACCTCGACCAAGGCCGATTATTGTAGCTTTTAATCGGCACTCGACCAAAACGACGATCCTGGCCAACGCCCGTCGCTTCTTGAAGGGGAATCCGTTTGAGCACAATGGAAAGCATCCTATCTACGTGGATGAAATGCTGACCAAAGAAATACGCGAGCAACGTAAGAAGCTGATCCACATCAAGAAAAAGCTGACAGAGGAAAAGGCAAGCAGAGTGGTATACTTTAAGTACCCTGCTCGCATCTTCTTTAAAAAGAAGGAAAAGATGGAAAGGAGACAGAATACAAGATGAAATGATCAGAAAATAAGAACTTTTAACATCTCATATAGAAAAGCAGAAACTGAGAAAGTATTGGAAAGAGGAAGGGCAACTCAAACACTAGATGGAAAATATAAAGCATGAACACTGACAAACCTGAGTTGGACTTAGCTTGTACATGTATAGACAATTATGAGTGAAAAGGAACTACTCAGGTTATGAAGACTATTAAGTTCTTGTCTATTCATGTATTAGTTTTGAGTGTGAACATCAATATGTGAATAGGTGAAAAAAGAAAGCATTCAAAGAAAGATAGGAAAGGCCAAGATGTAGAGCGCCACCATGAATTTCCTTAGGCGAACAGAAGATCCAGCCTTTGTCATGTTTGTTTTGAGTTTTGTTTTCTGTTGTTTGTTTGTTGAACCTGAACATGTAATTTTTGTTGAACCCGAACTTATAATGGTGGTACTTTCAAGAAACTCATATTCTGAATATGGACTTGAAGCTGATGACACATAATGTTAATGGAATTGGGGACTTTAAAGCAAGGAAACGTTACTTTAATTATATGCTTAAACAAAACAAATATATTATACTTTTACAGGAAACACATTCTACTGAAAAAGAAGAATCACTATGGAGAAATCAATTGAGATCTGATATTATCTTCAGTCTTAGTACTTCTAAGAGCAGAGGAGTATGTACCATACTACGAAAGACCCCTGACATAAAATTGTTAGACTCAGTTAAAGATACATTGGGTCGTTTTTTATTGGTTAAAGTTGAAATTGAGAAGAAGGTGTATGTGATATCCAACATATATGCACTAAATAATGAGAAGGATCAGATTTGAGTTTTTCAAGAAAGTCGAATTGACCTTCCAGGATAACGTTGACAGTGGAGAAATATTAATGATTGGTGGGGATTTTAACTTAATTCAAAATCTAGATTTGGATAGGGCAGGTGGCTCAATGAAAACTATATGGAATCATTCTGTGAATCTCATTGAAAATATGAAAATGTATTTTGGATGGATTGATTGATATATGGAGAATCAGAAATCCTAGCAAAAAAAGATTCACATGGAGGAGATGTAACCCACTGGTGCAGTCTAGATTGGATTCTTGGTTAATACATGAATCCCAACAAGATGTTATTAGCAAAAATGATATCATGCTTTGTGTTTTGTCTGACCATGACTATGTAAGTTTGCATATGAAGATTAAGAAGAAAAATTCTGGTCCATCCTACTGGAAATTTAATAATAGTCTGTTGAATGATGAGGAGTATGTTAATGCCATAACTGATAAATACAGTAATACACAGATTGGATCGATGAGTTTCCTAATATTTACGATAAAGGAGCGCTCTGGGATTGGTTAAAGTTTAAAATTAGAGAATTTACTGTACCATTTTCTAAGAAGAAAAAATGTGAAATGGAAGAGAAAAGAAAGGTATTGGAAAAGGAATTGAAATAGATGATAAGATGTCAGAAGATAAAGATGAGGAATTTATGAAAAAGAAAAGGGAAATAGAACAGGAGTTGTTTAGAATGTATGATTATTTTGCAGAAGGGGCAATTTTGAGGTCAAGGTGTTCATGGTACGAGAAAGGAGAAAAGAGTACTAAGTATTTTTTGTCATTAGATAAAGGACAAGCAGCAAATTCTAATATTGATGTTTTGATTTCAGAAGAGGGGCCTATTGATGAGCAGTCGGAAATACAAAATTTTGTTAAGAATTCATATAAGACACTGTTTGAGAATAAGGATAATGTGGGAGATGAGGTTTGTAAAGAATACATAAGTCAGAGTAACATCAATCAACTCACAGATGAAGAAATATTATTTACCTGCGTTACGTTTGTATAGCAGGTAAATGTTGTTTGTCTCGTTAATGTATGCATACATTTCGCTGATGTATGTCGGATTGAAGCATTGTCAGAGGTTTCCTAGGAATGTAATTACGGGTACACTGGTGCATTGGAGCATGGGTATCTAGGGTGTGGTAGAAAGGAAATGCATGTAGCACTTCATTCTAGCTTGCGTTCTTCATCACGACAACATGGAGCCGTCCGCTGTGTCCGATTTCCTCAACGCAAAGACAAAGGAGAGTAGATCTGGTCTTTTGAGCAAATTAGATGAATTAATATTTAACTCGTCATCGTTCCCAGAGAAGGATCAATGCTGTTGTTTCGCCTGTGGCAAGCCATTGCATAGGAGGGCTGAATGTATCTGGCTCGAGGGGCAACATGCTGATTTCAAGCATGAACAAGCTAAGTGATATCTCATTTTCTTTGTGTGAGAGATTGAGTGAGCATGCACGTAATAGTGATGGATTGGCAAAACATACAGAAAATTATTGCTGCCTTTAAGCAAAGCTTCTTCACCAGTAGGGAGATTGAAAGATGGTCAGCAACACTGGGAAGACATCCCAATCCCGAGGTATTAACAAAAAATCGCCATAGGAGAGGGCTATTGATGACCATTAATCATGGTGGCGGGTAACGCCGATTTAAAAAACAATCTTATGGCAATACAAGACTCTGAGTTTGTAGAAGAAGATATTGAAAAGTCGAAAAAGAATTGTGTCAAAAAGGTGCAACGGAAACCGCGGATTGTAAACCCATTAACTGTATCAAATAATAAGGGTAAATTGAAAATGATTGTGGAAACCACCACATCTGTTTAAACTTAAAGTTGATTATGAAGACTTCGATGAAGTGGTAGGAGATGCGTGCGAAAAAGGGGATTTCATAATTCACGTTTGACCTCAAACCAGCATATTAATTGTTTGAAACACATAGAGACTCACGAATATTAGGGTTTCGAATGGGATTTTGATGGTGTAAGGAAATATTTTGTTTTCAATGTACTTCCATTTGATCTGTCAGTCGCAGGATATGTATTTTCTGAACTTATGAGGTCAGTTGTACGTCATTGGCGCAGTCAAGGGCACAAGCATCCGTAGGTCAAAACGGCGTTTTTGAATAGCGAAACTAATTGCTGACGCGAACGCGAAATACATTGACTTAAATCTTCTATAATAGAGAAGAAAAGTTTTTATTTTAACTACCGGCAATGTTCCTAAGGCTCTCAAATTTTCCCCGTTCGGGTTCATACCTGATGAATGAACTAAAAATGGTGAATCAAAAAAAAAAAAAAAAAAAAAAAGAATTGCATAGCAGGGCACGAAAAGCTTGAGATTTGGTAGCCAAATTTAGGATGATCAAAAGATTTAGGGTTTCTTTTCTCCAATGAGACGTGTGATTGGGAGCCTAACCCACAAGAAAAATGTTTGGGCTTATATTGGAGCCTTCAGAATTTTCTCTTGAGAGTATCGATCAGGCGGGTCAAGGAATTAAAGGGTTTGATATCAGATTTTGAAATCTCCGTTAAATCAACTTGTACCGGTTAGGGCTTTAGCCCGCATATAGTTGGAAGGACAGGTTCTATGCACACTGTGCTTGGTTCCTTAGTTCAGTTGAGAACTAGAAATTGCTTTTGCCGTATTAATACCAAAACCAGTTGGGATGTCCCTGTGCTCGTATCCTCATTGTTTTGGCCGAGCTAAATTTTCTGGAAAGAGAGCAGATAGCTTAAATGTAGCCCCCATGCAGTCACTATTGACTTGTCAGTTTTGTCAATATAATATGGATGCCTCGGATATTGGTTATGGTGGATATGTTGTGGGCCCTTGTGGGAAAATTTATGATGATATGATACAGAGATCATGGGAACATGTCTGAATCGGAAAGGATTCAGAGCTCTTCGTGGAGAGAGCTATAAGCTTTGGTTAGAATGATAATGATATCGGAGAGTCGCCTAAGGGCGCAGTGTACGTTGGTACACAGATAACAAGAATGTTGTGAGCAGTGTGAAAACGGGGAGCGGAAACCCTGATGAGCTTCAGAGGAAAGCTATGACAATTATGTGGAAAGAAAAATGTGAAAGCAGGGAGAGGAAAGCCTGGTGAGCTTCAGAGGAGAGCTATGACAATACATAAGAGAAAAATGTGAAAGCAGGGAGTGGAAAGCTGGATGAGCTTCAGAGGAAAGCTATGACAATGCATATGTGAAGAGAAAAATGTGAAAGCAGGGAGTGGAAACCCTGATGAGCTTCAGAGGAAAGCTATGGCAATACACATGTGAAGAGAAAATGTGAAAGCAGGGAGTGGAAACCCTGATGAGCTTCAGAGGAAAGCTATGACAATACTTTATGTAAAGAGAAATATGTGAAAGCAGGGAGTGGAAACCCTGATGAGCTTCAAGGGAAAGCTACGACAATACATATGTGAAGAGAAAATGTGAAAGCAGGGAGTGGAAACCCTGATGAGCTTCAGAGGAAAGCTATGACAATACATATTTGAAGAGAAAAATGTGAAGACTGATCATGTTTGGTTAATCAGGGATGAGAATAAGAGAGCAGACAGGCTCAGCAGAGTCGCTGATAGCGACGACTGGCATATGAATTGAGGAAAGTTCCTTTGGTTGGATAGAAATGGGTCCCCATGTTTCGGGCAGGTTTGCTTGCAATTGCAATGCAAATAAGTGTGAAAATTTGAATTCGAGATGGTGGTGTTGGAACAAATGGCATCGATGCACTTTCACACAACTGGGGTGGTACACTAAATGCATGGGTTCAACTATCCCGATTTATTGCTCTAAGACTGTGGATAAGATAGTACAAGAAACGGTAAGCGGCACACTTGTGCCTTTTTGGAGATCTGCCTATTTTTGGCCTAAGGTTTTGGGATGGTGAAACGTTTTACGCCTTAAGGATTATGAAGTTTTTTTTCTTTTAAGTCAGTAAACAGAGGCAAAGGCAGGAATGGAATTGGCGGAGGTAGTAGGAGAGCTTATAATCGGAGTGTTTTTAAAGTTTGATTCTAGATATGCATACTACACAGGTTTACTTTATTTAACCACAGGTTTAAAAGTCAAGGAAGCCATCCAGAAGGCTCTGCAGGACACTGGTGTCCAGTCTTCCAATCTCACAAATTTGGATGATGTTATAGCAAGCCCAGCTTATCCGAGAAAAGAGTGAAAGTACAACAGGTAATATTATTCAGCTTTCAAGAAATGGGAGTTTCATTGTAGCAGAAGGGGCGAGGCTCTACCAGGAGGGTCCATTCATGTGGCGCTACATATTTCTCATCTGAAAGAGCAAGGTTCGTCAGTCAGCATGATTCAATCAGTTATTTACGCCATAAAGTGGGCTCATAGCATCCGCGGATTGTTAGATCCTACAGACAATGCCTTCGTCAGAAATTTCATCGAAAGTGCTGAACGGCAGCATAGGCCGATCATCAAGGAGGGCAGTAACCTCTGAACAGATATTGAGTCACAAGACAAATGCCAGCCTAGGGTTCTTCTGATAATTTAGTTTGGAGAGGTCTTACGTAGTTATCAGTCTTGCTGGTTATCTTAGGTTCGACGAGGTTCAGTTCCTTAAAGGTTTCAGTTATTATATTCCATGATTCTTTATTTCTGTGCATGTCTGAAGGAGTAAAGCTGATCAATACCGAAGAGGTAGTATTGTATGGATAAGTTAGTGTCATTCTTATGCTTGTCCTGTTAAAGAATTGTTGAAGTTCATTTAGCTAGCTGATATTGGTAGGGGTTCAGATCAGTATGTGTTTAAGCCTGGTAATTGCAATAAAGGAAAAAGTAATTTGATGAAGAAAGCAAACGAATCAGTTGTACTAGAGCTCGTGAGACCGTAGTAAGAAGGCTGCGAGAAGTGTGTGGCCAGGAAAATTAGGTTCTACATTGACTTAAGTCTTGTGGCACTACTGCAGCAGTAAGGGCATCTGTATCAGACAGGTTGTGGAAAAGGCATGGCAGGTAGAAAGGGGAAAGAGCGGAAGACGGATATGTTGATAGTGTTATTCATAAAAGATTAATGGTTACTAAATCTCTGAACTTCACAATGCGTATTTGGGTCACTGATCTAAGGTTAGTTTCTGCAGTTCATGTTATACATTGCTTTCTTTTGCTGTAGAAGAAAAAGAAGAAGGTCGAGCAGGCATAATGAAACATTCCATTATTTTCTTACATGAAACGCAAAGGTGGTCTTGTATGCTTCAAGAAAGACTTCATTCTATACTTTTACGTCCTGAATGTAATAAATTTTTAGGTGCAAGCTAATATTCATAAAAATCGGTGGTAATAGAATCTGTGAGTTCGAATATTTATGAGAATATTTTGGGCATGTGCATAATCAAGGTGATTAGATGGAAGATCGCACATTATTGGCATAATTTGTGGTATGTTTTCTTTTCATATTACACTCAATTTAATAATAGAATATAATCATCAATACATAATTTTAAAAGTTCTTGTAAGGAGATAAAGCAGGTAAAGGGGTGAATTTCTCTAAATTAATGGCAAAGATAGCCTGGTGTAATTTATTATCATTGTGGATTTTATCTCTGGAAAATTAGCCGCATCATATATTTTTGGGCAAGGTGCTTTCTAAATTTTATACACAAATATATATGTTGAATTTATTTTGATGATGATCGAATTACTGCATCATGGAAAGGGAAGAGGTTAATAAACCATAGAAGAGTGTAGTGAGTTTTAAATAGAAAAAATAAATAAATAAATAAAAATAAAAAATAAAAAATAACAAAAACACTGCAACGGCTTTTGCTTCCAAGTCCGCTTTGCCCCCGTTCTTTGAGCTCTAGTCGTCGGGCAAGCGTTACCCTTAATGTTTGGTGTTACAAAGAGTTTTTGTTGCGTATTTAATGAGTTTACGTGCCATATGATGGATGTTGCAGTAATTATAGAAAAGACTATTATTTACCTGCGTTACGTTTGTATAGCAGGTAAATGTTGTTTGTCTCGTTAATGTATGCATACATTTCGCTGATGTATGTCGGATTGAAGCATTGTCAGAGGTTTCCTAGGAATGTAATTACGGGTACACTGGTGCATTGGAGCATGGGTATCTAGGGTGTGGTAGAAAGGAAATGCATGTAGCACTTCATTCTAGCTTGCGTTCTTCATCACGACAACATTTGAACGGATGATAATAAAGCTGTTTAAAGATGTTAGCAGAAGATTTGTGCTTAGTTTCTTTTGCAAAAGTGGATCCGAAGGTTTTCCAGAGTTTTTGCTCATCGAGTTTTATCTCTGGTTTTTTACCCTGGACCTACTTGTCGCATATTTAGAATAGTGATAATATGGATATTTACAATGATATCGTTTAGTAAAGAATTTAAGTAGAGAGAAGTAGGAAAGTAAAGATGTACAGAATCAGATTATTTGCAATAAATGTCAATTTTGAAACAAATGTGCAATTTTTAAATGTCTAATAAACAAACGGCTCCTAGTCGTCGGGCAAGCGTTACCCTTAATGTTTGGTGTTACAAAGAGTTTTTGTTGCGTATTTAATGAGTTTACGTGCCATATGATGGATGTTGCAGAAATTATAGAAAAGACGGGACTCTTGTGAAGGAAGTATCACCTGCTCTGAAGCTAGGGCAGAAATTTAAAAAATGGCTAGGAATAAAACACCTGGGAAGGAACGATGGTTTAACTGTGGAGTCTTATAGGAAATTTTGGCCTTTGATATCAAAACAAGTTGTCGATTCTTTTAATTTCGCATACGAAAATTATGTAATGTCTGTCTCACAAAGACAAGGTACAATTAAACTCATACCTAAACCTGACAGCGATAGACATGTACTAGGTAATTGGCGTCCCATAACTCTTTTAAATGTGGATGTTAAAATACTCTCTAAATGCTTGGCCAAGAGAGTTGCTAAAGTCATAGGAAAGTTAGTTGATAGTCAACAAACTGCCTTTATTAAAGGCAGATATATAGGGGAAGGAATACGATTAATATCAGACCTTTTAAAATTTACAGAGGAGGAGAATTTGAGGGGAATTATGCTAGCCCTTGATTTAACTAAAGCATTTGATTCATTAAGTCACATGTTTATACTAAATTGTTTAGAAGCGTTCAATTTTGAGCCATCCTTCATAAAATGGGTTAGTACACTGCACACCAATATAAGTAGCTGTGTGTTGGTGATTGGATTTACCACTGGATATTTCCCAGTGTATAGAGGAGTTCGACAAGGTGATCCTCTTGCTCCTTTGTTGTTCATATTAGGCTTGGAAGTTTTTCTTACAAGGCTACATAATAATGAGAAAATTCAGGCTTTTGAAATTAATGGAAAACAGATAAAGGATACAGCATATGCTGATGACATAACTTGTTTTTGTAGCAATTTACAATCGATGAAAATGATATTCAGTGATTTTGAAGAATTCTCAAGGATATCAGGTCTTTATGTAAATAAAACAAAAACAGAAGGTATGTGGATTGGAAAAGATAGGCATAAAGGGGAAAAAAACAAATGACATATGCTGGGCAGACAAAGGCATAAGAGTTCTGGGCATTCATTTCTCGTATGATCAGGAAGTAACTAGGAAACTGAACTTTGAAAAGAGAATGGATGAAATAAAATGTACCTTTTTAAGATGAAAGAATCGGGGGTTAAGCTTACTTGGAAAAATTCAACTGCTAAAAACATTTGCTATGTCTAAAATTATGTATATAGTGTCCAATATTGAAATACCTGAAGATTTTATTCAGAAGTTTGAAAAGATGATGTTTGAGTTTATGTGGAAAGGTCCGGATAAGATATCACGGGCAACAATGTATGCTGATTATACAGATGGTGGTCTTAAATTTCCTAAACTAAAATGCATGATAGAGACACAGCTGGTCAAGTGGATTCAAAGATACTGTAAACAATTTGGTGGAGAATTGATATTTATGAGTAACTACTCTATGAGTCACTTGAAATCACTTGGAATTCCCATATTTTATCAAAACTTGTTGTTAGCATGGTCCAAGACAAAGGAGCATAGTCAATTTGTTGGAGACCTGGGATCTCAAGCATGTATACTAAGTCAAGTTGTTTGGAACAATCAATAAATTCTTGTCGACAATAAATCAGTTTACTGTAAGGCCTGTGCTATGTACATCACATTTTTGATCTGCATGGAAACATTATGCAATTTGATTTTTGGAAAGAAAGAGGGGTTCCATGTAAATACTATATGATATATTTGGCAATTGTGTCAATAGTACAAAAGAAATGGGGAATTATATTTAACAAAACATTATTACAAATGTTTTTGGAGAAAATAGATTATGAACAAAACCAGTCAGAGCTTTTGATAGTGGAAATACAAAAATAAAAAAATAGAAATATTTATGTAGATCTGGTTAGTGAATATAAAGATAGACCTGTCTGTGAGCCTTTATTTTCACTCAGTATGGGATAAAGGAGGATTGGCCACAAATGTATTTACTTCCATTGCAATGCGCAATAGAAGTTAAACTGAGGGTTTTCCAGTTTAAAATTTTACATATTATTCTATACACCAATGAGAGACTATTTAAAATGAAGCAAGTAGAGACACAAAGTTGCACGTTTTGTGAGACTACGGTTGAAACTCCTGTACATCTTTTTTATGATTGTGAGGTTGCTGAAAACTTAAGACGAGCTTTTGTTGATAAAATTGGTCTAAAATTGTCTGTCTCGTATGAAGATTTAGCTAGAAAAAGAATGATGTTTGGTTTAATAAAACATTGGAAAGGACCACATAAGATATTATTAAACCACTTAGTTATCTTTTTCAAGAGATACTTTATATTCAGAGATGCAAGAATTCATTAGTTACTTTAAAGCAGCCAGCAACTGGGAAATCATGGGGGAAAACGAATTTGCAAAAGGCTTGTTTACTTGTACGCTATAATCCGTCCGTTATGCGAGCCCGTCGGACTAATGCGATAAAAGTTAGGACAGCACGAAGTTTACCGAACTCAACCTAGACATACACTTCGGGTTCTCACATTTCTCAACAACTCTAAGTGTTTAGACTCTTAACAGGTTTCATCGTGTTCACTCGAAGAAACGTCTTGTATAATGCTCCAACATTTCAAAATACAAAATATAGTTTACTTCTGGTTTGTTAGTCTAGCCATTAAACTCCATTGCCTTTCCCCGACACGTCGTCGCCGCGGATTACGTAACACCCCTTAGGCTCTCCCAGGGAGCTGGCCATGCAATTGTTTTTCGATATGACTAGCTGCTTATTAGCTTTTTCACTGCGCGAAATTTAAAACACGTACGGCAATAAATCACAGTTGTTTAGAATGGATTATCCCATTTCTTGAAACTCGAGCGGCCGACTGCATTCCCCTCTCTCATCCGAGATCACCCTGCCTTTCCCCATGATTTCTCAGTTTCTATTCCCTATTCCCTGGTCTCATAGCATTTATTTGCAAAATCAGACACACGGAATTGGTTATTGCTAAACAAAAGCATAAGGAAAACATCCATTATAGAAAATGGTCCCCTGTTAAGAATGTATTTTAATTGTCTATAATTCTAATATTGGATAATCCAAACCACCATAAGATTGTATTTAGCTTCTTGCATCAGGTTCGCTATTTTTTGTGATTGCCACATTGATTCATGTTTGATTATTGTTCCTTTAATATTACACAATTATTTGATTCTTGTATGATTTATTGTTCTTGTAATGTTACAACATATATGAAGATCAATGAAAATTTGGAAAAGAAAAAAAAATCGTACCATTATCAGATGGGTGGTTTTCTCGCTACCTAGGCTACTGGGTGTCGATTGTAAGGGAATCAGGAATTCGCCCCCTCCGCCCCCCCCCCCCCAAAAAAAAAAAAAAAAAATTGGTGTGGTGGCCATTTATTTCACCATTCTTTGATTATCAATTACGGTTTTAACCTAAAATTATTTGAATATACCTTTTAAAGAAAAATATACTTTATTGAAAGTGCCTACCGTATTCCGTATCGCCCTATTTTTATACACCCTTCCCCAGATCGGTCGCTTCGCTCCATTGCCTAAGATATTTGGCACGAATCATCCCAAACCAAGAATACAAATCGATTATGTGCTATATGAATACTTCTTATACTTACCAAATCAAGCCACATATTATAAACGAATGTATTCTCCTCATCACTGTGAATGGATACCAGGTTCGACTGCACATCGATCGGGGTTAATCCTAACAAAAATGAATCCTCGCAGATGCTTTGTGCCTTCGTCGAATGAAAAGGAAAATAACGGTAGCAATTGTCTCCAAATATCTTCCACGGATAAGGGCAATAAGCGCCTGTGCTACGTGAGTATTTGCGTGAATGTATTGGGGGGGGGGGGGAGAAAAAATAGGAAACTCCATAAGAAAACACGGTCATTTTCATGTATTTCAACTTTGAATCTTAGAAAAAGGAAGTGACAATTAAAAAAACATTTGTAACATTTGCAACTACGAATGAGGAAAAGGGAAATAATTAACAAGAAATTCTTTAAGGAAAAAAAGGCTATTTTCAGTTTTCAATCTTATTCTGAAACTCAGAAAAAGTAAGTGAAAATAACGAAACAATTTTACAACTGAAATTGTCCGTTCAAAGAGTTTACCCAATAATGCCGCACCATAGGTAGGAGCCTGTATTAGGCCTACAAATTCCGTTTTTAAAGCAAGAGCAAACTGGCACCCTTGTATGGGATTTTGAAATAGCGCCCTCTCAGTCATAAACTACTGATTTTGTCCCCTTTTTTGGTCCCAGCATGCTCTATTCTGATCAATGAGAGCTTTATTTTTTGAGTAGCATCCGTTAAAATGTATTTGTATTCATACTAAGGAAATTCACGAGAAGTCACAAAAGATATAATGAGCAGGGGCGGCGCTACAGGGGGCAGGGGGCGAATGCCCCCCTATGATTTTTCAAGTAATAGAAAAAAGGAAAAAAAGAAAAAAAAAAGAAAAAGAGGAAGAAGAAGACAGAAGAGGGTGGGAAAAGAGAGGCCTCTGGCTTGCAACTATATAATACCCCTATTTCTTCATCTAAAACGTCAATAAATTGACCTATGGGTCATCTTGCCCCCCCCCCCCCCATCGAAATACCCTGGCGCCGTCCCTGTCTAAGAGTCTCTGGCTTTGAGTAGCCGTAAGTTGGTGCTGTTGTAAATACTTCATAATAAGGGTCAGTTCACTGCTGCTTTAACATTCAAGGGATTAACTGCAATGAATAGAAATAGTTTTACGGTAAGTCCAGGAGGTATTCACTTCTGACTCTTTCAAATACTTAACAGGGTAAGTCATTGAACATGTTGAAAAGGATACCAATATCCAAGCCCCAATATCCTAGAAACGAAGAAATATTGCTGAAGTGTATCACAATGGTATGATTGTTAATAATCTCTTCAATTGGCGGTCTCCTGCATTGTTCTTTCCTTTTTTTCCCCCTTGCAAAAATGTAAACATTTGTTAGTTTTTTTTCTTTGCAACCAATTTATTTGTAACCAAGATGGTCTCCTTGACATTGTTTAATTGTAAAAATTGAATTAAGTATTTTATTTTGTCAATTGTTGATTACATTGATTTGAGAAAGAAAATGTAGAAATAAAATCGAATCGAATCGAAAATTGTGAATGGTCGCTCCGATCATGACTGAGCACTGGTCAAATTTGTCATAAATTTGGTATTATTGTGTACAGGGGTTACTTTATGTGTAAGAACATACATCATGTACATTTGGAAGAACATCATTAAACTGTTTCATTTCAGAGGCTTGTTTGACTTCACACGAAGAAAAAAAGGTTCAATTTTGCACCCTTCAAATGCATGGCGGGGAGCACCTTTATAGGTACAACTTTGCACCCAAAGAGGCATTATGCACCTTAGTTTAAGGGTGCAGTGAGCTACATTTTCCACCCTCAAGGGTGCAGAGTTGTACCCTTTAGGGGAAGGTGCGAATTTGCATCTTTTTAATGCAAAAATTTCTGCACCCTTAAAGGTGCATAGTTGCATCTTTAAAGGAAAATGCAACCCAGGCTTAAGTGTGCTTGCAGTGAATAAAAAAGAACAAGAACAAGCAAACAGTGAAAGTTTGAGCAAATCGGTCAATCTGTTCAAAAGTTGTGAATTTTGAAAGTTTAAGTAAATCATTATTATGGGGATCCTTTAAGTTGGCAACTCCACCAGCATCTGTGATGTTATCGTGGACAACTCTCCATTCATTTTGTAGACAGAATTTAACATTTTTTTTCATTTTCAAGAAAAATGGAAATATTTTTGATTTACTGTTTCAGTATGACAACATAATACATCAATTCTGCGTGCACTTTTGGAAGAATTATGTTGATTCCGAACTTACAATTTCATGTAAATCAATTTTTTGAAAATTGTGTACAAAATGAATGCAGCGTTGTCCACGATGACATCACAGATGCTGGCAAAGTTGCCAACTTTAAGAATCCCCGTAGATGTAGGGAATATGGGACACCTAAGCACATTTACTGAATTTGCATAAAAATGACTGGAGTAAGACAAGGCACAGTTTGTTATTTGTAATCTTCATCTTTTATATTTTATTGTACTGAAAAATTAAAGTCACCCAATGTTTGGCTATGCAGATATATGCAAATAATGACGTCGTCGCAAATGGTCCCATATGGGACATTGATTTTAAGACCATATTTTTGTATAAACAAACTCATTTACAACAAAATCATCAAGGTAAACTACTAAATTAATATTTCCTTGTGATTCTAAACACTTCAATTGATTCAGTATACCTGTGGGCTCTTTTTTTTTTTAATTGGGATTTTTATGTAAAAAATCAAGATATTCAAAAGTTACGCTAAATTTAAAATGAACGAAAGAACATATTGCATATCTACTTCATGATTTTTAAAAGTGTAAATTCAGTGATTGTAAAGGTGCCTTCATCACTACATGTATTATGTGGGCCTACTACAATTGTTTCATTAAATGAAATAGACCATAATCAAAATTAGTAGCGGCGCTATGAGTTTGATATTGGTGAGACCAGAATTTATTATGAAGAGATAAATTGACAACATAATTTTTGGCAAAAGGTTGACCTATGAAAAATACTGAAATGGAATATATATATATATATATATATATATATATATATATATATATATTCTTACGCACAAAACACACCAGAAAACATTTGGTGATGTCGACTGCTATAGCCGTCTTTAACTCAGCCAATAGATATGGGAGCACAGATACACCTCACATTAAATTGTGCAATGGGTGTGTAGTATCATCATTTATTAATATCACGAAAAGTAACCTTTTATATAATTATTAATGACACATCAGCATAGCCACTATGTCCATTACATCGGCCATTTTGGGTGTACCATATTCCCTACACAAACTGTTGATCAACAAGCCCCAAACAATGCACTCCCTGGCCAATATACACTGTACTCATGAGGCACGCATACAATCCTGGTTTGATGAACCCCAAGTACTATGCCAAAATGCATTAATTCCAGAAAAATTCCCCCTAAATAATTTATACCACTATGATCTATGAAAACTGAATTTTTAAATTACATCAGTTTTTACTATGTCATTTTTCTTATTTTGTCAGTATTTAGTGATTTTCTAAGTAAAGAATCCTTCCAGCAATGAGTTTTTTAAATCAACAATCTGCCCCAGTATACTAGGAAACTATATATGGCGCTATTTCAATTATTGGTTGATTTCACTCAGCCAGGTAGGGCAAGATAGTTCAAGGGTCCCTTATTCCCTACGGTCTCATATTCCCTACATCTACCCTAATAGGGATTTACTTAAACTTTCAAAATTTACAACTCTTGAACAGATTGTCAAATTTTGCTCAAACTTTCACTGTTTAGTCTTTCTTGTTCATCTTCACTGAAAGCACACTGATGCCTGGATTTCATTCTCCTTTAAGGGTGCAGATGGGCATTTCCGGGTGCAAACGAGTACAAAAGGGTGCATCTTTGCACCTTTTCATGATGTAGGGTGCAAGATTGCACCTTTATTTCCAAGTGTGTTGAATAAGAAGAAATCCTATTGATCAGCTGTCCATGGTTAGATTTTACTGAACAATTAGGTATCAATTTGAAGAGAACACAATACTAGACTACAACGTGAGTATCTTTGAACAAATCTGCGTGTGCCAGTTGCAACAATATTTTGGGCCGAATCTTTTTTTTTTTTATATTTATGTATTTATTAGAAAATCATAAAGAATCATAATATTTACATGAGATTTACTGGTTTTCTTCATACAGCCTTTAGTACGTCAGGCATGTTCCAAAATTGCCTAATCATGAGAAAACTATAAAGTGTTATTACTTTCAAACCTACATGTATGTTGCAGTCATTTATTTGTGAGTAGTTCAAGTTCAAGTTCAAGTTCATTTATTTCTTTCCGCAATAGCCAGGAAACAATACATACATGTACAATATCAATAAGGTTAAAAAAACAACAAGAATAAAACTTATGAACAAAGAACTGAAAATATCGAAAATATGGGAAAGAGGTGGTCTGCACTGAAGCAAAGCAAAATATGTATGATATTATAAGTAAACATATGCATAAAAAAAAACAAGCAAATGCAGATAAAAAGCAAGAATGAAATATTTATATACATTATATATACAGTAATGACATAAGGAAAAAAAAAAAAAAAAACTAAAGTAAGACAGAGGAAGGGAAGTACACATGACAATACAAGGGCGGGGGGGGGGGGGGGTACTAATCCAGTTGTCTGCAGTGAGTATAAAGAAATAACATATCTATCATTAATGCTGTTAATATCGCTAAGGGGATTTTTAAGCAGTTAGACACTCAGAATCAAGAGTTGAAGAGGTGCTTAGGCCTACAGAGATTATGAATGTATGTAAAATTTATAAAAGACTAAAAATGGGTGAAATGAAAAATCCTGTGCTCGGCTGTATTTGTTTTAGTTGATGACATTGATGTCTTAAGAGGCACAAAAATGTCATTTGGGAGAGGCTTTGTGAAGCAGTTTAATAGCAGGTTGAACAAAATAGAGGAAAGTATGTTCAAAATATTACTGTATCAGAATTATGGATATATATAATATGTATGTATATATATATATATATATATATATATATATATATATATACATACACACACACACACACACACACACATGTAGATTAAACAACTGCTGGTGTGATGATACAAGTACCAACATTCATCTACAAATAATAGTATGCATTTATATGTCATGGAATCTTTAAGAAGACCAAATGTAAATTATTTGTAAATACTTGCCACAAGTGCTGCCGACATACCCTGGCCTGCAAATACAATCAAAGCCGGTCACTGTCTCTACGCATTTACCACCGTTGCTACACGGATTCGAAAGACAGCCTTTAAAGTTTCAGCGGTAGAAAAAGAAAATGGTGGGTAGAAGACAAAAAAAAAAAAAAAATGAAAGAAACACAAAAATCACTCCCAGTGTGTGTGTTTTTTTTTAAAGAGTACTATAAATTAAGTAATGTTCATAGGATGAGAAGGGTGACACTTTGTGTTCCATAAGTCAATGGACGTAAATCGTAAAACATGGTAAAAGCTTAAAAACCAAAGCTTCACGCTGCATGTATAGTCGCACGCCTGTAAATATATCCCCATAGGCTCCTGTGTTAAAAATGAAATTTGATAAAATCATGGAAAATAAGTGCTAGTAATGGCACAATTCAAACTTTTCTCTTCACAATTTCATACCTTCATTTCCTGAAAATATGAAGGGGTGTTTTTCAGCTCTTTTTCTCAGCACATGAGCTGAAACTCAGACTAACAAATCTTGGTCAAAGCTCCAGTGGTTGTAAGGAACTTTGCCACACAAATAAAGTCCCCTTAAAATTCACCTGGGACCAAATGCTGCTCTCTCATGGGACTGATCTAAACCAGTAATTATCCCTCTATATGCATATAAGAAACAAGGAGTTCAGGTATGTATCAACAAACAATGACATCATCTTTGGTACGCGTTGGAGGAATCTCTGAAAATGAACGAATCTGAACACAACAATAAAGGTAACCCCCCCCCCCTTTTAACGAAGAGGTTTTGAGCAAAATGACTTAGCATGAATGTTTCTACACTGACCAACTTCTGTGTGAAAATGAGATTGATCCGTCAAGTCATGCATGAGTGAGCAGGCACTAAAGGAAAAAATGTCACTTTTAACAGTTCACAAGCATCATATTATGACTTTGAGTCAAGGATATCGGAACACACTTCAAGTTTTCAGTGTTTGAAGGCATGCACCATAAATTTTTATGTGCTTCCCAACATACCAAATGACCTGCGGGCCAAATTTCACGCTTGAGTGAGCACAAGGTGAAAATAGCAAAACTGCAGTTTTGACATCTTTCGCGTGGTAAATTTGATCTAATGCAAACGAATTCTTGTTTTGGATTGGTGTTTGCAACTTTTGCAACTGATACCTATTAATTCACGGTTGAATGAAGGTATTATATAAACAAAATATCACCATGTTGAAATTATCAAGTAATTATTGCTTTATTTTTGTGCATTAAAAATCACACTGACAACATTTTTAGCATGTTTATATGACCAGTGTACATGTATCAATGATCCCATGGCATTTTCATGGAAAGTTCACGCTTCAGTGAGCACATGGGACTGTAAATGCTCATTTTTCACTTATGGACTAAAATTCAATTGCTCAATTTGGGTAACCATCATAAGTCTTCTTGGGGAGTTCGTCTGATTTTATTTTCATCGAAATCCCGATCTCTTACGCTTCAGTGAGCAAAAAAGACAAGAAAATTATGTAAATGAGAAGAAAGTTTAGGGCGTTGTCCCTACTCCGTGCCGTATCGGATACTTAATTTCGCGCAAGATCCTGTTAGTTAGTGACCTCCTGAAGATAAGTGCCAATTTTCATGAAATAGCTCAAAGTAGAATGAACAATAATCATCAATAAAAATAGGACAAATTTCACTCTAATTTTCTCATCTTTTTTTGCTCACTGAAGCGTAAGAGATCGGGATTTCGATGAAAATCAAATCAGACGAACTCCCCAAGAAGACTTATGATGGTTACCCAAACTGAGCAATTGAATTTTTGTCCATAAGTGAAAAATGAGCATTTCCAGTCCCGTGTGCTCACTGAAGCGTGAACTTTCCATGAAAATGCCATGGGATCATTGATACGTGTACACCGGTCATATAAATATGCTAAAAATGTTGTCAATATGATTTTTAGTGCACAAAAATAAAGCAAAATTCCTTGATAATTTCAGCATGGTAATATTTTGTTTTTATTATGTTTTTATTCAACTGTGAATTAATAAGTATCAATAATTATTGCAAAATTGCAAACACCAATCCAAAACACGAATTCCTTTGCATTAGATCAAATTTACCATGCGGAAGATGTCAAAACTGCAGTTTTGCTATTTTCACCTTGTGCTCACTCAAGCGTGAAATTTGGCCCGCAGGTCATTTGGTATGTTGGGAAGCACATGAAATTCATGGTGCATGCCTTCAAATACTGAAAACTTGAAGTGTGTTCCGATATCCTTCACTCAAATTCATGCTTGTGAACTGTAAAAAGTGACATTTTTTCCTTTAGTGCCTGCTCACTCATGCATGACTTGACGGATCAATCTCATTTTCACACAGAAGTTGGTCAATTAGTGTAGAAACATTCATGCCAAGTCATTTTGCTCAAAACCTCTTCGTTAAAAAGTACAGCATTTTGTTTAGGGGGGGGGGTATTTTTTTGTTGTGTTTATTTACAGGCGTGCGGCCGTATGTGTAGTTCTGCACGGCCATTTCCCATAGTAATCTTGTTCAATATCATTTTCGGCAGGATTTAGTCTATTTCTTGTCATTTTATTGATTTCAAACCTCAAAATTCCTCACCTTTTTTACATACTCAACCACTTGAAATAAATTTTAGATAGAATTTTTAACTATAACACCAGATAAGCATACTTTCTTCTATCCTTGAGACTGCATATACCTACTTGGTATTTCACATTTCAGACTGTGAATGTCAGTTGGGTAACTATTATCATAACTAAGCCCCCTTGCATCCCAACCAGTCGTTCTGGCTGAAGATTTCGTTACAATAGTAGCAACATATCCATTCTCCAGCCTCGCGATGCTACATGACATGGAACTGAAGTTTGGACAACCAACTTGCGACAGTCCATTTCCTAAGACCATTGAAGCACCTTAGAAAAGAAGAAGAAGAAGAAGAAAAAAAGGTGTCGTAGTCGAGTGGAAATACTTGTCAGGAAGTGCGAAGGTTTAGGAAATGCATGTGATAATGTTGAAAAAAAAAAAGAGATTAAAGTATATAATTTGATTTGTTTGGTATACCTTTTTGCAGAAGAAGATGGACCATATCAAATAAATTGAAATATTGGGAAACCAAAACCCTCGAGTCTAGTCTATAGTCTAGCTTTTAAATCAAAACTTAGCAGAATGAAATAGATGAGCGGAAATTTAACGAAATCGGACACGGAATATCACGCTTCTATGAAATGTTCTGACATCACCATAGTTATCGGTGATATAATTTGTGGACAACTCTCAATGTTTTCATTGTCCTTATCCCAAATTATGTTGTGCAGAAAACATTCCTGCACTATAATCTTGTGAAAATCTTAAAGTAGTTTTAATTGATTACAAAAAACTGACTTGATTTCCATTATTGCATAGGTGAAGCTTAGATTGGACATGGTTCGAAATTCAACGCTTGGAAAAATTCGAAGTAATGATTATTATCAGTTATAAAACGTTAAAATTCTTCCCCGGCATAGCATCTTAAGAGCTCTCCGAACGCTGCTGAGATGTGATGTCACAGGTTGAACATAATGTGCGTAAGCAGACGATGTCCCATAACACCTCACACATTTTATTTTCAGTGCCTGTTTTGTCATCTTCTCTTCAGTTATTTCTCTTTCTTCACTCGCGTCGGTCTAAAATGTATGAAACTATTGCCTCACTCTTAACCCTGTGCGTGGTATAAAAATAAATCAGTCGCTTGTTAACAAATTAGACGCAAGCATTTGCAGCTGCATTCACCGCGGTATGTTCTGCGTTTCACTGGGGAACGAATATACACTCTTAAAAATCCTGGGTCAGATTGACTCGGAAAAAGAGTCCATTGGGGTCACACTCCGTTCCGGGTCAAAAATGCCCCAGAAGAATATCATGAAGACTTATTTCTGGGTCACATTTGACCTTATTCCGGGTCCTTTTTACTTTATTCTGGGTCATTTTGACCCGGAACGGAGTGTGACCCCAATGGACTCTTTTTCCGAGTCAAGTCTGACTCGGAATTTTTAAGAGTGTACCGTCCATGCTATTATTCGGTGGGCTTTTCAATTAGAAAGTGTAGATTTTTAGTTATTAGAATTGGTTTCACTTCCCGTTTAGAATGATGTGAAATTAGGTCACGTTTAAATACACTAAACTCTTTATAATTTGAGAAATAATTGCATTGCAATTATGTTTATTCGTTATGGGACGTCGTCTGCTTGGGCAGGATTGGTGCATTGCCAGTCATTAAAACATCGTAATTTTTCTGGCGAATATCATGAATATCGCCTAGATTATCTCAGACGCTGGGAGGTGGTTTTAATTTTATCATTTTTAAATCACCTGATACGTAGTCGACGTAAAACTTATACGATTGCCATTTGTTAGCTTTCGAGCTTCCAATGTTACATTATTTGCCGTATTTGGGGATTTTCTTTGAATTAGCACTTTAGCAAAATGGAAATGTTTAAATATGTGTGTACAAAATTATTGAGAGTTGTCCACAGAATGATGTCATCAATAACTATGGTAGTGACAAAAAGTGTCATGTAGAAAATTTCTTTAAACCGAACTTTCTTATTCCCTGTCCAATTTCGATCACATTTTCGCTGATCTGTTTTTATTCCGTCTTTGATTTAAAGACTGCTTTACTTGAGGGTTTTGGTTTCCTTTGAATGACATAATAAGCAATATTGATGAAAGGCGGGAAGGGATATAAAAAAGCAAGCGTTTGGTTTTCTGTTTAACTTGAAATAAATATTTGAACAAGTGAATCAATAAAAGTGTTGTTATTTTGATCATCCCACAGTTTGTTTTCATACCATCATGACTGAAATATAAATGAGCTGAAAAAGAAAGTAACGTCAAAAACTTCTTGGAATATTTCCTTTCGCTTCTAATACCTAAAGCATAACAGAGTAAGGAAGACTGAATCTACATCGTGTCATTGGCGATTATAACAATAATAACTTTACTGGAAAGGTTTGTGAAATTATACAGAAGCGACGGCGGTAAACGCTTATTATGCATTGATGTTATTCAACGCTCTCTTCTGGTAATATTTACAAAGCTACCTTCTTCAACAACAATCATGACTCTGTAGGTTTCGCTTAAATACTTGTGAAATTCGCACAAAGTTTAGGATAAACTGATAAACGTTATCACGAAACTTCATCGGGGGCAGTCATACTTTTTGAATATTAGTAATCAAAAATTTCTTTTTTATTGAGACATTACGTGCAAATTATATATATAAATTATTATGTACAAAAATACGTTACTTTAATCTAATTCAGTTAAATGAAATTCCTGAATCATGCACCCAATTGCGATCTTTGTTAACTACTCTTCGACTATACATCTCTCTCATTCAGCAATAGAGAACGCTATATATTCACTTCGATGTACAACAGCTCCTCCCTTTCATATATCTCATAAACAGGCGGGCTTCAAATAAGTTCAATCCCTTGCCCTACGCCTCTGGAACAAACTCTTCTCACTTCTTAACAAAGGCACTTCACTTCACTTGTTAAGAAATAAAATGTAAAACATATACTTTTTGTCCTTTACTAATCTTCCTTGATCAATTTTTCTTCATGAAATGTTCAAGGGGCAGTGCCTTATGTCCTCTGGAAAAGGCGCTTTACAAATTCAGTTGTATTCTTATTATCAATATTGTTGTTCTGAATTACGGTCCCTATTCCATTTTTTATTCATGATATCCCTGTCATGCGAAATTCATTATTCGGAATAATAAAGTTTTTAAATATACGAATCTTCTGCAAAACAAAGCTTCCCAAAACGAGTGCCTCTCATATCTAAAGGTACTTACCAGAGGACATCCAAAATATAATCAGAAGTTGTTGTCGCAAGCGTCCAAAAATCATTCTGAAGGTGAAAGGCAAGCAAATAGTTTCTTCAGTAAGTATTAAGTCTGAAGGACTGCCAATTCATTAGTGATGGTTTTACTCCCCAAGGAGCGTTTTTATAGGCTTCGAATTTTATGGAGTATTCGTGATCGTGGCGTAGCGAATCCTCGATCAGAGTCTTAAAAAGAAAATTAAATCAAAAGCAAGCAACTTAACTAATGTAAGCACCACTTGCGCAATGAGCAAAAGCATGGGGGCAGAAAAGTATAAGTTACAAAAAAAGTGAGGAAACCCCCCCCCCCAAGATAATCGTGTCATTTCAGCAACACTGGCAACGGATTAGAAACAAACCAGGTTCGATTTTTCTTTCTTTTCTTTTTTTTTTTTTTTTTTTTTTTGGGGGGGGGACCTCTAATCCTAACCCTAACCCTAACCCCAATCCCCCTCTCTCCATTAGCACGCCTGTTGTAAGCACTGAGCGAGGATCAAACCCAGTCTCGTATGTATGGTGGCCCTGAAGTACGCTCGACAGCAGGTCATGTGCGACGTGAATTTCGCACCCCCAGGTCCTGAACTTCGCATCCGAGGTCATGAAATTCATGACCCGTGGCTCGAAACTCACGACCCGCGGTGCAAAATTCAGGACCCGTGGCGCGAACTTTGCATCCCAGTCGTGAAAATCACTACCCGCGGTGCGAAATTCAGGATCCTTGGCGCGAACTCTGCATCCCCAGTCGTGAAATTCACGACCCGCGGTGCGAAGTTCAGGACCCGGGATGCGAAATTCAGGACCTGGGATGCGAAATTCACGTCGCACATGACCTGTTGTCGAGCGTTATGGAAGGCCATCCTTGCCATTAACGCCAGCTAGCGGACGTATGCTCCAGCAATCTTACGTATGCTCGAACAACCTTACGTGAGCTTCTTTGACCAGTCACTGCGCTCGATTTAAGTGCTAAGCACGCGTATGCTATTATCATACGTCAGCTTGTAGCATACGTATGGTACTTCGGGAGTTGAGCATGCGCATGCTAATATCACACGTCAGCTTATAGCACACGCATGCTCAGTAGAATACCATGCGTATGCTATAACCTGAGATGTGATAATAGCATACGCGTGCTTAACACCCGAATCGAGCTCGCTGATTGGTCAATTAGCTCACGTAAGGTTAAGAATTAGCTTACGTAAGGTTGCTGGAGCATACGTCAGGTAGCTGGCGTTAATGGCAGGGATGGCCTTCCATAGAGCGTACTTCAGGGCCACCATACGTATGAGAGGCAAGATCCTTCACCTATACCACGGTTCCACTCGCCTGCTCTGCGCTCCAATAATTGTTTAATATATAACAGTCTTAACAGCGTGAATCAAATTTCGTCATGTCTTAGGAAAATCTTGAAAGAAGTATGATAAGAATAAACTTCACTCTTTAAAAAGGCATATTTCATATTTTTAATCAATACAATGCAATGGTTTTTTTTGTACTCTTCATCACACAACCCAACAAAGTTAACTCCAGCGATGCACTTTTTAGTGACAAAACTGAAAGACAGTTGCTAAGTGTTTTCCATGATGATGTGTATTACGATGAATTTTTGATATGCAGCACTGTGCTCATCCTGGTGCTAGGACCACTTTTCTAAAGAAATAAAGGAAGAATTCTCGTTTTAGATAAAAAAGAATGAAATAAAAAAGAAAGGGCTTCACTTTTTGTCACGGTAATCAAAAAAGGTAGTTAATCCATTATATGTATTAAAGATCTAAGTTTACCGGCCAGGGTAATAAAAAGAAAATAAAAAAATATTCCGGTGACGTAGCTAGGATTTCATTTTAGGGGGCGGTAGTGAGCACGCGAAGCTTGCGAAACGTGCTCCCTAGGGGGGAGGGTGCGTGCGTTTGCGTTTTACACCGTTGCCTAGGCATTTTCGCGAAAAAATCCTACAAGTGCTCTGGTGAAAGAGTATAAGTCCTCAGCGCACATAGACGACAGCCAAGATATCCACTGCATGCACATAATACATTGTAATAGTGCGCGAACGAGCTGAGCCCAAAGAGTTATATCTCTATGGCTGAGCCTGATCTTATCTAAAGGAGAAAAAACAATGAAATACATAAGGAGAGAGAAGAAGATAGATGGAAGGAAGAACAAATAAAAACATAATTGACACAGGAGAGGATAGATGAGAGGAAGAACAAAGAAATACATGAAGAAAGAAGAGAGGATACATAATTCATTGTATTTCTTCGTTATTTTTTTCCCTTTTATCTATACCTGTCCCTTTTCTTTATGGACTTATTTGCCTATGGATCCATCTTTCGTTTTACATTTCTTTGGGAGATCCTCTCGTCTGTTTCTTCGCCTTCAGTTCCTTGAAGGCCCCTTTTCCTTCTGTATTCCTTTGCTTTTTCTTTCATCTATTCTCTCTATACACGTACACGATCGCCGCGCCGCTGTGCGTGGAAAATGGCGTAGGAGAGCTGAAAACAGAGAGATTAATATCTCTGTGGCCGAAACGAAACCTAGACTATGAAACCAGAACGTTTGATGCAATTAATCGAAAAACTGCCTAGGCTACGGTGTAAAACTGAAACGCGCGGATGGCGCGGTGCAGGGAGGGGGAGTTCCTCCCCCCCCCCCCCTCCAGCGCAAAGCGCGGAAGCTCAGACGTTTCTTTGTCATTGTTCCTTGTCTACTCCCACTATTCTTACGTTCTCTCACCTTTTTCTTTTCTCGCTCACGCTTTTTTCTTCCTTTTTCTTTCTTTTTTTTTTTTTGGTGGCAATTTTTTTCTTTTTTGGGGGGGGGGGGGGACCGCCCCATCGCCCCCACGGCTACGCGCCTGACATATTCAGAAGCCTCTTAAAACATGATGGAGTAAAAATGAGTGTATATTTCCTCTAGACTGTGTTTATATTTTGAAGAAAGTGATATGAATCATGTCTTCCCGTAAGATCAGTGGGTCTTTCTCATTTTAGGCGCGTTAAGCACTTTTTGATGCTATCGTGATTTAAACAGAAAATTGCACACACCTCGGTTTGTCTATATACCTTTCGCGAGTCTAGAGTGCTTGAAAAACATCAGCTTCAATTTTCAGAATTTATGAATAAGTGTTAGGTAATCATCAAGAGGGACAGAGAGAAACAGAGAGCGAGAGACAGAGAGCGAAAGAGAAAGGGAGAGAGAAGAACATAGATTTAGAGAGAGCGAGAGACAGAGAGCGAAAGAGAAAGGGAGAGAGAAGAACATAGATTTAGAGAGAGCGAGAGACAGGGAGGAAAAGAGAAAGTTAAATGTGCATAAGAGGGAGAGTAAAAGGTAGAGAGAAAGAGACTGAGGGCAAATAAGAGAAAGATAGATGAAAGACGGAAAGAGGGGGAGGCTAAGAGGGAAAGAGAGCAAAAAATGGAAAAAGGAAGAGAGTGAGAGAGAGAGAGAGAGGGGGGGGGGGGGGGGAGACTGAGGGGAAAAAGAAAGAAATAAGCCAGGAAAGATTCGTTGATGGGATAGGTAATGCTGGAGTGTTACTTGGGTGATGCAGAGATTCTCTATTTGTTTTCCAATCACAAAGATCTTTCACCTGATAATTTCAGATCGGAGTAATTCCTACCAATAGATAAAATAGTGCATGTCGTTATGTCTAGATTATAAAGACCTGAACAGAGAACAGAGAAGGACCAATCTAAAGCTTTATGACTTGAAAGAAAAAAAAATCATTCATAACTTGAGAAACCGCACCTGCCAATCTCATGTTCATTTTTTATGTCACGCAGTTATGCAGTGTGATGATCATAAAAAAATCTGCATAGCTACCGCTTGAGTCCACCTGTTTAGAAAGACTACAAATTTTGCTTTCGTTGAAAAGTGTTTCTCTTTAAACCAAGTGTTAAAACGATACTGACATAAAGGCCCCTTTTGCGTATCCTTTGTGGTCTTTCTGTAAAGGTTTGACTTTATATGAACAGTGCCTTTATCACCGGGAATGTTTGTGTTCTTAAAACGAGAAGAAGTCCATCCACATTGACATCGAGGTCATTGACCACCATGGTGAGTGATTTTCCTTTGTTAATTCGTTCATCGAACTTCTAATTCAAATATGATATTAAATGAATTTGTGAATAAAGACCACATCTTGTGTGTCTTTAGAGGAGTCTTTCTGTAAAGGTTTTATTTCATGAACATTGTCTTTACCATCGGGGAAGTTGTGTTTGGTCTTTGGACTTCACTTGCAGGAGTTCATTCCGTTTTATTTCGAGATCACTGATCACGATATTAAATGATTTTCCTTTGTTCACTCATTCACATTTCCTCTCATGGTGTGGAACACCACCCCCCCCCCCCCAGCAGAAGATGAATTCCGTAGGGGTCCACCCATACAACCATTCTCCACCTTTATGGATTACTTTGTTATCTGACTCAATGTGGCTGTTCCATGATATTTTTGAAGTGCATACTGATGGATGAAATGCAATGCTAAATATCATTGATATATTATCATTTCAATCAGCATAACTCAACAGATACAATTCATGATAACAAAAAGGACATTTAGAAACAAAGGAACATCAACACAAAGAATGGAACCCTGCTCACAATATAAAAAGGAACACTGTAAAAAGGAAACAAAATAAGAATGTAATTCATGTATCTAGACATGCTAATGAGGTGGCAGTGTTTTATATTGATTGGAAATAGCTAAAAACTGTGTTTGTTAAAAAAAAAAAAAAAAAAAACATTTTGCTTGGCATGCATGAGGCCGACATAATGAAGATCACAGGACTTTTCAAACAAAAGTGCACATTGAGCTGTTCTCATTTTGGCTTGGCAGAGAGTTTGGAAGGAAAAAGAGACATCAGGGGCCCGTTGCAGAAAACTTACTATAATAGTAACTTTGCTATTATAGTAACTCTTCATGGAATACTGGATTCTGGCTGTTGAGCATGGCATGTTGCTCAACAGCCAATCAAAATTCAGTATTCCATGAAGGCTTACTATAATAGCAAGTTACTGTTATAGTAAATATGGTGCAAATATTCTAATTTAGAAGTGATAAGCGCCTCTAAACTAAAAAACCAACCAACCAAACTAAGTTTTATGCAACGGGACCCTAAAAACCCAGAATGTGTGATGATTTACCATTTCTTTGTCTGTAAGAAAATTTTATTCATATAACAATACAACGTTGCCATGTTTTTGATAATCAAAATATTTTTTGCGGAATATCTCTTCGGGGATTTTTGATCATCTTTAAAATACATCTTGCAGGACGATGCGCGTGATGTCATTTGTGGACATGCTGGCTAGTGAGCGGGAATCTGTCTTGAACTGTGAGCATGGTGAGGGGGATACCTCTGACCTTTTTTCACAATCTGTCTAGCATAAAAGAAAATTAAATGAAAAGAAAAACCGGGAAAGAAAAAGTCCTAGATTTTTTTTTGCGGGTGCCTCTTTTATACCACACAATTCTCATACAGGCCAAACACAAGGCAATACCCCCCCCCCCTTCTCTCGGGCGCTTCTTTTTACTACCCCCCTTAATTCCAGAATATGTTGATAATGGTAAAAAAAAAATTAGATCTGTCCCTCGGTCCCCCAGGATTTCCGTCATGCGATGACCCTCCCACAGTCCCTCAAAGCACACTTGCAAGGATACTTAATTGCAATCGCAATAACGTCACCTTGATCTGTTAATACTTGATATGATGTCATTCACACGTTAAGATAAGATTTTTTGAACTGCTAGACAGGAACAAAAAAAAATCACTGTTTGCTGCAATGAAATGGTTGTAAACGTTATCAAGATTACTGTCAGAAAATGGATTCGTGCAATTATCTTGAGATGTTTTAAAATTCACCTGTAGCAATGAAACATCACTCATCACTGTTAATCACATATCAAGTTGTCGATTGATTGAGCTGACTGATGGAGAAGCAACACAAAAATATGAGTCTTGATATTGTTAAACTAAACGTTGATTAAGATAACATGTAGTTTTCTAAATCAAAGTTTTCATGAATATGTATTTTTAATAAAGACACAGCGGTACAAAATATGCTATATCTAGCTTCAAGATAATTTACACTGATTAATAGGTTATGAATATCTATTCATTACTTAAAATAATCTTAGTAAGTAGATATGAATCCACAATATGTGAAGGGGGGGGGGGTAAGCAAAAGAAAATTTTAAAATAAAATGTAAAAGTTTTTCGAACTATAGTAAGGGGGGGGGGGGGGAGACACGTATTTTGTTTTTGTCCTGTTGTGCATTATCTCAAACTCTCAAACTCTCAAACTCGGTTAGCAGGCTAGGTTTACGGATGAGCGATGGCCTAGTGGTTATGCAGTGGTCTCGTAGCTGGGATAACCCGGATTCGAAACCAAGTAGACTGGGTACTCTTGTTATAAAGGCATCAATCCTTATTACCAAGTCCACCGGAGAGGACATAAAGCCGTGGTTACAGTTCGTTATTCCGAAGGTTCGTTAGTCCGAAAATGAAAAAGGTTCGTTATTCCGAAGGTTCATTAATCCGAAAACGAAATAAGGTTCGATATTCCGAAGGTTCGTTAGGCCGAAAATAAAATAAGGTTCGTTAGTTCGTTTTAATATTCGAACTAACGAACCTTATTTCCTTTTCGGAATAACGAATCTTATTTTATTTTCGGATTAACGAACCTTCGGAATAACGAACCTTCGGAATAACGCCACAAATGTTCGGATTAACGAACCGTTTTTCATTTTCGAACTAACGAACATCTAGGTATACGCAATTTGCGTGTTTCGGAATAACGAACATCACCCAAAGTCGTTGGTCCCCTCTTTGCTCACTTACATTTGCAAATACACCTGCTTTCTTTGCTGTCAGGTAAAAGAACCAATTATTGAAGCACTGACTGTTTTAGTCCCTTGATCTGCCGCTGATAGCCTTATACATTACATCCCTACTTTTCTCTTTATTCTTCTTCAGGCAAAATATCTACCTGTTTCCTGTATGCTCCTCGTGACTTTCTTCACTCTCGAACATGTTGAAGGTGAGAAAAATAGGGAAACCATGGATCTTTAAAAAGCGTAAGTGGGTCAGATAATTATATTCGCTAGGACTCTTTTTAAGGTTTTCCCATTGACACTTGTATTGATCATTGTTGAAGAATATGACTTGACACGAATGAATATTACTCTAAATAAAAGGTCCTCCACTCAAGTTTCTGATCATTTACTTTCGTTCAAATTCGTTTCGCAAAAGAATAATCATTGCAAAATTATACCTTTTTATGGTCATTTCTCAATTTCAACATGACCCATAAGCCCCCGAAATTGGTATTTTGCTTACATTCCTCTCAATCAAATTAGGTGGTGACAGCTATAGATGTCCGGAGCTGCCAAGGTGTAAGGCGATAGCTCTCGCCGATGGACAGGTACTCCAGCTTGTGTTGAAGGCACCAGAGGCACATTTGGATGTAAATACAATACCTCATGGAGGTAAGGACGTTTCTCGAGCTCTGCAGAATGTGATGCCACGACAACTGGTATGCACCCTTCCAGGTAAATCATTCTTGTTTCATGTTACCATCGCCCCTTCTTCCATTCTAGGGATAGAGGGAGGGGTAGGATATAGGAAGGAGAATACAAATAACCATGATAACGGCAGGGGATTCATCCAGTCTCATTTTACTCTCTTTCTTCCTCTCCCTCCCCCCCCCCCTTATCCGGCATTTTAATTCAGGTAGAGGGAGGGGTAGGATATAGGAAGGAGAATACAAATAACCATGATAACGGCAGGGGATTCATCCAGTCTCATTTTACTCTCTCTCCTCCTCTCCCTCTTCCCCCCCCCCCTTATCCGGCATTTTAATTCAGGTTTCCATTTAACAGAAGAAATTATTGTTCTCCTTCTCCAAATGGCTTCTATGAAATCGCATGATTTTGAACAAGTGATGAAAAAACAAGCTTAGTGAAAATCATGATATATTTTGTTGTTGAGTTCTTGGTCTTGTAGAACTTCTTTGCAGATTGATAATGTGATAAAAACCTTCAAATTTTATTGGCTTATCAAAGTATAAAATGAATATAAATCCTAATCTTTTCAGCCTGTTGGAGCATGCCATGCAAGAACCAGGCTGAATGCGCAGAAACTATGGAGGGCTATTCTTGCAACTGCAGAGCTGGCTTTACTGGGAGCAACTGCGCTGATGGTAATCTGAAATATCACTGGGCCGCAGTGTACATACACACAAAGCCCGGTCTCTCAAATGCAAGTTAGACCGGACAATCTGAATAATTTCTATTTGATTTTGAAAATAAAAGCGGTTGTATTGGGCATTGCATGCCTCCCCCACATGTCTAAGGCTCTGATGTAGACTTGTCTCTAATAAGTAAAATAATTCGTTTCTTCGTAACATTTCGCAGCAGCTGTATGCTAAAACTAGGTAAAAGTCAAAGGAAAAAGGAAAAGAAGAGAACGAATAAAGAGAAGAAGAAAAAGAAGAAGGTGATAATGAAGAAGAAGAAAAAGAAGGGAAAAATGAATGACAGAAAGAAAAAAAGAAAGAGAAAGAAGAAGCTATTTTATTTTGATATGTTGATCATCTTTTGAACTTTATATTTTGACTAGATATTACCGAATGTGACAGTTACCCCTGTCTCAATGGAGGAACCTGTGATGATCAAGTGAACGGTTTCACATGTGTTTGTGTGCCAGGGTATAGCGGAGATCTGTGTCAGACAGGTTAGATACTTATTATCCACTTGCTCGTTAGTATCATTCATCCTTCATAGCTTTAAGAAAAGAGAAGGAGAAAAAGGAACAAAAACAATAACAGGAAGAGCTGCAAAATAAAAAAAACACGAAAAATAATAAGAGGGGAAAGTGTTGATGATAAGGTGTACTTTTTTCTCTTCATTTTGCTACGTTCCAGTCACCGGCGAGGTGTGGGGGAATAATCAAACTCTTTCGCTAAAGTTTCTAGCGCGAACTAACACACCCTCACCCACCCGCACCCCCCCCCCACACACACACCCTCATACGTATACTCTCGGGACCGTCTAATCCTATCTCTAGTTAAAAAATGAGGATGTAGAATAAAAAGAAATTGAGAAAATAAGAAGCGGGAGAAAGAAGAGAAAAGAAGTAGCTTGAATAAGAATGGAATGTTTCAGATACCGGAATTTAAAAAAAAAAAAATGTTCTCAATAGAAATCGATGAATGTCAGGAAATCTTTTGCCTTAATGGTGGCACCTGTGAGGATCAGTTGAACAATTTCATCTGTGCTTGTCTACCGGGGTACCATGGAGATCTGTGCCAAAATGGTAAGAAATTTTCTTATCTGTCCATTCACCAGTTGCATATATTCACATACTTAGAGAAAAGATTCAAGAAAAACGACAAGAAAGCAGGAACAAAAAATAAGAATAACAATAGGAAGATGATAAGAAAAGTCTTATCTTATTAATTTATGGTTTATATTTCCCTGTTTTGTTTGTTTTTTTCTTTCATAGAAGTCGATGAATGTGAGGATAGCCCTTGCATTAATGGAGGCACCTGTATGGACCAGTTAAACAATTTCACCTGTGAGTGTCTGCCGGGGTATAGTGGAGATCTGTGTCAAACAGGTAAGACTTCACTTCTCTCCTTACTTATTTGTTGCTTGCTTTATTTTTCATCTCAACAAAATCAACCACAATCGTTTGCAGATACATGACCCAACACACCGAAATAAAGTGATTAACAAAACTTCACGCTGTTTGTTTTAAGTATATTCTCCAATAATTCTCTTAATTTCTAGAAATCGACGAATGTGACGACAATCCATGCTACAATGGAAGCTGCGTTGATCTCGTTGGAAACTTTAGCTGTCATTGTATGGATGGATATACAGGACCACTATGTGAAACGGGTATGTTATCACCACTGTAACCTGCTGGGATGCTCAAAACATTTCATACATAATGGAAAATTGATTTGATCAAATCTAATCAGAACTGTCAGAGCGGCTTTTTCAATATTGATTCGGCTCTTCCTGTTGGCCTCACAACCATTATTAACAGACGCCACTTTGAAACGACTGAACCAAGAACATGAAGAGAGGCAAAATATGGGGAAATAACATCATGTACAAGAATGTAGTACGGAACAAACATCAGACCAAGGACATTTTGGTTTGATTCCAGTATGTATTCATCAACTAAGATATGTGATTGAAACAACCTCTTATCTTGTTTCTACCATTTTATTTTTCACAATTCATCTCCATAGAAATCAACGAATGTGAAGGCAATCCTTGCTTCAATGGCAGCTGTGTCGATCTCGTGGGCAACTTTAGTTGTGTTTGTAGAGATGGCTTCACAGGCCTTCTCTGTGAATCGGGTAAGCAAATGACTTATGATTCTATAAAGTTAATAAGAAAGACAGAATACCTGTTGCCTACCCGTAAGAGAATAAATAGATTTTGATTTGATTTGATGTTCATTTATTTCCATATACATCATTACAAATTAACAATCTTTCAACATGTATGGCCACATAAATAATAGATAGAAAAAAGGGGTCGTCATAAGCAGAGCTTGAGTTGACGTCCTAACCATAAATAAATTGATCATGCAATGAATATACATATGCAAATAATGCATAGTGGAAAGCAGAAGGCCAGCGAAAGAAAAATGAATAAATTTCAAGGGATATAAATCCTTAGTGGGCTTTACCTCTGCAGTAATCTTTTGAAATAATTTAATGAATTATCTTTCTATCTAGAAATAAACGAATGTGACGATAATCCTTGCTACAATGGAAGCTGTGTTGATCTCGTTGGAAACTTTAGCTGTCATTGTATGGATGGATATACAGGACCACTATGTGAAACGGGTATGTTATCACCACTGTAACCTGCTGGGATGCTTAAAACATTTCATACATAATTGAAAATTGATTTGATCAAATCTAATCAAAACTGTGAGAGCGGCTTTTTCAATATTGATTCGGCTCTTCCTGTTGGCCTCACAACCATTATTAACAGACGCCACTGTGAAACGACTGAACCAAGAACATGAAGAGAGGCAAAATATGGGGAAATAACATCATGTACAGGAATGTAGTACGGAACAAACATCAGACCAAGGACATTTTGGTTCGATTCCAGTATGTATTCATCAACTAAGATATGTGATTGAAACAACCTCTTATCTTGTTTCTACCATTTTTTTTTCACAATTCATCTCCATAGAAATCAACGAATGTGAAGGCAATCCTTGCTTCAATGGCAGCTGTGTCGATCTCGTGGGCAACTTTAGTTGTGTTTGTAGAGATGGCTTCACAGGCCTTCTCTGTGAATCGGGTAAGCGAATGACTTATGATTCTATAAAGTTAATAAGAAAGACAGAATATCTGTTGCCTACCCGTAAGAGAATAAATAGATTTTGATTTGATTTGATGTTCATTTATTTCCATATACATCATTACAAATTAACAATCTTTCAACATGTATGGCCACATAAATCATAGATTGAAAAAAGGGGTCGTCATAAGCAGAGCTTGAGTTGACGTCTTAACCATAAATAAATTGATCATGCAATGAATATACATATGCAAATAAGGCATAGTGGAAAGCAGAAGGCCAGCGAAAGAAAAATGAATAAATTTCAAGAGATATAAATCCTTAGTGGGCTTTACCTCTGTAGTAATCTTTTGAAATAATTTAATGAATTATCTTTCTATCTAGAAATAAACGAATGTGACGATAATCCTTGCTACAATGGAAGCTGTGTTGATCTCGAGGGAAACTTTAGCTGTATTTGCATAGATGGATTCACAGGACAACTATGCGACACGGGTAAGTTCGGAATAGACGTAGATTTTTAAAAGTATTTCTTCTATAAAAAGATGCCATATTATTTGATGTTCTTTGTTTTTGTTTGTTTTGATACTGTGATTTAGTCGAGTGCCGAAGCTAAGAGGGTGATGAAAGATGCCACCCTTCAAAGTGTTTCATACACATAATTTGGTTGTAGGCCCAGACCGAGCCACTGAAATATAGCCTCAAAGTCCGATTCGACTAAAACACATATCTGCTTATAATTCCGAAAATTAAAAGCTAATCTCAATTCCATATAGATAATATTTCAAATATTTAGTATCTGTCGAAGTCAGCGAATGTGATCATAACCCTTGCTACAATAGCACTTGTATCGCTCTCATGCGCAGCTTAATGTTTGTAATGATGACTTTAAGGGAAGCCTTTCCAACACAAGTAAGTGATGTACATTGCAGGCACTTCTGTCACCCATTTGAAACTAACTGAAATCATAAGAGCCCCGTCCCCTGGTTTTTTTTTCTTCTGTATTTCCTATTCAAGAGATCCGGCTGTTCAAGTGTTTTCGGCATCTTTCCTTTTAACTTTGTAATGTTAATAACGTAATTAAGAATCTTCATCAACTGCAGTATATGATAGAGTGCAATAGACACGCTTTATCATTAGATAAGTTTTATTCTCTCTTGCACTAATATTCTTAATGTTTAGATATCAACGACTGTGAAGGCGATCCCTGCTTCATTGGGAGTACCTGTGTAGATCTCGTGAGCAACTTCAGCTGTATTTGCATGGATGGATTTACAGGACCTCTTTGTGACATAGGTAAGTAGAGCTTCAGAGTCAAAGTGAGCCATCCAGAAATATCCCAGGTTCGTCCATAAGGAATCTGCCAGTAGACATTGGAGTAATATACCTGATCAGTGCTAACTAGGTGTAGATAGCACTGATTACTTACACCCGGAGTTGGCCAACTTTGCTTTTAGTTGGGGAACAACATTGCTCCTGTTTTTTTCCTTGTTGTTGGCTTGCCCAACAAAGCAACTGGCGCCATGCTGTGCCAAATTAGATATGAATACACCAAACTCCATGTTTTGTGAGCAGAAGAAAATTCGCACTAATTGGATAATCTGGATTCCTTACCTTGAGTTTAGATTAAACTTCTCTTGAGTTTTTCACTTGTAGTAGAAATGCTTAGGAAGCTCCTGCAGCTGCGCTGGACACGGGATCGGACGGCGCATTGTGTACAAACGGCAAATGGCAAACGGCCAAATTTCGCTCATTAGTGCAAATTAGCATTGGTGAAATCATCCATTGTTTGGTTTCGCGAGATAACTTTTGACGCAGAGCCCTAAAAAATACCAAATACATGAGGAGAAAAAAAAAATCTGCACATACTCTACCTAATTTGGTTGAGTCAATACCGTTTAATGCTGATTTTTTTTATAGATAAAACTAAGCACTGAAATCCTTGACTAATGTGATTGAAAGTTCAAAATCACTGTTTTCTATGCAAATTGGCAACTATTCAACTTTTCTTCATGCTTTCTGTCAATTTAAATTCATTTCATACACATGATAAGAAAAATATAGCAATAAAAGAAAAATATTGGTTTGCCAATTTGAAAATGGAAAGTTGATCAAAATAGGGCTTCAAATAATTCCTGTCGTGAAAGGGGTAATCGTATTAGGGGTAATTTCCGTCACAGGATTGATTTTGGCATGCGCACTTGAAATGACGACTTATGTAAGAAGGGCTTTACAGACACGGCATGAAATGAAAGGTCTTGTGACACCCCACCCCTTTTTTTGGCAGAAATCAACGAGTGCGATGAAGTTTCTTGTCTTAATGGTGGAACCTGTTTCGATCTTCTGGGCAACTTCACCTGCCTTTGTCCCTGTCTATTCACCGGATTATACTGCGAATCAGGTAAAGTCTTCTAAGCCCTGTTTAAAGTCACGTATATGCCTGAAGTATTTCAGAATGTTGATTCAAACTTCGTTTTCCACTATTTCTCCCAGAATAAAGATCTCACTTTGACTCTCTAAAAATTACAGTGAAAATACTTTACCTTCAAGTGACTAAAGGTAGTTCTTAATAACCGATATCATTATTATTATTATTATTATTATCATTATTATCATCATCATTATTGTAACTGTTATCATTATTATTATTATTTATTTGTTTATTTATTGATTGATTTTACTTATTTTTTTGCCAAAAAGGAAAAGAAATATTTCAAATCAAGAGCGTGAAATTCAGTTCATTTTCCAAAAGCATGACTTTAAAAGCAGTAAAGTGAAAACCGCAGTATACTTTGGCTATTGCTGCTTGATAGCATTTCATCATTCGCTTTTTATGCCGAGCAGCACTTTAAATTAAAAGTAATCGAACGTTTCCTGTCCATCTTGTCCAAACAACTGATCTTTTCTTTGATAAGATTATTTTTGATGGCAAATGATTATGTTATTACTTAGATGTCACCTGCAAAGACGACCCTTGTTACAATGGTGGCGCCTGTGTAGATCATGTGGGCAATTTTACCTGTGAATGTGTGCTTGGATATGAGGGTGACTTCTGCGAATCGGGTGAGTCCTAATTGTGATTTTGTGAAACAATGCATGAATCAACTATTGCACCTCAACTATATACTGAAATGAGAGTCCCTTTAGTCATAAAAACCTGAAAATGTACTGAAATTTAAACAAAAATCGGGCCTGGAAAAGTCGTGAAATAAGGTCTTACTTGGGAGGGGGGGGGTCATCAACATTTGTCCACAGACACTCGGCTCTGACAACTTTATTAGCGGCTGAAAACTGATACCGTATATAAGACTAGTCAGAAATTGTTGGTTAAAACAGACTTTGTAGGTGAAAATCACTGACAAGACACTTGACGACCCCCCCCCCCTCAGTTTTATCTATATCTTTGGGAGTTTACAGAACTTTTTATTTTCAAATCTGAAAGTGAGTTGTGAGATTCCGAACAAGATTACCATCTTGCATTACCTTTGACTCAGAGAAAAAAAAACAATACAAGACATTATGCTATTTGCATCGTAAGTCTGCATCCATTAAGAACTATCAATGACATCTTAATTTTTTAGCCATTGGTTGTAACTCTAACTATTCCTGTTGGAATGGCGGTTTATGTACGGAGTCCTTTGGTGATTATTATTGTGACTGCCCAGCTGGATATGAAGGTTACTATTGCGAAAGTGGTAAGTCCGGCATGATAGTGTTTTTGTATTTTTAAAAAATTAAATGGTTAAAGTACATGTGAACAGTTTTCGTATAATAAATGAATGTATTCGCATCATTTATCTTCCATTCCCCCAAGAATATAAATCTATATCCGGACACTTTGCCACCTTAATGTGGCGAGGTTATTCGGAATCCTCAATCCTCGATTATTGCATTTTTAAACAGTTCCAGATGATGCCCCGAAGCCCCCAGTCTCTTCCTGCCTCACACCATTGTTGCCCCACTTTTGTCACTGTTAAGGCAAAACCCTACTGCATCTCCCAGCAAGGCTTGAACTGAATAGCTTGTGATTTGACGAGATAAACCTCGATAGGGCTTTCTGTATGTGATCTATATACTGATATTTTTGGTCGTGAATTTTTTTTTTTCGGTCATAATTTTTTCATCCGTATAGCATTGAAATCACCGGCGTAAATCCACTTTGAGGAGTGGGGGGGGGGGGGGGGGGGGGAGGATGATCGACTTTTTTGCCGATTTTTTTTTTTCTGTCGAGCTCACACTTAAGTATAAACACACGCCCTCACCCACCTGCACAGACTCTTTACACACATTTTGATTTTTATCTTGCGAGCGAGCCAAGAATTACCACTTTTCTGGTTTTCAATCGCATTTTCAAATAGAAATTCTGTAATATGATGAGCGAGCGAAGCGAGCGAGCCAAAAATAACCACTCTTCTGGTATTCAATCGCATTTTAAGACGGAAATTCTAAAATATGATGAGCGAGTGAAGCGAGCGAGCCAGAAATAAACTCTTTTCTGGTTTTAAATCGCATTTTCAAATAGAAATTCTAAAATAGGATGGTTGTTTATGACAGATTATCAAAAAAATCATTAACTGATCAATTCAAATATCATTTCTTCCTTAAAAAGTGTGTGTGGGGGGGGGGGGATATTTGTACACGCCATCCCCCTCTCAATAAAGTGAGGGATATATCCCCCACCCCCCCCCCCCCCCGGGATTTACGCCAATGATTGAAATTGGAGCTCTGTTCATCCTTCTTGTCGCCGATAAGCGATGAGAGTCACATCTTATTCCGTTAGCATTAATAAGAAATATTATGTTTGTTTACCCTTATAAACATTTAAACAGTTCCCCCCCCCCAAAAAAAAATATATATATGAAAATAAAAAACTAAAATAAAAAACTCATTTTCCCCCCCATCTTTAGAAATTACCGATTGCGAAGGAGAACCGTGTTGGTATGGGACCTGTGTCGATCTAGTGGGCAACTTCAGTTGTCTCTGTATGGATGCATATACAGGAAAATTTTGCGACACGAGTAAGATATCATGATCACTCTTGTGTGTGTACGTGTGCTCTTGTATAGCTATTTAAGCGAGGACAGTGAACAAAATTAAAAAGTTCATGGGAACAATGCTCCTCGGTTGTCAGACAATAGTCCTCAAATGTCAAACAATAGATTTAAGCCTTATTCCGTCAGCCTTCCGAGGACAGGAGAACAATGGAGATGTGTGCATGTGTGTGTGTGTGCGTGTGAGTGTGTACCTGTGGGCGCGTGAGGGTGGGTTTGTATAGCTTTGCAAGCGAGGACATTGAACAAAGAAAATTCCTAAGGACAATGGTCCTCAATTGTCAATCAGTAGTCCTAGCCTGTCAGACTTAAGATTTGAGCCTTATTCCGTCAGCCTTCCGAGGACAGGAGAACAATGGGGGTGTACATGTGTGTGTGTGCGCGCGCGTGTGTGTGTGTGTGTGTGTGGGGGGTAATCATATAAAGTATGTGCCCTATATTTACAGTTTGCACATTCTGCATCAGGGATATACATCCTGTTGTCACGCTATACTCATTCTCCTGAATGTACATGTATTTATTCATTCCCCCTCTTTGTGTCGTTCTTTTACCTGTCCAACGTCAGTTATGTAAAGTAAACTTACGCCCCCATTCTCGGATTCCCAGTTGAAGGGAATGGTGATATTTATTCGGCGATTTTCCCGAGAAGTTGTTAAGTACTGTGGAAAATTTAATTCAATTGCTAATCATTTTATTTGATATTAATTCGCTTTTCAGAATTTGACAAACTGAGCCTGAGGCTAAAATGAAGGATAACTGAAAATAAACTTTCTTAATCAAATGCCAACCATAACCGTTGGATTTTGCGAGATACTTATTTAGAGCGAGAGCCATGACCACTCGATAGAGGCAGATACCGGGAGTCATCATTCTCATTAGAATTATCGTCATCATTGTCACCATCATCTTTGTAATCGTCATCATGAATGTCATCATATCATCATCTTTTTTTTATACCTACATGCTTCATACACACACACACACAAACACATACATATATATATATATATATATATATATATATATATATATATATATATATATATATATACACACACATGTATATGTGAGATCAATTGAGAGAATAATAGCGCAGCATGAATCAAAGTTCCCCAGAGCTGTCCTACCATTTTGGAAATTTTGCAAAGGTTGAAAAAATGTCACCGCCGGGCTTTGGCTATGAACGTCAATGCCTTAACCACTAGACCACGGAGTCGGGCCAGTGGTTTCGGGGACTCCAAATTCGCTTAACCGAAAGGTTGACAAACCTGATCACAAATGTTTTATATATACACACACACACACACACACACACACCTCACAAAAAGTAACTTACCACTTTGTCTTTTGATCATAATTCAAATATGGTGTACTGTATCGGACAACTCTGAACAGAATTTGAAAGAAAATTTAATTCCAAACATTTTGACACTTCAAATACCCGCAAAATTAAAGTTGCAGCAATTGATATGGCAGTCTCCATTCACAGAATGGATTTCTGGTTGTCAACTTCATCTCTTTGTTTTTCAGACAATAGGGTATAAACAAAAACACAGAGGTGGTCTATGAATGACAGTCAAAACATGTGCCGATCATAGTCATTCCAAATGCATGAGGCAATGGATGTCCGGAAAGGAAAAGTGTTAAAACAATGCATAGGGTGTTTGTCCGGCAAGATGCCATCTCTCATTTTCAGAGCACCTAGCATCCTTCTGGGCGCTGACACTTTTCCTTGTCGGACATCCGTTGCCCCTTTCCTTTTGGAATGACTTTGATCGGCACATGTCTTGACAGTCATTAATTTTATACACCACCTCTGTGTTGCTGTTTATACCCTATTGTCAGGAAACAAAGAGATGAAGATGACAGTCAGAATCCATTCTGTGAATAGAGACTGCCATATCAATAGGAATTGCTGCAACTTTTATTTTGGGGGTATTTGCATATGAATCGTCATTGTGTTCACATTCTTTATTCGATTTCAGCAAATGAAGTGTCGAACTGTTTGGAATTAAATTTTCTTTCAAATTCTGTTAAAAGGTGTCCGGTACAATGATCATGACAGTTTTTGTATAGCGCATAACACATTACGTCTGTATGTCCCTATGCGCTCTAAGAGAGAGAAAAAGAAAAGGAAAGACATGACTGAAAGATAGGTAACTGAGTTTATTTTGTTAGGCTACTTAGATATGTTTTGAATAAGCGTGTTTTAAGTGCAGATTTAAACTTCTCTATCGTGTCGATGTTTCTAAGAGAGTTTGGGAGGTTATTCCATAAAACTGATGCAGCATGAGCAAATGAACGTTCGCCATATGTTTTTGTTTGAATTAGAGTTATGATAAACAGATTCTGTGTGCATGATCGGAGCTGTCTTGTTGGTTTGTATACAGTGAGTAGATCATTCAAATATGAAGGAGCTAGTCCATGAAAACATTCGGAAGCTAGTAACAAAATCTTGAACTGGATTCGAAACTGGACTGGTAACCAGTGTAAATTGCGTAAGACAGGAGATATTGAATCAGGTTTTCTAGTGCGAGTGACTAGTCGAGCTGCTGAGTTTTGGATGATCTGTAGTCTTTGAATGAGGCGCTGTGGTAGGTGGATAAGGAGGCTGTTACAAAAATCAAAATGGCACATGACAAAGGCATGAACCAAACGCTCAGTTGTTCTTCTGTCAATGAATTACCGGATTTTACCAATTTTGTGTAAGGCATATGAAGCAGACTGGCATTTTTGTGCGACAAATTGTTCAAAAGTGAGCTTATTGTCGAAGCAGACGCCAAGATTTCTGCAAGTTTCGGCAGCAGCAATTTGCGTTCCATGTAGGTTCAAATGCAGCAATGGTGTTGATCGTTTAAACCGAGATGAAACATGAAGGAACTCTGTCTTACTGCAATTCAACTTAAGACAATTCAATAGAGACCATTCCTTGATTGCCTTGACACAATTGGTTATCTGGGAGATTGAAGAGTCAAAGTTTGTCTGTTTGAATGTTAGGTACAATTGAGTATCATCAGCATAAAACATCTTATGTACGGTATATTTGTTAATAACAGCTTCAAGAGGAGAAGTATAAAGTGTAAACAGAATCGGACCGAGTACGGATCCTTGCGGTACTCCCTTGGTCAGTATTTGTGTTGAAGAACGATCATTTCCAATGACTACATTATGGGTACGTCTTTGCAAGTAGAAGTTAACCAATTAAGTGCTTGGCCGCAGATTCCAAATCTAAGTGATAAACGTTTAAGGAGAATGTTATGATCAGTTGTATCGAATGCAGAGGAAAAATCTAGTAAAACCAACATAACCTCTTCTCCTTTGTCAAGTGACATAAGAATATCACCAGTTACTTTCAAAAGGGCGGTCTCAACACTATGAAATGATCGATATCCAGACTGGTACTTGGCATGAAGATTGGATTCTTCGACATAATTTTGTAACTGGAGTGCTGCCATTTTTTCTAGAATTTTCGAAAACAATTTGAGCTATCATCAAAAGACAAAGCGGTTAGTTACTTTTTGTGAGGTGTATATATGGATGACATCTCTGTGGAACGTTGAGTGAGCTACGCAGTTATTATTTTCTCATTTTCATTTCTTTCAATACATACAAACATACACATATATATATATTCGACAAATAACTGCAGAAGCTTTAAGTCAGATGAATCAAAGAATTTTTTATTTTCAAATTTTGATTTTAAATTTCTGTCTAGTCATGACAGCGTGCGACCCCGACCCATGCTCTAATGACGCTGTCTGCATAGATTACTACGATCATTTCTCCTGCAGGTGTCAAGATGGATTTTATGGTGACTATTGTGAAACGAGTACGTACTAAGACAGTAAATAAACCACTTTTTCAAGTAGATGTCGTAGTCGAGTGGCTTGATTACCTGAATGTGGATACAAGGTAGCCGTTTGAGTATCAAGGGAGGATGGCTATCGACACATATGATTTAAGAAAAGTTTAGAGCTACCGGAAATCGCTAATTTGATATTTACATTGGGATGTCATCTCAGAACTACGTAACAGTTGATTGGTATAGGCCAACTAATTGGCACCCGTTGTCTCAAAGTCTGTTTTTACGAGAGTTCATAATTCCGAAAAAAAAAATCTTTTACTCACTCACGGCTCATGATTTCGAAAATCGAAAATGATTCATAATTTTAAACATTAATTGCATTACTTCGAAGGATATTTATTATAAGGTTAATTTACTCCGAAAAGAATTAGGTCCCATCGATTCGAAGCTGTATAAATATACCATACAGGGTTGTTCATGTCCGGAAATCATGAACCTTCAAAAATGATAGCAATTATAATTGCAAATATTCTGGGAGACAAATTTTTCGGTATCATTTGTCTTAAGAATTATGACCCTCTGGAAAAGTAACATCCAACTGCCAATTTTCTTTCCGAATGATGCATTAACGGAGTCTTATAGGAAGACGATCTTACCTGCCAGCGAGTGAATTTGTTTTTCGGGGTCTACCGTGGCTACTGACTAAATAATATTGTACCGCTTTTCATTTGCTGCATTTTCTGGTAGATATCGACGAGTGTGCAAGCCTTCCATGTCAAAATGGCGGCGAGTGTGAAGATGGTATCAACGGTTACTTATGCATCTGCAGTAGTGGATTTGCAGGAGACTCGTGTGAATATCTACATTAAGTGAATTCTGCACTACTCTCATCATAATGAAGCAGAGACCCTGCATGTTGTCATGATTTGTTGATCAGATTGGTTGGAATATACTACTAGGCTTCTATCTGAAAAAAAGGAGTCGCCTGTTGGGTTCCTTTCCAGAAAAAATAGGGTGATAATGGAATCTTAAGAAATATTCATAGTTTAGTTTGATGAATAAAACCCAAGATTAGCTAATTGTTGAATGAATACGTAAAGCTATACATATACTATTGTAAGATATTAATCATTTGAACTTTGGAATGTATTCAAATGTTGGATGGTAGTAGGCCTAGTAATGTGTTAAAATGTACAGTACCATACCTAAGAATCATTAGAAATAAGCAGTGGAATCCTTGTTGTTTAGTTGACTTTATTTGATATAAGATGTAAGATTATCAACATAAGACACATGCTTTCTTAGCAGTCAGGTAAAATAACCAAGTGCTGACTAGTCAACCAACCAAATGCGTATGGATTAAACAACAACAACAACAACAAAAGGATCCGTGGTAATACTTTTTCTAGGTCAGAGCCAAACAAGTACGGGTCACGTGCATGACCTTGCACGGAAGCAGTATTTTGAATAAAAATACCTGTAAATTTTCAAAAGCTTTAATGTCCACATTCACAGCAGGTGTATTTAAGAGTACTATCTTCTAGAACATAGCATTAATTCCATTAAAAATTGCAAACGAATTTGTGAATGTTATATTATGCATCATGATGTCGGGTCACGTGTGCGACATTGGGTGGGTCACGGTTGCGACTTGTCGTAGCAATTGTGTAGAAATGTGGTGAACTGTTCAAAATTCATAATATTAAGTTGTTGTTTTTTTCAGTTTTTTTTGGCATTAATTATTAATGATATGGTTGAATATGATACACTCTGATCTTCTCTTCAGTGAAAAATAGATAGGGAATCCACAACCTTTGTTATTCTTTCCCTTTTAAACTGCAGTTGTTTACTGAACGTTTTTCTTTAGAAGCACATTCTCATTGTAAGTATAGGCCTTCAGTGTATGTCACCGTTGTATCTTTCTTTATTTGCTTAAGGAATGAATGAATAAACACGAACAGGTACTGTAACATTGTAGTACAAGCGCTTAAAAATTAGAATATTATATGAACCGTTTCATTTATATATTCATTGATGTCTATAATGCGGTCTTCATTAAAACAAAATATACATCAAGTAAAACACTCGCTTAAGTATGTCTATAAAAGATGGAAGTAAGCATTTTGTGTACCTTTCGTGAAAAATTAGAGCTTGATATGTCAAAACGTAAAATGATAATCTTTTATCTGCAGCCCTTTTTAGGACTTTTTTCTAAAAAGGTCGGGTAGGTGTTGAGTACGTTCTGGGTAAGTTTCTGAAGTTACCACAATTTTTTTTTTTTGCAGTGGTGTCTTTGAAAGGTCTTTGCAATTACAGAAAATGGAACGGCATGCATGCACGCAGCTCAGACTCAAGTCAAGGATGTGTTTAAACCGCGACCAGCTCAAACGCGAAGCGTTGGAGCGTCCCAGGGTTAGCGTGTAGTCAACTTTCAGTTCTCAATTAGTTCAATCTGTATCAACTTCTCAAGTTCAAACGACTGTGGATCAATGATTAATTGGTTATCATGGATTTTGAGCCCGAGGCTGTTGACATTCCAGAGCGGTGTTTCATAAAAGCTGTTCGTAAAGTTACATATGACTTTTAATACGAACGACTTAAATGTGAAGTGCCAAATGGAATGCCCAAGATATTTCCTGACTTTTTAAAAAAGAGTGACTGCATTTTTCCATAATCTCGATTAAATTGTGGCAAAAAATATACTTCGCAATAAAAATGTATGTAAACAAAAGTAATGTTAATCTACCTTTAGCTGATGCGATTTATAACGATTGAGAATCCCATTTCATTTGCCACATTCAAGTCGTTCGTAAAGTCATTCGTAACTTTACGAACAGCTTTATGGAACACCCCCTGATGATGAAAATGAGTAAGTATACCGTAACCAAAATAGCGCTAAACCGACAATATCTTAAATAAAACAAATTTCAAAACACTTAATACCTGATCCAGACTTGAATAAACTTAACGTCAATTTTGCTTACATATCACGGAGAGGTTCTCCATTCTCCCCCCCCCCCCCCCGTCATACAGGCACAATGTCCATCACTCTTTATACTCTTACTAAATGCGATAACCACAAAAAGTCCTGTGGACGTATGCACATCCACGTGAGGCATGAATCTTTAAAAAGCACTAGAACTTTTAACTGCATCGTAATACCGTGGTCACGAAAGGCACCGCCTTTGTTTAGAATTGTATTTAATTCTTATTTTTGGAGACAAAAAGTGCATTGTCAGGGTTTCACATTTTGACAGACCCATAATTCCTTTGGACTCCAAAAGACACAAAGATTGAATGATAATCGTAGAGAGGAAATAAGTTAGAAAGATATTGTACAATATGTCAATATGACAAACTGAAAATAGACACTTAATGCTTACATAGACTGCTTGTTTCAAGATAGGCAAGATCAATGCACACTTTTTAAAATCCATCTTACCACAATATAATGCATGCAAAAGGTATAAAAGATGACTTTCTATCTAACAAAGACATTTTCAATCTTAATCATGTTAGCACCGAGAAACTTGTGTATAATGTTCTTTACAGACTTGAATTGTCATTTTAAAAAAAATTATCAATGATCAAAGTAAAACCGAGAAAAATATATTTCTGTGTCAGAATGTTTGATTCATGCTATAAACTCTAACACCGTGAGCTGGCAGCCATACATTACGGCGTATACTGTATTTTGCTCGAAAATTTTCGAAGTTCTGTGGTCGACTTGAGGTGGCCAAACCTCAAGTCGACTTAAATGTGGGTATTTCCATTGCCGTATATATGTATGCATATGATCCAAAGATAATTGTTGAGAGGGCGCTTGCAGAACTAATTATACCACCGAGATAAAGCATTCGGGCGCTTGTCCTTCATCATGTTCATCAGTGTCTGAATACAATAACAAATATCAGTAACAGCTGTACAGTACATATACGAAATGACAATATAAATTTAGAAAAAGAAAATATTGTAAAAAGTCCTGTGGACGTATGCACATCCACGTGAGGCATGAATCATTAAAAAGCACTAGAATTTTTAACTGCATCGTAATAACCGTGGTCATGAAAGGCACCGCCTTTGTTTTGAATTGTATTCTTGATTGATTTCTGACTTAATTCTTAATTCTTATTTTTGGAGACAGAAAGTGCATTGTCAGGGTTTCACATTTTGACAGACCCATAATTCCTTTCGACTCCAAAAGACACAAAGGGTAAAAAATAAACGTAGAGAGGAAATAAGTGTAGAAAGATATTGTACAATATGACAATATGACAAAATAAAAATAGACAATGCTTACATAGACTGCTTGTTTCAAGATAGGCAAGATCAATGCACAATTTTTTTAAAACCCATCTCATTGAGCAAGCATTTTACCACAATATAATGTATGCAAAAGATATAAAAGATGACTTTCTATCTAACAAAGACATTTTTCAATCTTAATCATGTTAGCACCGAGAAACTAGTGTATAATGTTAGTGCTTTACAGACTTGAATGGTCACTTTTTATTTTTTTTTTATTAATGATCAAAGTAAAACTGAGGAAAATATAATTCTATGTCAGAATGTTTGATTCATGCTATAAACTCTAACACCGTGAACTGGCAGCCATACATTACGGCGTATACTGTATTTTGCTCGAAAATTTTCGAAGTTCTGTGGTCGACTTGAGGTGGCCAAACCTCAAGTCGACTTAAATATGGGTATTTCCATTGCTGTTTATATGTATGCATTATATATATATATATGATCCAAAGATAATTGTTGAAAGGGCGCTTGCAAGGCTAATTATACCACCGAGATCAAGCATTCGGCGCTTGTCCTTCATCAGTGTCTGAATACAATAACAAATATCAGTAACAGCAATGCAGTACATATACGAAGTGACAATAAAAATTTAGAAAAAAGAAAAGATTGTAAATTATGATACAGTGAAAGTTTAAAGACATTGGTTAATATTGTTATGATTTTAAAAAAATCTTGTTTTGTTACTTGAAAATGGGATAAACATAAGGGTTATGGTGTAAAAATACCAGTCTGAAAGTTTCAAAGTATAAAATCCACAGGAAGTATTTTATATATCAAAAATGTGAACCAATGTTTGAAAAATATACGATGGTCGGTTGCACAGAATAGACATAAGGAGTGCGCATGCGCGTATGACTCACCTTACCGTACTACTGTGTGTATTGGCGTACCGCGGCGGGAGGCACATAACGGCATTTTCCAATCAAGAAAAGTGGTCCTCTCAGTGATTGTCTCGTGAGACGAAGGATAATAAAATCGCCGTTTGCGTCTAATTTACACTTTTTCATTCCAAAATTATGGTTGGTTTCAGGGTTTTTGAGTACAAATACAAGTACTCATACACATGTTTCATCTTAGTTTGAGAATTTTTTAAATCAGCTTCTCACAAAGTTAGCCAATGTCTTTAAACGACAGAAATATACAAGGGCCGTAGACGTGGTAACGCTACACAACAATTATCCATATAAGAGAATTAGGCAATTACTTTCAAGATTTTATATATAAGAATAAGAAAAAATAGTTCTGCTTCGGAATGGTAGTAAATGGAATAAATGTAGACAATAAATAAACAAATTATATATATATATGTATATATATATATATATATATGATTTAGACAGTAATAACTTCAAAAAGAGTCGAAGGTACGCCATGTGTAAATCCAACATTAGCTTTTATTGTTCAGAATAAGGACAATTTTGTTTGCATTTATCTTGTCATTAAACTGTATACACTGAGGAAGGCCCGAGGCGGGCCGAAAATTCTGAAAAATAAAAGCTAATGTTGGATTTACACATGGCGTACCTTCGACTCTTTTTAAAGTTATTACTGTCTACATTATTAATCATCCAAAACGTGGGTATTACTCTCAATATATATATATATATATATATATATATATATATATATATACATATATACCTATATATATTGAAGTTTCTTTATTTCCACATAATGTAAGTAACACAATTAAATAAACATACATATTCTTATTCTTGGAATAACAATATTTAAAATCAATTTGCATATGAAAAATAATACATTTTACTGTTTGTAAGTATTAAGTTAAATTAAGAAAAATAAATCAGTGGAGGAGTCTATTTAAAGAAGCAAAGCTTGTATTGTATAGACCCCTATCTGGCTTACAAAAATAATACAACAACAATAGTGTAATACGAACGTATATGTGCTTTTATGTTATTCCAGCCTCCCCCCTCCCGCCCCGCCCCGCCCCGCCCCGCCCCGACATCGGTATATATATATATATATATATATACATATATATATATATTTATATCAGTGGCGTTAGGCAGACATTCTTTTGTTCTCCGCTAAACGCTATGTCCCGCTAACGCAGTATTGTTTACACCTGACGGAATAAATCCCATTGTTATACGTCCCGCTAACGCCACTAAAGTTAGAGTTTATATATATATATATATATATATATATATATATATATGTAATTATGTACTCTAACTTTACTGGCGTTAGCGGGACGTATAACAATGGAATTTATTCCACGGGATATATATATATATATATATATATATAAGCGTGAGGAGTGATGAGACATAGGATAGGAGACGAGCACGTAGCTGTGTCTCATCACTCCTCACGCTTATACGATTTTCCGAGACGCCGTCGCACAGTGGGCCAGGATAGCTCCAAAGTGCGCCAAAATTCATATTCACTCAGTTTTACTCTAATATTATGGTTAAATGATGGGTTTAAGGGTAATCAGACACGTAGAATCCAATGAAATCAATTTTAAACACATATGACGTCATTAAAACACTGATTTCTGAGAGGCTGCCGAAATCAGTGAGAGCTTATGTCTCTATTAGCCATTCGAAGTTCTTCTCAATAAACTTTGCACATTATGTCATTGCTTTTTCCCCTCTACATATCCGTATAATGTACAGAAAGTCTTTTATAGGTATGAATGTACAAAGTAATTCTTCAGGTATCATGGAGTCAACGAACACATGATACTGACTGATGAAGTCCATGCATTCTTTTAGTCCATTTTTCGTAGGCCTATTGTTCATAACGTTAGAAGAATGCATTATTTCGAAGAGTCTTCGAATTATTTCCGAAGAATTACCTAGAAGAGGAATATATGCAGATAGATAGATGGATAGATAGATAGACAGATAGAAAGATATGAATGTGTGTAAATCACAGGAGTAAATAGATTGATGAATATGAGACAGATGGATGGATAAACAGAAAGATACCTATAGATATGTGGATGAATAGGATATAGATAGATAGAGGAATACTATACGGATATGGATGGATGGATAGATAGAGAAGGATACGTGTAGATAGATAGGTAGATGAAAAGATAAATCGATTGAATCGATCAATCATGAGCTCAAACCTTGAACCATGTGTTTTCTTTTAAATGCTACTGGAATGATAACAGATTAGGAAAAAGGGAAATGAAGGTAAATATTTAAGCAACTAAGGAAGGGTTTCAGTTGTATGAAAAATTGCATGAAATAAATATAGTAAAAGAATTAATGAATAAGTTTTAGGAATTCATACCGTGTGCATGGTGTGAATCGTCACCTTTTAGAGTCGAAGTTTAGAGTCGAAATCATGTACCATACATCGCAGGGGAAAGTTTTAGCTCGTAGTTAGTACACCAGTCCTTAACCTTTGGAAGAGGGGGGTTTTCAGCAACTAAATCAAGTCCTATAATAATATTTTTATAAATCTTGTTTACTTCTTATTGAGTTTATGGGACCTTGCCGTGTAAACAGTAGCACTATAGAGAGCGTGTGGTCAACTCGGTTTCACTAGGTTACACTATGGCGCAATTTCTTTTGCATATTTTGCTTGCCCAACGTACAAACAAAACGCGCCATGTTGTTAAATATATACGGCATCGCTTGTAAAGAGCAGAGTAAATAGAGTACCTACATAAAGAGAGTAGCGACAACCCAAGATTTGAACGCCATTTTGTTTCCCTGTTACGCAACATTTCTATTCAATTCCGATAAGCACCTGGGTGTTTGAAATCGAAAGAATTCGAACGCCATTTTGTTTCACGAAAATAGGACGTCTATGTCGCTACTCTCTTTATGTAGGTACTCTAAGAGTAAAGAGTCATGCGCGCCCCCATGCGCCGCTGTGTAATGACGGAGAATCCTTCAGCAGCCGCGCGGCCCAAAATAACCTGATTTTCCGGGTAATGTGTCAGGGAAAATCGGCTCTAACATAAAAAGTGGCAGAAGGTGGCAGCCAAATTTGGTATCAACTTAAAGCTGAGACATCAGGAAAAACGCTGGTGATAAAATTGATTTGGAAATCCGTGGAAATCTAAACGTTTCTTATGGATTTATGAAAAACACGGAAAATCAGTCTATTTTGTACGATAATTACCCTATCATATTCACGGAGATTGTGTTTCTATCAATTTTAACCCATTCATACAGTCAAATGAACCATCAGGAATATGTGGGACCAATTTTAGATCAATAAGTTTAAAACTACATGTTTAAATAACTTATTTATCAAATTGGTCACTATTTGCACTGAAACGCACAATATGTCGAGTTTTGCGGTTTGAAGTAGGAAATTCACACCCTTAATGTACATACCGGAGTTAGATATTTTACCGAAGTATTCTTCAAAGTATTGTCTTTCAATAGGGTATGACAAATTAAATTGCCCAAAATTACTTTTGGCGCACTTTGGTTTCGGCCTGGCCCACTGTGCGTCGATATGTTTTAGATGGGTATCTTCGCATATAGGCCTATATACATATAGGTAAGGTTTCGCACACCTCTATACTCTCCCTCCGTAAAAAGGGCGAAATTCCTCAGTAATTATACATGTATACATTAATCAAGCAGGTTCCAATATACGAATTGATATAATTTGGAAAGGTTATCTGCGGGTAAACTGCTTTGACAAAGATTTAAAAACAGAATTAACGATGCGCCCTCAGGCAAAATTACCAAGCTACCTGCAGGGAATATTTTCATTTCCAGTCCATCCCAGAAATCAATTAAGCACCAAGGTTTTTAGTTGTTCTGTCCTTAAGATATTCACAAAAATTGGCCGCTATATTGAAAACATGTTGGAAAATGGGCAATAGACCCATTTTCAAGAGGGTCCTTTGGGTACTTAGAGCGTTCTATTCATGATGATAATACAGATGAAATAATGTTTATGTATGATTATTACTTTTTTCAGCCTCTCTGCATGTAATAACATGAATTTTACAAGTGGTACTAAAAAGGCCCAATTTTGGACATATTGGGCACCGATTTTCAAACATCGGTCTTTGGAATTGTTTTCAGCATTAAATTTTACTTAGGAATTCACTTCTAAAAAAAGTGAACACCATTTCCCTGTTGGAGCCGGTTGTTTACCTAACTATATGTGTTTTGAGTATTGAAGAGAGGAGGTACTGCCTTTCTTACACCCAGCAGGCCATATTACATGTTATGCCCATCATATCATTCTTAATAAATATTCAAATTCCATTGTATATGTGTCGATGATATTCAAATTATTATCTGTTATTTTACTATTATGACTGTATCTCTATGTTCCTTTTCTGTTGTAATAGCGCTCTGATCAGTCTGCTAAAGCGCTCACCAAGAATTGTCATAATCATCATCGTCATCATCACCATCATTATTATTTCAGGGTGGGTTCAGCAACTGCATCGGTTAAGTTTTAGGGGTAACAACTTGAAACTTGAACGATTCTTCGTAAGAAGGAGGCAAGTTGTCACGGTCATGAGAAGGCTGCACCCTGGCAGAATCAAGTTCAGATGTAATTATCACTACGCTTGGGCTGGGAGTGTTGTCTCCGGCCGTGGTCACTGGTTGATCTGAAAGAAGAAAATAGAAAAAGGTTGCAAAAGATATAAGCGTACTAAATTTATTCCTCCTCACATCTTGATGAGGCGAAATATGTGGTAAAGCAAAGCCTAATTAAAAGCCTACCGTTCCGGCAAGCTCCACATAATAATCATGAATATCGAATAATGAATTTTATTTCAAGTACGGCTCCATAAATCATCGGATTCTTCTCGTCATGAAAGTGTGACCGGGGCATACCTGTCGGGACAGAAGCATCCCGAGTGACGTAAATGACTCGCGCCTCCCGAGCACCTAGAGTTTCAGAAGATTTACAGGCATAGCAGCAACACATCCATATAACCACATTAACGATAGCTCCAATGAAAGCCCCAATGGTGATGATTGAACCTATTAAGAAATCAATAACAAACGAGAAAAAGAGAGAGTAAGGTGGAGTGGGAGGGTGGGGGGGGGGGAGGGTCTGAAACCAGCCTAGTCCTTCTTTGTCTATCCTGTTAGTCCTACAAATATATAGCCCATAGGTGCTATAGCCCAACGGTAACGGTCCCTACATTGTACATGTATGTACATGTAGGCCTGGGGAGTGTTTCATCAACATTTGTTGTCTGACAAGTTGTCAGATCTGACATCTTTCCTTGATTTTGATTGGCTGAGAAGCATCGTTACTATGGCAACTGTCGGATAAAACAGACTTTGTCGGATAAAACATCCGAAAATGTCCTTTCATGAAACGCTCCCCTGGTCTCCATTCAAGATGTTACAGACGTAATGGTAAGAATTACTGTAGAAATGAGTCGTAACCATCATCTGTCCAACAGGATAACTAGGGGAAACAATCATCATATGCATGTGCATGTTATCTTGGGGTTTTCCTCCCGCAGTAACAGCTAAAGCGTACGAGACAGACGGTCTCGTGAACACTTGGAAAAGGTGAAAAAAAAAAAAGCCCGACAAGACCGAACTGTCAACGTTTATGAGCTTTCACCATGCCGGCAAAGTCGATATGCTGGTTTACTGGGATGTCTAAATTGAACACATGTTATTTATACAGGAGAGCTTCTAACATAAATGACAATAAGCATGATAGGGGCGAGAGTTAAGTGTTCTCCGATTTTAGTTAAATTAGATTGAATTACTGCACATCTATAAAATGCTGTAGTGGTGGGCAAAATATAAGACATAAAGACCTCTGCACCGTTAAACGATTAATTCTATTCATTTACTTATTTATTCGTTTGGTTTTCAAAAGTAACTCTTTCAGTCACACAACTGTTCTCCTAAGAGGCCCTGTAACAGAACAGCAAACGAAAACCCTAGATAAAGTAATAATCGTTTTTATTTAAACTGCTCGAAACTATCCTGTTTAATAATCAAGGCCTACATCTAGAAGAATCTCAATCTGTACAATATTTTTGGTTACCTTGATCCATGACTCTCAATGTGATCGACGGGCATGAAGCAATGTCTATACAAACTGGGTGTATGAACAAAAGATACAGATTATAATGACTGCCAATTATTTGTAAATTCTGTGATTCTATTTGATTGTGAAACAATAAAACATGTAATCAAAAAGAACAAAAGATGCAGATTTGTTATGACAAAACTGTTGGTCATTAAGTAAGGGAAAGGGAATGGCCTCCCAATATACCATTTCACTTCTTCGTATTGCATCCATCCTAAACCCGAAACAAACAAACAAACAAACAAACAAACAAACAAAACCCCGCTACCAACAACAAAACGAAAACACCCACAGACAACCATTCTTATCTAAAGAATGACTTCAGATTCAAAACACCCTTCCTTTTGATAATCAAATACAAATAGGAAATTTACATTGTCAAGGGAAAAAACATGATGGAAGGAGGCGAGGTTCCCTAAAGACCACGTGGCTTGTGCTGGGATCGCCGTATTGCATTACATACATATAATATCATGGCAGAGGCCATACCAAAAAATGTCCTAAATAGAAGAAAGAAGAAGAATATTAAAACCCTATATGTAAGGTATCTTTCATGTTTTACGGTATTTGTAAAGTTCTAGCAATAGCAGTGATAGCAATTATGCATAATAATCATTATCTGGGCCCCGTTTCATTAAACCTGTTATCAATAACAAGTTGCAATAACTGTTAGCTACTGAAATCCATGCATCGGAATGGCAGAGAGCAAATTTGTTATAGAAATCTGGCAGTTGTTAGTGATATTTGTAACAATATGACGGAGTGCGTCCATTGTGTTGAATTCTATGCCTTTGAGAGGTAAGTAGAAATTTGATTTGGAATTCTTTCACTATGTGAAACGTCCTTATTCACAGAAAATTAGAAGAAAAGTATATTGGCATCAACTTTGACCACAATCCTAGCGACGTATATCCACGATATCGTCTTTTACACACATTTTATATATTCCTTCAATTAAGAGTAAGCGATGAACGACAAGCCAACTTGCAATATTCCGGAAAAATCATTTTTACACTAAAAAAATATTGGGTAAAAAATGATATGCCATGAGGAGATCTTTGTGTATCCAACCGCCTTTGGGCATTTCTTTGGGCACTTCTCTTTATCAAATTTGAGCGACATTTTGCCCATTAATTTTTTTTAAAAATTTAACTCTAATTGGATGATATGCTTCCCTTCACTGGGTACAAATATTGCCCAAAGTTTGTTCGACATATAATTACCCTCGTGCTGGGTAAACTTTTACCCAATATTTTTTTTAATATAGGGTGGAAAATGGAGAAAGGAAATCAAGGAATATATTTCCATCATTCGGGATCCCTTTTTTTAAAATGAAAAATAACTGACAGAATATTCGTTTCTTTTTTAAGCATACCTGCAAGAATGTACGAAAAAGAGGATCTTTATCTTCTAATAACTGTGAAAGTTCGAATTGCATCATGCTCTTCCAATATTAAAGTGGGTTTTTTTTTAGAGAAATGATTGAAATAGTATATATTAAGGAGAATGGGAAAATAAACGATCTTTATTTGCAATTCGTTTTTTTTTCTTCATATTATTGCTTCCTTGGGCACAGAATAATTGTAACATGGAAATATGCAGAAACAAAAATTCAATATGAATCTGAATTAAACCATAATCGCATTCAATTTCAGGTGACAAAGAAATTTCAGTAAAGCAAAGCATGACCATGATGACCAGTTTAAGCTCAATGGCGAGTTTAAGCTCAATCCAACACTCACTCTCAGTAGGGCGGCGTAGCTCTTATTTGTTGGTATTTTTGTCCAAAAGCACCAAACTTAGTACGCTTGTTATTAAATGATAAATACCGAACAACACTGGATACAGAAGCACTTTAAACATGTTAAGACCCCGATATTACGAGGTAAGCTATTAAAGAAGAATTTCTATTTTTAAAAGTCTCCCAATATAACTTGGTCACTTGGGTATTCGGATCCATCCGTACCCACCATTTCTCCTTCAAAGAACAAAGGGGGCTATCTACTTCTGAATTTAAAGACATACGCATGATTTTTGTTTTTCAAACTCCAAAATGAAAGTCCATTTCGGAAAGTCGATCTTTATAATCTGGTGCTAGACGATTGATCCAGAATGCTGTCTTAAAAATGAATACTTAAACTTCTGCTGTGCTTTTTTAGTGTTATTATGATACACTTTAGATGATGTAAAAATAAACCCCCTTAATGTAGGGTATTTAATGCATCCCCTCCCCCTCGATAAATAATAAATGAAAATTGAAGAGGGTAAGGATTACATGAAAGTCAAACCATACATAACCCCAACCCTCGATGAAATAGTGTTCTGATTTTTCATCTTCCTAGTACCCCCCCCCCCTTGACTACAGCGATCCATCAATGGCTGATGAACTTACGCTGTGCCACTATTCAAACTGGCAATACAGAGAGATGCGTTGTAGAATGCCAATGCTCAAAACTCCACCACAATACTCAATAGAGAATAGTTCTTTAAGAAATCGGGCAACATTGTACATTCGAAGGTCACATATACCATAATTATTTCCCCAAAGGCCATGTATTAGAAATGAAATGAAAACTGAATTGTTCAACAAAAAAATCAGTGTTAAAAATGACCCCTCCCAGGCTTATATCATCACTAGATCAAACACTTGTCTTTATTTCCTGAATGTAAGAAGGCACGTTTTTCTGCTCGATTTTCTTTCATATGGCCTGAAATGAGACTAGCAAGAAACTAGACCATTATGCACTCTTCGCCTCAGCTCTTGTGCCAATGAATATAGGTCTCTATAAAAATGTTACTAAGACCAAGTATAAGTCCAACTGTTCAAAAGGGCTTATCTGAAGCACCAATGATTTCTCTTTCTCTAAATATATAAAGGAATATTACTTTGATATGCAACGATGATTTATATGAATATTTTTTCAAAAATTACATCATCTTTGATACAAATATTTTAGGGGAATTACTTATTATCTAGACCTATTTAAAGGGCTGCGTACTGAGTGCAGAGAGGCTTTTACATTGACCGCTACGACCACAGCGGTAGGGTTCCAAACTATTTTGTATAGGTTGATTCATGGTTCATGGTTCATTTCATTTCCTTCTTTCACAATCATTTGTACACAGGATATCAAATAAGTAACATTATCAACATAACAAACATTATATGAAGTGCAATATTTAGTCAATATACAACTGTAATCATAACAGAGGAATTCTAACAGTTACCTATGTAAAAATCATGTTCCTTACATGAAAGAAAGGGATGCTAAAGAAACTGCGCTTGTTAAGGCAAGGTCCCCACAGGCATATGGAGTATCATATATGAATGTTTCAATTACTTTGAAACATTTTTAAAAGTTAACTACCTTTTTGAGACTAGAAATAATTACATTAGCGGAAAATATTTACAAAAGGAATAGTTTGAGATCTAAAAAGGAGAAAAGGGGGAATACAGAAGGACGGAGAGGGAAAGAGCAAAATGGAACAAAAACAACAAACAGAGAAAAGCTGAGAAAGTAGTAGGTTCTATGTCGGGGAAGAGGCGTTGGGAAATTAGAAGAGAGAGCGAGAGAGCGAGAGAGAGAGAGAGAGAGGAAAATGCAGACTTCAACTTTTAAAAGCGACAAAAAGTACTAACAAACAAAACAAAATGAAGCAAGTTGTATAAGAAATGCTGGCAAAAGGGATAGTTTGAGATCTGAAAAGGAAAAGAGGGGGAAACTTTGGCAAGGGCAAGCTTGGAAAAAGAGGGGGGGGGGGGGGAGGGGAGACAATGGAGCAAGAAACAAGTCATTCCTTAGCATCATATGTGATGACATCATTTTTTACATTAAATATTTTCAGCATAATTACTCAATAATTTGCATTTGAAAGCATAGATACTGACAGAACGAGTTACATCATTACAGGAAGTGAATTCCAGAACTTGGGAATGGGACAAGTACAAGCTAATGTATACAGAGCAAAGGCAATGGGGCAATTCCATGGAAAATGTTCACTTTAGTGAACAAATAAAGTTTCAAATTGCACTTCAGCTCTCCAATATTCCTAAAGAGTAATGTATAAATTTTCATTTTCCAAAAGATGCATCATGATTATGACAACATTTGGTACTTTTTTCTACCAGTCAAGTTGTTGTTAAATGTATCTCACAATCACAGAAATGTGGATTTTTTCAAGAGTTTATTATTACTGTCTCTAACATAGGCCAAAATATCTTGGTGGTGTCCTTTAACTTTTAAATAGGAGTTCAGAATACACTGTACATCCAAAGAAAATCACAGTAAATTTTTGTATCATTAATAGATTTCCAAGCCATTAATCCTCAAAGCTGCGTGATTTCTTTAACATTTCTAGTGTCATGTTACTTTTTTAAAATTAGTTTTCATAACCAACAGGATATTTGTATGAAATTCATGAAATTCATTTACTATGTTAGAATGCAATCCCCTTGCATGGGTTATAACCATTTTTCCTTGCCACTTTTCATACAAATCATGTAACGGACATGACACTTTGCGTAATGGACATGACACCTTATATATGACAATTGGGAGAAAAGACACTGTGGCTCAGTAAAACAGACTGATGATCACTTCCAACTGGTTGAGAATAGTGGATTATTGCTACATATCATAGAATAACATTACTCATACACCCATGATTCTACACCTCCAACATCACTTTATGGTGACATCATGGAACTGTGGATGAAAGTGGTGACTCCATGGGGCAAGTCATCCCTCATACCGAAGTCAATCAAAGTCACTTTGTGAACAATATGAATCTATTAAAGTATAGATTGCTCCTTTCAATACACTACAGAAATAGTAGAAATTGTCTGTGAGCAAAATATTTGAGATGCTATGTCTATGTTCATCCTCTCTAAGGTACACTGCTTGTACATTAGTTGCACCTATATACCTTTGATATTATCGTCAAGTAAACTGGTGAGAACACAAAAACTTTTAAATATGAGTTCAGAATATATCATCAGAAAATCTCAATAAATGTTTATATCATTAAAAGATTTTCAAACCAGTGGTCCTCAAAGTTGCATGGTTTCTTTAATATTTGTAGTGTCAGTCCGTTACGTTTTTTACCATGTTTTCGTAACCAACAAGAAATTTGTATGAAGTTAAAGGAAACTCATTTTCTATGTTAGAGTTCAATCCCCTTGCATGTGTTATGAACATTTTTTTCCTCACCACTTCTAGTTTTCATACAAATCGCGTAACGGACATGACACTTTGCATAACCGACATGACACTATGTATGACAAGTGGGAGATAAGACACTGTGGCTCAGTATAACAGATTGATGATTGCTTGCAACTGTTGAGAATAATAGGTTATTTCTACGTACTAAAGAATTACTGACAAACCCACGATTCTACATCTCCAATATCATTTTATGGTGACATCAGAAAGAGTAAGTAAACAGTTTCCAGCATGATATATGACCTTTTTTTGATGAGTATGAAATGGTACTTAAAGCATGTACTGTAGATCACTAGAACATCCTGGATGAAATTTTAGACATCTTGTTCAAGAACATTAGGTACAGTGTAGTAGTAATACATGATTCTAGTTTTTATTTTTGCTTTGTTTTGTTTTACTTTGAAAACAAATAATTTGATATATGGTTCACCTCACAAGGTGTCATGTCCGTTGCACTATGCTATTTGTCAATATTCAGTCAAATGAAAAAAAATCACCGTATAATAAACTTATAATGTGATCTGTTTTGGTATGGTGCATAGTAGTAACTAGAAATTTCTTGTGAATTGTCGCTAGTTGGGGGCAGAAACAAGATTCTGCCCCAAGGGCTAGGGTTACCAACTCTTTCATCTCGAAGAGAAAAACTCACTCAAGACTTTGCACTTTTATTTGAAAAGAATACAAAGTGCCAATCCTGGTTACCTCCACTAAGAAATAATAGTTTTAATCTACGAAATGTGAACAAATATAAAGAATTCAATTGCAGGACAAACAGATTTAAAAACAGTGCCCTTCCAAATCCCGTGCGTGTGATTATTTAATGAAGATTCTATAAATCAAATCTCAAAATAATTTAAACTTTTCTACAATTTCTTAATCTGTTCATTTACAATTGTATAGGCCCCCTAATAATAATATATCTGTAGAACTTTGTAAACTGTCGTTTTTAGAATTTATTATGAATAATTTTATCAGTGCATCTATGTTATGTTATTTATTATTCTTGTCAATGAGTTTCTGTGCAATTCCGTATTTAAATATTTTTTACTTGCAAGTGTATTTTGTATTTGTCAACTTTTTCAAAACTTTGTTTAAAAAAAATGTGCAGTTCAGTTTTTATTGCTGCAAGACATTTTTTTAAAAATAAACCATGAATTGATTTGAATTATTTTGTTTTGTAGATATTGAAAGAAATTAACCCCTTTAAAATCACAAAAATATGTGAGATATTACATAATACCAGTGATGATGTGTAATCCCATAATTTAATCTTACCATGTAAACAACAAAACATCTGCCATAATTTGTAATAACAACATCATGTCAACTCACAAAAAGTGGGGAAAACTGTCATGTCCGTTACGCTAAATGTGCCATGTCCGTTACGCTACATATTAACCTCTTCAGAAAGAAATGAATTTAATACTGTTCTAAAATTGTACTTTATGATTTAAGTAAGACCTACTGCTTTGATTGTTACCCAATCCAGGTACAGTGTCTCCCAAAAGTCACAGGAATTTTCAAAATTAAAAAGAGGTCAAAAAGCCTTGGTCGTTTCATGTCATGTCTGTTACGCTCACAAGAAGTGCATTTTCTCTACATCCGTTCAATGAAATTATGTGAAATTCATTGTGTATGTAACTGATAGTTGAATATGTCTGATAAACTCAGCAAGAACTGTTTAAATAGTGGAAATTCTAAAGTATGATGCTTTAAACTATAAAAATCTGTCTGAATGTTATGTCCTTTACGCTGGAATTGCCCAATTCTTATATGAAATGCAGATGCCTGCCTTGTATCATAACTGTAACTAACGCATTCAGAAGAGTACCATTTCCAAAATCATGATTGAGCCTAACTGCAAGAAATATATATCGTTTACTTTTACTATAAACTATTAAAAGTTAGAATTCGTCGAGGTGTACACGAGTCACATCACTATTTCATGGACAATTGCTCCGCAAAACCGTTTTTGAAAGTGCTTCCATATTATATTTATTAGTATGGGCCGCTTCATAAAATGTGACGAATTTGATTTGCTTTAAGACAAAAGTGCACAAATTTTGAGCTATGCCTCCCCACTATTACAACTGATAACGTCAAATATTCTTGAATGATAATTCTTTCAATTGCAACCAGGAAATGCATGTATTCATAGTTCACCAGATTTTGGTCATGCGTTACGGCTACAAATGAACTCCTACAAAATCATAAAAAATCCTGATCTCACAACAGTATTGACTCAATTCACAGTTCAGGATATACCTTACACTTTAACCATTTGATATTTGAAAATGTAAATAAGAAAATGCAAGTATATTACCTGAAGCACGGTTATCGTTTGCAGTAGGTTCTGAATGAGGAATACGTTGAAAAAACTCTGCAAGAAAAGCACATACATGTGTGCAGAAATGTAGCACCACCAAGAATATGAATACAGGGTCTCATTCTTATGGAGCCATTTAAAATGCTCATGTACTTTTTTTTTTTGTAAAGGCATAAAGGCATTTTGCAAATCTTTGCGTCCAAAGGTCTGTTTGCATGCTCTAAAGATATGTAACAATAAAGAAATCGGATCTGTTGTGTTGCCGGTTTCATTCTTGTTTCAGCACGATTCCCTCTTTTATGGTAAGTACTCTTTGCCGTCAACTATAAGGAACATAGGTGGGGGAAATTGGGGAAAACACCGGCGTAAATCGGTTTCGAGGAGTGGGGGATCGATGATCGACATCTTTTGCCGAAGTTTCTTGAGCGAACTCACTTCTTTTTTTCAACTCACACCCGAACTCACACCCGAAGACACACCCCGCGCACACACACACACGCGCACACACACCCACACCCTCACACACCCTCCCCCATACACACAAACATAACATGAGCATGTTCAATATGCAAGGGATAGGTAGAAACCTCAACAAAGAAAATATTATTTTCATATTTATGATATTATTATTATTTTGTGACATTATACCAAATCAAAGTTATACATATCAGACGATCATGGGTGTCGATTTGTGTTCGTGGTTGGGGGATGACTGATGCCCAATATCCTCGGCGAAGGAGCGAAGTGACCGAGGAAAGGGTGTAGGAATCGATTGTCATCAAAATACTCTCTAAGCCTATGAGATATTTGAAAGGTATATTTGGCAACCTCGCTGCCAAATATGACTTCGCTAGTCCAAGTTTTGGTGTCCAAAGCCACCATGTTTCTAAATATTATGAGCGAGCAAAGCGAGCAAGGGAAAACACATCTCTTTGGTATCATCCCGTCATCAAAATACACCGCAGGCCTATAACATATCTGAAAGTATATTCGGTCACCTCCCTTTCATGCCCAATTAGTTTGCCTTCCCAAGTCATTCTTTATTTAGATATAATATATGAGTAAGCGAAAAAACAAAAGTAATCCGTAATGTACATTTCCCTGCATAATTCGAGGAGAATCGGACAAGCATTTTGCTGCTGGAATAACAGCGATCGCTGCCCGAAAACAACTTGTTTCTTGATTTTACGAGTGAGCAAAAATAAAATGATTTTTTTAAATACTGAGAACAGGTTCAAGTGATCGTTACTCCATTCTCGTGATTTTAGTAACGTACAATTTATCGACATCTTTCGTTCTGGGTATGATAGGAATAGGCTAGTGGTCACAGGCCTTTATCTCCTGAAAATTCATATATTTTAGGTCAACTTGAACACTTGCAGTTATATTGCTAACATTTAATGAGTAGAAGAATAGCATAACACTGGAGAGAGACAAGATGCATACCTAATTTCCTTTCTTAAGAATAGTATTATAACTGGCATTGGTTTAGATACTGAGTATGAGCGCTTCCACTTCTTTTTCATTTATTTTCATTGAATTTCCTCTTTTTCCTTCTTTTTCCTTCATTTTTTTTAAAGGGGATAAACAGGGGGCCATCAAAAATCGCCATCAAAATACACTATGGGCCTATAAGGTGTAAAGCCTTGTCCTTTCACTTCTACTGTTGTTATGCCCCATTTCCCAGGAGTAAAGTAGTTTGTTCCAGCAAAGTTTTGCGGATGATTATCATTATCTCTTTTTTTGGTTTCATTTCTACTTTTCTCCTAATTCTCCCACTCCCCTCCTCCTTCGTCTCCTCCTCTACATATTTTTCTTTCTCGTCCTTCTCTTCTTCCACCCCCTTCTTCCTTCTCATTCTCTTCTTCTTTTCCTTCTTCTCAGAGAGTGGTTTAAACACCTGTGTGTGTTTCTGTTTTCTTTGTTTGCCTGTTATACGAAGAAAACATTCACCCATTCATTGCAGACGGGCCTCAGTATGGAGTTATATCAACGATCTAAAAGATTTTTATAAATTTTTTAAGCTCAGCAAAAGCTGCTACTGTTTTAAAATAAAAAAAGCTATGCACAGTATTTTCATTTCTATTTCTATGTTCATCTCTTTTAAATCTATTATTGAGGTCTTCCAATTAACATGCCTTTAAATCCATTCTCATCCCAACATCCTTTGTAATGCATGAGAAGATCTTGGGTTGAAAGAACGAACCTCATGTCTTTACTAATACACGCTCGTTCCACACATGCTTATCCAATTCTTTTAATAATTTTTACACTGTCATGAGGCAATTTAGAAAAAAATATAACCTCGAAAAACTTCTGAGTACGGGCAATTTGAATTTAATAATAAAATTAAACAAATCTAAGAAGTGAATAAACTAAATAGTACAGATCAATACAAAAAAAATCGAAGTGTAAAAATGGCCTGCCGCTATGCCAATGCATACTGTTGAGAGGATAGATCTTTCCATATTACTTAGGCCTATTTTAGTCTAACAAAAAACCTTTGAAGACACAGCCTGGTTTTTATGATTGTAAGAAACAAAAGAAACGAAGTCATCCCTGCGATTGAAAGCCATGCCTTGAAACAGTCCCAATCATACAGAAATCACAAATAATGTTTCGGTACGATATTACAAAATAAAAATTTATAGCTTAAATTATATCATGTCACTTGCAAACTGAACAAATCACATTTTTTTCCAATATGCATTAGAATGACATTAATCATTATGCCAAATGCTTTTTATTCATCTGTGTCTGTTTTTTTATATGCTTTTTCCTTTCTCTATAGCTAGGCAACGCTACCATGTCAGTAAATTTATTTTTTCAGATTCTACTCATACTTCAGCCGAGTCATACCAAATACTTTAAATAATGGGACCTTCTGCCTTCTAGCCAGGCGCTCGGCATGCAAGAATGGAGAAGGGTAATAATGACACGTTATGTTATACAGGGCCTGCTGGGAGAGCAGTTGATAAAACTGAAGTGGCTACCCTGAGTAAATGAGACGTTATTATTACAGAGATTACATGCATTTGTAATGATGTGTCTGAAAATGCAAATATTAAAAAAAAAAAAAATTGTACAGTGGTATGGTAATTTACGGCAACCAGAACCGGGTTGGAACTGGAATTCAGTTCGGTTGACATAGTTGAAGAATGCCTATGTGCCTATCCCTCCCAACCTATATGAATCGGCCCTCAGATCTCCAAATCGGACAGACCTTTATCATAAGCCGACATCCCAAATATATGGTGGCCCTGAAGTACGCTCGACAACAGGTCATGTGGGACGTGAATTTCGCATCCCAGGTCCTGAACTTTCCATCCCAAGTCGTGAAATTCACGACCCGCGGTGCGAAATTCCGCGGTGCGAAATTCAGGACCCGTGGCGCGAACTTTGTATCCCAGTCCTGCATTTCGCACAGCGGGTCGTGAATTTCACGACTTGGGATGCAAAGTTTGCGCCACGGGTCATGAATTTCATGACCTCGGACGCGAAGTTCAGGACCTGGGATGCAAAATTCACGTCGCACATGACCTGTTGTCGAGCTGACTTCAGGGCCACCATACAAAAGGTCCTGTGACGAAAACTCCCAAAACGACCCATGGCCAGTCGGTCCCACAACAAAACAAATTTTGGAGGTGAAATACACTAAAAGCTAGAACTGAATCTGCAGTTAAAACGTCGAAACGTCGGCGAAGAAAAATACATTTGCATGAGGAAAGTCGCACACTGATAGCCCTCAATCAGAACCGTCTTCATGGTCTTCAAACAAACCAATATCCGTTTCAGACGACTCGAAGAATACTGATTTCGTCAGGACTATTCCGTCATGTGGCTAGGCTCCCTTCGCCTATGAAAAATGATACAAGAAGAATAAGTAATGAAAGGAATTTAAAAATGAATAAATGAATTAATGAAAATCGTTAGAAATCGAGTGTTAAAGGCATTAGGTACGATGACCGAGATACATGTATTAATTTATCTGAAAATTGCTTAGAGACATCGTAAATGTAAAGGCGCTGTTGTAATGCAAAATTTCATTATCATAATACGATAGGCGTTAGTGAGGTCAGTGTTAAGAAATTACAAAGATTGCTGAGTGGGATCTGAAATGTTGTGAAGTGTTGAGGGCACAATTCTTAAAACTTTCCAATAAACTAAAGTGAGAAACTACACATCCAGTTTTCAACTTCCATTTAAACATGAAATATCAAAGGCGACAATAAACAATATGATACTTGGAAGCAACTTATTGGTGTGGTATTAAGGTTAAGAGGAACGGAAAGGGGATGGCACAAACTAATAATTATGTAGTCGGGAAGGGGTGGGGTTTTTTAGCAGTAGGAGGGGCAAGGGCAATTTATGTTCCCAATGACCCGATGTGGCACCAAACTTTTGCAAGAATACTGACGCCCATGCTATCGAAATATCAACTTTCCGATTTCCAAATTTGCGAATGAACTATAGGAAAGCACTTAAGAGAGACACTTTCTCATGGTAAAATGACATATAATTCAGACATCAAAATAGACTGGATAGGTATGGAAATGACGGGCTTTAGCACACATCTCTACACAAAAGGATATCCCTTCACCTCGCTTCTCGTTTATAAAATAACAGTTGCCCGAATATTGAAACTCTAAAACCCCTCGGGGGGGGGGGGGGGGGGGGGGGGGGTGAGGCGGGAGGGGTTGAGTAGCAAATCGTCTAAGGTGGAGGTGCCGTGGTCGAGTGGTTTAAGGCGCTTGACTGGAGACGCGAAAGTCGGGGGTTCGATCCTCGCGGTACAGCATTTCTGCTCTTGAGCAAGGCATTTTTATCTAAATTGCTCTTTTATCGTACATCAAATAGATGAAAATGCTATAGGCATTATTGATACTAACGTGTGCACGTGTTAAAAAAAAAGGAGAAAAAAAATCTCTAGGCCTACTATTTTACCCTTTTCCACACTGGAACTCCCAAGCACCAAACAGACATAACATAATCATGATGGCGAAATTCCCGACAGCAAAATACGTTGCAGACCAATTAAATCCTATCTTCTCCACAAGGGCGCCTCCTCCTACTGGCCCAAGAAATGCCCTGGGGGAAAAAAGTTATAGCATGAAAACAGTCATAGAAAAGGAAAATAGCTCAGAAACCAACTAGATATGCAAAAAAAAAAAAAAAAAAAATGAAAAGACGTTTTTCTACTTTTCATATTCTCAAACTCAAAGGATCATATCCCAGTATGCTACACACGCAATATGTGTAAGAATTTCAACAAGCTTTTAACCCCCCCCCCCGGAAAAAAAGAGGAGAAATAATGATAATTATGATAAATTGTAAAAGATTGCAAAATTTGATTACTGAGGCCAATGTAAAAATATACACGTTTTTCAGCGCATTAAAGGAGGGTCAGGGAATTTTTTTTTTTCATTTGATAGTGAAAGAAGAGTTGCTTTTTATGTAACCTGCACCTATCAGTTCAACAAGAGAGCGGAAGACATTTGGCTTACGTTATGCAGAAGCTTCAACAATTTTTAAAAGAATTTAGTTTAAAAATGCAAGATAATGACAACAATAATAAAATAATAATAATAATAATAATAATAATAATAATAATAATAACGATGATAATAATAATGAATAATGATGATGAAATTACTACTAGGTACTAAAATTACTATCAACGATTATAATTCTGATGACGATATCGATAACAATCATATGAATAGTTATGATAATAAAAATAATAATGTTTTCTTTTATAGCGATGTCTTATTCAAAGAAGCTATCAAAGCGCTTTCCGGAAGAATATTAACCATTTCAGGAAAGACATAAGGAGAATAAACATTAAATCAAACTCTCCAAAAATATTTGAAGATATACACTAAATAAAGATAAATAAAAAAGCGTTTAGCACCCCAATGAGAAAGCCGCATTATAGAGTCCAGATACAATAGACTGCGTCGCCAAGTTGTCAGGGAGTCCATACCAACTAGAAAAAAAACATAAGAAAAAAAAAATAATATGAAAACACTAGTGAGTATAGCATGTCCAGCACGAAATATCTGAGCCGACAAAATATAATGTTTTTCTTTAGAGTAATCCCTGAACAGATCCACTATTGATTATCTAAAATAGAATTACTTAGCACCTCATAAACAAATCCAATATTGTTTAGGCACTTTCTTAATACTCATCCACGTGTCTGCTGCTGTTGACGGAGAGCCAATTAAATCCTGAAAAAAGACTCCAGACTACTGACTCATGGAGTCATTTGAAACTTGAATGATATTAAATGATTCAGTATTGTTGACTTATTGTACTTAAAGCTCATCCTTAGGACTGATCCAATATCAGAATATTCATCCACAAATTCCATTTTTTTTTTGTTTTCTAGACAGAAACTTAGACTTCACCCGTCTATAGTTTGAAGTCTCCTTACCTTGCACTTATCAACATGTCTAAAAATGTCTGGTTAAGTGCAAAAGCGATGCCGAAGCCAAAAAGAATAAGCGATAGGATAACGATCCACAACTGACTAGAAGAAAGGAAAAGAAAAGAAAAATAAATCATGATGTCAGTATGTACAGTGTAGTTGCAAATGAAGCAGTTAGCGTATACACGGCCAAAGGCCAGGGTTCGAATCCCGAGGGAGACAATTTCTATTTTTGTGTTCAACATATTTGCAGTTATTTCTGGGAAAGGAAGGCAGGGTGAGGCGATTAAATCATAACTTCGCAAATTGCATCTCTGATATTGATTTCTCTGATGACGTGCAATTTAATCAACAAGCGTTGCCTATACTATAGTACGAAGACAGAAATTTCGCATGTGAACGAGCCTCAATATAGAAATTTCGTCATTCCTTCTCATATTAATATTTCACGTATGTTTTTGGAAATCTTACTCCTGAAAATCAAGTGGTGAGTCTCATTCAAAGGGGAGGGGGGGGGGGGCAGGAGGGGATGCATGCACTTACCCTTGTATATGGAGGATTGGGCTTGGACCGAGCAGTATGAATGATATCCCTGTAAGACCACTGCCAACAACCAGCATACTGCGTGTAATTTGCTATAAAATTAAACGAATTTTGTCATCATCAAAAAGGAATTGAGCTGAGTTAACGACCATAAAATTAGTCCTAATGTGGAGCTTAATTTTATCATCTTCGCAGCCATCATCATCATCCTTATCATCATTATCGTCATAATAATCTTTATCATCGACATAATTGTGACCATTTGTCATGTTTGTATCATTATTATCATCATTATTAACATCATCGTCATCATAAACATTATCATCATATTCATCATCAAAATCATCATCATCGACAACAACAAAAACAACACCACCGTTATTAGCATCATCACCATCATCTCATACGCTCTTCATAATATGTCATTATATAAAAAAGAGTTACTCAAAGACTTACCTTCTTGTCAGCTACGTAGCCACAAACTGGTGTAAATATCCCATAAATCCCACCAAAGAGAAGAAAGAGTACGCCTATCAATGATGGGTTCACATTAAGTGGAGGCTAGTAGAAATTGGAAAGAAACACTTCCGGTATAAAAAGTTCAAAGTATTCAATGTTTTTTAATGTAAAAAAAAGAAGAAAATCTTCCCCCAAAAAGGACAAAAAAAAAAAACAATAAAAAGCTTAGGACATTAACGTCGGCATTGTGAGAAGTTATTAATATCAGTGTCCCAGGCACGCCGGAAGGGTCCCAGCTTGGGGGGGGGGGGGGCAAACGCTCTTGGGGGCCCACCTCACAAGTTTATGGGGGCCCACCTCAAATGCTTACTACCAGCATACAGCCCCCCCCCCCCCCCCGAACAAGCACGTTTCTCCCGCTTTTTATATATAATTATTTCTTTATATATCAAAAGTGCAAAGTTTAGAATTTTTATCAAAATAATAAAAAAGAAACTTTGCTTTATTTTTTATCATAATTTCTTTTCCATCATCTCTCATCATTTGTACTGAAATAGGATTATTTGTTCATCGCTGGTAGCATAGTAGGATGGCGTGAGAGATTAGAGACCGGGCATGGCAATGGGAAGGTTATGAATGTCTTACGGGCACAGTTTTGCGATGGGGCCGACACCATTTGCCGGAAAACAAACTCTTCAGTTTCACAACTTTGTCCGCGCGAGCGAAGCGAGCGCGCAAATTTTTTACAATTTTGGTGGTGAAAATGTAAAGTAATTTCATATTTCGGCACTGCCCAAATATGAGAAAATACGGGCGCCCTGATGGCAATGTATGAGGATACTGGGGATGGGGGGGGGGGTAGGACTTTTCACTTATTTACCCCAGCACATTTACAAAGGGAAGCATCTATCCCCCTCCCCAGCTTGTGGCGCCTTTGGTGGACGGGGTTTCTTTAATATCAAGAATGCTGCCCCCAGTTGTTGGGGGATTACAAACATTTCCTTATCCCTTTACTGAAGAAAACCCATGCCCAACAGCATTTTATTGAAATGCCCCCTCTTTTGCAGAGAAAAAGCACCTGCCCCGTCACACCACGCTTTTTAAAGTCTATAAGAAGCGTTTTCATTGATCTACGAGGGAGCGTACAGACCGAACAAAAGAAATAGAATGGTGAGGTCATGTATCTAAGAGCAAAGGAAAGCTCATTATACATCATTTCAAATAAAAATAAATTCTTATCGTCTTGCGAAGGAGCCCCACTGTCTGAGGGGGCAAAACAGATTTTTGCAGTTTCGCAAGTAAGAAAATTCAGATTATTTCGTGCTGAAAACTTGCATTTCTCAACACTAGAAATCTACTCGTATGATACTGTAAATTATGATGCTATGAATTGAGAGAGGGGGCAAAGATAATCCCCCCCCCCCTCCTTGATAGGGAGAAAATCTGCCCCTTTCTTTTGCCGCCACTGGTAGATAGGGGATACACTGCTCCTATATATCTGCATGTGCATAATTATTTTAATAAATGTAGAAACAACGTGAGAAAATTTGGTTTTAGAATTAACCTGGTCTTTCACACGAAAGCTGATCGCAATACCGCAAATTGTATTGTCGGGGGGGGGGGGGGGGCAAAAATAATTACCGAATTAGGCAAGGATCTGCCCCTTTTTCATAGATGATAGACAGAATATCTAAATACTGAGAAACATTGTATATAATCAGTATACGAGGGAGCGTATAGCGCCGAGTAAGAAAATTTTGATTTTTGAATGCTGAAAGTTTGCACTTTAGAGCAGTAATCACGCTAGTATGCTTATTTTACCTGGCCGTAATTATATGACCCAAAATTTTCTCTTTTTTTTTTTCTTGTGAGGGGGGCCCATTGGGGGCAAAATCGATTTTGCCCCCTCCTGAATGAAAATTGAATGGAAATGAATGGCTTATTACGAGCAACATTAACGATATATCATCCCTAGAATGACACAATCTTAGCTTCTTTCTCAACACTTGCTAAATTTTAGGCTTTTTATCAAGTCATTAAAATAGACAAAGTTGAATCGGGATCCCAAATTATTTCATTACGGTTCATCATCAGCTGCATTCTGTAATTATCAGTTGAAAGAAAAAAAAAAAAAAAAAAAAAAAAACAGACAGACGACACTGATAAGTTTTTCGAAAGTTTTCAAAGATAAGTTTGTGCCTAATGTAGTCCCATGCTAGAAACAAGAATGAATAACAACTGACATTTTGGATTTCATAGAAATGCGGAGAAAGACGAAAGGTGACAATGATCGATATAGAGAAATTGACAGATATATCTGAAATAGATGTCAGAATGAAAAGGTCTGGTTTTTATCGGTTAGAAGGCTGATCAGGTTGAAATTCATCCACCAAATTTCAGTCTCCGTCGGTGACCCTATCAATTGGAATTACTAAAGTTGGGGATAGGGAGAGGAAAGAGACCCCCCCCCCACACACACACACACAAAACACACATACACATATCTTCGTGGTAGGCCTACTCACAGACGTTAAATGAAGTGCTAATGTTGGATCTGTAAAGCCGAAGCAAGCACTACTCAACATACAGGCTATCCACACGACCCAGATAGCAGGTATCTTCAGGGCTTCCAAAAGGGATCCGGGACTGCTGTCCTCATCATCCGATATTGCTTTATGAAATGAAGAATTATGAATAAAATGATAATGTACAATATATAATATAGATATGATAGTAGTAATAATGATGCCAATAACAATTATGATGATTAAAGCAAGCACAATAATCACAGTAATGATGGTGGTGATGATAATAATGATAATATATAATAATGATAACAATAAAAAAAGATTATGATAATAATAATGGTTGTTGCTAATATCATCATCATTATCATTATCATTATCATGGTCGTTACTATCAAGCAACAGAAATAACTCTTTTTCCATATCAGAATCATGAAATCCTGTTGCTTGATAAACGCAAAGTAAACAGTAATAGCAATTACACTACTCATGAACATAATAGTAATAGTGATGATGGTTACATCTGGGGAGCGTTTCATGAAGAGTCTTGTCGGTGATTTTCACTGACTAATTTGCTCTCAGCCAATCAGATGTGAAGATTTTCAGTAGCTTATAACAGTTGTCAGTGAAATCGCTGACAAAACTCTTCATGAAATGCTCTCCAGATCCAGGGCTTCGCTAGGTACGGCGGCCGCCTATTTGACTATTTCAATTCAAAATTCTTTCCAAATTTGTGTGAGTGTATCCATATCCCTTCAGATAGTTTTTAAATGAGAGGGAATTTGTTCCCAGCTTTTAAAAGAGATAGAAGTAACAGGATGAGATTATGTCTGAAAAAGACAAAGGTAACGAAGACACTAATTACGCAGGAGATGTACATAAGGACCTTCATGGTGAACACTAATTACTTACTTAAACTGGGTAAGATAAACATAATCAGGATGGTGAAAGCAATAGAGGTGCCACCCAGGATGAGAAATGGAAGTTGATATCCGCCGATCTACGAGAGAGGGAAGTCGGGAGAGAGAGAGAGAGAGAGAGAGAGAGAGAGAGAGGAAGAGCGAATGTGGGCAGACGAAAACGAAAAGACGAAATAGATATTATAAGTAAAATCTTAAAATTTCTTGCTAATTTAGCTCTCAAAGAGAACTGCAGAAACTTATCATGAAGGAATGATAGAAAGAGTTAAACAATGAGTCTCCTGGGGAGTGTTTCATAAAGCTGTTCGTAAACTTACGCATGGCTTTACGAACGACTGGAATATGAGGTACTAAATGTGATGCCAAAAGTTTTTCCTGATGTTTTAACAAAGTATGACTGCTTTTTCACTATCTCAACTAAATTATGGCAAAAATTATACTTCGCAATAAAAATGTTTGTAAACAATGGTAATATTAATCTGCATATTTTACTTTTCACTGATGCGATTTATAATACAGAGAATCCCATTTGACTTGGCATATTCCAGTTTTTCGTAAAGTCGTTCGTAACTTTACGAACATCTTTATGAAACACCCCCAGGTTTGACATTAAAACACTGAGAAATTAGGCAGGAAATGTTGCAGATGCGTCAGAACATAACTTCAGAATAACAACAGTGTGTGTATTAGAACATGGATAATGACTGGGTTGATAATTAGGCTCGAATCCACGAGTTTTGTATTTCCATAATAAAACTTCACGACTTCAATTTGGTGGAAATATATTTTTGTGCAAAGTACTTCTACCAATACCTCAATGATCCGTTTCACACGTCAAACATGCGATATATAGTGGTTTGCATAAATCAAAATGCAGCACTCACTCCGTAAAATAAGCCACCAAGAGGTGGGCCAACTGCAAAACCAAGGCCAATGAATATCTCTAACAAGCCCTGAAAGGAAAGAGAAAATGATACATATCAAAATAATAACGACATCACTTTAAACATTTTTGTGGCACTGAGAACATCAATCCATGATAAACGGGGTAGGTGGTAATGGTAATCATCTCCCACAAAACCTTCGACAGGCACCCAATTTGGCGAATTTCAAATCTGTACTTGAAACCCACCTTTTCCGCCTTACCCATTTATCATTAATTTCATTGAATTATTTTGTTAATCATTTACCTACTTTGTTATTTATTTTAACTATTTTGTCTATTGTAATATTTATCATGTATTGCTAGTTATTTGGTTTGTCAACATTATATATTATTATTTGGTAATCATAATACATTTTATTTCTTTAAGTGCAGTGCATAAAGAGAAATTGTATAGTATAGTAGTATAGTATAAGAAGTAGTAGTAGTATAGTTGCGGTGGTGGTGGTGGTTGTAATTGCAGTTGTCGTTGCTTGTTGCTGTGTTTGTAGCTCTTGTTGATGATGATGGTTTCCACAACCATCATCATCAACAAGGAGTTATGTAATGCCATAATAATACTAGTACGAGTACTAGTAACGCTTAGCTCTAGAGTGTGTTTTTGGCAGAAGACACAAAATACACTCCTCTTATAAACAGTGGGAGAAAACCTTGTCTTTGGCTTGTAGTTTATATATTTCTAAACCAGCTGTATGATTGCTAATGAGTTTGATTATCCTAGTGCTGTATTAGAAGTACTTATGCCGATTGTGATGCTGTTTGTATGTGCAGTGCCAGTGTAACAGGAGAAATTTAGGTTGTTTTTTTTTTTTCATAAAGGCCGAAATTATTATGGGTACATCTTGTATGGCACATGTATCCCCGCCCACCCCCCCCCCCCCCCCCCCCGTCGAATACTGAAACGCTGCTTACGGTGCGGCAGCCTAACAGATGAAGCAGAGGTGCAGCACCCCTGTGAAAAGAAATTGTTGCTATAGGGCCTGTGGTTGTGCTTGTAGCGATCTAGTGTAAAATAGCGCCAATAAAACAGCTATTGGAACGATAACAACAAAACCAACAACAAACGTGTCGACTCACAGTCATTTGAGCAACATTCTCTGGATAAACGTTGGCACAAATCGCCATCCCTGATGTCACAACGGCAGCGAATCCAAGAGCTTCCAGGGTGCGGATCACAAAACAGTAGACCAGAAAAGTGATTTTGTCCCCAATTCTGTCAAGAAATCTGTCGTTGTAGAAAAGGAGCATATTCAGTATATTACGGAATACTTTCATGAGGACTGACTTGAGTTCACAAGTGTAAGTCTGGGGAAGGTGTGTGAACAGAATACTATCTGTCGCAGATAATTACACTCTGGTTGTGACAAAGAACTGCTTTTCGTTGACAATATTGATTGATGGTTATAATGACATCTCAAATTGACAATGTCTACTACACATGAATATCTACTCTCCTCGAATAGCTTTACAAGAAATCGCACTTTTGAATTTGATTTTACTTTGCGCTCTTTAAACCACTATAGAAATGAGATCAATTCTTGCGACATCACCCCAAATGGTTAGTGTAACGAAGAGGAAGTTTTTAAAGCATATATTAGACAACAAAATTTAAATAGGCTTGGTAAAAGGCAACACGAGTGTTCGTTGGAAAATATTTTACCTCCAATGACTGGTGAAAATTTGCCCCAAAAGCATGAATAATACGCAATACTGGCAAAAGTTTTACCCTATGGGCTACAAACATTTCCGTTTTACTCGATGCTTGGGAAAGTTTTACCCGATCTCATGACACCAAGTGAAAGAGTTATTCAAAATGTTTGCTGGTTGTTCTCCTTGTAGTCAGTGATAATGCTATTGTTATTGTTGTGATTCTTCTTGTTGTTAGTGATAATGCGTTTGTTGCTGTTTTCATTCTTTTTGCTATTGTTAACGATGATGCTGTTGTTTCTTTTTTTCAGTCTTCTTCTTTTCTTGTTAGTGGTGATGCTTCGTTGCTGTTGTCATTATTGTTTTTAATTGGTGGTGCTGATATATGGCTCTATTTTCATTTTCATCTTGGTGTTGTTTTGGGTGGATTACTGTTTGTACTCACCCAAACAATATATTGCAGCCAGCAGACACAAAGGCCCCACTCAGAAACATGAATTTTGCTCCAATAACTGGAAGCTAAAATACAAATTGTGGGGGAAACAAATCTATTAAGCAAATCTTTCACTACATTATCTTTTGTTTTTGACTGTTGATTTGTTTATCCATTTGTTTGGTATGATAAATTTCCTGTATAGACTTTGCACATGGGGTTTTTCTGAGCACAACTGCTGAATGAATGTTTGAATCAACATCACTTTATTTTCGCATTGCAAAGTGATTATTTTGATTTCCCTTTATTATTTTCGAATAAAAATCGTTTAGCTCAACTGGATATTAGTTGAATAATTGATCATTCAAAATAATGACGACCATTTTGATGCCATCAGCAGGAGGTCCACTTTATTTTCGCATTGCAAAGTGATTATTTTTCTACTTTTATTTTCAAACCTGACGAATGTTGCCTGTCTGCATCAAATGCTCAGAATTTACTAATGCTCTATATAGGCAAAAATTTAAACTATGCTGAATAACTGCCCAGGGTTGGGCAATCCACTTTCAAAATGATTTCGTCTCTTTTCCATGTTCATGTACAGTATACATCACACTCACGTATTTGCCCCATACCGGAGAAGCCAGGAAACTGACAAGCGAATAAATACTGAAGACAAGCCCCGTTATAGTTGGATTCACACCTTTCTTCTGTGCCTATGTCGTAAAACAAAAAAGGGGTTACAAAAAGAAGACAGAGATGTTTTAGAAATGTTGATTCAACACCAACTTGCCGATTTTGTAAGATAAACCCAGTTGACTTTTGTGCTGACTCTGGTCAATACTTTTCGCCTATAAACTTTCTTGAATGTCGATCCAAATTTTATTCAATATGACTTGGCATTTACGCAACATAGAAAATAGGGTTAATCATCAGGGAATGTATATGCGGTATTAAATACGGTTATCAAATTGTCCAGTTCATCGCAGTATTTGGAAGATACTGCGATAAACTCGACATTTTGATAACCAGTTGGCTATACTGGATTCTCTTATTTCCATCGGCTTCCTACAGGAACCACCTTTTTCCAGAAGGATTTGTGTTCTTTTGGGGTGTCTTAGAAAAATTAAAGAATCCACCACACGTATAACAGCATCATGGAAGCTTATTCAATGCTTTATACAACAAGAGGAAAATCAGTGATCGGTGACTGTATACTCACCTCGTAAGGAAAGAAAGGGGCAATCACCGAGAAGGACGTAAAAGTTGCCAGGTATATGACTGCGATCCCAACAAACGTCAACTTTTGCATCCTAGACATCGATGAACCAGTTTTCTCCTCTCCTCCACTGTCATCATCGTCTTCTCTTGAGTCTGTAATATTGTCGCTGGAGCGGGGTGGAGCAGTAAGTGGGACTGCATCAGTGGTACTAGATTTAGGACCATCCGAAAGGTCTTGGACCGGGATGTGTCTTGAGTTCTCTTCGTCCCGTTTTATGGGGATTAGCTTGATGGTCTCCTCAGCCATACCGCTGCGTGAGTTCTACTGCTGCAGATAACTTGTTATTTGGACAGTGGAGACAATAACAACAACATCATCATCATCATCATCATCATCATCACCATCATCAACATCAACAACAACAACACCAATAAACAACAAGTCAAAGAAACAATATATATATATATATATATATATATATATATATATATGTCATTTCATTTCATTTATTTCCATCAATAGTTTAAAAATACATATATACATAGTATAAAAAACATAAGATAGAGGAGACAGCAAGAAAAGCAAGAGCTTTATGAACAGCTGCCACCTTGATATAAAAAAAAAATACAATAGCATATAAAAGAAATAGATGTAGATGGGCAAAATAACTGGATATCATAAAATAAGTTATTAAAAACAACAACAAATACAATAAAAAGTTAAACAACCAGGACAAGCCCAACACAGACAAGGTATAATGCCAGACAAAGAGCCTAATATTGCTTCAGTAAATATGACTTATAGTTACGCTTAAGTGAATTTAAAGATGGACTTGTCTTTATAGCTGGGTGTAATTCATTCCAGATCTTAGATCCCCTATAAAATACACTTGTTAGACCAACATTAGTTCTACTTAAAGGTAAGTGGTAATCAGAAGAGCTTCGAGTACTATAAGAATGAAATTGATTATTGAGTTGGAATTGCTTAGCAATCGCCATTGGAACACGATCATTGTGACATAGGTACATGAATATTACGATATTAAATTTGTTCAAATCGAATACTTTTAACAGACGCAATTCAGCAAAAATAGTGGAGGTATTGGCAAGATAATGGGCATGATAGATGATTCTTGCAGCTCTTTTTTGCAGTCGAAATAGTCGTAGCATAGAGTAATTAGTTGAATTTGCCCAGACAATATTACAATAGTGAAGATGGGGTGTTATAATAGCATTATAAATCATCCGCAGTATATTTTGAGGAAAATGATTCAACTTATACAATATACCACTGTACATTTTGAAATTCTGTTACATATCATATCTATGTGTTTATGCCACAACAATTTCGAGTCAATTACGATTCCAAGAAATTTTACTGAATTAACAAAATCTATCCTATCCTTGTCAATAGATATCAATAAGTTACTTGTTTCAATAGTTTTATTTGTAAAAAGCATGCAATGAGTCTTTTTAATATTCAAGACCAACTTATTAGTGATTAACCATTCATTCATTTTCTGTATTTCAGTGTTGAACCCAGCGATTAAAGAATTGAGATTGTTATTTGACATAAACATGCTAGTATCATCTGCAAATAATATCAATTGTAATTTAGATGAGGCATTGCACATGTAATTTATATAGATCAAAAATAATAATGGGCCCAGGATAGAACCCTGAGGCACTCCACATTCCAGGCTGCCAAGATCTGATCTAGTATGATTAACAAATACGTATTGACTGCGGTTTGATAAATAGCTACATAACAACTGCAAGGGAACACCTCTAATGCCATAGTTTTGTAGTTTGTCTAATAATATAAAATGATCTAAGGTATCAAAAGCCTTGCTCAAGTCTATAAATAAACCAATCAAAAATTCATTTGAGTTGAAGGCATCTCGAACTTTAGAAACTAAATCAATAGCTGCATGGGATGTGGAGTGTCCAGGTCGAAAACCATACTGGCAATCAGAAATTATGTTATGTTGATTTAAGAAAGTTGATAAGCGATTATATATGCATTTTTCAAGTATTTTGGAAAATAATGGCAAAACTGATATTGGTCTGTAATTATTCAATTCACTTTGAGAGCCACTTTTAAAAATCGGAACAACTCGCGCAATTTTTAACTTTGATGGAAATTTACCAGTTTCAAAAACACAATTAAAAATTTTAGTCAATGGATAACATATAATGTGAATAATATTCTTGACTACTTTTATATCAATTTCATCATAAGCAGGGCATGAACCTTTATCAAGAGATTTAACTATGTCAATAATTTCACCAGGTGTTATTGGATTTAAAAAATATTGTTTCAGAATTTGATTTTAGATATTGCATATAACTCCTATTTGAATTGTCATTTTGAAATTTATTCTTCAAAGACATACCAATATTTCTAAAATGTTCATTGAATACTTGAGATATTTCTTGGTTATCATAAATTACTCTGTCACCAATATTAATACTTTCTATTTTTGTTTGTTTCTTTTTCTTACCAAGTGCTGTGTTAATAATTGACCAAGTTTTCATCAAGTTCGACTTGACTTTAGAAAATAATTGTTTGAAATAATCATCTTTAGTACGTTTAATCTCATTGTTAACTTTATTTCGCAAAACATTTATAAGTTCGCTCTCTATAAACTGTAGGATTTTTTATGTACTTTTTATACAGGAGATATTTCTTATTGCACTGTTTACGCAAGTGCTCATTGAACCACGGTTTATCTTGCCTTTTTTAAAAATAGCTCTGTATTCTAGGAAAATGTACATCATATAGCTTCTGAAATTGGAATAGAAAATTATCATAATTTAAATCAGCATCATCTGTATCAACATGCCATACAGTCTCAGCTAAATCATGAGCAAAATTGTGAATGTGACAAGGTTTTATAATACGTCTAGTATACACACATGTATATGTATGTATATATATATATATATATATATATTATATGTATATGTATATATATATATATATATATAGAGAGAGAGAGAGAGAGAGAGAGGGGGGGGGGGGGGGAGGGGGTAGAGAGAGAAGGGGGAGAAGGGGAAAGTGGTTGGTGACTAGATTGCTTTATTGTTGTATAAGACATTATTGATTTTTTAAATCTGGTAATATTCCGGTATTTTCGCTTTTTCTAGATTTAAAAAAAGCCTTTGATGCAATTGATTAAAAAGATATCAATTTGATTATTATTCATGCACAATATGCAATATGAAATGTACATGCTGAATCATTTCCGGGAAAAAATATATGGAATGTTGATATGGCAATTAGAAAAAAAAAAAGTTGCATTTAGATAATTCTTTTATCAAATGCGCTTCAACGTTTTATTCCAAATTTGTAAACATTTTTTTTTCTTGTTTTTTTTTTAAATGTCAGACGAATTTGTTTATATGAATTTGCATGAATTATGTGTTTAAATCACTGTAATGTTATTTTTTTTCTGTTTAATGTATTAAAAATTTTGTTACATATATACACTTTTAATGTTGTAAATTATACATCGAATAGACACCGCTGAAGAGAAAATAGAACAACAACAACAACAAAAAAAACCAACCCGGATACCGTCATGACAGTCATAAGCCCCCCCCCCCCCCCCCACCTTCGTCCTCTCCAATCCCCACCCGAAGAAAACGCAGTTCATTTAAGTCAAGCATAGTTACCTTCTATGCAGCCATTGCAATAACATATCCTGTGGATGCGAATTCAGAAGTATCAGAGGCTTTCTCGACTATCAGCCGATTTCACATACAGTCATGTAACATATTCTCCAACAAACAAGACAAAGAGCTTTTCAACTGTTTGTTACTCCTATTTTATTCTCCTAGTTGATAAAGCACTGTACGAAAAAGCAAAATGAACTTTGATCAGTATTAGTTTTCACCAATGAAATGACTGATTTTACTTTGCCACTGCACTCAGTTTATCACAGTTGGAAGGCAACCGGCTCTGACTTCTTTCTTTTGTAGTTGGTTTCATGCTCCAAGTAGTCATTCAGTCTTGGGCAATTCCGCGTCGGAAAAACTTACTTCACATTTATAGTAAAAACAATCACTTTGATAGCCCTTGATAGCCAAATCTTTGAATTAAAAAAACCCCGAAGCAATAAATATTTCCACAATCTTAATCTGTGTTGGTATAATGCATGTTTGATTTTAAAAGACATGTTTGAAATTTAAAATTGGCGCTTTTTCTGGTAATTCCGTTAACGAGGTGTTATACCATAATATCATTAATGTAAGAAAAAAATGTTTGAATGAAAGAGCTCACATGAAAGCATGGGCATATTTACAGAGTATTAAATGGTGAGAAGGGAGGCAGAGTACAAAAGAGGCATAGAAAGTCTCAAAATGTAGGTAACGAAATTACACTCTTACCGTGGAATTGCCCTCTTGTATTTAGCAATATGATCTATAAAGTTACGTGTTGCAACCCGGTGTTGTCACTCTGTATTGACTTCGTGTACGCATGATCGTTCGAAATTTCGCGTAAAAATGGGTCTTTCTTTGAGGAAGTTCGCGATTTCGAAAAAAAGGGTTGTTTTCATGAGCTTGTACTCGAAATTGAAAAAAGGGTGTTTTTGAGCTTGTAGACCTCTACTCGAAATTGAAAAAAGGTGGGGTTTTTTTCTGGTCCTTGTTTGCAAAAATTGTACTTGAAATGCGAAAAATAGGGGTGTTTTTAATGGCCAATTTGTACCCGTTTTGTGCCAAATAGGGGTAAAAATGGCTGAAAATGTACTTGAAACACCGCGAAATAGGGGTCAAATTCTGGGTTGCCGAACAATCATGGTTACACCTTTGAATATAGAGTGACAACGCCGGGGTTGCAATAAAGGTGAAATTCTCCTATACTTCATTGTCATTTCCTGTGTCACAGATCTAAATTCCATTTTCCCCGTTATTTTCCTTGGGTGATGTTCGTTATTCCGAAGGTTCGTTACACCGAAGGTTAGTTATTCCGAAGGTTAGTTATTCCGAAGGTTCATTATTCTGAAACACGCAAATTGCTTATACCTAGATGTTCGTTAGTCCGAAAATGAAAAAGGGTTCGTTAATCCGAACATTTATGGAGTTATTCCGAAGGTTCGTTAATCCGAAAATGAAATAAGGTTTGTTATTGCGAAGGTTCGATAGTCCGAAAATGAAATGAGGCTCGTTAGTCCGAAATATAACTAACGAACTAACGAACATAATTTCATTTTCGGACTAACGAACCTTATTTCGTTTTCGGATTAACGAACCTTTTTCATTTTCGGACTAACGAACCTTTGGAATAACGAACTGTAACCATTTTCCTTCTCCCTACCTTCCCCAAATTCATTTGTACCTATAGTTGTTAAGAAAAAGTATGGTTCGAGTTGAAAGCTTGTCGCAGAGGAAAATACGAGGGGTGTTACCATGTTAAATTCATTCATTTAGCACTAGTTTCCCTCAATTCTGTGTTTTGAATCACATTCCGATCTGTAAGCAGAGCTTTTTGCAGCACTGCCCATATTTCTAACGGCATAAAAATTGCTGAGGATTTATCATGCTAGCATATAGAGAGGTCATGCAAAATTCAAATTTATTGAAACAGAATTTTGATATTTTTGTTTGCAATGATCATCAATAAAACATTGAAATGATACAGCGTATAAGTTTCAAAAATAGGATCACATCCTTCTTTTATAATGTAATGTTGATTTCATTGCGTTACTGTAATCATCACGTCTTAATTATCATAAAAGAAGATAGAAACAAACAAAAAAAGATATGATAAGATTACCATCAAAACACACACACACACATACCCATGGGCGTTAATCGGCGGGGGACAGGGGGGACACGTCCCCCCTACGATTTTTGGGGTGGGAGACATCATATCAAATGTCCCCCCATGCTTTGTCAGAAAAGAAGGGGGACCACCGGGGACAGTGATTTTGTATACCTTGCCAAGGAGATGACAGTTAAATTCCCATTGAAAATTAACAATGTCAAAAAATTGTCATGTACTAAACTTTTCAGTGCATTCTCAGTTTTGGACGATAGGGCCAAGTGCAGTGCATTGAGACGGGATTGACCATTACAGCATTGGCATAATGCATGCATGCATGGCCATAGAGAGCTTAGCTATCTAGAGCGAGCGGGGGTTTGGCCGCGCGTGCTCATCCCTCTATGCTTTTCCTGTACTGTACTGTACGCTGGCGTACACGTGCGCACCCACTGGCCTGAGTCAGGCCTGAGTCATTCATGCATGACTGGAGTGCAGTAGTTGAAAGCACTGGTGTAGCTAGGGGGGGGGGGGGGGAGGCACAAGGGGGCCATGCCCCCCCCCCCTGTTGATCGGCGAGCAAAAAAAAGAAAAAATTAGAAAGAAAAAAAAAAACTTTTCATCGAGTCCACTTCACATTAACTTACCCTACTCCTACACTGTAAAATGAAAGTAAAATGTAAGTATGCCACTTCTCATATAAGTTACCCCTAATACTGAATTTCAGTGTGAAAATGCCATTTTCATGCAGGAATTTTCAAAAATCTCCCTACCGTGGGAGGGGGATGCCCCCTCCCACACCCTCCCCGGCTCGGTCGCTTCGCTCCCTCGCTTTGCCCCCCCCCCCCATATGCCACTTCTGGGGGGTGTAACAAAAAATACAATCAATCTTACGATTGATATCAATTGTAAGTCTATGGCAAACCATGTACTAAAGAGATACAATTGATTGTAAGATTGATTGTATCTCTTTATGTTACACCCCCCTGATATAAGTTACCCCTAATACTGAATTTTAGTGTGCAGAAAATGCTATTTTCATGCATGAATTTTCAAAAATCTACCTACCGTGGGAGGGGGATACCCCCTCCCACACCCTCCCACACCCTCCCTGGCTCGGTCGCTTCGCTCCCTCGCCTTGCCCCCCCCCCCCCATATGCCACTTCTCATATAAGTTACCCCTAATAGTGAATTTTAGTGTGCAGAAAATGCCATTTTCATGCACAAGTTTTCAAAAATCTCCCTACCGTGGGAGGGGGATACCGCCTCCCACACCCTCTCCCGCTCGGTCGCTTCGCTCCCTCGCTTTGCCCCCCCCCCATATGCCACTTCTCATATAAGTTACCCCATTATACTGAATTTTAGTGTGCAGAAAATGCCATTTTCATGCATGAATTTTCAAAAATCTACCTACCGTGGGAGGGGGATACCCCCTCCCACACCCTCCTCTGCTCGGTCACTTTGCTCTCTCGCTTTGCCCCCCCCCCCCCCTCATTATGTCACTTCTCATATAAGTTACCCATAATAGTGAATTTTAGTGTGCAGAAAAAGCCATTTTCATGCACGAGTTTTAAAAAATCTCCCTACCGTGGGAGGGGGATACCCCCTCCCACACCCTCCCCCCCCGCTCAGTCACTTCGCTCCCTCGCCTTGACCCCCCCCCCCCCTGTTGAAAATTCCTGGTTACGCCAGTGTCCAGGACCACAATAAATTCCGCAAATCTGTATGTAACTCTTTTGATTTATGTACTATACCTGATGTGAAATTTTAAAAATTGTATGGACTTCCCCTTTAATATGGACAGTAAATGAACCGGTCACATATGAAAACCAAACAGAGCGAAAGAGCATAACTAGATAGAGAAAGAGAGAAAGAGAGGGGGGAGGGGTTATAGCAATATAATGAGGTATAACTTTTAAAGTAACTGGAAAGGTGACAAGCTATTGTGTCCCCTCCCCCCCATGCTCAAGTTCGGATCGACGCCCATGCACATACCCACTCCCCCCCCCCCACACACACACCCACCACCCGCACACACACAAAAAATAACATGAGCATGTTCAATAGGCAGGGGACAGGAAGAAACCTCAACAAAGAAAACAACACACACAACCGAAAATCAAAAACAAAAACAAAAACAAAAACAAAAAACCCCAAACCCCTCGCATTTTCCTAATTCTCTGACAAGCAAAAAAATGTACAATGAACACTTTGTTTTCTAAGAAAGGAGGGGGCATGAGCCGCAAATGCCCCCCCATGACCATCACAATAGCAAAATAAAAAATAAACAACAACAGCAAAGGAAATTTAATGCATTCCCACCCATATACACTTTCAAACAAGATCCCTCTGTCTCAATTGGCATATATATAAGTAGGTGCGGGAAAAGGTGCATGAGAGGGAAGGGGGTGCGTACACCCCTTTCCTCCTTTCCAGAATAAACTCCCGATATGCAGGTCTGACAAAGAGATGACAAGATTGTAATTTTTAATGCCATTTATCTTAGATGCTTAACATTTTTGTTTTGTTTTTACTTTTTATAATACATCATAATCAAGAATCAGCCGAATCAAGTCGTATAATCAAAATAGATACTGCTTCGGTACTTTATTTTTACATTTATTTTCTTTATAAAGGAATTTCTGCGAGACAAAGCAGTTTGGCTTAAGAATGCTTGCTAAACCCCTCGATTCTAAACAATAAACGAAATACTTAGTTCCGAAAACATATATAATCATATCGCGCATAAAAGCACAATCAACAAAAATATGGCTCCACGTTCAAATCTATTTTGTTAAAGGCTTTGTACTTGATTACCAGAATGGAACTCTGTTCATAAATGTCTTTACAAGTTAGATCACGACGCCCTGAAAACTGAGTATCATACAATAAAATGGTTGACTTGACTGGTCGATGGTCGCTTAACGATGGTATGCAGTCTGAGAAGGAATGATATAATACAAAGCTATACTTTTTGAAAGATAGTTTTCTCAGGAGGCCTTCTTATTTGAACACCAATTTTACCTAAAAAATTCAACTCAAAACAATTATTTGATTGTCAAGTGATGATTTTACTCACAACTTGTGTAGGCAGAACCGGAATGGGACTGAATTTCGATTTTCGGAATTTCAAATGGCTTTCCAACAAATTATCCTCCGGTCCAACAATCGGGCTCGGCAAGAAGAAAATCCCGTTGAGGGTATCAAAAACAGGACGAAATCTGGACAGGCGCGGTTCTAGAGCAAACGATTTGGGGGGGGGGGGGCGCTACTGGGGTCTTGGAAGATATGTACCAGAGCTAGAGCAAAGCGACTGAGATTAGGGAGGGGGATTTTTTTTTTTTAAACACGTGCACACGTTAGTATCAATAATGCCTATAGCATTTTTATTTATTTGATATACGATAAAAGAGCAAATGTAGATAAAAAGCCTTGCTCAAGGCAATAAGTGCCGTCCCGGGGATCGAACCCTCGACTTTTGCGTCTCCAATCAAGCGCCCTAGACCACTCGACCACGGCACCTCCACTTTTTTTTTTAAAACACTTACACACGTTGGTATTCAAATGCCTATAGCACGTTCATTTATTTGATATACAATAAAAGAGCAATGTAGATAAAATGCCTTGCTCGGGGGCATAAGTGCCGCCCCGGGAATCGAACCCTCGACTCTCACGTCTCCAGTCAAGCACCTTAAACCACTCGACCATGGCACCTTAACCGGGGGGGGGGAATAAACCCCCTTCCCACACACACACACCACACACCACACACACGCGTTCGCGATAGGGACTGTCGAAAATACACATCTACTTTTTTAATTTGCGAGCGAGCGAAGCGAGCGAGACAAAAAATAACCACTTCTTGGTGTAATTGTCATCAAAATGCACCCTAGACTAACATATTTTAACAGGGACGGCGCCGGTGTAATTTTATGGGGGGGGGGGGGGGCAAGATGACACGTAGGTAAATTCATTGACGTTTTAAATAAACAGATATGGGTATTATATAGTTGCAAGCCCCATGTCTCTCTTTTCCCACCCTCTTCTTTCTTATTCCTCCTCTTTTTTCTTCTTTTTCTCTTTTTTCTTTCCTTTTTATCACTTGAAAAGTCAGAAGGGGGCATTTGCCCCCTGCCCCCCTGTAGCGCCGTCCCTGTATTTTACTGATCTGTTTGGCCACCTTGCAAGAAATACCTCGCTGGCAAATATTTTGCTGTCCAAAACCACCTTGTTCCTAAAGAGCGAGCGAAGCGAGCCAGGAAATATGTACAAACTCCACAGGCTTATAAAATGTAAAAAAGAAATACATTCGGTCACCTCCCTTGCATGCCCAATTCGTTTGCCTTCCCAAATTATTCTTTATTAGCTATCATTATGAGTGAGCGCAGAGAGCGAGGAAAGAAATGTACAAAATATACTACACACCGACGTAAATCCGTTTCGAGGATGGGGAGGGGTTGATTGAAATTTCTTGCTCACACTCCACCCTCTTACCCACCCGCACACCGTCCTCCATACACACTTTTTTTATTTTGCGAGCGAACGAAGCGAGCGAGCCAAAAATAACATCTTGCTGTAAAAGACGTCTTAGTTTGTCATCAAAATACACTCTAGGCCTATAAGATAATTTTTCATTTATTCATTATTTATCTATTTATCTATTTATTTATTTATTTATTGGTATACAAGAACTGATCAGCAGCACAGGCTGAAAGGATCAATTTACAATTCAAATATAATTCCATCACAGTAAAAAAATACAAACATAACATAATCATGAATATGAGGAACGTAAAAAAATACAAACATAACATAATCATGAATATGAGGAACAAAACGAAATTCCAAAAATATAAATTAAATCTATGTGCCTACACAGTTGATAATGAGAGAGAGTTGAAAGCGATGTAAAAGAAGAGAGATACCTTTAGTAGCTGAGAAGAGAGAGTGAGAGTGACGGAGATGGGTGAGATGGAGGGGAAAAGAGAAAGAGAGAGAAGGTGGTAGACATTAGAATAAAACATAGCATGTAAAGTACACAGATATACAAATACAGAGTATCATTCTTAAACAATAGTGTAAAAGTGTTTCACAATTGCCAAAACAAACTTAACTAACTTTATGTATATTTAACAAAGTGAATGCATCCATCAGAAAAATGAGAAGAGGAGGAAAAATAAACCTCGGTGAGACTAAACTTACTAATGTGTACCAGCTTAATGTACAAACAGTTAAGAGGAAGGGAGGGAAGAAAACAAAATAACCGAGGAGATGTGAACAGATATAGAGGAAAACAGAAAAAAGAGTGGGTGAAGGAATACCAGCGAATTTCAGAGAGGGGGAGAGTGAGAGTGAGAGAGAGAGAGAGAGAGAGAGAGAGAGAGAGAGAGAGAGAGAGAGAGAGAAAGAGAGAAAAGTGGAGAAAGTGCACGCAAAAAGCAACAAAACAAAAGATTTACATAGAGAGCCATAATGGTACATGCACATCCGTAATATGCATCCCAAAATTAAGACATGCAAGTTACAGTAGTGACATTGATTTATGCTGCAAAACGGGAGGGTGGGGGGGGGGGAGGAGGATAAGATGTTATTTCATAGCGTGTATAATCTTTTCGATGCTTTCGAAATTATATTTGCAATATGTAAATTCCACTTTTAATTAGGTCATTCTGTATTATTATGCCGAGTAATTTGAGGTTTTCGACAATATTGAGTTGGGTTGAGTTCAGATAAAAATCAGTCCTGGGGTGCAAGTTCCTTAGAAAAGATATAGTCTTGAGATTACATTTGGATGGTTTGGGGAGCACGTCATTATCATTACACCATAATGAAAGACGGTCTAATACAGATTGCAGTGTGGGATTGGCGTTACGCGTCACAATTTCTCCAAATATTTAACTGGTATATTTGGTCACCTCACTAACAAATTATGATGAATCTCGCTGGACCGGTAAATTGTTTCCTGTCCGAAACCTTTCTTAAAAACGTATGAGCGAGCGAAGCAAGCAACATAACATGCCAGTATTCGATCACCTCACTTGCATGCCCAACTCGTTTGCTTTTCCAAATAATTCTTTATATGAGCGAGCATAGCGAGCGAAGAAAAAAATATACACGAAATTCACTAATTTTATTGCTCTTATCCTGTACACTCTCTGCAGAATTATTTCGAGGATAGTCGGACACGTCATTGCAAAAATGTTATGATATCCAGGCATAGACTGTTGCTGGAATAAGAGTGATTGCTGATCGAAAACATCTTGTTTCTTTTCTAGAATATTCATGAGCGAGCAAAAATGTTCTTTTTTTAAATATCGAGACCGGGTTATCATGGTTACTCTACTCCCTTCTCGTGATTTAGTATCGTATAATGATATTTATCGGCATCTTCCGTTCTGACAGAGGGTATTGCGAATAGGTTTATTGTCACAGGCCTTTATCTCCTGAAAATATCTGTTTTAGGTCAACTTTGCCGCTCCGGAATCATTGCAGTTATATAGGCCCAAATAACAATTAATGAGTAGAAGAATAACATAAACTTTGGATAGCGAGACAAGATGTAAACCTATTTCCTTTCTTAAGAATAGTAAAATAACCGGTATTTGTTAAGATCATTAAAATGTGCGCGAGCGAAGCGAGCGAGCACTCCCAGGTGTTTGCCTTATCTTTTTTTCCTCTTTATCCTTTCTTTTTCCACTCGTTTTTTTTTAAAATACGGGCTTAATACAAGGACATTTTTATTAGAATCTATATGAGATTAAAATTGCACTTATATCGTCAAAAATTTTGGGGAGGCTTGCGCGATTTTTTTTTTTTTTTTTTTTTTGGGGGGGGGAGCTTCAGCCCCCAAAGCCCCCCCCCCCCCGGTAGAACCGCGCCTGAATCTGGAAGAAGGGTATCAAATTCAAAGGTATGATGATGCAATTCTTGAATAAATTTCCTGTTAAGGGTACAAATCGGATATGTCAGACATGTTTCCCTGTTTAGCTTATCAAAACCATTCCTACTTTAATCCCCATTCGGGGGGGGGGGGGGGTATGTCTCACTGAGGCCTGTACATCATCCGCATCGGATAATTTCGGATGAACGGATGATCTTTTGGATAATTATGAAGTGTTATAAGAGAGGAAAAGAGGTTAAGTTGTTGCGTCATTGGTTGTCTGCAGATTCTCACGCTTCTTGTAAGTCACTGGTTGCGAAGTATGCGCTCAGGGAATGGAAGGGGGAAGGGGGGGGGTTGTAGGAAGGGGCTGCCTACGCATGGCTGAAGAGGGAGGGGGAGGTATTGTGCTGGGATGTGCGGGTGCGTCTATCTTTTTCTTTTTTTTTCCATCTTCCATTCTTTCCCTATTAATTTTCTTTCCTTTTTATTTTATTTTTCAGAATTCAGAGAAAAAAGGAAAAGAAAAGGACCGGTCATAATATAGTCACATTGTCAGTAAGTTAAGATATGAAGTGGTTTACTTTGTTCTTCTTTGATTTTACTGATGGAACGTATGAAGTTACTTGTAAATTGTATTTTTTTTAGGTACCTTATATGATTGTAATGTGTTTGCTATGTTTGTACATATTGATGTTACTGAAAGAAAAAGTGAAATAATATTTTTTTAAAAAGTACACAAAACGGGGAAAAGGTGTAGTTTTTTCAGCACCAGGCTGGGAAGGGTATCAAAACAGGAAAAATCTGGAATAAGGGTATCAAATTCAGAGGTGATGATGCAATTCTTGAATAAAATTCCTGTTAAGGGTATAACAATTGGAGATATTAGACGTGTTTCCCTGTTTAGGGTGTTAAAACCACTAGTACTTCAATCCCCGTTTAGGGTGCTTTTTAGAAAGGGCTTTACGTGGATGATGTACAAGCCTCAATGAGATAACCCCCCCCCCACCCCGAGGGGTTTGGGGGAACCATTTCTGTCTGTCTCCCTTTCAGACTCGCTCCTTCCTCCTCCTCTCTCGTTCTTCCTATCTCTCCCTCCCCTCCCTTCCCTCTCCCTAACCCTCTCTCTAGCTTTTCACTTTATTCAGAGAGAATGATATAGGAAGTGACCTCTATTATGCTGCTAATATCAGAGATCTCATTAAATTATAATTTCGTATCTCTTCTAAAGAGGAGGGAGGCATACATCGGGGTTTTGCACTTAAGATGCAATTATGTCATTTCGTACCACTTTCATTTCAAAAGGAGAGAAGCGGCTGGTCGTACCCCCCCCCCCCCCCCCCCCCCCTCCTGATCTGAGCATGCGAATCAGTAGTAGTAGTATATTATCCCGGGGTATATTTGGTTGCAGTGCTGCCCTACCTTGAAAAATACCGGCACTCACAAAAGTGAGGTAGGGGCTGGAGCCACCCCCTTTCCTTTCCGGTCTTGGCATCTATGCAATAAACTTGCTATACCGTTCTCATATATCTATAGTATAGGCCTATAACTTTCTCCGCTGTCACCGAAGCGTGACCGCTGAGGCGGGGGAAGTCCCTTCCTTCTTGGCATGACGTCATGTCTCCCTCGATCGAGAATACGAATGAGCATGATTATTGCGCAACCGCGCCGCAAGGCCCATATACACACAGATAATAAATTATTGCCTCGCGATCGCACGACCTGGCTCGACATATATGCACATGGCACAAACAACTGATGAGTTCTGGGCCTGGGGATAGCTCGACATGACTCGAGCTTGCCTTGTCTTGAGATGATCAACAAGGAAAAGGGGCAAGGAAATATTGGATCAATGACATGACCTCCAAATAGCTGTGCACTGTGACCATGACATTAGCTTGATTTTTTTTTTTGTATTTCACTAATAAAAACGGATTTGTTGTTCTGAATGCAGCGTTCTTATGACTATGTTCCCGAGTGGACAGCTGCAGTGACCACATGCATGTAGAGCATGCAGTGCATCCCGTGATTTACCAGGTAATGTAGGCTAAATAAGAATTCCATCTCGCATCATTGTTTGCACGGAGCGCTGAGTGCAGGTTCACCGCTGTCGGGGCCGGGGGATGGGATCTTGTAATTGTATGGCCTTCCTTTCTAGGAAGTAGGTCATGTAGGTAGACCACTGCCTGGACTGTTCTCTGATGATGGACACAAATTAAGTGCACGTACGGAAACACAGCCTGGGGAAGGTGAATTCGTGGGGAAAGTGATCATTCGTGGGGATACCACATCAGCGCATGTGCACGCATGCTCGGGAATAAGTATGGTGGCCCTGAAGGACGCTCGACAACAGGTCAGGTGCGACGTGAATTTCACATCCCAGGTCCTGAACTTTGCATTCCAAGTCGTGAAATTCACGACCCGCGATGCGAAATTCATGACCTGTGGCGCAAACTGTGCATCCCAAGTCGTGAAATTCACGACCCGTGGTGCGAAATTCAGGATTGGGATGCAAAATTTGCGCCACGGGTCCTGAATTTCGCACTGTAGGTCGTGAATTTCACGACTTGGGATGCAAAGTTCAGGACCTGGGATGCGAAATTCAAGTTGCACATGACCTGTTGTCGAGCGTACTTCAGGGCCACCATAAATTAGTGACAGTTTAAAATGACCAGCAGCTGGTCTAGGAAGTAGGAAGAGACCAATGTTTTCCTAGGCCTAACAATTTTTTTTTTTTTTTTTTTTTTTTTTTACACTGCTGTCTAATAATAAGCGTTCAGTACATTTATCATCGGCAAGAGCGTAGCTGGTGTGCAACATCAGATAGGTTACGTTTTAACGGGGTAGAAAAAGGGGCTGTATTCTGAAAATTGTTATATCTTTTTAGATTCATCTTATTTTGATTGTCATAGCAGTCAGGAATGGGGTGCGACATTGGCTCACACACCTCACACTTTTGACTTGCTTGGTGGTCCATGGGCGGAATATTGCGCACTTCAAACCAATCACAAGTTTGCCTACAAAAGTTTTTATGACAAAATAAGATGAGATAAAAGATTAAACAATTTTCAGAATGCCGGTCCTGGGCCCTGTTGCATAAAGATTTATGTCACGATGACATAAATCTCGATCATGACATAAAAGTTTGCATAAGTTATGTCACTGACATAAATTCCGTTGCATAAATATATTTATGTCTCGTTTTAAGTTATGACATGATTTATAGTCATGACATAAATTGGATAGTCATGTACGAGCCTAATATGATGTAATCGCTGGCAAAATTACCTGCTGGAAATTTGTGCAACAAAGTGAAAGCGAAGAGGGCAAAGCTGTTCCTTGTAATTTTTCTCAAATTACAGCCGATACAGAAGCTCCTCATTTCCGTTAAAGAAGTGAGTATTATAACACGTATCATAGAATTATAATCATTATAATGGCAGTTGATGATATCGCTGTCATGTTTTTAAAAACTTGTCGAATTCTGTGATGATTGCTCTGACAGTTTTTGTGGCTGCTTTTAGCGGTACAGCACCAACGGTAGCTGTTGCTCGCCGGACGTTCCGGCGTCTGGCTAACCCGAATAATGCCTACACGTGGAGAAAACAGTCGGCTAACGGGAAGTCTATCTAGAGTCTAGAGCTTGACGACGTGACATAGACTATTTGTCATCTCTTCTCATTTCTGGCTGTGTTTAGTGCTCTCAGGCACATATAGACCTAGCGTTACATGTATTTTTCGAACTATGAGTGATCTGGCGCTGGCCTGGCCTGGGCTGGTTTCATAACACTGACTGACTTAAGTTAAGACATGCTAAGTTTTAACATAAGTTAGACCCGGCTGATGAATGTATGTTAAATATCTAGTAGATCTAGATCTAAAGTTAGATTGCCCAGACAGTTCTGAAGATTGAGGCAGTAGTGCCCCCTCCCAACTCAGAACATGCGTGTGTCTTTACCTTATGGCCACACATACACGCTTGTGGTTGTATCCATGGCATTGACATGAGGATACAGCCACGCTCGTCTGAATTCCCACTTGAATTCTGTGCTGCCGTGACAGCTATCGCTAGTATATGTACATGCACTGCACAAGCGATGTGTATTCATGCAATGGTACGATGGGGGTTGGGTGTCCACTGTCCAGACGAGTAGACTCTAACAAAAATGAATCCTTCTTTTTGTCTTTGGATTCATCAAAAGCTATGCATTGATTTGTTCTAATTATCATCAATATTTGTTCTCTATAATATTGTCTAACATTTTGTGCTAAAACATTTAAAAGATATGCTTTTGAACTTTTTCAATTGGCTGTTAACATTTTCACTTCATTCTCACCTGATCAGCAAGCAGGTGACAATATAGTAAAATTATTGTTTGTATGTCAGTGAATTTCCAGAGATAAAACCTTCTTGACGATCCAAGTTTTGGGGTTTGGCAGCACACCGTCGCATGAATGTACACATCGCTTGTGCAGTGCACATACACTAGTGATAGCTGTCGTGGCACAGAGTATAAGTGGGAATTCAGACAAGTGTGGACTGTGGCTGTATCCTTGTGTCGATACTGTAGATACAACCACATGCGTGTGGCCGTAAGGTAAAGACACACTCGTATGGCTGTATACACTGCCTTTTAAAAATTTATGTTAGACCCACCCAACCTATTTCCTAATTAATTTCAAGGAGCAAATTTGTTCATTCCAAAACTTGGTATCGGGTCAGATCCTGCTTCTGTTCTTAGAATGCTTCCACCTTCACTATTCACAATATACCATGGTCATAGAAGGACCATTTCTTTACTCATCTTTCATTTTAAGGGTTAGGTTTAATTGTTTGCTTTTCATTCATTTGACATGCCCTGTTTCCTTTCTTTGGGGGTTTGAAAATATGTAACTAAGTTGCACCTATGATCTACGATAGAACATCCCCTGTGTGAGGGGGCTGTGCAGTGGTTTCAATTGAAGGCCAAAGGATGGGGGTGATCTGAATCAAGGGCGGACTCGGCAGAGGCATAAATTTTGACCTTGTGTGGTTGAGGATTCATCTAGTTTTTATTCTTAGTTTTTTTTCCAATAATTTATTAGTTTAGGGAAGTGGTTATGTTTCAGATTTGTGGATAAAGATTGTATTTTATTGTATTTGAAATCTGATTGGTGTTACCAATAATTTCACATAAAAGACACATTCACATTAAAGTACATTAACCGTGGAAAGACAATTTATAGGAATAGAAATGTAGATTCCTGTACAATCTATAAAAAATGTTATGTTCAATTCCCTGACCATTAAACAGGGAAAGCACAAGAATGGTGACAAGAGGAAGAGGGACAGATTCTTGGAAGGATGCAGAGGTGCAGGCACTATGTCAATTCGTGGTGATGAATAAAAAGTCCTCCTGTGGATCTGGGGGTCATGTCTCTGCCAGAGTAAGTTGTTATAAAATGATGTTTGTTGTACATTCTCTTTTTCAACTGATGTTGTACACTCTCATTTTAATATACTGTACAGTATTGTCAGATTACTATGGGTTTTTTTTCTCTCTCTCTCTCTGCAGTTCCTTTATCATACATATTGCTGTGATTTTTATGTTTAAGTGTTATCTTACACAATTTTCCTATGTGTGAATGTTGGTGTTATGCTTTGTTATTTCAAATGGTTAATATACTTGACGTAAATGTACAACATTTACGTCTAGAAAATTATGACCATGGTTTGTTTTAATCCTTTTTAATCTTGGAACAATCACTGGCTGTGAAATCAGTTCTAAAATGGTCACAGGTAAAATTGTACCATGGCTTTTTTTCAATTCATCAACTATTGATGTGGCCTATTTATACTATCTATGTGCTTATCATTCTATTACATTATTCAATATTCTATTGGTTTGTGTTTTGTTTTCTTGATTTGTCTTTGCCAAATGATAATGATAATAATAATGATAATGATAATTCAAATAAAAATGATGATGATGATAATAACAATAATAATAGTAATAATAATAATAAGAAGAAGAATAATGATAAGCGTGACAATAATGATGATGATGATGATAATAACAATAATAATAGTAATAATAATAATAATAATAAGAATAATGATAAGCGTGACAATAATGATAATGATAATAATGATTATTACTATGCAGGAGGAGGGGAACAGAAAGTAGACCCCATCGAGGGAATGATCTGGGAGGCCATTGCACAGGAGGCAGTGGAAGGTGTGTGTACTGGGGCCTGAGGAGGAAGCAGGCTTTAATTCATCTTAAGTAAGTTAGATGCCAGTCTTGTTCAATTTGATGTTTAAGATAAATTTCTTTTATTTAATGTTACCACCCTCCAATGATGGTTGCTTGAGGCATTATGTTTTTGTGGGTTGTCTGTCCATCCCGTTGTCATTCTCGCGGTAAATTAAGCACCATTTGATCGATCAACTTGAAACTTGGCTCATGTGTGCACGTGGGAGTGATGATAATGTACTAGTAATTAGATTTGGCTGTCACAAGGTCAAAGGTCAAAGAGGTCATTGCATACACGAAAATGGCTTGTTCTCGCAAGAACCATTTGACAGATCACCTTCGAACTTGGCTTATGCATGCATATGGGAATGACAAAGATGTGATTAGATTTGGGGTCACAAGGTCAAATGTACAGTCGGTGATTATGTTTATTTTGTAATTTTACTGTTACAGAGCACAGTGGACAATGACCAATCACCCTGCCAACGGATTCAAGTATGGGAGCTTCACCCCTCACCCAAGGATTAATCAGTACTAGTATGCCAGTGATGTCTGCCATGGCTGCCCTCCACCCCCAAAAAGGAAAATTCAGCCTGAATTGTAACGTGCAACAGCAACACTAACTGCATCTCAGAAGTTATTCATCCTGGATAAGGGGAGAAATGGGCTTCTTGAGAAGCATGTCACGCTTTGTGAAAAAAAAAAAATAGTGTGAGCCTGGAGTGCACTGCAGACCATTTTTCTGCATCTGTGCCAAGAGAGTTAAACTCACATCAATTGGAAGTTAATTCAAGTTTGTATTGGAGCCTGTTTCTCTCTCATTTTTAAAACATCTTCCATGTGTCTATTTTCCCTTGCTTCAAAATATTGGTAGAGAGTTTCAAAAATTCACCCTTGTCTTCAGAGCTGATGTATTTCCCAAGGACACTCACGTTACCTGCCATACCTCTCATGACTATCGTGTCATGATTCGTTGAAGGTCATGTTTAAATGCAAGATTCTGTTACGTCAAATCTAATCTTATCCCGTCCAGAATTTATAAAACGGCAATATATACCTGTCTAATAAAAAAAAGTTGATAACTTTGTTGATCAGAATTAGTGGAAGAGGACAAGATAAAATATTGTTATCATCTTGTATAAATTGAATTTGTGGATTTGTGTAGGACTACAGGGATCAGTTGAGAAGGTCAAGGTGGAAAATAAATTAATGCCATCGTTTTCATTTACTCTTTTGACCATACACAAGAGGTTATGTGGACAATTAATTTTTGTGTCGAATTCATGTCAAGTATTTTGTAACTACATGACAGCGGACAGCAGTTCCTTATTTCTATCTCCTTTGTAGTAGGTGATTGCTAAACTAGTACCTTTTTGAAATGGTTAAGTCAATAATTTTTTTCCTATTTGTACCTTGGTAGATTTATATTGCTATCGCAATAGTCTGACGATTCCAACAGCAATAAATGATGTCCATTATAAATGAGAGAAACACCCTTAAAAGATTTGATAGGTTTATATCTTACACTGACATGCTTTATTTAGAGTGAATATTCATGTTTATGCAGCAAATGTGTGTACAATGTCCGCTCGATAGCTGCCATGTCTCTGACTCTATGCTCTCTTGGTACTTCATCGTTTATGTTTTCTTGTGCTTCAACCTTTTTCTCTCTTCATGGACTTTCTCCATACTGTTTGGAGGGGTTAGACAAGGCGCAACAGGTGGTGATGATGCACTTTGCTCTCTCTGTCCAGATTTGGAGACCATGGCCAATGAGACAACAAAACTTGCTTTTGTAGTTGTCCGTAGATCAGCTCGAGGGTGGCACAAAACTTGACTTGCCTTTTGCATGATTTGGGAGAAAACCAAATAAATTGCACATACCAACATTAAAATCTCTGCAATGCTGCTTAAAGGCTATCAACCCTTCTTCGGTGTTATATACATATAGGACGATTGGTGGTCTTGAAGAAACATCTTAATGTAAACATCTTCAACCCCCCCCCCCCCCTAAAAAAAAAAGGAATTAAAAAAAAAAAGAATAATAAGTAAATGAATGTACAAAGAAAGAAAATAAATAAATGAATAGATCAGTTAAAAATTCACTTGTATTTTTTCCAATTTATTGAGATACATCCCATATTTGTATGAAATTAAGTGTACCTAAACGTCTAGAGTGCCAATTTTCAAAAAGTGTGATCGACAGTGTAATCCTAATTACCTGTAGAATCAGGAAATCATGAGTGCTGCCTGGCCATCTTGCAATTTGTAATCCAGAATTTGCATCACACACTGGCTGCACATTCATACTATATATTTCCCTTTTCAATAATACATACACATACTCGTCCACTACTTCTGGAAAGCCATGTAGGCACACATACGTAGAAATGAAATGTCCAACCAAAATCTTCAATAGTTTCTGCCACAGCTTCACTGGACCTTCATTGGACATAGCGGGGTGGGGGGTGTTGTCTAGTGAGGCGGTTACACCATCTGCGTAAAAAGAAACTTATAAAAAAAAAAAAAAGGTTGTTTTTCAGCACCAGAGAACCCGGGGATCCCCTCAAGGGTATCAAAAACAGTAGAAACCTTGAAAAAGGGTATCCAATTCTGAGGAATGATGATGCAATCCTTGAATAAAATCCCTGTTAAGGGTATAAAAGCCAGAGATGTTAGACATTTTTCCCTGTTTAGGGTATTAAAATCATTGCTACGTTAATCCCTGTTAAGAGATTTAATAATAATAAAGTGATTAACGCAGACGATAATGATGTACAGGCCTCAATGAGACATACCCCCCCCCCCTTCCTGGGCATTGGACTTGGTAAATTTGATGACCTGAAAAGAAATTTCCTTTATATTTAGTTGGAAAAAATTGTAATTGTAGTTTCAAAACTTATTTTCATTTTTAAACAGCTTTGTGTTTTTGAATTTGGATTGTAAACAGCAGCTACTCTGAAATGTAATGTGATATACATATATTTTATTCTAGTGTACAATTCTTGCATATTCGAACATCCATGAGTATTTGAATAGATTTGCATATCTTTCACACTCTTGGAATAGTTTGTATAAGATAACACCACACAACTAAGTAAACGTTTATTTCAATTGAATAATCGATTTAGTAAACAAATATTCATTTTCAAATATATGTGCACTGTACATGTATATATAAATATATTATCATGTTTTCAGAATAATTGAAATATTTCATTTCTTCCAGCAGCTCATTCATGTTGATGTTCGTACATTTCATACGGTAAACAACACCATGTCATAATTAGTTTCTTTTCTCAATAAAGTGAATTGTATTGAAAATTTAAATTGAAATCGTTTGTGAGTTGGTGGAGATAAGATGTGTCATATGTGTATGTTTGGGGATCAAGGATTGTGATACTGTACGTAACATGAAAAATGATGATGAGCATGTGATCTGGAAGTGGATAGCTCAGGAAAAGGAATAAAAAGGATAGGATAAAGAGAGAATATAGGAAGGTTGACCAGTCTGAATTGGGATGAGGAAGACAGGGAAAATGGAGGAGGGGGGGGGGGGTGGGGGGGGGGGGAGGGGTCATGGCACAGAGGGTAGTACCAAAGACATTGGATTACAAGGCAAATTACTCTCGCCTACTTCCGTAGTACGTTTTGGCAAGGGTAAATGCCGTGTAAAAACAGACTCGGAAAATTGCATCTGCCATTGATATAACGTGTGAAAAGATGTCTAATCTATTCTTGATATTGCATATCTAAAACTTTGTTTTTAAAGTCTGATTTTTGCATGAACAGAAGAATGGATAGTTAAAAGAACATTTCATAAAAACTTTATTTTCAATAAATGGCACTATAAATCTTCAGGATCATGCCTGCTTTTTGACAGCGTCACTTGCCATAGGGATAACACGTTTGAATTTATTTCAAATGTGATTTTTATGTAATTTGAGACTTTGGAAAAGATTGGAAAAGATTATTAAAGGCTCAAAAAAATTCAAAGGCTCCCCATAAATTTCGGGTAATAAGCATGCTTTTGTCCTAAGAGCTGCTATAGGCTAACACGCAAAACCAGATATTTTGAAATGATTTTAATTCCCCTAACGTTTGTTTGAATTTACAGAAAAAGTAATTTACATAAAATTTCAAACTCTGGAAATATATAATTATGGCTCTATGAGTCAAATGACCTCCCATAAATCTCCGGGAATATGCCTATTTTTTACCTTGAAAAATCTTGCTTTGTTGAGGGTTCTTCCTAAATTTATATTCTTTGGCAGTACCCTTCGACATGCAAAATGTATACATTTCCATGGCAACCGTCATTGTTTTGAAGTAACCATGACTTTGGATAATTGATAGTTTATTGCAGTCAAAGGCATTTACAGGACATAATGTTTTTGTGATGTCTAAACCTTTAAAAAAAATCCCGTTGCCATGGCAACCGCTGAAGACGTAATTCAGAAAAATGGCAACAAGTGAATTTGGTTCAACACCCCCAAAATAGTGAAATGGCACAAAAAGACAGATTCTGCAGAAACATTACAACTCGCCATCTGCTATTTTTGTTTATGTCATGATTTTAATCAGGACATAAATTTATGTCATTAAAACATATTTATGTCGTGATTTTATGTTGTGATTTCCGACATAAAGTTTTATGCAACAGATTTATGTCAGTATTTATGTTTATGTCATGATTCGGTGATTTATGTCATGAATCATGACATAAATCATAACATAAAAGTTTTATGCAACAGGGTCCATGACTATAACATACGCAATCATGTGACATTTCTTATACAAGGTATTGTGAGGATTAATTACCCTGGATTGCTTTTACTGGAGGAAAGAAAAAACAAGCATTTAGACCTGCATGTAGATTCTGTAGCAGAGTGTAATTCAAAGCACTTATTCTACTTTAGTCCAACCTATGCTAGATATCATTGAAATATAAAGAGAATTCTTTGCATTCAGTCATAATCTCTCTGTCTGAATCTGATATCAATTTCCCCTTGAAATTATATATTCTTTTTGCAGAAACTGAGCAACTTGAATTGAGGTCTTATTTTGATGCCTGGAAGAGAAAACGAGCAGTAGTTAATCACATGCAGTATGGCGGACGACACAGCCAGACTCCTCCAAAATCACAATGCTGACAGTGATTCCAGGAGCATCCACGATCAAGACCATTCAGTTGATGTAGAATGCATTCCTGGCAATGGAGTCGGATCAAATTCAACTTCCCTTCCCCACTCAAATGACATCAAAGACTTGGACGTTAACTCAGAAGGAGATGGTGCGAATACAGAAGAAGAAAAAGCAAGACCACCGATGACTCTAGCTCAAAAGTTAACATTTGTTGGGATTGCAATTGCTTACTTGACAGTGTTTACATCATTCTCTGTGCTTGCTCCATTCTTTCCAAATGAGGTGAGTAAGCCTAATTAAATGTCAGATTGTGATGAATTGTAAAGATAATAATCTGTTCTTGTACATGTAATAAATATCTGTATTACCGCTAGCTTCAGCTCCTTCAACCGTAGCACTCATCATATTCAAGGAATACATTCTACCAGGTAGGCTACCCATTTATGGAAGCATTGTGATCTGGTGGTTCTGGCTCTCGCTTTCAGTCTGAGGGTCGTAGGTTTGAATCTCAGCCATGGCGTTAATTTCCCTCAGCAAGAAATTCATCCACATCGTGCTGCACTCAACCCAGGTGAGGTGAATGGTACCTGGCAGGAATTCATTCCTTGAAATGCTTGCGCGCTGTAAAAGGCTGCCGGGCTAAAGCTGGGGTAATAATATCCAAGTCCTTTGGAAGGCGCATAGAGACATTATGTCAATGTGATATGCGCTCTACAAGAACTGTATATTATTATTATTATTCTGAGTGAGTGTGCCAAATGCAGATTCTTGTCTTGTCAAAGGAAGTTTGTGCTGTACTAGACCAAAAAATAAGTCTATTTCGTTTGGGGATATGTTCCACTGAGGCATGTGTCTGGCTTCAGAAGCTTCAGAAGTCAGAAAATGTTATAAAACTAAGAGACGGATTTTTCTGTCTAGTGCAGCTGCTGTGCTAGAGGTTTGAATCCCTTACCTTGTGGTTGACAGTCTGGAGACTTACATGTATCTGCTAGTCCATGTAACCTTTAATCTTATCCTGCCATGTGCTCTATGATAGAATTCTTCAATCATGCAGTGCTGGAGATGTACCCAGAGATCTTCTGTAACCAAGAAACATTCAAAGAACTTCAAATTATTCTTACATATGAATTTCTTTTTATTCTGTTCGGTAGATTCAACCCAGTAAGGTATTTTTTTATTCTCTGGCACCAAACTGTTTCCAGTCTTGAGTAGGCCATCCCCTTGGAGATCTCAAATTGATGGTGTTCTAGAAGGTTCTTTGTCTACAAATCTGAATATATTTATCACCCTTTATTTATTCCTACAATAAACTTTTCTGACAAATTTTTTCAGACAACCTTATGTAGCATTAAGGTTTGGAGGTTAAAAAAAATCCTTGATGATAAACTATTGAACTCTTCCTTTTTTTCTCATCATATAGGCTGAGAAGAAAGGTGTAAACTCAACGGAAACAGGGCTCGTCTTTGGTATTTATTCTCTTGTCGGTTTTATAGCTTGTCCAATATGTGGCAAATATGTGAGTATGATATAGTTTTCATTATGCATTCATAATTGCAAGAATAATTCAATTTCTATACTTGATGTTTATGGTGTATTCTGCATCTTTGTACGCCCCCCTTTTTTTGAAAGCCCAGGATGAACTCTTTATGAGCCAAGCAAAGTATTTCCCTGTGCTGCACTATCAAGGTGTTCAGACGTTAAAAATTTATACTAGAATGGTATAGCTATACAATGAATTTATACGTCTGAACATCGTATAACGAAATGACGTATAACAAAACGACGTATAACGAAACGACGGTCAGAGCATCGTTTCGAACTAGAACTCGATAACGAATCAGCATTCCGTGTACATCTGAACGTATGGCGACCATAAAACGGTATAACTGGGCGGGGCTTAATGTGACCGCGCGTGAAAAATGACCCGTGATTCATGGAAGTGGAAGGCCAGCAGGGGCTAGCGCTGACGTCATGACCATAAGCATCTATACGACGTTTTCCAGAAGGGCAGAGATTATACGTTTGAACAGTCTGTCAGCTATACGATGATAGTTTATACATTGTTTCTTTATCGAGTTCTAGTATAATTTTTTTTGACGTCTGAACATGGGGTATTTTTCTCATGAGAGAGATTTACCATAGGCATTAAGACTATTAAAGTGTTTACAGACTTGCAAGATCAATCTATACAGGGTGTATAAAGTGTTGCCAAGCGTCTAATCAAGTCTAGAAATGAGTAATTTTGCATCTCTCTTTGTGTTGAACAGTGAAATCTTTCCGCGAATTTGTGTGTACTGGTATTGTTTTGTGATGATCGGCATTTATGGCAAAGCCCCTAATGTGCTGTACAGCTAAGAAAGCAGTCAAAGTGTTATATTAAAAATATCAGTACAGTACTTTTGTGTGTTGATGCCATGGAGGTACTGTTAAAGGCATTGGCTAACTTTGTGAGTAGCTGATTTAAAAAATTCTCAAACTAAGATGAAACATGTGTATGAGTACTTATATTTGTACTCAAAAACCCTGAAACCAACCATAATTTAGAATGAAAAAGTGTAAGTTAGACGCAAACAGCGATTTTATTATCCTTCGTCTCACGAGACAATCACTAAGAGGACCACTTTGCTTGAATTTGAAAATGCCGTTACGTGCCTCCCGCCGCGTGATACGCCAGTACAACACAGTACGGTAAGGTGAGTCATACGCACATGCGCACTCCTTATGTCTATTCTGTGCAACCGACCCTCGTATATTTTTCAAACATTGGTTCACATTTTTGATATTTAAAATTACTTCCTGTGGATATCATACTTTGAAACTTTCAGACTGGTATTTTTACACTATAACCCTTATGTTTATCCCATTTTCAAGTAACAAAACAAGATTTTTTAAAATCATAACAATGTTAACCAATGCCTTTAAGGTACATTCAATCTTTCCATGTGTAGGGAATCAGTCCTACCCTGTGTACACAAAGTTTTGGATATGAATATTGTAAATGCTACAATTTGAAGTGCTCTAAGCAGAACCATTTCACAATCTGGTTATGTATGATTAGGTGTAGGGGAAAATTCCACCCTCCCCCCCCCCCCAAAAAAAAAAAAAAAAAAAAATGGGGGAATATAAAATTCAGAGAAACAGGTCCATTGAAGGTTACAGAAAAATTAAATAACTGATAGGAAAAAGTGTTGATTCTTTCATGATATGAAGAATTATGAGCAATAATGAAGGTTACCAATTCTCAGCAGCATAAGTGACATCAGGTTATGATTAAAATAGTAATTATATTTCTGCATTCTTCTTTGTCCACAGCTTCCTGCTATAGGAGGGAAATTTATGTTCTTGAGTGGATCGTTTGTATCTGCTGGGTGCAATATATTGTTTGGGTAAGTAGTGAGTAGTATAAACCTTCAAACATTCTGAAAGTTTTTACTCAAAATAGTAAAAATAAATATTTCATTTAAGTGTGTCGGAAACTGTTGCCATAGTAACAGCATATTGTGGCAATAAATAGGAAAATTTACGGATCAAACTACTTCGTCATTTTTCGAGTAATGCTCATGAAATTCGGCACACATGTAGGTCTTGTGGTGAAGATGTCCAAGACATATTTTTTTAATATGTCAGAAACTGTGTTGCCATGCTAATGGCATATTATCAATAAATCAGGGAAATATTGTGGATCGAACTGCTTCCTCATTTTTCAAGCATTGATCAGGAAATTTAGCACACACATTGGGGAGGGGGTGTTAATTACCTCCAGAGATATTTGTAGTTGAAATAAATTGTCATAATGTAGAATGATTTGGTTGTTGTTTTAACTCTTTGGTAATTGACCAACTTTATTCTCAAGTCCCATCAAATTGCCATCATCAGTATCATCATTCTCATTATCGTCATCATCATCATCATCATCATCATCATCATCTTTATTATCCTCCTCCTTATCACCATTGTCTTTTATCATTGTTAATAATAATAATAATGATAATAATGATAATGATTATAATGAGAATGATAATAATAGGCATTTGTAAGGCTTCATCTATCTAGAAATTTTCTATTCTGAGGCGCACAAGAAAAAAAGAGAGAAAGGATAAGAGGGTTTGGATGAGTGTCATAGTGTCAAGAACCAGTATTGTTAGAAGAGAGGGGATTTCAGCTTGGATTTTAAAGGTTTCTAAGGATGTTGGGAATTCTCAAAATCACTGATAGATTATTCCAAAGAGATGTTGCTGCAGCTGAATAAAGCCCTTTCACCACAGGCTACTTGTGTCTTAATGCACTTTCATTTATGCTTTGACAGATTTCTAGATAAGATTGAGGACAAAACCACTTTTTTGGTCTACTGTTTTGTGATTCGTATTGTGGAAGCTGTTGGATCAGCTGGGACCTTTACAGCAGGCATGGCTCTCTGCGCCAACAGTTTTCCAGACAATGTTGCGCAAATAAGTGTGAGATGCTACTGCTTCTTATTTTATTTCATATCTTAAAGTTACCCGGACGTGGTATGTAGATGCCGCTTCACACAATTCTTGCCAAAATCCCATTGGGCAGTGCCATGCCATGAACCAGTCTAGCTGTGAATACACGGACATATGCTGACAACGCGAAAAATCACTGTATGCGTGCACTGACCGAACACTGGCCTAGCCTCACACCCATCTTACTCTGCAACAGCGACTTTCCCATTGGTTTGTATGTGTGTGTCTCATAGAGATGTATGCTGCCTTGTTATAGTATACATCTCTTGTGGTGTGTGTTATGCATCCCTGAACCGCACTGCATCACGCACGAGAGTGAGTGAGAGCAAACCTATCATATATACCCCCCCCCCCCCCCCCCCCCCCCCCCGACACTGTACCAAGAACCTTCGGCAAGGCTGGGAAACTGTCATGGCACTGCACGATGGGATTTCCACAAACATTGTGTGAAGTGCCATCTATACACCAAGTCCAGGTAACGTTAATATTACTGGTTATTTCTCTTTTTCTTGCCATTATGATTCTTGCTGCTACATAACTGTTATTACAGTTTATGCTGTTGCTGCTACTATTAATGCTACTTGTACCACTTCTGCTACTACCTCTAATACTTGTACTTTTGCTGCTGCTGCTTTTCTTGGCATTTTCACTTTATGGTACTTTCACGATAATGATGATGATGATGATAATGATGATGATGATGATGATAGTGATACAAATAGTAATGATGGTGATGATGATGACAATGATGACGATGATGATAATGGATATTTTATAGCGCTCATATTCACACAAGGTGCTTCAGTGTTCTGACATATAATCTATGATATCTAATATTATATGACACCTAGATAGATCCCTGTCATTTGATTGGTTGTTTGATATTCATCATTTGTCCCATTGCACTATGACGTCATCAATCGTGCAAAAGTGGCTCCATTTACCGTGCAATTTTGGATCCATACGATTTGCTCCATTGCACGCTGGCCGAGAGCCCGGCACACTACGTACGTAAAACGCTTGCGTTTGCAGTGAACAGCGCGCTAGCGTATAGCGCTATTGATTTATTGCGATTTGATCTATTTTTAGGTGTCATATAAAACAAATAATGAATGTTTTTTCATTCGTGCAGTGGACAGAATATTTCATTCGGTGAAAGATGAAATTATTGATCCATTCAACGAGGCTGCGCCTCGTTGAATGGATTATTTCATCTTTCACCTCATGAAATATTCTGTCCATTGCACTCATAAACATTCATTATTTGTATAATATGATATTAGCACCAGTGAGATTTAGTACAAGTTCCTTTATCACTTTTCCTAGGGATGATTAAAAATCAATTATTTTCTTCTGTTCAGGGCTTACTAGAGCTATTTCTTGGCCTTGGTTTTGCAGTTGGTCCACCTCTTGGCAGTTTATTTTATGGAGTAAGTAGACCAGACTTTAACCTTTCTTTTGTGATACTGTATTGTGTCCCACGTTTACTCCTTGACTACTGAATTTTCATATTCCGATTGGTTAGAGGGTACCAATCACTTTTAACCCAGTTGTTGCAGAGCATCTCCACATTGGTTGGTTTGGCCCAATGACTTTTGTTGGAGAGCACCTCCCCCCCTCCCCCCCCCCCCCCCCCCCACCACCAACATATCAAGTGGATGAGCAGAAAGGCCAAAAAATTATAGTTACTCTGCCCTTTTTGGTTGTGTCAGTATTTGTAGTTAGATGCTGAAAATTTTCCAAAGGGAAATAAGCACTAAAATCTTTAATTTGGCAATGTGATGGAAAGTTTATCAAAATTTGTATTGGTATGGGCAATAAGAAAAAGCATAGGAATATGTTAGGAATGTAAAAGGAATATAATCGGAATGTCTCTTGCAGTTATATTTCTGTCAGTTATTCATTTTATCTGATCATCACCAGTATAACAATTTGTTCTTAATTGTCTTTTTTAATGATGCATCCATGCCTATACCCATACATCATTTCAGTTGAGTAGATCTATCTGACCAGGAGGGGATGTATACCTTACAGTTTCGTTGCCTTTGTTTCATTTTCTCTTTCGTTTATTTGAATCTTCAACACATTCACATCTGCCAGATAGCATATAGCAATGGAGAGCTTATCATTGAATCTAATAACAGTACAAAGTTAGAAGTGGTATATGTGCTAAAAGTAATGCTATTGGAGGCATAAATTTTCTTATTGGAGGCTAAATGTGCTCGATCTTAAAATATTCTTCCGTGGTGAACACTAAAGAATTTCTTTCCTTCCATGTTTCACATCCTCTCTCTTTCTCTCCCTCTGTTTTTTTTCCCTCTGTCTTTTTCTCCTCTACTTATCTCTCTTCCTATCCTCCCCTCCCATTATCCCTCCTTCTCTCCCTCCTTCCTTCCACTCCCTGTATCTCCCTTCCTTTTCTGTCCCTTTCCCATCCCCCCCCCCTCTCTTTAATCATTCACACAGATTGGAGGGTATAGACTTCCATTCCTAGTTTTAGGCTGTACATCTGTCGCCTTTACCATCCTGAACATGTTCATCATACCGAGTTCACGTAAGTAATGTTTTGTTTATCTTCATTTCATGCATACTGATATTTCTAGGGATCAGTTGTGACAGAGAAGTGGCTCCTGCTAGATCTTTAGATTGACTTTATTGAGTTTGAACCAAAGCCTTTTGGAAACAACACCTAAAGGTGCAATATATTACCATTCACTCACTCAGTAGGCCTATTTTCTTTTTTTAAGTGAAGACTGTGAAGTAGAGACATATTGCCTTTTACTCGGTAAAGATTGATCAAGGACTTTTATAAACATACCTGTGTCGATAGCTTCGCTCTCTGGGTGAGTTTCTTCCACAATTGAAGGTGCAGTCAATGAGATAGTTGACGATGATGATGATGTCGACTCTTATTTTTGGCTGCTTCAAAGGGGTTCATTGGTGCATTCACCTCAGCATATCCAATGACTTTACCACTCTTCAACATATCTGAATGATATTTTCGATTGTGTTTGCAATGGTAGTCATCATCAAACTCTCCTCCGCATATCGCGCATTTGAGCTTGATTCTCTTCCTGTTTTTTGATTCGCCTTTGTTATGAAACATTGTGACTTTGTGAGGCAGGACTTAAGAGGGTATATAACCATTCAGATCTCTCATCATCATCAATCCATGGGCATCATCACGTAGTACGGTAGTGCTTCACACTTTGCTGACCCCTAGTAGCATCATCTTTCAGGAACATTATGCCCCGTTATTTTTACCAGTGAACGACGGTATGTCAGATTGCGTCATATCGTCATTCACACACCCGCACTTCAGGATTCCAATAGCAGCTATTCAAATGAACTGTTGAACAAAACAGTGTTATTTACGAGAGGGGGCAATGGCATTCCCCGTAACAATGTTATCTACAAGGGGAAAAAAAGGGGGACAATTACCCTTTTTTTTTTTTCCAGAAAGGAATAGTCAGGTACATTCACTATCAAAATAATAACTGAGTCTAAGAAATAGAGTAAGAGATGGATTTTCATTTTTGTAGCAGTATTTCCCTTTTCTTCTGCTAGTTTTTCCTTCTCTTTCCTTCTTTTCCCTTGCTCTCTTTTCTAATTTCTCTTTTCCCCCTCTTTATTTTCCTTTTTTCCCTTTCATTTCCTTTTCTTTTTTCTTCCTTCATCTCTCCTCTTTTCTTCTCTTTTCTTCTTTTTTTCTCTCCTTCTCTTTTCTTTTTCTCTCCTTCCTCTTCCCTCTCCTTATTTTTCTCTCGCTCACGAATTTGCCAACAAGAATTTTGAGTGGGGGTGTCACACCCCTACACCCTCCTCTAGCGATGCCCCTGCTTGCTTCCTTCTCTTTCCTACTATGCTGATCCTGCGCACAGCATTTCGCAGCCTATTTTGGAGTACTCGGTACGCAACACTATGCAACTCTACGCAGGTCTGGTGTGAAACCCCCTGAAGTAAACATACATTATGTAACACAGAATGAACAAGTTTTACAAAAAAATGTTTGCCAGACTTGTTACATTATTTTCTTTGCAATCATGGAAAAGTCTTGGATACCACTTTTATTTTTGAAAAGATAAACGTAGCTTTGAATCATCAACTTTTACAGCAACTGATAGATGAAAAATATTTGTTAGTTGTCCCACAAATACTTTTACACTTTGTCTGCTGATTTATTTATGTGTATTTTCTTCTTGGATGCATGACTTTTCATTAGAAGAGTGTAGTGTGTACTGTAGCACTAACAGGAGTGTTTCATCAAGTGGCCAGTCAGTGATTTTTACTGACAACTGTTATAAGCTACTGAAACTGCATCTGATTGGCTGAGAGAAAATTTGTCAGGAAAACTCCCTGACAAGACACTTGATGAAACGCGCCTCAGAGCTGCCAATTTATTTGGAAAATCCTTTTATTTTGCAGCAACCTCCGAGGCAGAAGAGAAGAGACCTGGATCTGTTATAAAGATACTAAAGATACCAGCTGTATGGGTGGTGCTGATCACCACTGTGTGGGGAAGTGCTTGCTATGGTTTCTTGGATCCAACATTATCCCTTCATCTCACGTCTGTAAGTACATTACCAGGGGGGTGTTTCATAAAGTTGTTCATAAGTTACGCATGACTTTACACACGACTGGAACATGTTCTTGGGTGCTAATCAGATTCTCAATCATTTACATGTAGCACAAGAACATATCACCAGTCGTGCGTAAAGTCGTGCGTAACTTACGAAGCACGAGATCAGAAACACCCCCCAGTCTAACTCCTGCAGTGGATGTCACATGTCCTACCCACAAACTCAAGTTCTTAACCTGTTCTGTTGAACACTAAGTCTGAGATTACTTGGGCTAGGGTCTGTGGAAATATGTGTTCTTCTGAAATCAAGTGCTCATCGGGTTACGAGCAATTATGCATTTGTAAAAATTATGCAGTTGAAATGTTTTTCTTCCTAAAAGCAAGAACAAGCATTTTCATTGATACTTATTCCTAATGTATTTGAGTAACTGATTAGAACAGTGAAAGAGAGCATTGTCAATCATAATTATTCTCTTGAGAGTTCATTCATGACATTTGTTTCAAAGCTTGGCAACGTGAGGCACTTAACAGGTCCATTTGTTTCTTGGCTTCTTGTTTATAGATCCATCAAATCCTCACAGTAATTGGCTCTCAGAGGCATTTTCCCCCTGATGATTTATGATTATAAATTCCTGCTCCATATTCCTAAAGGAAAATCAATGTAAATGGATCATGATACCTTTCCTATTCACTTACCATATTCAATATTTATTTATTTTTTGCATGAGAACCCTTTTCCCACTGTTTTAACAGAAAATTAGGTGGGTGGGGGGGGGGGGGGGGCTTGTTATTGTTACTTTGATTTTTTAAAGTATGTTCTTTCAGAGTGAACTAGACAATTCATGTGGACTTAAAAAGGCACATGAAATAAATTCCACTGACCTATAGAATATTTTCTGCAGATTAGTCTTACTTGAATTGTTCAACCTCATTCAGAAATGATATTGTAAACCAACTTAAGAAAAATTGTGAATAAATGGCAGATGAAGGTAGCTGTTTGATATATGTGTTATAACATACAGACTTGTGATATGCACTACCATCTGTTTTGTTTCATTTTACACTTGGTTTTTATGCCTCCGCCCACCGTAGGTGGTTGCCGGAGGCATTATTTTTTTTTTTTGTATAAATGTTTTTATTGAAACTATAAATTGACATATTTATGGAAAAACATGTGACATGTGTATCAACAACTTCAATGAAAGAAACAAACTACACTCAACAGAACAACTTGTAAACAGATAACGCAATACAGGAGGGTACAACAGAATGCTGCACCTTGTCTCTCCTTTGACCCGTTGCGAGCCAGGTATACATGGCTCCATAAAACTCATTCATATACAGGAGTCATATAGTAGATTCCCAAAGAACATTTACTTTGATCCATTTCAATGCTTTAAATATGCCTTTTTACGTAAGTTTTGTGAAATTTGTGTGGTACCATTAGAAAGTTATTAAATCAAATACACATTCCGGGAAGTTATCTATTATCACCTTCCGTTTCTGCCTTTTTTGAAGCAATCAAAACAAACCTATCATTCTTTCAATTGACAAGATTTGCGTATGGTGGACTCGTACAGGATCGGCCGAAGAGTTTACAGATTTTCATTTTCGCAGATCCACTTACTACTTACGTTTATTGTAAGCACTCTGCAACTACTGAGACAGCTCACCACCGTACACACTTGGGTGATTAGGCCGCTCGCATGCGCAAAACAATGGAGCAATGGAACAACAGAGTTTTTGGACTTTGGCAAATTAATCTTGTTTCAGGGGAGTATTAGTACCTAACATTGCCCTTGCATGCGGGTTAATACATGGGAGTCCCACTCAAACAAGCCTCATTGTATCACCAATCATCAACCCAGAGCAGCATGCCTAGGGCTTCCCCAGGTGCCCCAGGGAGTACCCTTCCTACCTCGTTCCGGCTGCAGAAGGATACTACATTCAATATAAATAATATTACATGTATTGGGTGCTTTTGGGGGGGGGATGAGGGTGTTTCATGATGTCAAAATGAGACTTAATGAACATGTTTCAATCTGTTTTTCCTCCAGCCTCCAGTGAATCTTAAACCATCCTTGGTTGGTGTAATGTTCTTACTATTCGGTGGAACGTATGCATTATTTTCACCTGCATGGGGCTTTATAGCAGATAGAAAGGTATTAAGCTATTTTATTCAAGATTTTGATGTTGTGAGGATTGTCTGAAAAAAAATGAAACACAAGATTTCATTATCATGATTTTTCTTGGTACTGATTTTATAACAACCTGAGAATTTTGATACAAGCTGAATAATGTGTACTGGCAAAGAGAAAGTTATGTGTTATTACAGAAAAAAAAGGAAGTTATGTGTTATTTGAATTATTGCAGTAACGATTACTTACAATGTATTCAATATAGATTTATTTTAACAAGGCCTGGGTATCACGTAGAGAGAAAAATCCCATTAAAGCAATTTAATATTTTCTGCTTATATCATGATGTGGTTTTTCATCAAGTTTCCATGTCTGTTCTACTAATTCATTGTACTGTGTTCACTAATATCAATTATGCTTTGCAGAGGACAACCCGTATCATGATGACGCTAGGGAACTATTTCACTGGAATTGCCTATTTGTTGATTGGTCCAAGCCCCCTTCTTAATCTTCCAGAGTAAGCTCATTTAACCCTTTTGCAACCAAAGGCGAGTTAACTCAAGGAAATGCACATCCGTCTATGATCGTAAATAAAAGCTCTGTGTGCTGCCTTCTTGCAGTAAAATTTGCGTCATTCTGTAGTTTGCAGCTTCTTCTTTTCTATGGAAACCAGATACGATAAGGGGTACCATTGAAAATTCTCTCGAAAATTATCAACAAATGCAGACCCTGACTCGCTCTGCTTCGTGAATGGAGTGTAATACGTGTGAGTCTGTGGGAGCAAAGTTGTGTCATACATAGCTACCAGTTCTGACTTTCCTGACTGAATATTTATTTCTATATCTATTTGAGCACAAAATTAAGTTGATAGCGTGAAATTTTAATTATCAGGCAATATCTTTTATACAGGAAGATTTCTCATTCGTGGCTTGTGAGAAACAGTTTGCTTTCAGCACGCTGCTGAACAAATTTGTCGTGGTCCTGGCGGTGAGGTACACGTAAAGGAATGTGGTCACGATATGGTTAACCCATTGAGTACAATTTGATTTCAGTAGAACATATTTTCCAGAGACCCTAGCATGAGTTATCTAGGGCTTATTGTTCAAACTTCAGTGGGTTAATCACAGGAGGCAATGTGATGCCCTTTAATCAGTGTCACCGATCATTATACAAACAGCGAATAGACATGAGTGCGATGAAAGAGCGACCTTCTATTCAATGAGGCGAAGCCGAGTTGAATAGAAGTTACGTCGCGATCTTTCACCTAATGCAAGATCTCATACCATTGCATGAATTAGAATATTCGCTGTTTGTATTGTACAACGCCTCGGAAGTCTGAGAAATTGATGAAAATCAATAAAAACACTAACATTTTGGTTTAGAAATCAAGGTTTGAAAGCAGGGAAAGAAGTTCCGACTCCGCGGGGGGGGGGGGGGGGCACTCAGTATATAATGCGTGGTGGGTATGTGCCGCGGAGAAGACCCCCATTTTTACACTCCAATTTCCGTTCCAAAGCATAGCATTTTTATCTTATTGAGAAAAAGAACAAAGAAAGCCGTTTCAAAGCATAGCATTTTCTTCTTATCGAGAAAAAAGAAGAAAGAAATCCATTCCAAAGCTTCGCATATTTTTCGTTACGCCGTTCCGGCTGCATTGATCCACTGCAATCAGCTGCATTTTTGGTGAAAAGCGGCCCGCAGAGCGCTAGCACTGTACTGTCCGACCATCGCCTCTGCGCGAGCGCACCCGGCGCCCGTGCCGCCGGGCTAGCTGCATCCACATATGCCCGTTCCATAGGGATACATACACACTCAAACGCAGGCGAACCGTTCCAAAGACCCCCTTTTTCACAAACATTTGTAGTTCCGAAGCCCGTTCCGAAGACCCTCCTTTTCACAATAAGCCCGTTCTAAAGCCCGCGGCACATACCTACCACTTTTGGGTCGAGTGCCCCCCCCCCCCCCCCCCCCCCCCCCCCCCGGGTTCCAACTGCGAAATGCCTTGCTAGGTTGTGCGCGTATCTGGAATCTGTAGTAGTGTGCGACTTGCTGGCCTGAACAACAACAATTAAATACGCACATATGACCTCTGCACAAGCTAATTCTGACCTCACAAACAAAATAAAACAAGTCATTTGTTGGAATCTACTGTGACGTCACAACCGTGCAATGGTGCATTATGAAAGATACGCATGCAATGGTACGAATATTGCACATTTAGCTCCCATAGACTTGCGTACAATAAGCTGAGAAGGTGTTGCACAATTTTTGATGTCGCCTTTGTCTAGAGGGGAAATCTTCTGGCCTTTGGGTCATTTAACTAAACTGATTGGGAAATACCAGTGTACCACTACACCAGGGTTCCTCCCCTTTTATTCTACAGGGACATTTTATGTTGACAAACCATCCACTTTCTTGAATGGTTTTTGCTAGTATTTAAATGCTGAGAATTCACATCTAAAGATTATTATCAAGAAGGAAAGTCCCAATAGGCATGTCAATCATAATTTTGCTGTATGTTTTCTTTGCCACATCTTTTACTTGAGTCTCTCTTTTTTTCTTCTTTCTTTTACAGTCAGATGTGGATCATAATGATATCACTTGGATTGTTTGGTTTTGCCTCTGCACTCGTAATCATGCCAACATTCCTTGATCTGCTAATAAGTGCTAAGTGAGTAGATGATAGTAGAATAGCTGTACCCCCAGTTATATACCAATGAAACAGACACCATACTGACAGCAGACATGAAAAATGTGTACATTTTTCCCTGTGGCCAAGAATTATTTGCTAGCCAGTTTTGTAGTTCGACTGAGGCATTATCCTCTATGGTTCATTCTTTCAGTTTCACCTCAGAAATTTGTCGCGTACCTTTGTTCTGGAATCGGTTAAAGAGTTCTTAGTAGGTAGGCTTTGAGTAACAGAATTATGCTTTTACTGGGATTGCAAAGTTTCACCTAGGGACTTTGTGTAAAGCCATCTTTCTTGGATCTGCATGAATTGCCTTTAACATAAAACACTTCTCCTCATGCTTGCATTACTTAGTTTGATATTTCATGCTTTCTGGGTGGAGTGGAACTCACATTGAATGACTCTCCTCATCATGATGATTTAAACAACTTGAGAGATGTTTTTTATTATGTTTATTAAGGTTTATTGAAAATAAAAATTAATATGTTACTTAGTTAACAGTGTAAAAATTTTTTTTTTCCTTTTTTCATTCTTGTTCAAATTATTCAAAAACACTTTTGCAACTTTTACAATCAAAGGTCAATTTTATCACTTCTAGATTAAAATTAAGCAAGCTTTTATCTGTTTATGATTAGTCAGTAGGTGTATTTGGGATAAGCATGAATCCTTTGATATGGCATTTCTTATTCTCCAGGTGGTATGGGCATCCTGATGACCTTACAACACAATCTATCCTATCAGGACTCTTCAATTCAGCTTATTCATTAGGGTATGCTACCAGATTTTATGTTCTTCTGTATACTTTGACAGGAGATATTGTTCACAGTGTGTCAATGAAGGCATTTTATGATGGGGTAATGATATCTGTAAACTTCTTACAGACAGTGGGTGGTTCTTCAGCAGCTCAAGCTTGCATAATAGCCCATAATTTTTTGGATCACAGGTATTAGCCCGAACTTAGCTGAAGCGTGCAATGGCGTCAGCTCCATACATTGTGATCTAGGTTGAGCTGTAGCCCAATGTTGGCGTGTGTGCATGATAGGATCGATAATGCTGGGTTCCCACTGCCGATCTGATCAACTTGATTTGACCCGATCTCTCAAAACCTAGTCTGCAAAAACAGACATTATTTTCACAGTGGAATACAATAATTCCATGAAGCCCTGAATGAGCCTTGTCATGGCAAGTCACTTGCGGTATCAAAGTATTTGACTGTAAAAAATACTTGCCATAGGTAGGCTCACTCAAGGCTTCATGGAATTAATGTGTTCAGGTGTCAGAATTATGTCTGTTTTTGCAGACTAGATTTTTAGAGATTGGGACAATCGAGTTGATCGGATCGGCAGTGGGAACCTAGCATGAGGCATCTCTTGAAGCTTGAGCAGATGAGAATGTGTCAAAAATAGCCCTCTATTTTGTGAATTAGTGGGCTTTTCTGCAAATAAGTCCAAGAGTAGGTGGCGTTCTTTTCGAGCTAAAGAGCAAGCCAGTTCTGTCTCCATCTATTCTCTTATCGGGCTAATTCATGTGATCAGAAATAGCGGGCTATGCTTCAAGCTTTGATGAAGACGCAAATGGTAGTATCGAGGCAGATTTGTATTATTATTATCATCGTTATTGTTGTTCCTGTTTCTGCTTGTAACCATTGCCATTGTTATCATGATTTTTTATTGTTATTACTTTTAGTAGTATTATCTGTGATTTTTGTTCTTGTTTTTGTTTGTGATGTTCTTGGGTTGTTATTGTTTTTTTTGTTATTGTTTTTAGTAGTTCTATGAGGAGGAGGAGGAGCAGAAGAAGAAGGGATATTATGAAGTCTATGCTCTTGTTAGCTATTGCCATTTTCCATTACCGGTAATCCTTTTTTTTTGTTTTCTCAAGGAGTTTTATTGGGCCAACAGCTGGAGGTGCCCTCGTTGACCAAATTGGATTCAATTGGTCTTCAACCTATATTGCTGGAGGATGTTTTGTCATCATGATTATGTTATGTCTGTTTGGTGTGTGGGAGTACCAGTGTGGAAAAGGGTAAGATTGTAGAGTAACCTCGTATGTTTGTTACAACACAGATATGACAGTCTTTGTGAGTTATCTAATACTTGATGATGATGATATGTTATGTTTAACCAGGGTAGCCTCTTCAGTAATAGGTATGTACTGTTCTCCCAGAGGTTTGGCCCTGCAATCATGTTACTATTGTGGCTTTAGCACAGCAACTGTATTACACTCAGTGCATTCAAGGAATAAATCCTGCCAGGTACCCACTAAAGGCTTGTTCAGCTATGAGGCCACAAATCCCTGCAACAAATCCCCGCAACATTTTTACCATACAAGGCTGTGGGATATGGAGCAACAAAAAAAATGTCGCAGGAGCAAGAGACATTTTTTTTTTGTCTCCTGGCTGCAAAAAGCTGTGGATCAATCAAATTCTTAAAAAAGTTAGTGCAAAACATGTTGTCATGAGTATGCCTGTGCAACTTTTGACAAAACTCTCTTTTATTTGAGAGTTGACGTGTTTAAATAATGCACATTCATTAACATAAGTGGAGTGGTTTGTCACGCCATATCTGAATACTAAGATGTTGCGAGGATTTGTTACGGGGATTTGTCGCATCATATCTGAACAAGCTTTAACATTTGGATCGAGTTTGGCAAATGTAGATTAATGTCTAGCGAAAGGAAATTAGCACTGTGGTGGGGATTGGAACCCTGTACCTTATGGTTCACACATTACGGAGACATATCCACTGGATCACTACACCTGATTATGATGGTAATGATGGCATTCTGTTTAGGGATGCACTTGCTTGTGTCTCCCAATTGGTGATCCCATCAAAAAAGTTACTTTTTCATTTTCATCTACCGATTGTGAGGGTGATGTTCGTTATTCCGAAGGTTTGTTATTCTGAAACACGCAAATTGCGTATACCTAGATGTTCGTAAGTCTGAAAATGAAAAAGGGTTCGTGAATCTGAACATTTCTGGCGTTATTCCGAAGGTTGGTTGGTCCGAAGGTTTGTTAGTCCGAAAATAAAATAAGGTTTATTATTCCAAAGGTTTGTTAATCCGAAAATTAGATAGGGCTCGTTATTCCGAAGGTCCTTTAGTCCGAAAATGAAATAGGGTTCGGTATTCCGAAGGTTCGATACCCTGAAAATGAAATAAGGTTCGTTGGTCCAAAAATAACTTATGAACTAACAAACCTTTTTTCATCATCGAACTAACAAACCTTCGGAATAACGAACCTTATTTCGTAGAATATCCGTACCAATGCAAACCTTCAAACATCATCTGAACCTTATTTCATTTTCGGACCAACGAACCTTCGGAAAAACGAACCTTTGAATAAACTGTAACCGATTGTGATAATTATTTTTTATATAGTATTGCAATAGGGAAAATTGGATCTTACGGAGGGATTTTAAAAATATATATTTTCCTGGTTTTTTTTTATAATCAGACCCTTACTTCGGGCACCATAGTTTCCAACCAGACGCTCTCATGGCCATACATATTTGTATATTGTTTTATCAATTAATTGTTATAAATCTTTTACTTTTTTTTCTGCAGGAGAAGGAAACCTAGCCACATGAAGAATGCTTCCTACTCTGAATTTCTGGAACCTGATCAAAGTGTTGTCAATGCTTAAACTGAGCCCACGTCCTATTTTTAAATTATTCAGACTTGAGAATGTGTCTTTCATTGCCCTAGAATGTTCCATACTTTCATAGAATACCTCTCAGGTCTATACCTGTTGTTGAAACTTTGCTGTTTCATAGATCGATTGGTATTTAAAATGAATTGATGTAAATGCATTCTAGCAGATGGACAAGAAAAATGAATGGCAAAATAGTAATGGAAAAAAATATAATTCATTGATTATTGCTGTCTTTTCCGTGTCTTACCATCACATTGTCATTTACTTGAAAACTGACTGACATGTAGTCTTTTTTGTAGACATCATGAAAAGTAATAATGGATAACTGTAATAACCCCACTAAAAGACTTTCCATAACTTTGAAGCAGTATTTGAGAGACTGAAAAGAAGATTTTGATCATAAGAATTCAGTATTTGTATCAAACATTGGTGTTCTTGTACTATTGTATATTTGAGAAATCATTAGTCTCAGAGATTTTCATTCAGCTGCTAAAATGAAAATTTCAGTACTTACATTCAACATCAAGTAAAAGTAACAGCAAAGTACTGTGCACGTAGCTTTATTAGAGAAATGTAGTGGCACAAAAAGATGCAGCTGGAACACAAAATGTATATTGTCATTTGTTATGGGCATCCCGAACCTGTCATCTTGTCATGCTTGTCCATTTCGCTGAACTATCAACCTTTATTTTGCAGGTTACTTGTGTTTGATAGCATGGGCAGTTCATTATGTCTCATTGTGACAAAGGGCTCATGCTAACACTGGAAGATGCCCCCCCCCCATGTTTTTGGAGGCTAATCCAATCTTTTTTTTTTACTCATAAAGGAACGAGCTAATAGCAAAAAATTGTTGCTATTAAATCGTTCCAGAGTTCAAAGCAAAGAAAAGATATTAGTCGCTTAATATTTTGCTATATAGTTTTTTAAAGGTATTTGAGAATTCATGGCTTCAAGATATAATATTGTTAAGCCTTCTGAATAAAAACAGTAATATTCATTTATTTTAAAGTATTTAACTACCTTTCCATCAGTGCATCTCCATTTTTTTTTTTTTTTTGATGAATAATAATCTACATGTACTTGAGAACTTCCATTTCTGCTGTGTGATAAGTTTCTTAAATTAGGATTGAGGTAATGCCTTTACGAGATGAGAGTATGTATTGTAGTATTCACTATTTTAATATTTTTTGCTCCTTCATTTTTTAAAGTCAACATCACCTTATTTTTCAACCTCTAGTGGTTGAGGAAAAACATGAATTTATGAAAATGAGTGTTAAAAGGTAACTCTTTGTGTACAGTGGAAACTCAGTTTAAAGAGATCTGATACATGTATAACAATATTCCTGATATAACAAGGTAATATTCCGGTCTCAGCTCTTTATATTCTATTGTTTTTTTTACCCTGATATAGCGAGATTCCTGCTATAACAAGGTAATTTTGATGGTCCCAAGGACCTCGCTATACTGAGTTTCCACTGTATAAATATGTAGTTTGTGAAAGGAAGCTGCCTCTTCCTGTAAAAGTACTTTTTCATCTCGCCTGTTTGTATTACACTGTTTTACATTCCGATTATTTATAGTCTAGTCTGTGACAACAGAGAGAAGTACAGCTCTATGTGTGTTATAAATGAATGACAATCGACCATATCTGTTAATCTTGCCCCAGTATCACCGTGAATTAAATCTTTTGTAATTACCGCATACTGTAGGAATATTCATATACAGTGGAACCTTGTTATAAAGAACAATGTTTTAACAAACTCGTATTAAAAGAGGTAATTTTTCTGGTCCTACTTCTTTGTATTTCATTGTTTTTTAACCCTGATATACATGTAACAAGGTTTCGATTTAAAGAGGTAATTTCCTTGGTCCGGAGGAGTTTGTTATAACGAGGTTCGGCTGTATTTATTAATCTTGCCCCTCTATCATTATGAATCAAATCTTTGTAATTATTGTAAACTAAGAATATTCATATATTTACTAATCTTGCCCTACTATCATTGTGAATAAAATCTTTGTAATCAATGTGAATCAAATCTTTGTAATTATTGCAAACTGCATGTTATTTTCATGTATTGCTGCACATGGGCATTGTGAGTGGAGTGGCAGAATTAGAATTATACCTCAATTGTAGAGATGTGCAGTAATAAAAATCCTTGAAGTGCATTTGTGACTAATGAATGAAAATGCAACGTGATTATCAATTTTAAATGTGCATTGAGCATTGTTATCACGTTTTAAAGGTGCATTGAATTTTCTATATTATATATAAAATTCCTGTATCAAGGAATATCGAAAAGATTCTGTGTAACTACATGTACAGTACAAATAAGCCCTATTCAAAATTGTGCTATAAATCAACTAGACCAAATATAAAACACCATGGCAAAATAGAATGACATTGATATAAGCTTGGTGGCATGGAATCCATGTACATGTATCCTGAAACACAGATGTATGCTTATAAGGTCCCCATCTTATGAAGTTAGTGTTTTGGGGTTTTTTTTTTGTAACCTCCACTTGCTGTTTCACTGTAAAAACGATTTAATTTACCTCGATGCGCTTTCGAAATGGTTTACTATATATGTTTACAAGGCTTTGGTTTAATAATCATGCTACAAGGAATATATTATACAAATACTGACTGCTTTGATGGGCAAGGTCGAAACTATGACAGCTTAAGGTGATCTCAAAACTGTTGAGGGGCATAGTACGGTCTCCAGATCATTGAAGAGCTAGTTTTAACGGTGACCCCAAAAATAAGCAGTCAATATTGTTTTGTATACCATATCTCGAGTGAAGATTCCCAAGAGTGGATATTTCAACATAATGTGCTTGCCAAAATGTATCAAATTGAATGGAAACCAATCTAAGAGTAATGCCTCTAACTGCGCGTATTCATTGTCAACACCATACACATCTGTTGCGTCTCACTGCTTTTCACGCGCAAGGAGAACTATGCCCAGTCAATATTTTTTTCACTATACTGCCCGGTAGTCAGTAGTGAATTTCATGCCTTCAGATTTGACCAATCAGAGGCCTGGAATTTAGACTTGCGTTATATATTGTAGTCTACTTATAGTAAATTATTATTGTTATTTGTATTCGTCATGAGGTATGTACAGTAATGGTATTTCAAATGTACATGCATGACTAGTTTGTTGTATTGTAATTAGTTTAACAAGGGCACCACCCAAAGAAAAAAGTCTTTTCATATTACCATGGCAAAATTGTCAAGGTTTATTCAAATACATGTGTTTTGGCTCAGGTAGAAATGAGTTATATTTTGTTGGTGGAATATTCAATTATCAATCTCTGTGTTGCGTAGGGATGTATTGGATGCCGTGTACCTACTGGATCAACTTTGCTGCCAGTGATAACGATCACTACATAGAATATGGATAATTCCTCAGTACTTAGTTCCATTTTGGTGTAATATATATTTATGTGATGCGGGTTGGTGATGATGATTGATCTATAAATAAAAATATTTTTTGTTTACCGTAACCTAGCAAAGAAACATTCATTTCCTTGAGTGTTTTCTCTTTTTATGTATCTAAATTTACATGCATACATCAAACACACATCTCTTATTCCACTGAGCATGATTTGATTTTAGTACATTGTGTAACCAGACATGTCAAATCTCATGCATTAGGTGCGAGACTCCCGCATTGGGGGCTCTTGCTCATCCCCAAAAATCTTTCTCACGCCTACATCACAGCCTATCCCCATATATACAGTGCGTATTAAAAAAAAAAAAGCCAAGGTAATCCATTTTTAGACGGCTTATATTCAGAACTTAATAATTCAACAATTGAAATTTACCCTAGTATGAAAGAGGAACTCCTCAGCTTTTCATTGATACCTTACATGTATCTGTGATGCCACGAACGACCGAATGAATTGATCTGGAAGACGACGGTACAGATTCCATTTTTTACAAGCTTTGGTAAAATGGGTGAAATGAATGGTAACTGATGTCTCAAAGTCGGTCAGTCAGGGAAAGCAACCTCTTCAGCCTTACATTCATTAACAAAGCCTACAAAAGGGCTATTCAAAGTGGCCATGTTCACTTACAAACAAATCAGCCAACTGAGGGATCAGTGAGAGTAACATCTCGGCCATAATTGCAAAAACTTGCAAAAAATGGAATTCATACCCGTTGTCTTTAACATCAATTTATTCACTCATGCATGGCATCAGAGGTACAAGTAAGGTATCAATGAAAAGCTTAGGAGCTCCTCTTTCAAGCTCGGGTAAATTTAAATCATTAAATCAAATAAGCTTTGAATATTAACCCTCTAAATATGGATCACCTTTTTTTTGATATGCACTGTATGATACACACGCCTGGCAATCTCACGCATTGCCTGCCTAAAACCTCCCGCATTACTGGTCTTTGACCTTGGCGTCTCTGTGTAACACACATCTTCCACTGTCCCTAGTCCAAGTAATCTTGGGCTTAGTTTTCAATGGGTTATACATGTACTATTTCACACAGGAAAACTCCAACCAATCAATAACAAACAAATCAGAAGCCAAAGTTTTCTTGCTGCAATTTCAAAAGGAATGATTTTTAATACAAAATTGAGATTGCATTAACATGGATGTACTCCACTGTTAAAACATTTCAACATCTATATACAAAAAGTCTGCAAGGAAATTCTACATTGGCAGACATAGAACATGTACACCATAATCTCCAACATGCTGCCACATTGCATGAAATACTTTGTTATCTCACATAATTTGCTTTGGAAGAAGCCCTTTCATCCTAACTATTCTTTATCTGAACAACAAGCAAAGATGAATTAAAATGGGAATTTCCATGGGTAGAACTGTGTACTGTGTAAGGTTTGTCATAATCTGAATAAATATTGATATTTGATAACTTCAACAAAACTATAAGTAAATACAAAAAAAAATACACAAAAAACATCACATTGTGTGATTTGTATATTCACCATAGAAGTTGGGCAATTTTCATTTTCAGACACAACCCTGCCCAAAGAAGTTTCATGCAAGTTAACATTCAAACATCTTGGACTTTAATTCTGAGTCATGGCTGATCAAACACTTATGCTAATAACTAATGCAGGGGAAGACAACCCATTTCATGCATACTTTCGAGTGAAAGTAGCGACAAGTTTTGGGTTTTATGCATTTTTGTACATACAGCACACTAGTCTTGAAGCTGTCATTTTGAAGCGGTGGAGTTTTATCATGTTTCAGCCTCTCCAGGGGGTCTGCTTAGTCTCTACCTTCTCTACATCTTTTGTTTTCTCTCCACCTCTCAAGTTGCTTGTGATAAAATAAATAATGTTTACATGTAGAAAAAAGTTCTGATTTAAAAAAAAAAAAAAGAAAATACATGTACTGACAACTGAAAATTGTCAGTAACATAATTCTAAGTAGTATGTGCAAAGCCAGATAATTGCACTTAATCTGTATGAGGAAACGATGATATGTGTATGTTTACAAGGAAATAGCATGAATGTACCAGCATCCACAGAATATATAGTTAACCTAAGTACATTTGGTTTATGCTTGTTTACACAGTAACTAAATGTTTCATTGTAATGTACACTGAGTGGTCGGTCATTTTCAGGTTGACATTTGAATGTTATCTTTGCATACATGCCATTCTGTATAAAACTAAACAAACAGATAACACCAGCTTCAAACAAAGGCAGTATAAAACATGAAATTAAGATCTGTTGTGCAAATCAACTGCATTTCTTCAGGCTTATCCAGATCTTAGATTGTATAGGATTTCAAGTGATGATGGCCCGAATTCCAGCAATTGTAGGTGCTTCGAGGGGTGTAAATAAATGCGAAACGGACAGAGACTAATTATCTGTTTGAGTGCATAGGGAGCCAGAAGATCTTAAAGTGTTTAAAACATAGAAATATCACCATCTTGATTACCAGACTGATAATGCAATTTGACTGCATCTGCCATCTACAGATACTTCGTCCATGTATAACAGGAGTTCACAGGAAAGACACTAATGTAGTAAATCATTGATTGCATGAAAAATGGCATCCAAAGATAACTCCATATGATCAACTTGAGATGGAACTTGCCCATGACTGGGAACTACGGAAAGATGAGAATATGGGTGTCAGGAACATCTGGTTAGTGCCTTCTTATCACTTGACTCTCATGTGGCATCTTCTGGGATCTCACATCTAAGGATACTTTGACTTTGTGAAGTATCGGAAAATAATGTTGATGTATCAAGGCATAACTGCATAAATATTGTCTCCTTGGAGGACTCCCATATCACTGACAAAGGTGAACCCTGATTATAAACCGATATTCAGCAAGAATGGAAACACCTGATCATAAGGTTGAGAGAGGACCGAGACATAATCCTCTTCAGCGCCAGGCTACAACATGTCACGATATGAAATGTTAAATCTTGATGCATTGTCCATGTCTAGTTAATGATGCTGATGATATATCAAGGCATGATTGTATATAAGTGACATCCTTGGATAACTCTGTATCATCAACTTGTGGTGAACCTTGATCTCCTCTCCTGCGCTCTGTCTCGATAACCACTCTGGAGAAGATGAGAAGAGAGGGAAGAAATCAATGAAGATAAACAAGATTTTATATTGATTCAGACACGACAAAAAATGTCTTCGGGAAAATAACAATGTTTGATGAGACCCATCCAAATAAGACAAGCAATAATAGAATTAAGTAACGTAAGTACTATCATCCTTGAATAACAACTTCCATGGACAGACATGTACATCAGAAAAATATGGTTGTTGGTTAAAGGAAATGGACAAAAATTTGTTAAGGAACTTGGTGAGGAGGTTTAATCAAATTTATGACGACTGTAAACATGGAAATCACAAAAATAGGGCACCAAGATCGATAATAACAGATATCTGCAGGGAATATTTTATCCTTAACTACATATCCTTCTCACTCACTTGAAAATACTCTGCTTATTGATAACCAAGATGATTCAGACCTTACAACATGCATTTAATTAGTTTGCCCGGCAGAAGGGAATGAGCGCCCTTGACCGGCAAAAGGGAATGAAGAGACATGCGGTCAATTATTGAGATATTTCAAGAAATCTGCGAATAATTACTTCAAGAGCATTCCAGAATAGATCTGGAATAAATTTCTACAAGTAATTATTTACAGATTTCTTAAATATCTCAATATTTGATCGTATGTCTCTTCGTTCCCTTTTTCAGGTCAAGGGCGCTCATTCCCTTCTGCCGCGCAACCGACAATTACTACTAATGTGAGTCAATGCTTACAAATCAGGGTAATCAGTGTTCAGTCATTATACTTCTTGGACTCACCCCTCCTTTGTTGCCTCCTTGCGACTGCTGCTGCAGTCCTGTCCTCTTCTTGAGTGCCTCAAGGTTTTGTTTGTGTAGATCCGAGAACTGTTGATGCTTGACCAGGACCTCCTTGGATGGGAACTGTCTCTTGCAGAGGAGGCAGATGAGCTTGGTCCAGTCTGTCAGGCTGGTGGGGACACTCTCTTTGGGGTCTGCTGAGGAGGGGGCAGGGGCCTGCTTCTTACTAGGAGGGGGTCCCGAGTCCTCAGGTTCACTGTCGCTGTCTCCACCATACTGGGCAAGGATGTTCGTCTGTTCACAGAGATAGATAAAGGGATAGACAGAGTAAGTGAAAGAGATAGGCATAGCTACCCGTCCCCCTGAAAAGTTACCTACTTAGAATAATTTACATGTGGGAAAAATATAGGTATATTAAACGAGCAGATCTACATGTACAACTTCCAAAAGTGATCTGATTCCCAAATTAAGGGTCTAGACAAGAGAGATGTGACTTTCTATCAGCGATACAGGAGGCAGAAGCCATATACCATGATGGCAGTAAACAATTAAATTTAAGCCATTAAAATTATGTAGCTAAATATGACACATTCTCATTTCACTCTTTATGTGCATTCCAATTACAACCTTCTGCCATAGTATTTCTGAAGAAGTAGATTCACCAAGATCTTCCTTTTTCTAAAGTTTCTAGTCTACAGGTGATAAAGGGATTGTCAGGCAGCTAATTAAGACCGGAAATGGGTTGCTATGCAAATCTTTTGTAATACACAGTTGAAATCTTTTTTGTCTATTATTTATTATTGTAAAGACTGGCACTCTTGGCAAATGCGAGTTTAACACATACAACATAATTTCTATCAAATACTAGAGTCTTGAACTTACAATGCTAGCTGATTTATTCCGTTGTTCATCAGTTGTAGATGAGCGCTTCAGGGCCAGCATCACAGATTGTTTTGTTTCAGCTGGGTCAGCCTACATCACAGATGAAATATAAATATAAAACGGTTTACATTAAGAGAATGTATGGTTCAGAGGACATACTGATGGTTTTAGAAGCAGGTACAAAGCTGAGCTTGAAACCAATATTATGCTTCATTATTCTTCTGCACTCACTTTTACCAAGTGAAGCAAAGAGCTACTCCCTTGAATATGACTTAAAGCTACATATTACTTACATTACTAATAACTATAAACATACATACTTTGTATCAATGCATCTTCATCAATATCAATCCATGCCATCATACCACAACTTCATCAGTTATTAAAGCTTTTAGAAAGAATGCACAACCGTACACTTCAAACTTTCTTTCTTAAAGTGATTACACAATGGTAAACTCTTTTTTTTTTTTTATATATGATCGAGAATAGAATTCTAAATAGAATAACATTAAAAATTTGATGATTTTCAATCAAAATCAATGCATTTTGGCTAATTTTCTGTTAACCCATTCGTGACATAGGTCCACATTTTGTGGTTTGGTCTAATATCTTTTGATGCAGAGCCCCAAAAATCATACCAAATGCATGAGCAGAAAGAGTAAAAAAATTCTACACAAACTGTGCCCATTTTGGTTGCGTCAATATTCGTTGTTTGATGCTGAAAATTTTTTAAAGCAAAATAAGCATTAAAATCCTTAAATTGGCAATGTGATACAAGGTTTAAAATCACCGTTTTCCCCTGCAAATTTGCAACTTTTTGACTTCTCATCATAATTTCTGTCAATTTATATTCATTTCAGATACATGACGTTTTATAAGAAAAATGTAGCAATAAAATAAAAATGTTGGTGTTGCCAATTTGAAGAATAAAAGCTGATCAAATTAGGCTTTAAATAATTCCTGTCACGAATGGGTTAAAAGGTAAGTGGGTACCCAGCTTCACGCAATGCAGTTGTGCTGCGCACTAGACTGCACAATATGTATTATACCTTGCGCGCATTTTGCTAGAATTGCGCGACAAGGTACCCACTTTGACATCATTTTGACGTCAAAGTGGGTACCCAGTTGAAACTGGGTCACAGCTGAGGGGTCAAAAATATCCTGAAATCTTACCACATTTGGGGGTTTCCTTGGCAACAGACTTCTAAAAAAATTTTAAGCAGATGATTTTCGCTAATAAAATCATGCTCTTTTAAATGAACTAACATTGCTTCAGCACTGGGTACCCCCTTTCACATTTCTAGTATTTTACACAATGAACCCACCTTCTTACTGAGGACAGCAAAACCAGCATCAGCAGATGCTGAAGAGTTGTCTTTCTTGAAATCACTTCCACCTTTCTTTGATTTGCTGCTCTTCATTTCATTCATGGACTGGGCCCATCTTCTCATATCATTTGCCACCTGCATCAAAATACATTCATTTTTATACCTTGTACAGCATTTTTACATTGACACATTTTTAAAATTCCCTGACTTTCCATGATTTTCTCCAGCAGGAAACTGAATTTCCATGACCATTTTTTGCATTTTTAAAATGTGTGAACATACATCATCACAATACTATCAAGCTCCCCTCAGAACTAGTGTATACCAGTATGTGGTCAGTCATACACACTTATATATAGTTGTGAGGGAAGCAGCTTGCTAGTATCAGTACAACCAGTATACAAAAATATTATCATAATAAAGGGGCTGGTCAAAGTAGCGTATCTGTGGACTTTAATACCAAAGGGTCTAACATGAAAGCACACATTTGAAAAATTTTATTCCCTCTGTAAATTACACAAATAAATTAAAGGTTATTAAAAAAAAAATCTTGAACAAATGATTTTCCCTGACTTTCCAGAAGAAACTGATGAATTCCTTGACTTTCCCCGACTTTTTGCTTCCGGAAAAAGTATTTTCAAATTTCCTGAATTTCCAGAAATTCCTTGACCTGTAAGAACTCTGTACTTCTTAATAAGTCGATATCACATTCTCTCATTCACAGATTTGGGACGACCCAGCTCCCTATAGTAAATGGGACTTCAAATATCCCTTGAAGAGCACTGTTCACTATGTTTGGGCCTATAACTCAAACTGAACTTAGAATCGGAACAAGATAATTAGGAAAAAGTGCAATACGTCAGTAAATACATCAGTTCCACCATCACCATGACCACCATATATTATGATAGTAAACAATGGCCATTTGTTTTACACATTGTTCCAACTGGTATAAGGTATTGAGGAAATATCTGATAAAAGATTCTCTTTTAACACACCAAACATATATCTTTTAAAAATTTAAATTAACTACAAGTAAAATGATTTTCAACATCAATACAGAAGAAATCAACTAATTTCTTGCATTCTCAGTAGAAAGATATCATCCAAGGCCCGTTATCTGACATACCTTCTTTGCCATCTTTCCCTTCTCCTTTTTATTCTTGTCTTCCTTGGCTCCCTCCCCTGGAATGCTCAAAGTCGGTGTAGTAGTGGGTACATGCTGCTGAGCTGGGACGTACTGTGTTCCGTCCCAGTACATGTACTGCTGGGAGTGTGCGTTGTAGTAATACTGATGGAGAAAAGAGAGAGAGAGAGAGAGAGAAAAAAAAAAAATAAGAGAGGAACAAAATCACTTCAACTACATCATCTTCAACAACAGTATGGATCAATGCTGTCCCATAATGTAGGTGAATTCAAATGCTGCAGCAGTTGATTATCATAAGTTTATTTACATGATTTTAGTGAGGGCCCCATTCCAACTTTCCTTTTCACTGGGGGTTCAGACTGAAGTTTTATTGTCCGTATGCATTTGGCCTCCTTTCTAGATTTTGAAATTGTCTCACAATTTTCTTTTTTAAATCTTGGGAACGTTTCAGTCCATTTCGAGTGCAGTATGTTGAGCCCTTCTCCAGTGAGAGTGATTAAATTGTAGCTAATCATAAAATCTCTAAACTGGCAATGCAGCATATAATACATAATCACTGCTTTTGTGTACAAATTGGCTATTTTTTCTACATAATTCTGCCATTTCAATTCCTTTTAGTACATATTCTATACATTTTTATCTTATTAAAAACATGTAGGAGTGAAAAATGGAAATAATTGTTGCTGATTTGAAGAGAAAAAGCTGATTAATTTAGCCCTTAAGAAGACTCCATACTGCAATGGGTTAAAAGAAAAATTTATATCATCATGAATGGTCAAGAGGTGGAGTCCCTTGGGAGTCAGTTTGACAGTGACTGAGGTAGACTGGTGTACCTTTTTCGTTAGCACAGAGTACGGGAGTGACTTTGATTTACCTGTGAGTTGGGGTCATAGTACAGTCCTGTCTGAGGATCGTAGTAGAAGCCTGATGACTCATCATACTGGTACTGAGAAACATCAGGATAATAACCACTATCTGAACCACTGGAGGTCTGATGCTGCAACTAAATCAAAACAAAACAAAAAACAAATAGATAATATATCAACAAATAATAAATGATGAAAAATTAATAAATGCTAATTTGTTTATTGCTTAACAAAGTACTAGGAAAGCAAATACTGATCTAAAATTTTTTTCCCTTCAATTTTTGTCAACTGGAAGTACAAACACGTGGACTACAAAATCTTACGTTAAAATCTCCTTTAGCTGTACTATATGATTACAATTTTGCTTCAAAATAGTATAAAGCAACCACAGTTAATGCTACACTTAAAAAAACATTGGAAAGTCCTTCCATTTTCTTACACTAACTGGCCGATTTCTGATTTAAAACCAACCATGAGACAGAGTTTGAACTCGGGCTGAAGTAAACTATTTTTTGCGTACTAAACATGACTAAGACCCAGCATCCGGTGGGAAAATGAGCAATACAGTTCACTTTTTAAGCTAACAATAAAGAAAGATGCTCACTGTTTGGGCATCTTGCTCTGTGGTAGGCTGCGTCGTCTCTTGCGGCGTCACCTCGTGTATGATCTGACTTGGATCTAGTGTGTCTCCGTCCGTTCCCGGTGGCGGGAGGTCCACCTTGACCTTCTTCGGCTTCTTCTCTGTTCCACTCTGTCTGATCTTGTTCAGGAGCTTCTGAGTGAGTTGCTGCTGCTCCAGCTGCATCTTGCGTGCTGCTTGCACCTGCTCCTGGGCCAGAGCGGCTTTGTCTAACAAATGGCAATCAAAATTCAAATTTACAATGTAAAAACACACATTTGCTTAATCTTCCTTTAGCACTTTCAGAATCAAGAAACAATATACAATGTGCATACAATCAGACTGAAGGATAAAATGAAAAAAAAAAAAAAAAGAATATGCACAATTACTGCATGTTATGTTGCATTATTACCAGCTGCCTAATGATGGAACTGTTAAAATCAACAGATTAGCAATACATTGATAAATGCAATATCATGTTACATTGGTAAATGCCATATGAATTTTAATTTAGTCAACTTTTTTTTGGAGGGGGGCAGTTTCTTTTCAGATAAACAATTTCACTGGAACGGTGATGCAAGATATAAAAAGAAAAAATGGCAAAGCAAATTTGATGAAGGAAACCGATGGACTTCTCCTTCAAATATTGCGTCCTTGGGGTTTGAGTTAGTTTTTTATTTTGTCCTATTTTTTCACTCTTTTTGTATGTTTTATTTTCCAGCATACAGGTTCTAACAGCATGGTTACCTGCTGGAGATTTGGAAGATTGTGCAGATGACCCTGCTGTAGCATAGGCTGCATAGCTCTGATCATAAGCAGTGGTTCCTGCTGCTGCTGCTGCTGCCGCTTCTGCTTGCTGCTGGTAGTACTGTTCATATGATGTTCCAGCTTCAGCCTGCGGAAATGGACAGTAGTGGTAGCAAAAAGAAAATTGGCATGAAACTGATTAAAAATAGTCTCATATTGTCCGACTTGCATAAAAAGATACATGCATGAGATCATCTGGTATTCCACTCATGATTTCTGGTGACTTTTCAGTAAAATAATTCAAATGATCACATACATGTATCAACCGTTACTTTCTCAGAGCTGCCAACCCCAGTTGGGAAAAATCCTATTATTTATTTCTTTTTATCCTATTTTCAAGCCCCAAATCCTATTTGTTTCAAATTTAGAAACATCCAACAGTATAATTCCTATGTCACTCTGCATATTCTAACTGAAATGCAACATTAGTAATATACAGGGCTTACTTAATTATCTATATCCTCACTCTTCTACATTGTATTTCTTCAATTAAAATGATCTTCAGTACAAAATACACAGGTAGAACATACTGAGCAGTGGGGTAAATTGAAATGTTGATGAGAAAATATACAACAACAAAAAAAAACTTAAAATATGCATATTAAAGAATCATTCTTACAAGTTTCAAAAATCCTATTCAGTATCATATTCCCCTTAAAAATCCTACTAAATAGGATAAAATCCTACTAATTGGCAGCTCTGCTTTCTATGTTATGCTGCGAATACTCACGCTGACAGCTCCCCGTACAGTGGTGCACAGCGCTTCCATTACATTGTACATGTTGCATTAACAGAAATCTCATTGGTTCTACATGCGTATGACTTTAGGGGGGGAATTTCGACTTTCAAAATTGAATTATCAATATATGAGCACATTTGGGGGGTGAATCAGGCTCATTTTACTAGTTAAATGGATATAAAATACAAACCAAGAAAAAACAAATTAGGGGGACTTTTTGAGAAACTCCCAGTATTCCAGTTTATTTTTATAAACATTCAACAATGAGATTCAGCAATAGGGGTGAGAGGTGGAGTTACACATCAAAGGCTGCACAGACAAAATCCTCAGAAATTTACACTGCAATCATCATTTCCTTTTTATTATCATTATAAAGTATTTGGCATCACCTACGCCTCAATGGGAAAAAAGCAAGCTTAATCACTGTGACCCTCAGATCCCTGCTCCTGGCATATCTAATTGGGATGTGCAGATGTACTACTACATAGGGGTTTCCCCTAACAGAATTCATCGACCAAATAGTGACATATCTTGTACATGTATCTCTTGATGCAAGCATAATAGTACGAGACTGCAATTGATATATGACATTCTGCTTTCCTTTTAACTACCATTGCTGTTTGTTAATCTTTAGGGGTTAAAGATCTTGTGTCTGACAATCACTTGTCTGATGGCTTTTCTTACCTCAGCCCACGCAGAGGAGTAGTCTTCCTCTGTCCCTTCTTTGCAGAAATGCACTGAAACTGGAAAATACAAACAAAAAATCATCTCCTAATAAAACATTGATGATTTTCTTGCGCTACAAAATAAATGTTACTTTAACTTGTACTAACAATACATCAGATAATTATAAATTCTACGACTTTCATAAAACTTCCTGCATGAAAAAGGCTCCTTTGTAGTAACTGTCTAAACATCCACAAATGTTAAGTATTTGGACTACATTGTGAATTCCATCAAGAGGGAAAAAAGGGCTTATAAAAAGTTTTCATGGATAAAACAAAAAAGTGAAATCTTTTTTTTTTTCTTGTGCTGGTGTCTCTTTTCCTGAAAGGGAAAAGGTAAACACTTCTATTTCTTTGAGAGTACTTATCCTAAAATACACAGAGATGGTAGTTTTCTATGTAAAAAAAAAAAAAAAAAAAGGCACCAAACTTTGGCAATCATTTGGGAAGATACTTCCTAAAAAGTGGCTTACTTTAAGATAGAATGCTTTACAACTCCCTGATCTATCTGTATAAGTAGATCCAGATATGTAATACCCCCCCCCCCCCTTTCATAACCAAATAATATAAAACTCTGTCACAAACATCATGGTACCTAACCATTTTCAAATGAAATGTAAATTACCATTTATCATTGGTATACTTCTTTCATAGCAATCACCACTTACTTTGTTTCCCATCTATTATGAAGGGTGGTTGCATATTGTTGAGTATTTCAAGCAAGTGACTAGCATACTCTACTGCTGATAGAGCAACGTAGCAAAGTCCTCTTGATGCATTCGTAGTGGGATCACGGATGAGTTGAATGTTCATGTCGATGGCGGTGATGTCGTGGAGCTCTCTTTGGACTTTCTCTTCCGTTGTAAGGGAGTCCAGACCCATCAGCAGAAGAACTAAAGAGATTACAATTATAATGCAAACATGTTAGCTACTCCAGTACAAAAACAAGTCGGTCATGAAATAGCTAGTATGCACAATAAAGACTACAGATATCAATACGAAACTTGAGGGAAGTGATACTCTGTATACATATATATAATCATAAATCATTACACTGCAGGCACATGGCAGAATTTGGCAATGATTTGAGATTCCCACATCAAGACACAAAGAGGTCTCTTCTTCTTCTTCACCTTCTGCAATAATCTTCAAAGAGCTCTGCAAGCCTATCACAAAGATGAACATAGCTTGTTTGCACGTAATGAGGAGGTGTGTGGACTATTTTCAAGGTGGGTTGTGAGAAGTCTCTGTAAGCTTTCAAGTGAGACTGCATTAACCACAGTATTTGGAAGTGAGTTCCATTCGGGGACAGATTGTTAAGCAAAGTCAAACTTGTTGATATTACCTCTGGGACGGTATGTTTGAAAGCACATGTCTCAACAGTAGACTTTGACATACCTCTTTATTTTCTTTTTACTTTTGTCCTTTTAATCACAACTCTCTTTTCACTCAGAGCAAATTGCTAAAAGGAATATATCTGCATTTACAACATTCAGTACTACACTTAAAGTGCTATCTCTACCCTTGTACTTACTTCTTGTAGGACTTGAGCTGATTTGACTATACCGCTCTGATTCTATTTGAAAGAAAAACAAACATACCGGTATATTTAGCATGCTGAGTATAATGATGTGAAATCAAAATTGAAATCAAAATTAGGGTGTATAAATGAGGAAGATAATTTTGTCTAATGGAGTGGCGAGGGACTGAATATTTCCCAGAGGAAGCAGTATGCACAGAACATAACAATTTAATTCTCTTCTGACTTAACAGGAAAACATGAGATTCACAAGTGTACGTGTACATGGAGGATGAGATAAGATACACTTTTCAAATGAAAAAACACATATTCTCATGATTTTTTTTTTTGCATACACAATAATTGGCCTATAACCAGTTTAATAAATTTTTTAATAAATTTAATGAAGCCGGTTAAATGCAATTTCACAAACACATACATGCAAATTCAGTGAATTACATGTAACAAAGTCAAAATAATTATCATTTCTATCCTTTAACGTGTTCATAAAAGGTCTTTAAAGTGATTACACAATGGTAAACAAAATTTTGATATATGATCGAGAATAGAATTCTAAGAAGAATTACATTAAAAATATGATGATTTCTAATCGAAATCAATGCATTTTGGCTAATTTTCTCATGAAAAGTTATGAGCTGACGAAAAAAAATTGAGTATGAGGTATGACGTAAACTTGGGTACCCAGCTTCGCGCATTGCAGTTGTGCTACGCGCTAGACTGTACAACATGTATTATACCTTGCGCTCATTTTGCTAGAAGTGCGCGACAAGGTACCCACTTTGACGTCATTTTGATGTCAAAGTGGGTACCCAGTTGAAACTGGGTCACAGCTGAGGGGTCAAAAATATCCTGAAATCTTACCACATTTGGGGGTTTCATTGGCAACACGACTTTTTAAGAAACTTTAGGCGGATGGTTTTCTGCTAATAAAATCATGCTCTTTTAAATGAGCTAACATTGTTTCAGCATTGGGTACCCCCTTTAAGTTATGCTGCTACATTGTAAGACATGACAATACAATTCAAGTTACCATTCTTATTTATTCCACACTTGAAGCAGTTAGATCTCCTCTTGAAGTTTTGAGTACCACACTGCAATAGAACAGGTAACATTAAAATCAGACTTTTTAAAATGTACAACTGTTTAACCAGAAAATTTTGGGTGCTACATGATTACTTCATATATTAGGGAAAGAAGTCTCAAGTATGAGAATCATATTGCAAAGTGAAGGGGTTCTTGCACAATTTCCATACTTTTGAGAGAAAAGGTTCCTAATTAATCATTTGTGAAATATTACTTTCAACATATTTTCTGTTTTCTACAATATACACCTATGATTTTAAAGCAATAAAAGTCTGAACACTGAGCAGTACTCTATATCAAATTTTTAATTTTTTAATTTTTCCATTTTTATCTTCTAAGAAAGGAAGGGGGAGCTTTGGAGTAACATGAAATCAGAGTGCTATTGGCATAAAGTATTCTATCAATACAATCAATTTACCAACAGCTATGGCCACATCTCATCTTGAAAACACAACTTGAAAAACAAAGAAAGTTGAGAGACATACACAAGATTTTATTTTTCATTCATAGTTTACTTAATGATATCATGGATAAACAGAGTCCTAACCAGGAACCAGAGGAATCACTCCTTTGGGCTTATTAGGAAAGATTTTGCATGATTCACCACTTCTCACATTCCTTTAAAAATACACAAGAGAAAATGATCCTGAAACATGTCTTTACCTGTGAGCAGAACCAGTCTTCATCACCCCTGCTCTTGCTGTATGTGAGTGAAGCACGCCCATCCCCGATAACCAGAGTCCCCTGTCAGAATAACAGACATGGAAGAAAACATACACATAAATCAGTAGGTGGTACTATGGTATTCTTCTCCTGTAGCCTGAGAATTGGTTGTGAATCAGAAGAGATACGCAGTCTGTTATCTGATCAAGTAGGATAATTTTTTTTTTTTTTTTTCGAATTAATTATTTTTAAATGACCCATGTGGGCATGAATGCAATGCATAAAAAACAAAGAAAAAAAAAACCCCCACAACCATTATGAAAACCCATCTTGACATTTTTCGATACCCTTCTTTGGTAAGAATACAGCAGGTGGGTATAGAACAAATAAATAACTAAATGAATAAATGAAAATTGTGCATAACAACATATGTCAGGGGAGTAACATTTCTCTTTTACCTCTTCTCCCTATTTTTTTGTTTTGTTGAAGAGGACAATTAATTCATCAATGATTAAAACTGTTATCAGTTCCTGTCTCACTACATCCTCAGAAAACAGATTTTAAAAATAGTTTGAAAGAAAAGCCTCCATGATCAGATATTCTGAACTGCCAGATCTCTCTACTGAAACCAACCATTCTGAAAACCTTTCAAAAAAACCTCCTAGGAGAACAGACTTGATCTTAACTTAACAAACCAAGTCAATGCTCTCAGTATGATATATGAAAAAGAAAAAAAAAGAAGCCAAACCTCTTTTTACAAGGAAACTAAAAATTAACTTCTGGAATATTGAACACCATCCTGACCAAGTTTTGCAGAAAACTCCAGATAAAGTTTGATACAAGTTACTTTCCAAAAAGATATCTTTCATAAAGAGGTTTGACTTGTTGACAAAATGTCTAAAGCAACGTCAAATGCCTTCTGCACAAAAAGAAACTTTCCTTTCTTTACTATCTTCGAGCAAAAAGCAAATGATTGCATCATGTTCTCCGCTCACAGACTAGATGGACAGATGATAACACAGCTAATATTTTTCATCATATTACAAGCCAGCCATACTTGAAATTTTAAAAGAATTTGAATGAATACACATACAGGTCAAATCTGAAAGAAAACATTTCTGCTCACATCGTTCACTTTTCAGCTGCATCCCATTGTGCAGGTGCTTCTTTTTCATGGACTAGCATTTCGCATGTTCCTTTCATACCATGTGATCATCTGCCCATCTTTCCATCTCTCTCTCTCTTCCAGTCTATAATCTATCCCCATCCCTTTAAGCCTACCTCATCTATCCCTTCTCTCCTTTCCTACAATAGGTGCTCTGTAGCTGTTCTCTGTGTGTGGAACTTGTGCGCATGTGTATTTGTGGTTGAAATTCAGCCAAACTAATTCTGCCCTACTTTATCTTTTCATGAAAAAACCTGAGCCTTATGTACAACCGATATCCTCCCATATCAATTTTTGCCAAAGGTGTTTGGATATATGCAAAATTTTTGCTTAAGCATGGACACTTCCTTCCAGAAATGAACAAATCAAATAAAACTAATGTGCATTCTGGGATGCTCCTTTTTCTCCCTCTCTTATAATGGTATTTTAAGTATCTGCAGTACCCTATTTTCTCGAGTTCTTACAAATATTCTATGAGCCGAGTTTAAGATTATTAATAAAACACTAATGTTTTTCATGACACAGTTCATATTTGATTGAGTCTACCCCTAGGCTTGTATATTCCCACTGCCCAGCCTCCCAAATTCCTAGTGCCCTTCCCCCGACATAAACTGCTGCACAAGCTAAGTGCATTATCCCGCCTTTCTCTAGCAATACTCAGCAACCCTTGTTATGCGGACTGCCTTGAGAAGCAACAGCAAGCTCTACTAAAGGAGCGCTGGGAGAAGAATGCATCGTGACTGGCACGATCTCAACAAAACCTGGTTTTCCTCCATCCATCGTTGGGCATCCGGAAGGAATTGGAACTCCACAAAAGCGAAGCCTCTTGATGCACCTAGAAAGGGGTAATATAGGAGAGGCCAGCAAACGGACCCAGAGGGCGTGTGTTAGGAGTGTTTTGTCGATAGGCATTCACAGAACTCACTGATTCTCATCACTTTTTCCCTCTTTTCTTTTGTGTTAAGTACGCTGGACAGGCAACTGGTCTACTAAGGCTGGTTTTTGCTTTCATCTTAATTGTCTCTTAATTTTTCAATCAAACATGTTGTTCTTCCCGTTAAAAATCATCAAATGGTGTGCTAGCTGAACAACTCATCCTTTCATACTGAAACAACACTGATGAAGAAATGTATTCACAAGTTATTGAATACAGAATTCAAAGTCTACTGCTAGAAAGAATGGTTACTGCAAAAGCAGACATTCCAATAATCTTACACCTTATACTAAATAACATGACAGTGTAAGTTTCCATAAAAAATAGTAAATGCAATAACCTTACAAATGAAATTAGCAAGACTTATTATCAACTGTCCAACCTAGTTGGTGGACTACTTGAAATGATTATTTCCTGAGAGTATATGTACATGTACCACCGTAATGTAGCATTAAGGGTGGCATAAACATGATGACAAATACAAATACTTAATGTGCCTTCAAAAGGTTTTATTCTAGTCTTGAATACAAAAAGAGTTCACAAAGAATTGTCTAATAACAAAGGTAGATCCTGTTTTTACTCTCTCCAAACCAATGCCTTTATTCATTTCACTTACCTGTGTACCTTTAGAAACCTGTTGAGAAAAAGGCTGATTAAGACACAGAACACATGATGCTCAGATGAGCAAAAGATGAAAAAAATATGCACACAAGGATTTCTTCATCAGTGTTTTTTTGTTTCAGAAATGAAAGTCGTTTCAGCATTTTGTTCCTCTCTATTCGACACTGTATTGGCCAAATTGGAACTTCCCTATATTACATACCAGTGACCAGTGCACTGTCCAGCTATCAAACCAATAACTCCATGTCTGGTCAACCATTTCTCATGAAATGGTGAAGCGTTTGTGTGTCTCACCTGAATCTTTGTGTTTGACCAGTCTCACGTCCTGGATAGGGGCACCAAACAGCTGGAGTATCCCTCTGAGCTAGAAATTGTAGTAAAAGGAACCAAGATATAGCAGTTCAAAATTCTGATAATACAGTTCTCACCAAAACTCGCGATTATTTACCTTCATGAATTACAGTATAAAAGTCCACAAACTTATGAATTCATTCTATAGACAATTGTATTTCTATCTATTTAGCGTAATTTGAACTTGATGGGACATTTTTATTTTTTGTATCCTCATTTTTGCTGAGGATAGGACATGCTGCAGATCCCCCATTACAATTTTACCTTCTTTATGTAAAATGAAATCAAATTTAAAATCAAGTGATGTGCACAAGTATTATTCCTCCTAGCCAGAAATATGGAGAGCAATGTCAGGTATAATATGTAAACAAATTTTCTACAAAACCAGGAGTAATGCCGAAAATTTGTTTGCAAATTATAAATTCCTCCCATTAAGCTTCTTCATTTACTATCTATTGTCCACGGTGGACCGTTGCATATTAATGAGTCAGAAAGAAAAGGATCTTGGTTATTTGATTCCAGCTTATGGCCGTGAACCAGAATAGCCTGGTGGTTAAGTCGCTGCCCGGCAAGCAGTAGATGACAGGTCGAATCCCGCTGGTTCCAATTTTTTCTGACTTGTGATTTTCATTACAGATCGAGCATATGATCTTTAACACTGGGAGTAATGCTGAAAATTTGTTTACAAATCATAAATTCCTCCCATTAAACTTCTTCATTTATTAATGTCAGATATAAGATACATTCTTACTCTCTCCACACCAATATCTTTATTCATTTAACTTTAATATGGGTGTTTCTACTGAAGTCGCTGTGAAGAAAAGATTGATTAAAACATAAAATTCATACAAAGACCCATAAATACGCCTGAGGTGGAGCATAATAACGAAATAGTAACAAACTACCCACAGGCTCTTAGGAATGCAGCATGTCAAGATACTTACATAAGTTTCATCAACTTCAGCAGGTAGATGCTTGATGAGGATAGTCCTACATGGCCTATCTGCTTGTGGTTTCCGCTGTAAATATTAAAGAGAGATATGTGAGCATTGGTAAGTAATCTTGAACATTATAACTACATGTAAGAAGCGGGCAATGACATTCGATGCCATAATTTACAACTGTATTTCATTGGTCTCTTCAAAATCTAAAAGAAAAAGTAAAACCAAAATGTGGGGGTAATTTCATAATTGATACCACTATATACTTTTTCCTGCTTTATTGAATTAGATCACCATCAAATTATCACTCATGAAATTCCTTTTGAAATTTCTAATTATTTTACTCTTGGGCATACATGTAAATCACAGACTTTGTTATGTTTACATATTAAGAACTATCATTCTTCTTCAAAACTGCCATTTGCCACAAATCTAAACAAATATGAGAGAACCAGATTCCAACAATACCTCATCACGATCTCTCCTCCTCTCCCTCCGTCTATCCCTTTTTCGGCCTTTCTTGTCATCACTGTAGTCACCTGGAACTAATCATTGAAGATTTAAAACATGAAGGAAAATTATCAGTAATGTTTCATAACACACAAGGTAAAATACAAAAATGGAGGTGACCGCATGTTAATTTTCTATCACTGAAAACACTATGACGTAAACAACAGATATGGCAGAAACAAATACAAAACATAAGTAAACAATACTACAAAAATAATTACCACAAAAAATCTTTCATCATAATGGAATTTTGAAACACCCATGGCAAGAAAAATAAGAGGTAAGGGTCATTTATCTCTGAATAAAAAGATGGAAATCTGAAAATACCAAGCATCACCCCAAGAAAGGGGATGGGGATGGAGTTGCAATAACAGAACAATGAGCCAAGTGAATGAACATTATCAGAATTACTACAATAAATCACTAAAAAAAAAATATATACACAAACAAAAAACAAAAGACAGGGGAAAACAAACATGAAGTCAGAACTTGTGTGTACCTTCACTGTATACTGCAGTATCTCGTCTCTGAACCATGCTAGCTTCTGCTGCCGCTGCAGAGGCGTATACGGCATTCTCAACTCCCCAAGTCCCTGCTGTTGTCAGGATTCTCTGCTGGTCGATTGTCCCTGGTATAGTGGGTATCTGGCCTGATGCCCTGCTAATGACATCTCTGGCTCTGAGGTACATTAAAAAAAGAGAGAGAGAGAGAGAGATTTGACAGTTGTTCACTTCTTGCTTTTGTTTGTTTTTCCCATTCGCTTGTTCTTCTCTTCCATATATTTTTTTTTTTGCATCCTTTAGAACGTAAATTTAAAAATATCTTCTTTGCTAATAAAATTCTTTTCTTTTCTTTTGACTATTTTCTTATATATTTTTTTCAAATGGTCTATCCAATCATCACCTATTTTCCTCTTTCTTCTTGTAGTTCTTCCTCATTCTCATTCGTCTTTTTTTTTCCCCCCTCTAAGTTCTAATTTTCATGCTTTTAAGTCAATATTGCTCTTCTGCTCAGCCTCACTTCTTACATTAAAAAATGCATCTACTTTTCCTTTCTTATTTATTGATTTGTCTTTATACCTTTTTTTCCATTTTCGATTTCATACACAAGCATCTCATATTTCATTCCACCTTTACTTTTGCTGCTTTGAATTTTACCCCCAATGGCAATGGGTGATTTCAAGTACGGTGTTGGAGGCTGGTGTTGGTGTTGTGAGAACATCAACACCAGCCCCACCATACCTGAAATCAGGCTGGTGTTGGGATTTGACGTACAGTATTTCCGGTAGTCTGTGTTGTCCGCTGGTGTTGAATGTTGTCTGCTGAACCGGGTTTGCCGGTACGTGTTGACGATTTACATGCTATTTCCCCATTCACCAACACCAGTCCCTAGGGATTGGGAAATTGGTGATTTCGAGCAGTTTTGGTGTTGGTGTTGTTATCATTACATGTTACTGCTGTTTGTCCCTCGCGGAAGTGCAGACCTTTTTGCTACAGCCACTTGGCACATACATGTTGGTGGTTAAACCCATTTCACAGTCAAAAGTCAAAAGAACTTTGAATTATACATGTCCCATGGAAGAAAAATATTTTTCCTCTTTGATTCTTCAAATGATTATGCAATTCGAATCCAATAAGATGTAGATTTATTAGAAATTCTGAGGGAAAATAATTTCATCGTCGAGACTTTTCTCTATAGTATAGCGTATGACGTCACTTGGTGTTCAGCTATCGATAAGGTGATGGGTATCCTCCCTCTAAACTGACCGTTGGTGTTGGAGCTAGCTTGATCGGTTCGGAGCCTTTCCATGCTCTCAAAACCATCACCGCAAACCGAACTTAAAATCACCCAAAGCCCCAGCCATACGTCCATTTCTCTAACATAAATATTTACAGACTTTAAAAAAATAGAGTTAATAGAGCTAGGCCTAGAGAAAATTGAACTTAGCTTAGATCTAGATCTAGTTTAGAACAAAATCTATTAACAAGTTAGACCTAGATCTAACACATGATATTCAGATCACGACATGACTTCATTTGTCAAACGAGTCAAAGTTCAAATTTCAACATGACCAGCACCATATGCCATCCAATCATCGATCATTATCATCTTCATCATTATGACAATATGATCTCCGCCCCAGGACTACTTTTTTTTTTTTTTTTAGAGATATTTTATTTCCTTCCTCTCATACAGCAACACATAAAATTATCAAATTAAATCATGTAAAAAGAGATCAGAGTACAAGACATATTCATGAACAATTAATCATATACATTTAGATTCATCAACTGATTTAAAAAAAAACCCAACTTAATTACATCAACTCAAAGATCAGTGGACAGCATCCGCGAGAATCGTCCTTCAAAAAGCACCCTAGACAAGGATTCAAGGGCAGGACACCCTAAACACGGATTTTGTGCAGATATCCCAGATTTGCACACCCTATACCCTAAACGAGGATATTCCTACATGTATTTTCATACCTTGAGAGTGATAGTGGGGTCCATTGAAAGTTTGGAGCCGTTTTTATCTTGAGATAATTCACTGTCTCATTATGTTTTACACAGGCGTTATAGGATTTTCCGTGGCACGGGTCTTGTTACAGTCGGTCCCACAGTCGGTGCAAATTACATACCCTTTTTGCGTTTTAGATTATCGTGATTTAGGGGGCTTTTTTTTTCTTCAATTTTTGGCGTTTTTTACACTCTTTTCGCGTTCCGCGCCTACCCCTGAAAAAATACCCTTTTTCCGTGTTTTTTTTCTCGCGGATGCTGTCCACTCTTCGATGGAAGTGACCCCCCGAGGATGAACAGTTAATCATATTTAGATTCATCAATTGATCAAAAAAAAAAAGACCCTTAATTACATCACCTCAAAGATCATAGAGAAATCTGAAATTATACATTATCCAATTATACAATATCCTTTTTTCCCCTCCAAATAAAACAGATTAAAACAATGAAAAAAGAGGAATGTATATAAGATTACATCACCTAACCCCATCACCCCACCAACTTCCCCCTCCTCCCACCCCTTCCTCCTCCCTTCCACCCCGCATAACCTCCCACATGCACACACAACCCCTTCACACTACCCCCCCCCCCCCCAAAAAAAAAAAAAAAAAAAAAAAAGAAAAAGACACACACACACTCACACACACACACACACAAACAAACAAAAATTACAACTTTACAAACATCCGGCAGATGAAGGGAAACTGGTAGTGGTAGCCTATCAAGCACGCGGAAGCGACCGGTGCGGCGCAACCCAGCTAGTACTAGTAGTAGTACAAACACGTCCATATATTTTTATCACTATAAGCAAGCATGTCATTTCAAACTCTTCAAATCAAGGCAAAATCATACCTAGAAATCAAAGCAGAATCATCTTCAGCATCCAAAGTATCTCTTCTGATGCCATACAAATAGTAATTTTTATCAAGGGCCATTTTGACGGATAAAAATTGCAATTTCGTTACGCTTTCTCACGAAAACAAGATGGTCGACATGACGTCGTCGACTTTGCGTTGAAAATACTAGCCTTTTATCAAGATTTGAAGAGTCTGTGCCTGGTATCTGTTGTGCCTGGGGCTACGGCTATATTATTTATGATTATGTTATTTCTTATTTTACATTCTATGGCAATGCTAATTCCCCGGGCTAATTCACTTTTCAGCGGATTTGAAATAAAAAATAGAAATTTCGAAAGAAAGTTTTACAATAAAAATCTACAAATTGAGTCAGACGCAGCACTTTTACAAAGACTAATCATAGAATGTTGCCACCTATGGTTGCCACCAAAGACGTCTGACCTCATCATCATCACAAACGTTTCAATTAAATATAGGCTATAGTTTCCACATATTTGAAAACAAAATTCTTTGGAGATGAATAATCATATATAAAAATGCATAAATATTCATATTTGGATCAGAGTGACAAGTGCCCGCCATGATCTAAATAACAAAAACATCACTCATTGTTTAGAGGATATTGATCATACAGATCAAGTAAAATATCGAGAGAAAAATCTCGCACGATTAAAGGCTCTTGATACAAATCAAATATGAATAAAACCCAAAACCTAGGCTTTTGATATTCTTCAGTAAAGAGCGCAAGCACATGGGTCACCCCTCCCTCCCCTACCCCCTTTTAATGTAGATCAGCCAAATTAAAGAGGAAGTGGTTGTTGCTGGTGGTGGTGGTGATGGTTTTGTTTTTATTTTTGTAGTAGCATGGGTGAGGAGACGCATTAACTACACAAGAAATTGGAACCTTGATGAAAATATTGATTGGACTTTGAAAAAACACTTTCTTTTTTTTTTTAATTTTTTAATTTTTTATTTATTTATTTTTTTAATGTATTTTATTTTCATATTGAATCCTGTCAATCATGTAAATATGTGTTTCTGTTCTTTAATAAAACATACAAAAAAAAAAAACACCCCACTTTCTTGGTAAAGGTGTTTTTTCGCTGCTCCAGGCCGTCTCCTTTGGACAAGCTCAGATCTGCCCCTCACATGTGCATTAATTTATGCAGCATGTAACCCCCCCCCCCCCCCCCCCAAAAAAAAAAAAAAAAAAAAAAATTGATACTCAGCTATCAATGATAAAGTTGTCTTTCCCACACCCCCCCCCCCCAAATAAAAACCTTGCTGAATTTCATACCACATAACTTTGTAATTGCACTAATACATTTCAGTGATGTTCTTTTTTCTTTTGCTAAATAAGTTGATGAAGTACCCTATAATGATGTGATGTACATGTAGGCCTATACCAAAATCATAATCATTTTATTGTTTTATCCTTTTACCTAATATGACTTGGAAAATATTCATTCATGAAAAAAAAGTTTGCTCCTGTGTTAAAGTTTAACCGAGGTATTGAGAATTTCAAATGCACACACTGGCACATGGGGGGAGGGGGGGGGGGGGGAGTTGTTTTTTTTTAAAGCGTCTTGTTTGCATCTCTTCAAAATTGTCACTTTCCTTGAATATCTAGCTGATTGAACCCTTTTAAAAAAAATTCTGTTATTCTTTTTTTTTGGGGGGGGGGGTACAGCACAGTCCCCCAAATATATGGCTCATTATGCCACTGGGCCTACATAGTCACTGCATTACAAGAAATTATATGCACGTTAGCCAAATGCGCAAATGTATCACAGAAAACAGGATAATCTCAATGTGATAATGTACATGTACATCAAATTCAAGCATTCTGTTTGAAATATCTCAATGTTTATTTAATTTTTAATTTTTTTTTTCAATTGATTTATACACATGATATATGCAGAGATCAATTACAGGAAAATCTCTACTATTCTGAAATTGAAACAAAATTTATGCAAACCAACACACACACAAACTCCAAAAATCTAACATGCAAATTAAAAACACCAAGACAAAATAAAGGCTTGTATACCACTACATTTAATAATCAAAAGCAATGACCATGATACATGTAGTGTATCTTTTATTTTCTACAGTTCATCTTTGAAATGGGTGGACAAAACAAAACTATGTTTTGTTTGGCAATTTTCAGAGTAGCTTACACTCGACAAGCCAGAATGCCGGAGTTGGGTAACTGTCATATGGTTCAATGCCAGTTGTTCAACCCATACTTGCACATATCCTTGCTCTACACACTGTGTAAGCCGGAATTCACAAAAGAGGTTTATACCCCGCTCCTGGGTTTTTTAAGCATACATGCGCACAGAATCCTGTCCAATTACCCGTGTGAATTCCGGCCAATAAGCTTTTCTTCCATTTTCCCTTTCGTCCAATTCCAGTATGTGTTTTTATTTCAATAGTCTTTCTATTCATCTTCTTCAGTCCAACCAACTTTACTAACCACCTTACAGAAAGATCTCCTGTACATGTACAATTCCATTTTCTTCACCGATGTTTCCCAGTTTAAAGGCAAGTACACAAACCACTAGCCTACACCTTGCCCATCTCCTTTCAGCAGTCATTTTACGTACAGGTTTCACTGTACATGTATAAGGTTTACTTCCCGCTTGATCCATATCAATTCCTTCTTTTTTTTAATGTGATTGCAGTAAAGGAAACAGGCCGTTGTTGTGCCAAGACCACTAGTAGATAAATAAGCAGTAGAGGCAATAGTGGCACTCACTTCATTGTGTCACTCTCGTACAGAGCAAACTTTAGGTCATGTAATAGCTGTATTCATATACATGTTGTGAACCTCCCAGTCTCATCCCTTCTGCATCTCATAAGAGAAAGGCTATTACATGTACTAGTTTATAATCTATCAAATAGAGCATCTAAGCGATGACGTCACAAAAAACTTTTTTGGAATTTCAGAATTTCAGATACCATGTCTCAATGGAGCATGATGAAAAACATCCACAGCCCAAGTTTTATGGGAATCGGCTCATGGGGACCCGATATGAGGCCACATGAATACCTACCTAGCCCCACTGAAATCAGTGTAAATTGGCCTGATTTCAGTGGGGATAATTAGGCATTCATGTGGCCATACCTTGGGCCACTGTGAACCGATTCACATCAAATTTGGTGTGTGGAGGTTTTTCATCATGCTCTGCCGGAATGTAGTCATGAAAATGCTCAAGTGCAAAAAACAAAATTTGATGACGTCACACTTCGGTACTCTATGAAGACTTATAGATAATACAATGTGCCTATCATTGATCAGAATATTTCCAACCACCCTTCCAACTGCACACCCTTCAAATGATTAGACATGCAACTGCCAAAGTAAGTTCCACTGTTTCTGCATCACATTCTCACCAGATCATATTAGTCTACTCCACTGCCAAGATGTAAATGGGTGTGTGGTAAGGTGGATTCAGCTCCTGCCTGGGTGTTTGACAGTATAAAACCTGGCTCCTAATAAATAAACCTATTAGTAACTTTAGTCGACTAGTGGCACAAGCACTAGGTTGCCATTGTTGACTCATGGCAAATGTATAGTGTATATGCACCATATACTCTAGGTGGCAGTTCCAGGTTTTGATCCACAGCCAATAAAGGCTTGTTCAGATATGAGGAGACAAATCCCCACAACAAATCCCCGAAATATTTTTAGTATGCAAGTCAAATGGGGTATGAGGCGACAAAAAAATGTGGCCAAGGCAGGAGACCCTTTTCTTGCCACCTGGCTGCAAAAAGCTGTGGACCAATCAAGTTCTTAAAAAGTTAGCGCAAAATATGTTGTCATGAGTTTGTTTGAGCAACTTTTGACAAAATGCTCTATTATTTGCGAGTCGATGCGTTAATGTGCGTTCATCAAGGTAAGTGGGGTGGTTTGTCGCGCCACATCTGAACACTAAAAATGTTGCGGGGATTTGAGATTTGTTACCTCATATCTGATCAAGCGTTAAAGTGTTAAGAAGTTCTTATTAAACTCGTCTTCCATTGAAAAAAACACGACAAAAAAGCAGAAACAAAAACAACTGATCACTTTCTTCCCCAAAATAAGTTCATTGAAAGTCTGACTCCTTGGAATGTCATAAAGGCAACATAAACTTCTGGACAGTCTGGAGGTAGGGTTCAGCTAGGTAATGATGCAGTTCATTTTGGGCTACCCATAGGTAGTCTTCCACTGTTGCTGATTCTTTCTTCGTCCGAAATACTCCTGATACATGTTGGGCTTTGAAGAAGAAAACCTGTGCAGAATGACAAAAAAAATATTCAATGAAACATTTAATTCAATTCTTATATACGCTTAGTCATTTTCTGTGTTATATTTGACTTTTCTGTTTGTCCGTATTTAGCTTATATTTCATTTTTCTTTCTTATCATTTTCTTCTATTTTCTAGTGCTTAGAAACATTTGTATTAAGCGCATTATAAATACAATTCATTATTATTATCATTATTAAATATAGTACATCTGTACTTAATATTTACCAGAGATGTGTCTAGGGAAACATTAGCTACTCTTTGCAATGTAGGAAAGACTATATCATAGGCTTACATCAGTTAGCTACTGGTAGAATTATAAATCTCAGATAATCATCCACTACACAATTACTAGTTTTGGAAAGCTTTGACACAACATATGAGACCCAGGTTATCTGATAGATGTTAAACCATTCATCTGTAACATTTTCACACTTAACCCACTGACTACAGAATTCTCTCATTCCTATAGGGCTTGATTGAGGAGCCACCTGGGCCCCATTGCATAAAACTTAGCATTGATGGTAACTCTGCCATCTATGGTAACTACCATGGTAGCACTGCTCAACAGCAAATCAAATTCAACATTTCCATGGAAATTATAATTAATAGCAAAGTTACCATCAATGGTAAGTTTTATGCAATGAGGCCCTGATCCCCATAGTCAGCGAGCTAAGAATGAATAGTGCATTTTTCATTCAAGTAACCAATCAAATTCTTTTTAATTGCAAACCTCTCTTTCATTTGAACGTTAATGCGCATCTTATCATAAGTGATGCAGTAAAAAAACTAGATGAATCTTCGACCACGCGTGGTCGAACTTTATGCCTCCGCCATTACCAGATCAGAAATAAATGGCACTTCATGTTGCTTTATTTTCATTTATACAATGACATCTTTGACCTTGACCTTCGACCTTGTGACCCCCAAATCTAATAAGAGCATTGCCCTTTCCATATGCATACATGAGCCAAGTTTGTTGAACCGTCAAATGGTTACTGAGTTATCACAAGAACGAACCATTTCTATGTACATAAAGACCTCTATGACCTTTGACCTTTGACCTTGAGACTCCAAAATCTAATCAGATGATTGTCCCTTCCATATGCATACCTGTGCCAAGTTTGAGGTTGATTGGTCAAATGGTTGTTGAGTTATGGTGAAAACAAACCATTTCTATGTGCAAAATGACCTCTATGACCTTTGACCTTTGACCTTGTGACCCCAAAATCTAACCAGATCATTGTCCCTTCCATGTGCATACATGAACCAAGTTTGAAGCCAATCTGTCAAATGGTTCTTAAGTTATCGCGAGAACGAGCCATTTTTATGCGTATTATTACCTCTCTGACCTTGACCTTTGACCTTGAGACTCCAAAATCTAATCAGATCATTGTCCCTCCCATATGCATACCTGTGCCAAGTTTGAGGTTGATCGGTCAAATGGTTGTTGAGTTATGGTGAAAACAAACCATTTCTATGTACATAATGACCTCTATGACCTTTGAACTTTGACCTTGTGACTCCAAGATCTAATCAGATTAACGTCCCTTCCATGTGCATACATGGGCCAAGTTTGAAGCCAATCTGTCAAATGGTTCTTAAGTTATCGTGAGAACGAGCCATTTTTATGTGTATTATTACCTCTATGACCTTGACCTTTGACCTTGAGACTCCAAAATCTAATCAGATCATTGTCCCTCCCATATGCATACATGAGCCAAGTTTGAACTTGATCCGTCAAACGGTTCTTAAGTTATCGCGAGAACGAAAACGGGACGGATGGACGGACGACCCGAAAACATAATGCCTCCGGCAACCACCTACGGTGGGCGGAGGCATAAAAAGGGGGGGAGGAGGGTTCTCAGCTGGATATCTGAATGAGCTTTAAAAAGTTAAAAACCCTTTTGACTCTTGGTAGAAGATCTCAAGTCACAAGGGGCCCCATTTCTCTTCTGAAGACTAAGATTTATCTTCATATTAAAGAAAGGCTATGTCAATTGAAAAGGCGAACTGCATGGAGTAAACACTTCTAACAAGTGCTTCTGCAAATATCTCTTTCCACTTATAACGTGAACATAGCCATCTCATAGAAGACATTCACTAACCACTTTTCCTAATTTTAATTTGTTCAGCAATTAACACTGTTTTATTCAAATAAAAGATAACAGCATGTACAGAATACTGTCTCACACTCTCAGGTAACAGCATGACAAGTGCAACCAACTAAAAGGCTTATGAGTAAAGATTCACCTTGACACCTGCATTTCCCGTTTGCTCCTGCACTGCCTTGGGGTAGCGCTGCTTGTAGAAACCAACAGGTGCATTACCCATGAAGTGAGCCCTCAGTGCTCCACTATCATCTGCATTGTCTCCAAGTACTCTCTCGGCTACCTGTATACACAGTGCAACATAAGCAAGTCAAAGATATGTTATCATGATGCTTCATCTTTTATCAAATATTCCTGATGATTGAATTAATGCAACCTAGGCTAATAAGAAAAAAAAAAGTAATCTAAGGAATCAGACTGAACATAAAGAACGTTATATCTCTGACTCAGATTAATGTTAAAAGCAGAAAAGTCTTTACTGATTTGGACAACATACTTTGAAAAAAATCACTTTGATATGTCATACATTTATCACTGAATAAAACATACACATATATTATCAGGGTTTGGTATTATCTCTAGACAACAACCTGACGATAAATACCCCCCCCCCTTCCAAGAAGCTAAATAGCCTATAAAGCAATTCCTCCCTTGTAATCACCACCCCTCACTGAACAGTAGTTGCCCTGAGAGAAGTTGTCCTTATGTAGTTGTCCTAGAACTCCCCTCCTCCCCACACAAATAAAAACAAAACAAAACAAACGCAAAAGCAGACATATGATTGGAGAATTATTCCTGAACTTACATTCCTCATAGTTTCGCCTTCTTCCCTGACACCGAAAGGAAGTAACCAGACACTTTCCTCTCCCAGTCTACATTTGACAATCAACACTAGTTTATCAGAGAGTTTACGATCAAGGGAATGCTTCTCATCTTTCTCATCAGGTCCTAGCATAGAAAACAAAAAAGAAAAGACAAATCTATCGATGTTGTTCAGTCTTTTATTCTGTTCTTGAGTCCACATTTCAAGAGAAACTGAAAACAATTACAAAATTTTGAAAATGTCATGTTTTTTTAAACTTCCAAAATAAAAATGAAGCTATCAAGCTTGTTGAAAGACACCTATTCACTGAAAAGAAAAACAATTATACATAATGCACTCAATCCAAGAAAGACTAAACTTTATACACTTTTCTACATGTAGTTCTTTCACAGTTCATCAACATATTTTAAACTATGTGGCAGACTAATTAGAAATTTAAGACTGTTGAGGGCCACACTGGCATTTACTCTGCCTTAAAGTGTTTGATGCAACACTCAGCTGGCTTTTTCACATTTCCTGTAATATTCTCTCCAATATTCAATTGAATCCTACCAGTACCTGTGATTCTAGGAGCTGTCTGAAAGCGTGCCAACTCTTCTGTAGCCAAGTCTTCCAGGTCCAGAGCGGTCAACAGATCTCCCCCATCATCTCCTTCTTCTTCATCTTGCTCTCCAGACTGCTTCTTAGCCATCCTCCTCCTGTACATCAAGAAATCAAGAATCCCAAAGATACATAAAATAAGTTTGTAGGGCTGAAAACTTTGTTGTTGTTGTTGTTGTTATTACTAATACGCATGCAGTCAAGAGATGGCATTCTCAAAATTATGAAATGGCTTTCATTTCCATAAATTTTTTTTTAAAGAAGCCATTAACAACTAAAAATAGGGACAATGGACAAGTCACTGAGTGATGTGAGCATAAAGCTGGCTATGTTCATATATTCAGAGTTTAATAATAGGGATATATATAAGAAGTTAGAAGTTAGAACCAATGATAAGTGTTTATTTTGATCAATTTGAGTTTTTAATGACAATTAACATCAGTTTCCCTAAACAAAAAAGACAGCACTGTTTCAGAATACAGCCTCAGGATGTTTTCAAGATATGTTTCAACTGACCTTACGTAAGTGCTCACATGACACAATATTGTGTGCATATCTGAACATCATTTGTGCACTTATATACCATATGACCTCATAAATAATAGGAATACTTAGCACATTCAACAGCACCCATACAATTTTTCTCCCAAGCTTATGAACTATTAGGCATTGTACACAGGAACTCTCTCCACTTACTTGTCAGCTGCCACAGATAACTCATGCTGGGATAGTGCACTCTTCTCTAACTCGACATTGTCGATCATGTCCAAGTAGCGCTGCTCTATCTCATTCGTTTCTTGGGAGACCACTGGAAACCTCTCCAGGCACACTGCACTGGCCAACTGCCATGGCCTGCTTGATTCAACGCTGGCTTTCTGGCGAAGATGACCCAAGAAATAAATGCTGCGCGCACTTCTTTGACTCCATGACCCTTGCACACCTGCATCAAGAAAGATAATGGCACTTATATTATTTCACTGTACATGTCACAATACACACATGTATCCCTTCCAAAAGAATATGAAGTTACTGTCACAAGAAAAGACTGCAAATTAACATTTACAGAAATTTTTCCCCGATTCTTTCAAGTGGTTCTTAGTTCCCTCCTCAAGAGCTTTGTTTCTGAGTGTATCAAAGCTCCCAGATCGAGGGTACAAGGAAGCTATGATACATGTAGTTATGACAGATGTATGGGTAACGTGCCTGTACAGTGTGTATTCTGGAGAAGAACGCTGGTGATTTTGTCTTCTTTTCGAATACTAGTACCACATGATGTAGTGCTTTGGATTGCTGCTTGCCCATGGCAATGTTTGATAAGTGAATATTACGTATAAGGTTTAACCTTATATACTAACCTTTTCAATGTTAAATTTTCTATTCCGATTGACTAAATGTAGTCAGGGGCAGCACTAGGGGGTGTCACCCCCCCCCCCCCATGATTCTTCAAGTGATTGAAAACAAAAAGAAAAAAGAGAGAAAGAAGAAAAAAGAGGAGGAAGAAGAAAGAAGATTATGGGGAAAGGGTGGGCTAGGGCATGCAACTATATGAATATATACCCCTGTTTGTTCATTTTAAAAGAAAATAAACTCACTCATTTTGTCCCTCCCCCCCCCCCATCAAAATACCCAGGTGCCTCCCCTAAATGTAGTTTTAATATTGAACCTCTGAGTTTCTGGGTTTAAGAAGGAAATAAGATTAAATGTCACAAGCCATGCCCTAAGTGTTGTGCCAAGCAATGCATTTGCATGTAGTTTGGCAATACTGAAGAAGTTCACACACCCTCCATATTTTCATCAAATTTAGGGCCAGGATTAGGATTAAGGTTAGGGTTAGGTTTACAGTTAGCATTACGGTTAGGATTAGGGTTGGATTCAACTTGGAGGGGGTGTGAACTTCTCTAGTACATGTATTAAATTAAAGTTTGTTTGTTTTTTTGAACAGGTAAATGGGCATTACATTTTCAAACATTGCTGATTTATGTCTTTTAAAGTCTTGACAGTGAGCATAAGCTATCATGTTTGCCGCAGTCAGCTTGCACGATAAATGGACCACGGACTGTTGTGCTAGATGTCAAACCTGACATCCATTAACTTAGTCAACAGCTAGAGGTTGCATCAGGTAGAACCTTTGACCTTATTAATTTCAAGTGTAATTGTCATTTACTCAAGAGTCTAGGTGGAAAAACTCACATATGGTGGTAAGCATCAATATGAATTATTTAGAATCTAGTAATCTTTTGCTAGCACATAAAAATTATAGGACATGCAGTCGCAGGGACAGGTGCCCACACTTGTATCCTGTGTACTCTGTTAATGAATTAACCTCGTCCTGCGAAACCAATATGGGTATGGCAAAATTAAGCGATTGCAATTTAGGAAGTGAGCCCTCTACGTTCGGGTCATCGCATATCGATTCCGCAACCAATGCACTTTGTACACCGCCGTCGGTACTTGCATAAGCTTAGAGCATGAGAGGGCAGCAAATCTTAATCAAATGACATTGGCTAGGAATGATGCCATCGAGTTTCATATCACCATGTCTTTGATCACACATTGACAGCAGACGCCAAGAATTTTTACGCTCTAAATTCAATATTTTGTGATAGGAAGACAGAAGATATCAAAGCAGCATCCTAAAAACTTGCTGATATGTGAAATTCTATTTTTTTTTTCTTCATTAGGTGTCATTCCAATTCAGTTTCTTCTTCTTCTTCTTCTTGTGAAGTACAGTCCACCATCAGGTGTATTGACATACTATTTGGCAGGTCTGGTGTGGTGTATGTAGAGTGCTCTTTAAAAAGATTTCTACATACATAGATCTAGTACTACGTGCAGCTAAAAATGATACAGTTTCAAATGATGTTCACTCGCGTCATTTACTAGCAGTTCATTGGCTGAGGAGTTAGGGGAGCATTTCATGCAGAGTCTTGTCGGTGATTTTCGCTGACTAATTTGCTCTCAGCCAATCAGATGCGAGGATTTTCAGTAGCTTATAACAAACAGTTGTCATTGAAAATCACCGAGACAAAACTCTTCATGAAATGCTCCCCTGGGCTGCGTTTCACGAAACCGTCATAACTTTATAAGTCTAGTTCTTGGACATCCCATTGAAACACGTGTTAATTCTACAACACGCGAATCAATGGGATGTCCAAGAAGTTAGAATTATGACGGTTTCGTGAAACGCAGCCTTGGCCTACGGATGGTGCCCGGCAATCCGGAAGGCACTGTCGCAGACGCACCTGTACCTCCAATTCCAGTGCAGTGCCCCGCGATCCAGTCACGCCACACCGAGACAAGAAACCGTCAGGACCGTACTTTTAACTTAACTCATAACTAATTATTGAAATGATTCAGTGGTTACCTGTAGCATCTAAGAAAGGCAATGACTTATTCGGACAAAGTTTAAAACTTCTTATCAAGAACCTTTTTCCTAAACTTCCAAACGAAGGCGAAGCCATCATTTTCTTTAGGTTCATCAAGCTCCTTTCAAGTCACCGTGCTTTTCGACCTTTTATTGTACGTGCATATCGCATGCGCATATATTCGTCTTGATCTAGAGATAGCTCGACCCATAATTACAAGAAAATAAGACGCAGCCTCTCACTCGATGTCTCCATTTTTCCACCCCCCCCCCCCCCGATTAGTAAGGGAGACAGAATTAAAGGCACACAAAAATGCGTCACCCTCACGTTTCGACTTTCAACTCATTTCCGCCTCTGGTGCATGCATTGGGCGAAGGAGTAAAATTTTGAAACTTAAGAGGAGCCAGGAAGGGGGTGGATAACAAAACAAATCAAAACAAAAATAATCAAATAAACAACAACAAAAAAAAAGAAATCTAAATAAAATTTTTTAAAAATCGGGGGGGGGGTGGTATTCCTGCTATTGTTCTTCAGCTTTGGGGGCATAGGATTCGTACCGAATAATGACACCCCCTAGAGCGGTTTCTGTATTTCTTAAATGTTTTTTGTTATTTTAGATTTCACGTTTGATGAGGAATGTGCGGAAAAGTGATTAGTAATATTTCATATATCATTCGTCTTTCATCTGATGTATCATTATACGCGCATGTAGTAAATCAATTTATGATTTATCAATCATGCAATCACAAATGATATTGATGTCTTCTTCTTATATATATATATATATATATATATATCGGTAGTATCTGCGAGGGCGGTAGGAAGGGCAAATAACTGATGTATATAAAGGACAACCACTGAGATATTTGATCAGTGTTTGAAAATTGAGAGCTGACTGGCTTGATGTCTTGAGGCTTGATGCGCATTTTGCTCTTCAAAGTCTGTTCTTCATTTCATTTCGGCACTGCGTTTTCATTCAAAGCCTTCATTTTCAAGGAGATGCCCATTATTGCTTCAATGCCCCTTAGTCTTGTTTGTCTATTATTATTTTTTGTGTGTATGTTGTTTTTTTAATGGGGGGGGGGGGTATTCACTGATTTCTGGATATCTACCCCGATGTTGTCACTCTGTATTGACTTCGTGTACGCATGATCGTTCGAAATTTCGCGTAAAAAGGGGTCTTTTTTGAGCATGTTCGCGGTTTTGAAAAAAAAAGGTTATTTTCATGAGGTTGTACTCGAAATCGAAAAAAGGGGTGTTTTCGAGCTTGTACTCGAAACTGAAGAAAGGATGTTTGTGTGTGTGTGTGTGTGTGTGTGTGTGTGTGTTTTCTGGTCCTTGTTTGCAATTTTCTGTTTTTGATTCAGACGTAAATTGAATTTGAAAGGGCTGGTTTAGTAAAAGTGTATTTGGAATGCAAGAAATAGGGGTGTTTTTTCAAAGGCCAACTTGTACCCGTTTTGTGCCGAATAGGGGTAAAAATGGCTGAAAATGTACTTGAAACACCGCGAAATAGGGGCCAAATTATGGGTTGCCGAACGATCATGGTTACACCTTGAATATAGAGTGACAGACAATTTTTTTTTCCTGGTATACTAATATTACTGTTTCGTATAAAAATTCAAATTTAAATTCAAATTCAAATTCAAAAGTTTCTTGATTGCAATCCAAAAAGGATCACTCTCAATTTACATAACATAACAAAACATAATATTCAAAAGTTTATTGATTTCAATCTAAACATTAAGGATCATTCTCAATTTACATAACATAACAAATCATAATAGCAAAATGAAACATTAAATAAACACACACAAAAAAAAAACAGAAGATGAGCATACATGTCATATTCAGAATAGCTAAAGAAAACAAAACAAAACAAAACGAAACAGAACAAAACAACGCCACAGGCAAATTCAGAATATAATACAACAGTTTTTCGAAATACATAACAAAACAACCATAATGACAGTAATAATCATATTTAAACAATGTAATCTCTTCAATTGCGCACATATTACTCAAATTATTTTTAATACTTTTATTTCAGTATAATAATGTCATTTTAGTTCCATAAACCTCTTTTCAAGAAAAAAAAAACAGAAACAAAAGATAAAGAAGAAAAAAAATCGATAAAAAAAAAAGATCGATAATTACATAAACACATTAGACAACAAGTTAATATTATAATGAAGATATCACAATAATCAAAAGGAGAAAGATGGAGAGAGAGAGTTAAAAAATCTTAAGAGCTATTAAATATATTATGTCAGTTTAACTTCTCATGTCAACAACAACAACAAAAAAAATAATGTGCCTTTTACCTTATGGATTTGTTATTGCTTATGGGTCATTACTTACCTTTCAGCCTGTCTAATCGTTTATCGTACATTTGGCTAATTTCTTGGATTATTATAGTGTTTGTGTCTGTCCCATTATTAGTCATTATTAGTCCCAATTTCTCTTATTCGTTTATTTTTTGAAAATCTGGTGAAATCATGTTGAGTTCAGAAATCATTCTTGATCTAAGATCGTTTAAATGGGTGCATTTCATTAAGAAGTGCGTTTCATCCTCTACGCCTGTTTACAAAGTGGGCATTATCCTCTCTATTTGTGCTAATTTCTTGTAGCGACCTTCCTCAATCATTAGATTCTGTTACTTATCTTGATTTTAGTATGTTTTGATATATGTGTTTTCTCCATATCAAGCAAAAGGTAGCTTTCCAATTTATGATTTTTTAAAAAGGGTTTTATATGTTTTCAGTTTTGGAGAGTAGTCAATGTTATTTTCATTTATATGGCTGTCCTTCCAGGCTTTTATATATCTAGCTTTTAATTTGCAAAGTATAGTTTTCTTTAACCTTTTGATCGAGAATGTATTGTGATTTTGCCAAATATGTGAGAATCCTAATGAATGTAGTAGAGATTTCATGTGTTTGCAATGATTAGTTTTTGCGGTTCATGCCCTCGAAGTAAGCTTGTTTTACTAAACTATTATCGACTTAGGTTACTAAGTGATGCCAACACCCGACTACATCTTTTAGTGTAGTTAAAGCAAGGGGGAATCGTCCGGTTTCCGCCAAGACGGCGCTGTTCATCGCCGATCTATTTGTTCCTATAGCAGGATTTTTAGAAACTTTAGTTGCAGGGCTTGTTTATAGCATTTTTTTTTTCGCATTTATCAAGTATTCGAGCCCTAATATTTCAGAGTTATACAGAATGATCGGTTTTACAGAGCCTAATCACCGGATGGCAATCATCTCCAAATGAATCTACAATATTGTTCAAATACAAAGAGAAAAGGGTTGGGCAAATACAGACTTCTTGTTTTACTCCTATCGAAGTTAAGAAAGAAGGGGTAATTTTGTTTTGGATTTTGATAGAAAATCGAACATATTTATACATATTTTCAATTACATTGTAAAATGAACCAGTTATATTGTGATTTTTCAACTTGAAGAGTAAAGCTTTTCGGTTCACAAGATCGAACACTCTGGGGAAGTCCACAAAGCATACGTATAAGTATCGCTCAGGGGGTGGGGGGGGGGGGAATTATGGGAAACATCAATGCTGATGTACGCCTCTCCCGGCCAGCCGCAGTACACCCTTTCCCCAATAGAAAAGTGCCATTCACACCTGCCCTTTTCACTTTATTCATGATTGCACGGATGCCTAGGATAAGTGTCGTCATATTTAGACAAATTCACTCAAGTTTGCTACCTTGTTATCACTAGTTTTTATCAACTACGAAATGGACATTCAGCACAAGAGTCTCTCTGTCCTTGGGAAAATAACAAACATGATCACCCCCTGTCTCTGTAGATATGTGGTTGTGCGAATAAATCCATAGATTTACATTTCGAATGAAATTACTTCAATATAGAAAAGAAAACTGCGACTGCAATTAATTTCAATCCATTTTTCCACTTTCTTTCCTATTCCTTTAGAGAGGAATAAGATTATTTTTAAAGGGGGAAGATAGGAGAAAGAGAGAGGAAAGAGAGAAAAAATAAGAAAATAAAGAAAATAAAATTTGAGTGAGCGGTGAGTGATCGAGTGTTTCCAATAAAATTCACAACGGTACTGAGAGCAATGATGAGGCTAACACCTTACTAACACACGCCGGTATCAACTTTTGTCTGTCGGCATGAGAGCTTGAGCTCTCTCAGATCGCTTCTGTGGCAGACACTGTCCACTGAGCTAGCTCTGCCTTCTTAGTGATCTCTGGATCGGTCTGACCATGTTCCACATGACATATCGCTCAGGAGCAAGGCACTTTTGATACAGAGGAACAAAAGAAAAGAGCAAAAAGGAGGCGGAGTAGGCTCCCATACATCCAAAGAGAGCATTGCTGAAGGATCCCGTTCCATCCATACTAGATCCTGCGGATAAAAAGAAGAGAGAACATTTTCAAACAATAAACTATCCCATCCGAGCGAGGATCAGGGAATGTAAAAAGGAAAGATGGAAAGGTTGGGGTGAGGTGGGGTGGGGTACCGGGGGGGGGGGGGGGCTGGGTTAAGCGGTATATTCTTATGGCCTCGTGTTACGTTGTGACAGCAGTGGGATATTGCCGCCAAAAAGCAGTGTGCTGCATAATTATCGGGCGTATCCGTGCAGACTTTGGCCTCTCGAGGTGTAAATAGATCTGTGCTTTACGATGATCCCTAGGAAACCACCCTTTGCCAATAGCCCTAATTTGTGTTATAGGGAGGGAGAGGGCTACACATAAACGTTTTTGAAGTCCGTTGGAAAGGGGAATTGCCCCCTCCCCCTTCCTGGCCTTAAACTGTTCAAAATACGCTAATAGCAGTGTTAGACCCAATCATGCTCATGAGTTTTCCTCAAATTATAACTTACCATAGACAGTACCAAGGATTGTTCCAATGCCGCAAGCCACCATGCTAGTAGTCATAGGAATCGTTCCTGATGTTGGATAGATCTGACTGGAGACGACGTAGGGCAGAGCATTGAAAGCAGAAACAACCACAAGTCCGGACACTGGAAGGGAAATAATTAAAATTGCATACACTTGCTTTTCAATATCAAACGGATAATACCCTATCAGCAGAAGTTAAATGGAAAATGCTCTTAAAACGATCAGCCAATTATTTTATTAACCCCTTCATTTGAAATTCAGGATCCACTACCTTGCACCCAAAGAATGGAAAGTGAAATAATTAACGTTTAATAACAAATTATGGTCAATTCAAAGCACAGGGGGCATTAAAATGAACTTCATATCTTTAAACTATTTGACTACATTCGTCTTAATATAAATTCAGTCACATTCTATTCATTCAACGAAAGGATGTAGGAAAACTCTCACCAGAAGAGAGAACGAACATGGTGACTAGACTCAGAGTATTCAGCAAGCAAGTCAGGACCCCAATTCCAGCGAGAAGGACGGGGTGGAAGACAAAGAGCTTAGGAAACGGTATATGATCACCAATGACCGCCAGAATGACCTTTCCTGTGACCTCTGAGGCACCCATTACTGTCATGGCCAAGGCGGCAGTCGATTCGTGGAACCCCATGGATAGAAGAAATTTCACCTGCATGCCGAAAAAGTAATGAAGATGGGTGTTTACATGCTTGGTTTACGAAAAGGAACGATGTTGGCCAAGGATGGATGATCATGAGATACAATATTGGACAGCGGTTCATAAGTACAACATGCAAGCAGAAAGTCACATAAGCCTCGCCACAAGTTATAGAATAATTTCAAGTTCCCCAGCTACAAAATAACTCTCTCTCTCTCTCTTTTAATTAGTAAATGAAACTGAAGAAGGCTTTGAAATAACAATCTCTACAAAGGAAAACTTTTAGACTTACCCAATAAAACATAAAGAATGTCAACGATGTTTCACACGAAATAATTCCAAGAAAAAGCATCCAAAAGTCAGGATAGGTATAAATTTCCAAACTACGATGAGTCCCACAATGCTTTTCATTTCCACTATCATGAGCATGGCACTCTTGAAGCACTAATTGTTTACTTTTCACATCCAGGTTCGTTTGAAAATCTGCCTTATTTTCCTCGGATCTCTCTGCAACTGTTATATCATCACAGCCATCCAAGTGGTGGTGAGTAGAACTGGGTGCTGAGTCATCTACTTCAAGTTTGGGACGGGAGAATGTGGTGCTTGCTGCAAGGCCAAGTCCTAGAATGAGCGATCCCATGATACGTAGTGTATTTCTCCATCCCACTCCTGACACCATCAGATAGACTACTGGATTCAACGCGAGCAAACCTAACGCGGAAAGGAATAAAGCCAGAAGAGGAAACAGAACTCGGTTCTTTTTTATAAGAATTTTCGAATTGATGAAATTAATTCCACTATAAAAAATATAATTGTTTGACACCATAAGTAAACGACTGGACAGAAAATACAGGAAATCAAAGCTGCTTCTCTTTTTCTCATATCATTTATTTCATGGCAAATATTTGTTTGGCAAATAGTTGTTCGAATCATTTCGTACATTTACTGTCGCCCGTGATTTGCTAGTATAGAGTATAGTGCTATCAATGAACTTTCTTTAGAAAAAAAAATACAGAACTCGGACCGACTTACAATAACCATCAAAGACATAGAGATAAATCTTTCGTTAAATGTTTAATAAAGATTTACTGTAAATGCATTTTGCCATATACCTACCAGAAGTTGTACCAGTCAAAGCCAAAGCAGATGCCCTCACTTTATATTTGGTGGGGAAATATTCGACAATGAGGATCATTCCTGCAAAGGTGCACAACCCTGACCCCACTCCGAAAAGGAGTCCAAAAGTAAGGTACATGGGAACCACGCTCTGGGTGAATGAGGTACTGATGCATGCGACGAAGCAGAGAATTACCCCGAAGACTGAAACCCGATGATGGGTAGTTTTCTTGAGAATCACCTCGGCCAGGAGAGCGCTCACGAGACATGCACTGCATGCTATGGCGGGGATCCAACCTGGGGAAAGATAAGACAAGTTGTCAAATTAGAGTGGGTCTTCTTCGAAGCTACGGTAAGTCGGAATTGACCGATTTCAGTATTTAAGTTTGTTTTCAACTTCAATTTGGCTGAGAAAACTTCCATTGGATATCTAAAAAATAATTTATTTTAAGACCCAATGCACGAACAAAATGCAGTACCGGTACTTCAGTTTCCCTAGAGTGGGAATCAGGGGCTCGGTAAACACAAGGGCAAAAATTGAAAGAATACTGCCACCAAACATCGGTCAAATGGGGTTGGTAAGAAATTAGGTCTTAACCGGTTCTGCGTTTCACGAAACCGTCATAAGTCTAAGTTCCTGGACATCCCATTGAAACGCGTGTTAATTCTTCAACACGCCTTTCAATGGGATGTCCAAGAAGTTAGACTTATGACGGTTTCATGAAACGCAGCCCAAGTTACTTCATACGTAAGCTTTGTGAGATGGGAGTAACCTTTCCGATGCGGTCAAACATCATTATATCTATATTCATAACTTATTTTCATGTTTTCGTAAATATGGAAAGTCCCGTATTGACTGGAGCAATTAATCTAAAGGCTTTGATACACAATTAATCACAAAATGTACTTATAACCTGTCGCTGTGACACCACTCTTGAATTCTTCCTGAATCGTCACCGACAAGATCCCAAAGGCATTCAAAAGTCCCACCGTGGCGAACTGAAGGATGTAGGTCGCAAAGGTCACCACCCAGCCCCACTTTCTCCTCAGGAATAAACAACATGATGGGGCGTCATCCAGAGAACGTGTAACCCCTTCTAAACCAGTTCTGTTGTTTTGGTCTCTTGATTGAACCTCATTATCTTTCGCCTTGATGTCTTCGTACCGCATGGTGAGGCTGTCTCTGTATCAACATAGAACAGTCATCAGGTTTCCAGAAATCCAACGGGATTGATAAAATGATGGAAATTAATAACGGGCCTCTGCCAAAATGAATAAAGGTGTTTCCGAATCAATAGACCTGTCTACTAATGTTATTCAGATTTTTGCACTTTTCTTTCCAGAGCCTTTGGTTACCAAAAATTCAGCCCATTTTGAAGATATGACTATTTCTTGATGTCTAGATATAAAATGGCGGCTATTTTTCAAGATGGCCGCCATATGCACTATAGGCTAGGCAATGTCAAAAGGTGAAAAGTCCTTATTTATCATTTAACATAAAAACAAAGCACGCAAAATGCAATTTTTTCATTTGTACTATATCTATTACATGTTTTCTTTAACATCTGAAAAAATCACGACAAAAGTCATTGCTGTTTGGGCGTAGGGCGCCCTCAAAGTTTGATTTTTTTTTCTAAATTGGCAAATTCGTCCTTCAAATTACACCATTAGTCCCAACTGGTAGGATGATTAAAATTAGTGATATTGTAGACATTTTCCAATATTTCAGGGCAGCCTCAGTGAAATTTCACTTCCAGAAGGTTATCTGGTCAAAATATGATGGTGAAAATGAAGATAAACATCATTTTGCAACCATTTTAGGAACACATTTAGTGACTCACACCCTACATTATGGGCAACTATCTTGAAAACTGGAGATGACATGAAGCTTTAATAGTTCTACATAGTTCACAATAGATTTTTTCAAGCTTAATGCATTTAAGTAAAGTGATATCTTGACCTTGAAGATACAAAAAATATACAATATTTATATTATATACACAAACAAAGCGTGGTTCTCTTCCATAATTGGTATAACATTCCCATAAATGCGTATTGTGGTTAGCATTCAGATATCAACATTTTCCATTTAAAAATGTGCTATTGGTCTCATTTTTTCGAATCTACGCGTATAAAAGTGATATATATATATATACATATATATATATATATATATATATATATATATATATATACACGAATTCAAATGATAACTCATTAAAAAGCAAACAATTTACCTTTACCTGTCATCAAAGGAAGCCATGCCAAAATAAACCCCAGCAAAAATAAAGCGAGCGACTATATAGCCAACAGACAGCATTGCTAAACACTATTTCAGGAATGGCTCTCTTTAAAACTACTGCTTTTATGAGGATTAGATTGCAGAATATACTGTAGCCAGCAAAAAAATAGTTTAAGCAACAATATGGGTGTCGATTTGGGGAAGGGGGATGGGGATATATCCCCCAATATTGTTGGTAGGAAGATGGTCTGCATTAACACTGCCCCCAATAATTCACAATCAGAAATGACATAGCCCATGCAATTCCCTAAGAGTATTTAAAAAAAAATAAAAAGGGAAGGGCAAATGAGGGGGGGGGGGAAGAATTTCAAAGTAAAAAGGATAACGAAAAACTTTCCAGCACTGGCTCGCTTCGCTAGCTCACATTTTAAAGTATCTGTAGTTGTGGTTAGATCGGCTTGCAACTTGTTTCTCTCTCTCTCTCTCTCTCTCTCTCTCTCTTTTATGGTATACTATTCTTCTACTCACTGCCTTGCATTTTAAGTATCTTAACCAAAGCTGGTTATGTTAATATCCTTATGAAATGAAACTGATTTGCATCTAATTGTCTATCTAATGTTATACTATTCTTCTTATCATAAAATGATAGTAATAAAGGTGCAAGGAGTCGAGTCAAACATCGAGAAGAGCTGAAACAGAAGAATTTTTCACGAGATAAAGGGCTGTGACCAATGGCCTATTTCTATCTCACCAATTATGAGAATGGAGGAAGCCGATGAAATGTATTACTAGAATGATGAGATTGAAGTGACAATACAAAACCCTGTTCTTAGCACAGTATATCTTTAAATACCCATCTTTCTCTTTCTTGCTACACTCACCTATCAAATCTGAAAAAAAATATTTCAAAGAAATCATACACTCTTATTCACTCAGCAACAAGTTTGAATACAATAATGCTTTTACAGCAAAGTGTCCAACTGTCCTCAAATTCTGTGGGAAGATGTACATCATCACAGCAATTACTTTGGAGGCAAATCTACATCTGAAAGAAAATGAGTCCGTAGCTTGTTTTGCTTGCTCATATAGAAACAGAATTGTTTTGGATGGCAAGCGATGAGCCAAATAGGGTTATATTTGGCAGTTAGGTGATCGAATATACAACAGTTTGAGGCTATCAAGGAGTGAAAAGTTTTCCTCACTCGCTGCACTCACTCGTATAGCATTTAAATACAGAACAGTTGGGGAATACTTTTTCGCCAAGCGTGTGTTTTCCCTTATCTCCCTTCGCTCGCTCGTATTATTTTGAAAGGTGGTTTAGAACAGCAAAAGATTAGACCAGCGAGGTGCTAGAATAGAGTCATAGTATGCAGTGAGATGACTATACCATCAAAACATTTTGACCATGAAATAATACTTTATCATCAAAAGAGTGTATTTTCCTTGCTCACTCGTAATATACAAAAACAGGGTGGTTTGGACTGTAAACATAAGACCATAAGCATAAGAGGTACTGAAAAGGTTATAAATCATTCGAATCTCTTATTCCTAGTGCATTGTAGAGTGTGTTCTGATGACAAAAAACCCCATTTATTTATTACTCGCTCATCCACAAAATAAAAATGCGGTGGTTCATACTTTAAAAAAGTGTCAACTAAACTAGAAAGCTTACAGGTCCCTAAACATTCAATTCAAGTAATTGGGATGTACCCCTTCGATATCATTTGAAGGGTATTTTTGTTTTGCTAATGGGATGAATGGTAGAATAGACTAAGAATGCAGTAGACCTGTGAGCAAATATAGGTATTATACCCTCCATTCACAAAATTTAGTGACGCTCTGATCTCTGTACGTGCTCCTTTCCTTAATCAATCCTTCGCTTTTTAATCCCTTACCCTTTCCCAGTCGCTTTCCTCCCCGCCTGAGGATATTTGGCATCAGTCCCCCCCCCCCCCCCCCCCGAACCCAAATCAAAACCCATGAGCATCAATATCTATATTTGTAAGGAAATTATCATTTGACTTTGAAAATATCATAAAATATAAAAAGTGTACTTTTTCCGTAACTGGTAAACAGGCATGCACTTAAAATGCATGTTATTATCTAATATGCAAACAATCATTTGAACATTGACCTGTCTCTTATGATGGCTGAAATATGGATCAATTAACTTTAGCCAACAATAAAGTGGTGCTAAACACACGATTTCAGGAATTGGTCTCTTGAAAAGTACTAGTTATTCGGCTCAGCCGAGATCTGCAGAATTTTCAGTCCACGATAGGCAATGATATATACCGTAGATATAATAGGAGATACTCAAATTAGTCAGGAAAATGATGTTTTGGCCTTGAAAACATCAAGAAATATCATTTTGAAAGTATGTTTCTTCTGTAATTAGTATTGCAGTAACTGAATGCTTAATAAATGAATTTCATAACTAATTTCTGAGCCTCAAATTCCTGATAAACAGATTTGAGTACACATATAGATTTTGTCAGCTACAAAAAGGTGAACATCATATGCTTTTCCTCCATAGTGTAAAGTGTGTGTGTGGGGTGTGGGTGTGTGTGCTTGGGAAGGAGTCTATCCCCCTCCCCTCCCCCGTCACATTTATGCTTGTTGTGTTTTTTTGTTTCTAAATATCATCCTTGTAGAAAGAAAATCAATCATATTCAATCTATTTTCTACTTGATTTTCAATGCAATATGTACATGTACAAATAGACTGCTGGGGGCGCCATCTTGAAAATTAGCTGCCATTTTAAATCAAGACATCGAAACATAGTCATATCCTCAAACTAACCTCAGATTTGGATTCTCCATCCCGAAAAGCCCTTAATTCCCAATTTTGAACATTCTAGGGATGTTTAAAGCAGGTAAACTCAAAATCCAAGATGGCCGCCAGCGGCCATTTTGGATTTTCGCGTATATCTCAAATTGCTCAATGCTGACAGAGCTCCAGCATGTGGATTGTTAAAATAGAAGGTCTGAACAGTCGATATCAATTAAAAAAAAAAACTATAACATTCAAATGCAACCTTAGGCCTAAAATCCGGGTTTGGCTGCCGGACTATTATGAATGCTGGTCAATGTTACTCTCATACACTTTCTTGTATTGAAAAAAACCCAAAACAAAACAACAACAAAAAAAGGTTTCAACCATCACTTCCAACCTTCCCACACCCTGAAACAACACTAATAAAAGCGATGTCTTCAGTATATTGGCCAATGGCTAAATCTCTAAACCGAGCCGACAATCGATGATATAGATCGTCGTCTTCGGACTGGTGCATTTTTACTATTTTGAGAGTGGATTTCCATTCCAAAACGAAATAATATCTAGTATGGATCATTTATTACCAATTTTTATTTGCATAAAATTAACAGAAATACAGTATAGAGTTTGATAAAAGAAACAAAATAACACAATTCTAATCTAAGTTGGAATTTTTTTTTGTTGATAAAATTTTTAATTACTATAAAACATTTATTGTTAGCAATACTGGCTCCTGACAGAGTGGATTGTATATACTTCTTATTGTAAGCAATATGCATATGGTTCCTGATAGAGGAGATCGTATCCCCTTTTTATTGTAAGCAATATGTATATGGTTCCTGATAGATGAGATTGTATAGATTTAATGTTGTAAACAATATGTACATGATGTATATGGTTCCTGATAGAGAATATTGTATATATTTAATATTGTAAACAATGTGTATAAGGTTCCTGATAGAGGAGATTGTATATACTTAATATTGTAAACAATGTGTATAAGGTTCCTGATAGAGGAGATTGTATATACTTAATATTGTAAACAATGTGTATAAGGTTCCTGATAGAGGAGATTGTATATACTTAATATTGTAAACAATATGTATAAGGTTCCTGATAGAGGAGATTGTATATACTTAATGTTGTAAACAATGTGTATAAGGTTCCTGATAGAGGAGATTGTATATACTTAATATTGTAAACAATATGTATATGGTTCCTGATAGAGGAGATTGTATATACTTAATATTGTAATATTGTGAACATTAATAAGAGCTCGCCCTGCACACTCTGGAGAATGCTGCATCTAAACGTGCAGAGTGGAGACCACTCGTTGCTACAACCAGGGGCGGCGCCCCCTGTAAATTTTTTTTAGTGATCAAAAGAAGAAGAAGAAGAGGAGGAAGAAGAAGAAGAAGAAGAAGAAGAAGAAGAAGAAGAAGAAGAAGAAGATGAAAGACGAGTATGTGAGAAGAGAGGGCAGGGTCATGCAACTATATAAAAGCCCTATTTGTTCATTTAAAACGTATATAAACTCACCTGTGGGCCAAGGTTAAAACAAGAGAAATACCCCCCCCCCCCATCTAAATACCCTTGCGCCGCCCTGGCTACATCAGCTTACGGAGTGCCATCAAGCTTCTGCTAGGCAAAAGAGCTGCCAATTAGGAAATGCTGCAGCAACTTACTCGTGTAATCAGGTAATGTTCACAAATATGAATGAAAAATCTGTGGCCTTCGCAGTACCAGGAGAATAAGACGGTGGAGTCACACAAGAAAATTTATGTCAATGATGATGATGCCTATCCTACGCTTCTGTATAACTTCATACACGGCTCTCTACCCTTTGCTCCAACCAATTACTGAAAAAAGTTTACCAATTTCTTATCATCTGGCGATCTGCTGTGACTGATTTCTTATTATACATTGTTGCTATAAAGTTGGAATACTTTTTTTTCTTACCTCAAAATAATCAGTCAATCAAGTAACTGTGATATGACTTATTATTTATGAAGAATAAAGTTATATCTTTCCAGGAGGATCACAGAGGTGTTATGCTTCAACGCAGGGCCATGCAGTTCGGCCAGGAGCTGGGTATTGATACTGCATTACGTTTCTTGTTTTTCGTGACATTTCGGGGGGCTGCCCTTTGCCCCAGCTGCGTATGGACATGATAAGGTGGCAAACCATTAGCCTCGTAACCAGGGGCGTCGCTAGAGGGGGGTGTGGGGGTGTGACACCCCTCCCCCTTCAAACTGCTTGTCGGCAAATTCGCGATCGCTGTCGGCAAAAAAGAGAGAGAGAGAGAGAGAGAGAGAGAGAGAGAGAGAGAGAAAAGGAAAGGGAAGAGGAAGGAGGGAAAAAGAAAAGAGAAGTAAGGTGCCCAAACAGAGTCATATTCGGCTTATTTGCTTGTGTATTTTGATGACGAAATAACACTGGTACCACGAAAGAGAGTGTATATTTTTCTTCGCTCGCTGCCCTCGCTCGAATAATATATATACATACAAGATGTTTTCGGAAAGCAAACACATTCGGCAAGAGAGGTGAACAAATATATAATTTAGATATTTTATAGGTCCATCGTGTATCATGATGAAGAATTATCACTTCCACCGCGATGAGCAGTAACTATATTCTTCCTCGCTCGCTGAGCTCGCTCGTACAATAGCCTACTTATATACCAGATGGTTCAGAAAAGCAATATACAGATAGGATTCGGCAGGCGAGTTGGCCAATATAGGCCTACATGGATAATTTAGAAATCTTATAAAGGCCCATCGTGTATTTCGATGAAGAATTATTACTTCTGCCATGAAAAGGAACATATATTTTTTTTTCTCGCTCGCTGTTCTCGCTGATATGATATTTAGATACAAGATGGTTTGGGAAAGCAAACGAATTCTGCAAGCAAAGTGACCCAATATATAATTTAGATATCGTATATGCCCATCAGGTATTTTGATGAAGAATCATCACTTCTAAAATGAAAAGGAGTATATATATTTTTCCTGGCTCGCTACGCTCGCTCATATAAACAGATAAAAGTCACCAAATCTGGCTGAAATCGACTGATATGTGCAGGAAAGACGAAGGACAATATGATAGAGGCACACAATTGAGCATGCCTAGTGGGTTTTATACGGTTGAGTTTCTAGACGTTGGTCGTCGGTAATCGGTGGCATTGTTTGTCGGCAATCAGTGGCCTCTACCCCCCCCCCCCCCCCCCCCCTGAAAAAGGTCTAGCGACGCCCCTGCTCGTAACCGGGAGGCCCCTCGTTCAAAACAATGTTGATGCAATATAAATAGGTCTACAGTCTAGTGTCCTTTTGTAAGAGATTAATGATTAATATTATCGTCGAAGAAGACTTAAAGCGGTACTGGGTCCCAGACCTTTGACCTTGTGACCCAAAAATCTAATCAGATCATTGTCCTTCCCATATGCATACATGAGCCAAGTTTGAAGTTGATCCGTCAATGGTTCTTAAGTTATCGTGAGAACGAAAACGGGACGGACGAACGGACGAACAACCGCAAAATGCCTCCGCGGAGGCATTATCATGATTATGTCGGTTGAGCTCCGACACTACTACTACTGCTACTACTGCTACTACTGCTACTACTGCTACTACTGCTACTACTGCTACTACTACTACTGCTATTACTGCTACTACTACTACTACTACTACTACTACTACTACTACTACTACTACTACTACTACTACTACTACCACTGCTACTGCTACTGCTACTGCTACTGGTACCACTACTACTACTACTACTACTACTACTGCTGCTGCTGCTGCTGCTGCTGCTGCTGCTGCTACTACTACTACTACTACTGCTACTACTACTAACACTACTACTACTACTGCTACAACTACTTCTACTACTACTGCCACTACTACTGCTACTACTACTACTACTACTACTACTACTACTACTACTACTACTGCTACTACTACTACTACTGCTGCTGCTGCTACTACTACCACTACTACTGCTACTACTACTACTACTACTACTACTACTACTACTACTACTACTACTGCTACTACTACTGCTACTACTACTGCTACTACTGCTACTACTACTACTACTACTACTACTACTACTACTACTACTACTGCTACTACTACTGCTACTACTACTGCTACTACTACTACTACCACTGCTACTGCTACTACCACTACTGCTACTACTACTACTACTACTACCACTACTACTACTATTGCTACTGCTACTACTACTACCACTACTACTACTATTGCTACTGCTACTACTATTATTACAACTACTGCTACTACTACTACTACTACTACTACTACTACTACTACTACTACTGCAGCTGCTGCTACTACTACCACTACTACTGCTACTACTACTACTACTACTACTACTACTACTGCTACTACTACTGCTACTACTACTGCTACTACTACTGCTACTACTGCTACTACTACTACTACTACTACTACTACTACTACTACTACTGCTACTACTACTGCTACTGCTACTGCTACTACTACTACTACCACTGCTACTGCTACTACCACTACTGCTACTACTACTGCTACTGCTACTGCTACTGCTACTGCTACTACTGCTACTGCTACTACTACTACCACTACTACTACTATTGCTACTGCTACTACTATTATTACAACTACTGCTACTACTACTACTACTACTACTACTACTAGTACTGCTGCTGCTGCTGCTGCTGCTGCTGCTGCTACTGCTACTACTACTAATATTATTTCTGCTGCTGCTGCTACTACTACTACTGCTACTACTGCTACAACTACTTCTACTACTACTGCCACTACTACTGCTACTACTACTACCACTGCTACTGCTACTACCACTACTGCTACTACTACTGCTACTGCTACTGCTACTACTGCTACTGCTGCTACTACTACCACTACTACTACTACTGCTACTACTACTGCTACTACTACTACTACTGCTACTGCTGCTGCTACTACTGCTACTGCTACTACTACTACCACTACTGCTACTACCACTACTACATATACATATATACTACCACTACTACTACGACACCAACAAGCACAAGAACGACCCAGTTTACTTACCCATTGATTGACAAGGATGAATGCATAGTGTCCGAGTGAAAAATCGTCATTTAATCGTGGTATATACAAGCCATCTTGACTTACCTGCACTTACAACCCTAAACTTGGACGAGTAGATCCGATGAGGTACTGCAAGTTTTAGTTCCTTCCTTACTACGGTCAGGACAATGCTTTTTAAACAGCATGAATCAATCATGGTAAAAGTTGATTATTCATCATTGTTTAAAAGAGAAGGTCGAGTTCCGGTAAAGGTGAAAGATACATGTAGTAAAACATCTCTTCGTTTTCTTATAATTATTTATGCTCCAAAACATAAGTGTACTGCCACAATTTCGCTAGGGGCACAAAAGGGGAAGGGCAGGAGGGGGGGGGGGGCTGATGTCTTTTGCCTGAATACCAACTCTGGTGAGCGAACACTCATAACCTCCTGTAACCTTTAGCAGTTCAAATTAAGAAATAATGTATGATATTACATAAAGCAATTCGCTGGTCAAATCTCCAAGGCATTGTCCTGCCAAAACTTTAAAAATCCGGGGGGGGGGGGCGGGGCGGGGCGGCGGTGCAGCCACCAGTCCCCTCCCTGGCTCTGCACGCCCTTGCGGCATGAACCTAAAAACTATATAAAATGTGCTTATTTTCAGCGGTTTCATTTATAAGCTGCTTGCAGAATACGAGATAAACAGATCTATTATTCTACCTGAAAATTAACTTTAAAAACTATTTTGATTATTTATAGACCTATAAATCTACAGGTCCTAAAATGGAGGACTTGAAAAGAAAGACACACGCTTAAGATCGAATTTATATACTCGATTTTTAATGATTCCTGTGCAATTCAAGAAAATAATTATTTATAATACAGTCAGGGGCGGCGCTAGGGTATTTTGATAGGGGGGGGGGGGCAAGATGACTCATAGGTGAGTTTATTTACGTTTCAAATGAATAAAAAATAGAGGTACATGTATTTTATAGTTACATGATCCAACCCTCTCTTCACTGGCATACTGCTCTTGCTTTTTTCTCTTTTTTTTTTCTTTTTCTCCTCTCTTTTTCTTTTTGGTCACTTAAAAAATCATGGGGGCGGTCACCCTCTCCCCACTGTAGCACCGCCCCTGAATACAACTGACAAAAGGTCATTCTAAGGATCATGATATTGACAGTCGTACTTTCCGTGCTTCAAAATGTACTGTATTTTCCTCCTCCATAGGCAACTCCCACTTTCTTGACGTCCTGAACACTTTTAAGGTATTGAGTAAATCGCAGTGTTGTCTGATCGTGTGTGTGGGTGTGTGTGTGTGTTTTTTCATCTTAAATGTATTCTTTACTTCGCCTCCTCCCTGATTTATCGAAGCCTGAACGATTTTGGAAATGAATAAAGTGAGCTCCTCAGTTCGTTCTATCCAACCCGAGGCCAACTGGCAAGTATTCTGTTCTTAATATATTTCCTATTTCGTTGCATTTCTGATTTTCTCAACAGCTAGGGCCACTTTTAAGATAAAGAGTTCATCGCAGTGACTTTCATTCAGGTTGAGACCAACAGGTAAGCCTTCTGTTCATATCTACTTTTTCTAGTCTCCAATTTTTTTTTATTTTTTTTATTTTTATTTTTTTTACTGATCCCTGATTTTCTGGACAGTCTGGGCGAACTGGAAGATCGAGTTCATTGCAGTGACTTCTCATCAAAAGACCAACCTATAAGTTTTGTAGTTCCCTTATACGTATCGTAAATGTGTTCTTTATTTCGTCTCATCCCTGATTTTCTGGACAGCCTGGGCAATTTTGAAGATGGTGAGTTCATCGTAATGTTTTCCTACCAACATGAGACCGACAGGTAAACCTTCCAGGAAGCCTGCATTGACGCTGAGAGCGGGATGACCGGTTAGGTTGAAGGATCCCGTATTCGTCGTCATCTTGAAACACTTTCCGATGAATTCTGAATGAAAAAAAAAAAATAATAAAATCAGTGAACAAATAACCTTGAAGCTTCTTACTGTTACAGGGTTGATCTGTATCATAGATTGACGGATGCAAGACTCTTTGATCGAAGGAAGTGGACGGAGGCACAACTGAAGTGTTCAAACTCATCAACAAGCAAATAGGCTACTCGACCGACCAATAAATTTACTTGGTAAGTCGCGAATTTAGAGATGGTCGATGGGGATTCCGAAATGAAACAACTGGGGAAAAATACACTGTCGGCAACGTAAATAATTACCCCCCCCCCCCCCCTTATCGGACATTCGCAGATCAGCTGCTGCATTCAGCCATTGATTACCCTAAACTCCAAATCCCCCCCCCCCCCCTGCCTACATGTATATAACTGTCTTCATTCATTGCAGGCATTTCAGTGAAAAGGATACCATAAGTAATCACGATTTAAGTGAAAACTTATAAGGAGATGATTACCTGCTAACGTCTCGTCCTTATAGATGAGGTTGTCAGCACGATAGGGCGTGGTCGGTAAAGCGAGCACGTCGACCTTCTCGAGAGCATGGTCGTAGGCTTGACGAAGACCAAAGACAAGATTACGTCCTCTCGCGTGCACCTGATTCTTGTAATATCTACTCAGGTATTCACTCTGCATCATGACCATCTAATCGTTATAGAAAAGTGCATATTAATGAAAACAAACATCGATTTCAAAACTCTTCCCCTCAATAGTTTAACGTAGATGATGATGTGTGTAGCCGAAATCGTAGGCCTACTTCTTACATAGGGTGGATCAATCAGTACAACAGCTTTGAATTTCCTGGTAATTATTATACACTTGGTTTGATAGAGACAAATGCAAGTCAGTTTAGTTGATTTCATATCCACCGAGATATGATTATACAATGACATATTTTGCCTTAAATGGAGTATACAATTTTATGTTATATGAAAAAAACCCGAATAATGTTGAAAATGGCATCTGAGGTTGGTGAGGTAAAAAGGACCTTAAAAGTATAGTCGGGGCACCAAACTTTCATTAGCTAGATTTATGTTAATCAGAGTCTTGCCAATCATGTCAGTACCATGCAGGATGGAGTTTTTAACCCGCAAATCTCGAGACCGAAATAAAAGAAAATGAACGACTATTCTAATCGACAATATATTTTTCACTTACTTTCATTGTAGGAGGGAAATCATCTGGTCTGGAACAGAACATTTTCCCAAACTCGGCGGCAAGACCAGATGGATAGTAACCTGCATGGCCACTGCCTATAACACACACACGCAGATATGAAACATTATTCTTTAATGTTCTGGGCTCTGCACAGCAGAAGAATCAGTCGTTACAACAGATTAATTCATACCGTGTAGAAAGGTTATAAACTTACAACAGTCGTGGAAGGTTCAAACGAAGACTAGTCTTGTTCATGTTTACAGCTCTGGGTGTTTGAGCATGGATGAGTTATTCTGATTGCTGTTCATTTTTGGACGTCTTTACAAATATTATAAGGCGTTGGAAAATAGAAGGCGAACGGGACTAAAAATATGTCAAATTAATCATTACATGTATTAAAATTGTATAGTTTGTGTCCAAAATCCAGTCCTAATTTTCGTTAAAGACAGAGTCACACATCATTAAAGAAAAACAAAACAAACAACAACAACAACAACAAACACTATTCGGTGACTTCTGATGATTATCATCATTTTATAGTAACAAACAACATGAGCAAAGAATGACAAAGAATCGGAGCTAGTATGGTCCAGCCCAAGCGCTCAACTTGCCGTTGCTTCAGTCTTGCATGAAGTTACGAAAATAATAAACTTTCTTGCAAGTTTCGTTGGTTTTGTGGTCTACTGGTTCAAATAACCCATCGACTGCATCAAGAATTAATGGCGACTCTCAGCATCCATTTTCAAACACCCTTTTACATTAAATAAAAGTTAATTTGATCTCATGTGTAACAACAGGAACATATCATTGTCAGTGGCGTCTCTATACGGTGGGGGAAAACAACGTGAGAAATGATCATCGTCCTCACTCCGTGGCCGGTGCCTCCACCCATTCCCCACTTCACTGTGACACAAGAGTCCCCCCCCCCCAAAAAAAAAGAATGATTGCACACACGTCGCCACTGCATATCGTCAACATACCTCCCAAGTGTCGCATACAAGCGCCTGTGCCTTCAGCGGTAGTGCCGTATATGTCTTTACCTGTGTAAATTAACAAATAATAGGTAGCACTTCTAAATAATGTTTAAGAAATATTCCACATTATTTTCATAACATCCTTTCTTCAAACAGGGTCAAACATGTGTCAGCTTCTTCCCTCTCCATGTGTCAAGGTTTAAAAGCCCTTTTTCATCATTGTAAACTATTTCACTACGTTATTCAAGGCCAGTCAAACGACTTCCTCGTCCTCGAAGTGATCCTTCCTCTCTGCCTCAACTTCAAAATTCCGTTGCTACCACTCTCATGTTAAAACACCAAATTCATGTTCCTACTGGCCACATTAACAAGAAATATCCTTTAAAAATTAAGACATTGCCAATGACAAACCACAACAACAATCATACAAACAAACAAACGAACAAACAAAAATATTTTACCTCGGGTGTGCATGGGTATAGATATTTTTTCCACGATGGCGCCCAGATTTTCCAATTTTCTGACGGTGCTTTCTACCATTTGATTTACAGCTTCCTCAGCTCCCGGCATCCTAAATCCCTCTTCAACAAGTCCGATCTTTAGCCCCCGGATACTCGCACCCTCCAACTTATTTTGCGAACGAAAATGAGGAGACATACATTATAACTAAATTCTAGGGGAAAAAACAATGTTTTAAAAGCGGTTAATACTTCATAATGATTACATGTTAAGCACTAAGAAATGTAGTATTGAGCGCTTAACAGATGTGCAGCTATTATCATTACCATTATCATCATTATTATATAATATTATTATCATTACTATTCTTCTTCTTCTTCTTCTTATTATTATTATTACTATTATTGTTACTATTATTATTATTAGTAGTAGGCTAGTAGTAGTAGTAGTAGTAGTAGTGATATTACTAATGCGAAATCGTTGACTTTAAAAATGTTTCCTACTTGTGTATAACTATTTTTTCTTGACAAAAAATTCAGTGGGGTGCGGCATTGCTTTCCAAATGCTCCTTCAAAAACATTTGTGATGAAGCACATCATACGTTGGGATATGTCTAAATATTGACCACATTACTGAGTCATATTATGAACAAAAATTATACCTCTCTGGTGTAGTGCGGTACGGTGATATCTGGATGTTGTCTGGGATCAAGTCCCCTGTCATATCCAGCTATTACCTGTGCATGATAGGGAAACTTTGCATGAGTATTCAAATTTACAGTGATCGGGCTTTTGGACTGACTTCATGAATATCTTGCTGCCATAATCGAATTTCCAAACGAAATCCGACAATCAAACGACTCATTTATTGAGAAGGAGACTCATAATGCCGTTGGCCTGTATTACTCTCATTAGCAACATTGTTTAATACAGTGGAAACTCAATATAAAGAGATCTGATATAACAATATTCCTGATATAACAAGGTAATATTTCTGTCCCGGCTCTTTATATTCTATTGTTTTTTAACCGTGATACAACAAGATTCCTGCTAAAACAAAGTCATTTTGGTGATCCCAAGGACCTTGTTATACTGAGTTTCCACTGTAACAGCCTTGTAAGCCAACTTTAAAGGTAGTGTCAAGATGATATATCACAAGGTTCTGGATTTTGTAAATTTGAAGCTCCTCATGTCGAGGTCTGTTGGAAGTGGGAATCAGAGGATGCGTTCATGGTATCGAATAATGCCCACTCACTTTACTTCCGTCAATCAGCCCATGGCTGCGTCATCTCATCTTTTTTCCCCAGTTAAAGAATTGATTCGATTTGGAAATGTCCAAGACTTTCGTTATCTATTTTCCCGGATATAAAACTTGATGACCTTCCTTTTCAGTGGTGTATTATCAAAGCTGCTGTGCATTTGTATCACTTCAAAACAACCCGTGAAAATTAAAATAACTTAATACTGGGGTACCTCAAGGAGCAGTGCACAGTCCTCTACTGTTCTGGCCATCGGTCCTAGATGATCAATCGCAGGATCTCCGCCTATGGCTCCTGTGAAAGGCACGAGACCGTAGGTTGGTTTGAGACCCACCACGCCAGTCCAGCTGGGGGGGACTCGAAGGGACCCTCCCTGGTCACCACCGATTGCCATGTCTACTTCACCTATAGCCAACTTCATTCGCGTATTCCAGAAAACAGAAATAGGAGAATAAACAATCGTTATAAAAACAGTCATAAAAATTCGAAATGACAAAAAAATGTTTCTAAATCTTCACATCTTCTAAGGAAATTGATCCACGTTAATATCTAAAAGTGCGATTCTAGAAATACTTTAGTTTTAGTAGTTTTTAATAGAGTTAATAGACACAGTTGTTCCGTATATTATGTTAGTTGTTCTAAGGGTTTATTGTCCAATATATGGGTAAGTGTGACAGTCGGGTCAGTGGTCCCGATACACTCCAAAAACTAGTTTTTAGAGTGTACATATGGCTTTACAAATAAACTTCTCTCAAAACATATATAGGCAGATGTAAATACATCTGGGTTGTCGGGCCAGTATTACTTTGCTATACGGGCTTTTCCAATCTAGTTTCAATCAACAAGGGATTTCCACTGATCATGCGGAGCGTGGGACCTTTGGTAGGGTTCCTGTTCGAAGTTTCTGGAAACTAAGACCTTACCACGACAGCATTTCCTGAGCTTGACCCTCCTGTTGATCGCTTCATATCATGAGGATTGAGTACTGGACCTTGAGCTGCAGTGGAACTAGCAGCAGAGAAGCACATGTCCTCACAAACTGTCTTACCAACGATCACACCTCCTAGTAATCAGAAAACGTAGAGATACATTTATCTCACTTCCAAGAAGAATCAATTTTCAATATGTCTTCTAAATTTTGTAGCATCTCTATTCCACCACTGTTTAGAGTTTACCGAGGATGGGACAGGCCTATCCTGTCAAACTTTCTAAAATTACATGATGTATGCTAAAAGTGTGTGAGTTATTATGCTGATCTCCAGATTTTTTTTATTGGGTGAAAATTTATTTCTATCAATATTTTAGGGCACGGCGATTTCTCCAAAATTGATGGGAGGCGCGATGGCTCCGTGAGGGAGTACTCACGGTAGTGGTCTCATAACTGGGACTAATCGGATTCAAAACCAATTGGATGCGCTAGTGCACTAATCTTTATAACTAAGTTCTTTGGAGAGAACTTGGGGGTCCGATAGTACAAAGTCACCCCGATTCTTAGAAGTGATCGAATTATACGAATCTTTTAACTGGGCCTTTAAAAGGGCACCGTACTAAGGAACACACGCAGAATTGCATGCTGGAGGCACATTTTCAGGCAATTTGGGGCTACTTTGGAGATACTTTTAAAATGGGGCCTCATGCCTAATGCCTCCGCCTTAACTGTCTTAACTCAACATGCTCAAGATTTGATACTGTTTACCCATCACAACACACTGACCTGCATCCAAAACCCTTGTCACCACTGTTGCATCAGAGTTTGGTGTGTAGCCCTCTAGGGCGTGGCTACCATTCATCATTGGCATACATGCTACAGAAATACTATCTTTGATGGCTATTCGTTTGCCCACCAGTTTACCACTGTCGGCGCCACGAATCTCACATTGACGAATCCTAATAAAAACGAGATATACAGCTTAAATGTACTTTTTCTAAACATGATAGGTATCAACATGGAACTACTATGGTACGATATATCTTTAGGTAAGAAGAATTTCACGGTATCGGCAAATACTCTCTGTTTTGATGGATGTGTTTATGTGTTTACATCTCGTTGCTTCCGTTGAATACTTCTTCTTAAGTCTCATATGCATTCCTACTATTTTGTGAGCTATATAATGAGCCATGAGGTTATTCTTTCACATAAGCATAGACATACGTGTGCAATTCCCGGTGGCATCACCCTGTATACAAAGGCGTAACGCATGCTCGTTCTGAGAATTCAAAAAGACCCCTATTTCGCGCGCTTTCAGGGACAAGTTTTGAAAATTTACCCCCTATTTTGCGGAAAAACAAGGACAATTTCACTTTTTAAAATACCCCTTTTTTACCAATTCAAGGACAGTTTTTTTAAAAAACATTCCCTATTTGTGCAAAACAAGGACATTTGTCTAGGGACAATTTTAAACTTATAATCTGTCCCATACTTATATTTGTTCGTAAAATCACTCTCTCACTGCCCGTAGAGATTAAATCTCAAATACCTCCCAATCACCGGTGGCTAGTTCCCTACCAATCGGGGAAAAACAGGGGGAAAACATAAAAATTCACGGCTCAAAACTGTTGGTAGGTTGCTGAAATATACCCTATTTTTTCATTTCGAGGACAGTGTGCTCTGAAAACCCCCTTATTTCTGAATTTCGCGGACACCGAATGTTCGCGAACAGGGTGGGGAAAATACCCCTTTTCCTCGAAATTTAGAACGAGCATGCGTACACATTTGCAATGATATGTGACCCCACCGGGGTGCAATTATCATAATTAGAGGCCTCTCCCGTGATCAGTCCATTACATTATGTAATTTCATAGCAGTAACTATAAAGATATCAGACCTGGGTAGGCCTTTATTTAAAAGCGCTGTCACGATTTAGCTCGCCGAAGCACAAATATGTCGATTTCAGGGACCGGTACCAGTACGACAGCGCAACGGTATCACATGGCTAAGAAGGGTTGTACAATACATCGTAAGGGCATCTTCAGAACATCGGCGACTAAATTAGCAACGGCAGGCGACGGTAGAAATTTTTTTAACAGGTTCAAAATTTTCTCTCGTTGCGGTGCCGGAGCGAGCAACGAGACTACAACGGCAGTACTCCGGTGACCTCATTGTGCACCGTGCTGGTACTGATGTGATACCGGAGTCCTGCATGCCGATGTACTAACAATATACTTAGCAATATATTATCGAACTCCACCGTATTACTACCGTAGTGCTACCGTTCTGCACTTTGCAGTGGAGGTGCCGTGGTCGAGCGGTCTAAGACGCTTAACTGGAGACGCGAAAGTCGGGGGTTCGATCCCCGCGGTACGCGGCACTTATGCCCTTGAGCAAGGCATTTTATCTACATTGCTCTTTTATCGTACATCAAATAAATAAAAATGCTGTGGGCATTATTGATACCAACGTGTGCACGTGTTTTAAAAAAACATATGGGGACAGACTGCCAGCCCATCATTAGTAGTCACTGTTGTCAGCTCGGCGTCTACGGCAGGAATGATTAGGTTTCAACATGGGCCCATCTATCTACAGATTGGTGACATAGCCGGGGCTTCGGCAACGCTTTGGTATCACATCGGTAGCACATCGGTAGTGCATCGGCAGTATACTCCAGTTTGTATACATTACAGTTGTTGCTATATCGCGCAAGCTTTTGGTTGTCAAGGAAACTTTTGTTCAATAAATACGGACGCTTAAAATTGGTAAAGTGGTCTATTAGACAATCATTTTCGTGTGCGGAATTCCATGCTTTGACAATGCTTTGAGTATAGTTTGCAGGCAAATACCCTGTCAGTCGAAACACGTTATAGAGGTATGAATATAGGAGACTAAAATGGCTCAATGGGAATCGCATACCATATACTAACCATGGACTATAATGACAAAACGCAATTTATTCTCATAAAATGTCACTTAGGGTTTGTGCTTGCAGACTACTTCGAGTACGTGTCGAGCTCTCATCCAGAAAATCTGTCTAGACGAGTATTACGTAATCTCCCCGTAAATCCTTCTTGAGTCCCTGTGACCTTAAACGAACTATCAGTCCTGAGGGCGATCTCGAGGTCCTGTCAACAACTGTCAATAACGACACGAGTAACATTTTCGTTCTTCCGATTATGAATCGAGTCCTATTATATCAAGTTTAAAAAGTTGAATGACGGTAATTTCTCATTATACATACATCGCATATGTAAGAAGAATCACTTACAAGATTGAAAGAACAACCTTAAAAAAAAAACCGTGAAGAAACGTTTCTCATATTTACCAAGCATTGTAAGGATTTTCTTCTTTGGATGGTACATGCCCCGGAAGACGAGGATATTTGGAAGTTAATACCGGTTCTTCTAAATGTTCAATTCCGTTTAGCGAGTCAATATTCCCTTTTATCATCATTTGGTAAACCTGTGAAAGGGTAAAAAGGTACGATGTGTAACTAATTTTAATGAGCTCTTATGCAACACATTATATCCCTTCTTCTATCATGAAAAAAAAAATATAATACTGAAAGATACTCACCTGCACAATGAAGAAAGACAGAGAGAGATAGTGAAAGAGAAAGGGGTCCTGAAGAAAATCGGCACTGATACTGATGATGAGGCTTCCCTGGGAAATAGGACGGTGTATTTCTACCACAAGCTTTTACCTTCCAAATTATTACTTTCTGGATTATAGCATTATTTCCAGGTATAAGCGCTTCTGTAGAAAGAGACCCGCGACATTCTGATCGAGGAGTTAATGCTGAATTTCTATTCCAGGTAGACAATATCGTTACCTGTAAAAACACCCCCTAAGAAAGGGGAAGGCAGCATAAACTGACCTATACTTCTACCCCCAGCTCCCCCCCCCCCCCCCCCCCTGCGTGACTTCGATCTCCTGCATTTGAGGCCGGACACCACTTCTTTGGGACTCATGCTACCATGATTTCAAAAACCTACTATAAGACACTAACCTTCAGTTCATCGTCTTCCATGTGAAAGCCCAGACGTGTTGCAATGTCGGTCAATTGGTCTATGGTTGGAGTCACGACCGATGGGCAGCTATATAATTCTAGTATGGAAGTATATGTACAAGTGAAGAACTAACGTTGAATGGTTCTTATTTCATCATAATCCTTATCATCGTCATCATCATGATCGTACTCATATTCATCATACATCATCATCATAGTAGAGTTTTACCGACATGTTATGCAAATACGGCCTTTTATTTGGTCCAGAAAGTCATATATGGTGAAAGTGGAGTTTGATTGGGTGCGTTTGCAGATTCAAATGGTCTTTAAAAACTGATATCTGTATTTGCACTGGAGTGACACAGTGGAACATCATCAGTGACCACGAGGAGAATCTCAGAAAATTCGTGACCAGTGAAATTTGCACACTCATGTGAAACACTTTGTTCACACTCAGCAGTAGCAAATGTGAAACTACATTACTTTTGCTGGCAAATTTTTATACAAAATAAAGGGTTAAAAACCCGCTTAATCTTGCTGCAAAGAATATATAATAAAAATATTTTACCTTTGCTGCGGACTTGATGTCCATCCTTCTTATCGGACGCCATCTCAGTTTTGGAAGGAACAAGCACTCTTTCTGCAACAGATATATTGTATACATCGGTTAACTTTAGAGGAATATTTGGGAGGAAAGATTAGTATCTGATTTATTTTCCGTTTCAATATATTCAGGAATATATGTGCAAAGTATAAAGGAATTGAACGCACACACACACACACACACACACACACACACAAAAAACCCATCATGCAATAATAGTGATAATTGTAGAAAACGGAAGAAAAATAATACAGAAAAATGTCGACCTTTAACTTTGAACGGAGGGACATGCTGAAGAAGGAATGTCAAGAGCATGCCCTTGAAACTCCGTTGCAACTTTATTTACCAAGGGGTCGTTCACTTTAAACTTTTTTTAAAAGTGTAATACGACATGATTATTTGGAAAGAGGAGGAGTCTGTGATTGCCGTTCGCCTTTGCATCTCAAGAAAGCAAATCCTTAATTGATTTCATCGGGAAAACTAAAATATGCTTTAATTTGTGATTTGTATACGGTATCATCATCTGTTTTCACTTTGTGCGGGAAAATTTAGTTCTTGAATTCAAGATTTGATTGCCCACTATAAACACAGTAAGGCATTTAAAAAAAAATAAACAAATGTTATACCCAATGAAGTATGAATTCCTGCGGAGAAATTGTGCTTAAAAGCTTTCATCGGTCATGTCGGTACATATGCCAAATAAAGTCTGGGTATATCCTCATAATATTAAATTACGGAAGCAAATATGTGACACATCCTTTAAAAGTCCCACAGCTGCACAGTACTATAGACTTGAATCACCTTCTGTTCGAATCAGGTGAATGAGTTCTTTTTATCTATCACACAAGGATACCTTTAGAGATAGTTTGTGCAGGGTGAAGGGTGCAAGAGAACCCTGAATTACGGATTATAGATACAGATAGATAGATACACGTAGATACACGTGTCGAGATGTGTACATAACGGCGTGGTTATCAAAGAAAATAAAGAAAGGCCATGGAAAGCCCTGGCAGTCTATACACAGGCAGTCTTCAATACAATAAACCCCGACTATAATCTCGTACAACCAGTCACCGTCGCACGTATAAAGGGCAACCCTCGTCAGGAGTCGATCAGATTGACCTCAGATATATCCTGTAAAGAACAGACAAAACAACAAAGATGGCAGGACAGACGGCAGCTCAAGCGAAGGAAACAAAGGGTAAGCTGTATAATATTACCTGCAGAAGGCCTACTTTACATACTTTTACTTACCTATAAATGATGAAAGCATGGGTGTATTTCACCAACATGCAAAACGGTTCTTGAACACTCAGTTACAAGCTTAACACTGTGAATCTAGGTGATATCGTTTTGTCCAAAATAGCAATGTATGTATCCCAGGCAGGGAAATATTACTGTATTATGTTTGCGACTGAAAACCAGGCATTGCTCGCACACACTTGAACACACTGTTGCACAGCAGCCTCGGTTTTCATATTTCCCTCGATCCGTCATGGTTTTGATTTTCATGTTTGGTACACGTGTACTAGTATTCCATTGATCAAAACGGCTGTTGGTGGTAGGCATGTATGATTTTATGTCCGCATTGTTGTTTGTGTTGTTCTTCCTGGAATCATTGTTAAGGACGACTGAATAAAGAGCGTTTTTTACTTGAATGTAAACACGGATAGTTTAGGTATCGTGTAGAAAAAGCAGCTAGAATCATCATTATTCATAAAGAAGGTGGCTTGAGAAGTATACCATTTATATCAATTGAAAACCATAATTATAAGAAATAATGAATAGAAAACCATGATTAAAAGAAATTATGTATATTAAAGAGCGGTACAGGGTAGGAGAGCAATTATATAATGGTAAAACAACCGCAGAAGTATACTGCGGAGTGAATGATACTGCCTGTTCTCTCAGCGATAAAATTCTCTTGAACCACACCCCTATTTGATTGTGTGCATGGGCGTCAATCAAGGTGGAATGACTCCCCTGATTGTATGTATAGTTTTAAGAAAGAAAGTTGGACCAAGGTCTATGGGTTTTCTATTGTATCAGACTTTAGACCAAGTGTTTATTGAGTTTCAGTGAATTGAGATTAATCAACAGTAAATACAGCTTGTTAGTAAGCAAAATTGAAAATCACAAAACATGCAGGCAAATCTAGCCCATTTGAAACAAAATTAGAAGCGGGGCAAAAAAAAAAAAAGGGGCTAAAGGGACAGGGGAAGGGTTAAGAAAAGACAAAGGAAACAAGGGAGGGGGAGAGAGAAAACAAAGGAAGGTCTGATAAGATAGATAAAGGCAATCGGTGAGATCATAATAACGGTCAGATAACTGAGACAGAGAAGGTTGGTATTGCAGTAGGTAAGACTATTTGTATTTGTGCTCCAAGACATCATCAACGGATCCTTACTAATGATGTCTGCAAATTAGCATTTCCGATCCTTTACAACAAATCTCTGTTGTTTGATATATTTGAACAACCACAAATACATAATATGCTTGTTTCTCTTTGCACTGAGGCATATCTATATTTTACAATTCTCACAAAGACAAAGACTGCTGTATCTATTTAGTATGATAAAATATCAGTAGTGTGTCAAGAGAATAACTCCGATTTTTCTCTTATTATAATGTAAACTAAAAGACTTGCAATTATGCATGTATTTCATAGTTTTACAATACAAATACAGCTGCCACATTTATTTAATATTACTCGGAACGAAGATCATATTTTCTCTGCATGCCCTTTCGTTTTACCAGTACACGTATATTTTTCCCTTTGTGATAAATATAATAAATCGTGGTTTCTTTGTCATACGCTTACGTGCATATAATATGAACCAGGTTGTTTGTTAACCTTGTGATACGATGATCGCTTTCCACGAGAATCGGTGACCTTACGGAAATTCAAAAGGTGGAAGTTATAATGAGTCGCCTATGCATCATTGCTCTCGGCAAATATCATCTTTCATCCGCCCTTCTATACCAGTAGATTTACTTTCCTCTGAATATTGCATTGTGATAATAAGAATAGGCAATTTATAAGCACACAGCGTAGAGATATACATATATACGTTCATGGTTCAACCCACTCAGTAGAGGTTTCAACCTAAGTTATACGGGGGGGGGGGGGGGCACGACTTGTAAACAGTGCGGACTGTCTAAACTGTATTCTCACCAAGACTGCTTATCGTCTACATTTTTTAAAATAAAAACCCCAAACAAACATACAAATAAACATATCAAATATGGTGCAAGCACACAATTAATGAAATCGACCATTATGCGACCTTGTTTTACCACCAAGACATTTTTGTTTCCCCCAAACGTCCAAAACAGAGCAGTTTTCCAGCTCCAGCTCCATGATAATATAAATGAATTGATTGAAAGGTTTTGTCGAAAATTCCATTATAACGACTTAAAACTGAATTGTCATAGAAGAGTAGTACCTGTTGGTGCAAACTGAAAGGAATATAAAAAGTCCCAACAAGAACAAACTCATACGGTAATTCTGAAACTCAAGTGTTTTCCCTGAAACTTCCCAAACAGAGTTGTTTTCCTGCCCCATGGTAAGATGCCCGACCTTTGCTCAACTCGCCGACATTGCCCGTGATATGGGTCTACACTTGGAGGACGACGAACTCAAGGTGGGTTGTCCTATGAATATGTACTAAGGCAATTCCAGCATGGTCACAACTCACTAGGATGAAGGGCATATGCGGCGATATAGGCCTACCGTTTTTAAACATCTTATAGGCCTAGAGTGTATTTTGATGGCTAAATAAGGCTTCTTTTACGGCAAGAAGGGGTTATTTTGGGCTCGCTTGCTTCACTCGCCCCCAAATGAAAAAAGAAGTATGTGGGTATGTGCAGGCGAGCGGGGGGGGGGGGGGGGGGTGTATACTCGAGTGTGGGTAACAAATTTAGGCAAAATATTTCGATCATCCTCCCCTCCACTCCTCGAAACAGATTTTCGTCGGTGGCCTTCGGTGTTTCCGCCCCCCCCCCCCCCCCACACACTCGTTACATGAAATCTTCACCACGGATGAGGGGTAGGCTGGTTGGACAATTTTCCCGCAACATTTTATTTTTCAAATTTCCATTTTATTGACTGTAATCCAAACATAAACGTTCATTGCCAAGTCTTAGTTCATCACTCTATTTTCTTGGAATTGAATATCGGGATTCCCGCGTGTGCTAGAACCTTTTTTTTGGGGGGGGGGGGGGGTGCAAGAGAGAGAGAGAGAGAGAGAGAGAGAGAGAGAGAGAGAGAGAGAGAGAGAGAAGTGAGAAGTGGATCCTTTTTTTCACGGAAATTTGATTTAAAGTACCTTTCACAAACATGACAAAATACCAGGAGGGGGAAGAGGGATGATGTGTGCTGAAATTTCTCCCACAATATTTTGATGCTATACCGTATAGCCCCAACGTCCCCCCTCCATATATGATAAAGCGGACATCCCGCGACTCCCGTTATGTAATATTGTTGACTTTGCCTGTGTACAATAGTCAGTTCAAATTTTTTCAAATCAGTTTTTATGCCTCACCCCACCGTAGGTGGTGCCGGAGGCATTATGTTTTCGGGTCGTCCGTCCGTCCCGTTTTCGTTCTCGCGATAACTTAAGAACCGTTTGACCGATCAACTTCAAACTTGGCTCGTGTATGCATATGGGAGGGACAGTGATCTGATTAGATTTGGGGTCTCAAGGTGAAAGGTCAAAGGTCATAGAGGTCATTTTGTAATGGCTCGTTCTTGTGATAACTCAGTAACCATTTGATGGATCAACTTCAAACTTGGCTCATGTATGCATTTGGGAGGGACAATGATCTGATTACATTTTGGGGTCTCAAGGTCAAAGGTCTAAGGTCCTTATAGGTCATTATATACATGAAACTTCTTGTTCTTGCGATAAATCAACAATTCTGTGACGGTTCTACTTCAAACTTGGCTCATGTATGCATATGGTCTTATTAGATTTGGGGGTCACAAGGTCAGATGTCAAGGTCAAAGATGTCATTGTATAAATGAAAATAAATCAACATGAAGTGCCATATAATTCTGATCTGGTAATGGCGGAGGCATAAAGTTCGACCGCGCGTGGTCGAGGATTCATCTAGTTTAAATTAAAGTTGCTCTTTTGATAGTTTATATAATCGACAGGGATGACACGTTCATGATGACAAAAATGATAATTCGGTTATGGTACCTACATAATGAGGTTATGTTCCCATATTGTCAGAATTATCACGCAGCAATAAAGGGAAACATCGAAGGCATCAACAGCACGGAAAATATCCTGGAGCCGAGGTTGCCAACAAGGTATCCCAGACTTCCAGGTTACAGACCAGAACAACAGGACAACCCTTACAATGCATGGTAAAAAGTGCAATATTGAGCCTAACTTTGTTATACGTGTAACCCCTTCCATATTTCAGGAGCCTTTGGGTCAAAATTTTTGAAAGGGGAGAGAAATACTATTGGGAGGCACTCTGTATTTTTATACCTAAAAGTTTAGGCCATAAAAGCCATTGCGGATTTAAGGGACCGGGCCGAAAAAGCAGTCTAATAAGGAAATATTAAAGAATTCATTAATTCCATAAATACATGTACACTCCGGATAAAAATGCAACCTAACCATGCTAACAGATGTTTGAAAACCTTCCAGCGCTCCTTGAAGGGTTTACTAAAGCTTTTAAAAAGTGAAGGGGGAAAAACAACTTTAAGGCCTATTTTTAATAAATAAACTTTGCTAGCATTACAAATGTCATAAAACGTCAAGTTCACAACTCTTTCTGCTTACTTTCCTAATGAATATAAAGAACAAAATTTATATCGCTATCTATTATACCCCACTGATTTTAGTGCCCCGCCGCCTAGAAAGCAATGGCTACAACTGCCGTATCTTCTAGCTTTCCGCGCGGCCATTGTTTAATGAGCTCATCATGTCACCCGATTATATCACTTGCATCGTACCTATGCTGAACCCAATTCTATTTTCACTAGTTCTCTGTTTTGTCAGGTATTGGAGGTGTGAGATAAAAGGTGCCAGCAGTGGTATATTGGCGGGAAAACGAGTAGCTATCAAGGATAATGTAGCCGTAGCAGGTGTTCCTCTGATGAACGGATGCCACGCCCTGGAAGGATTCACCCCAGACTTTGACGCAACGGTCGTTACAAGAATATTGGACGCAGGTGAGAGAATGAAAAGATTTCTTATAAATTATGATTCACTTTCGAACTTCCGCGATAGAAATAGTGTTCTGATCGAACTACTTGTATGCAGCTCTTAGTGAGATTTTGTGATATGGTCACCAGTGACCAGTCAGATGTAAAAATGTTTGGATTCTTTTCTTACCCGCGATATTTCTTGTAAAATCTAAGTTCTGTCTCAATACTTTGAAGTATCTCCTAAAATCGGGACAGTAATATCGACGGTCCTTCTCTTAGGCAGATTCCGAAATCGTTGAAACAATTTTTTGTGGGTCTACAACATAATTTTCAAAGTAAATGTTTTTGTTTAAGTGCTATATAGATTTATCAACAAATATTAGCAACTTATTAAGTTTTACAAGCTGCATTGTTTATTTGGATAGTTACTATAGCATTAATATATCATATTTAGGAGCCACAATCGTGGGTAAAACTGTTTGTGAGAATCTCTGCTTCTCTGGAAGTAGCTCCACGGCGGCAAAAGGACCAGTCAAGAATCCTCATGACCCAACCCGTAGTACAGCAGGATCAAGTTCTGGAAGTGCTGTCGTGGTAAGTGTCATCACGATCATAGGCAAATAAAGCCATTACAAACGAGGAACATAATGTAGATTCATGTTCCTGATATAGGTCCTGAAATGTGACATGATACCACAAATTGTAAGTTCCATTCAATGAATCTAAGCATTCCGTCGAAGTTTTCTATTAAAATTGTAGGCCGTCAGTCGCACAACTTTTCTCTCACTACATGATCGTGCCCAAAGAGAGAGACGCAACCTCGAATTTTCAATTTTGCTCTGAGCTGGTTCTGGACCCCAGTCGTCGGAATGTTTTCTGTGTAAATGTTTGTAATATTCTAAATATTCAAATCTAAAGCTTTTGTCAATTAAGTGAAAAAAAAAATCGCAGTTCGATCTTGTAGTGCTGACGTGACCGAAAGAGTACAATAGCAATATTAGCTTACCATCTTCGCAACTGTATAAGTTGTTTGGCCCGTAACAGGTGCAAACTGGGGAGGCGGACATGGCTATCGGTGGCGATCAGGGAGGGTCTATCCGTCTTCCTGCCGCCTGGACCGGCATTGTAGGACTCAAGCCCACCTATGGTCTAGTACCCTACACGGGTGCCATGGGCATTGAAGGGACCATGGACAATCTGGGCCCGATGACCAGGACCGTGCATGACTGCGCACTGTTTCTTGAAGTGAGTACAGTGCATAGTATATCGTCACAAACATATGGGTTTTGAGGGATAATGTGTACCTGTACCATTGCTAGCAACTTTTGTAATTATACAATTTTATGTACTTGGATTTGGCGAAACAAATAACTGATAATAATTTAATGATGATGATAATGATAACAATAATAATAATCATAATCATAATCATAATAATAGTAATGATGATGATAATAATAATAATAATAATAATAATGTCAGTCACTGCAGGAATCTCTGAATCCTTGGGGTTTTAAGAGTAAATGAAAAAAATCCTCCCATATACATCCAGAGATGGAGAGTGTCTTTGGTGTAAAAGAAATACATATCATGATTGTGATGTTCCGGAAGTGTTCCTACTTACGGAGGATGGAAGTTTCTCTGTAACTTAACTATGCCCATGTGACTGGCTAAAAAGCTTGATTATGAGAGGCAATTCCTCGTTAGATTTCCAGCAAGTTTTCTTGCTGGAGTGTGTAGTTTGGTGGTCCAGTCATCCATTTTGTTCTGTATGATAAATGCATTTCTGAACCAATCTAAGACATTAAGGTATTGATGATTCTGGAGCAGTAAATAATCACATTAATACATGTAAAATGTTCATTGTAGGCAATTGCAGGTTATGATGGAGGTATGGATTCAAGACAACATCCTCACATTACCGTGCCTAAGTACACTAAGGAGGTAAGTATCATAAACAGATAAGACTAATACAGAAAGGGTCACGGGGGCGGGGGAGGACACCCCTCTCATTCTTTTTTTTGTTTTTGTTTTTGTTTTGTTTGGTGTGCCATTTTTGAGTCAGTTTTGACACCTCCAGTTTGTATTTGTTGTGGTCCAGTAGATAAGTCTCCGGACTTTGAACCACAAGGTACGGGGTTCGAATCCCTGCCGCAAGACACTACATTTGCCACATTCGACCCAGGTGAGGTACCTGGCAGGAATTAATTCCTTGAAATGCTTGTGCGCTATAAAAGGCTGCCGGGCTAGAGCCAGGGTAATAATATTCAAAGTCCTTTGGAAGCGCATGACGTTAGATCATAATGTGATATGCGCTATACAAGAACGGAATATTATCATTATTATTATTATTATTATTATTATTATTATTATTATTGTTATTTATTTATTCATTTTAAACAAAATTCTTGGTGCGCGCATAATCTTCATAACACCCTAGGCAGATCAAAATTGGGTAACGGGGGTCTGGACATCTCTTTTTATTTATCCAGTGTGTTTCTTTCGCATACCATTTTTTTCAGTTTTAACCCTCCCCACCCCCTTAAAAAAGTATTCTTTAAATTGTTACCAAATCCTTGATTCCCACACAACTGTCCATGGTGAACTACAAGTAAAACTGGCTATTGAACTATAGTTTGCTATTGACTGAACTTGTCAAGGTTTGAATACTGGTTGCGTACTCAACATACGTTACCACCCCCACCTACACATCGTAGATCAGAGAGGTGTATTTTACCAACATACATACCCTACCTTACGGGAATTTAGGGTCTTTACAAAATGTCGTGCAACACGACGACGACGAGATGTGAACGCGATCACGCGAGGGTTCGAAACTTCGAAGTAAGCCGCTCTTGAAGGAAATTATCAACAAAATGTTTAGATCTCTGCTATTTATATCGATTGAATTAAAGATTGCGCATTAGAATTGCTGCTATCTTTCTTTTCATACCCACTTTTTTTTTTGATTGAAAATGTCTCATTTCTACATAAAAGTTGGAGAACTCAAACATCGAAGGCCTGAAGGTTGGAATACTGGGAGAGGGTTTCTCGATGCAGGGCGCCGATCCAGCCGTGAATAAACTATTGAAAGACACCATCAACAAACTCACAACCAATGGTGCTATAGTGAAGGATGTCTCTGTACCTATGCACACTGTTTGTAAATGGACTTTTTTTCTTTTTCTTTTTTTTTTCATGGGGGGGGGGGGGTCAATATTCGACGGTTCCTTGTAAAGGAGGATCGTACGTTAGGTTTTTCCCGCCCATTTTCGTCACCTCTTCATTTCATCAAGTTTCATTTCAGTTTTCTCCGCAGAAGCCCTGAGTTCAAAGCCTAAGTTCAATATCGTTAAAATGTCATTCATATTCGTCTTTTGCCATTCAAGTTTGAAAATTAAGCATTCAAAATCGTCAGTTGTTACTGAAATTCGCCTTTGCCCCGAAGCGAGTAAGGAATGCTTGGATCAAATTCGTCATTCTTTCGAGCAAATTCATCATTAATTTTGTTATCCAAATTCGTCAAAAGTTATTTGGATCTTTAAAACGGATGGTTGAGCCAGGTCTTTAACCATGTTTACTTTCTCGTGATATGATTTGATTTTGCTACTTTTCTTTGAGAAACAGAAATGATTACATGTAAATATGTGGAACACTATATCTTAAAAAGTGAGTTACACCCACCCACAAATTATTATTGTGACAAGATCGTTGTCCGTCAGTAGAATCTTCGACGAAAATGAACGCTAGTAGAAGAAATTAATTTTTTGTTAATTAATTAATTGTTTCGTGACCAGCTTCTGTGGCCGATGAATCTGCAATGCAATTGACGGAAATGGATTACAAAGCAAGAAACTGCAAATGATAATGTTTCAAAATTGATCGACAAAAGACGAAATTGAAAGAAGCATTCGAATATTTCAGGCCAGAGATGAAAATGAAAGCATATTTTCAAACATTGAACGAAGAGGTGCCAAAAATGGACGAAAATTCAATTTCATTGGTACTGCCACAGTCATTTTATAAGTGTATATTTTCATAAAGCAATATTTTATTCAAACACTGTACCACAACACATATATTTTATACACCTTATAATCCCGAGTGCTTACAAGTGCCATTAGGAGTTGTATTTCCCTTCCCTCCTACAACAAAAAACATTGTGCTCATTCCACGGCATCTTCAGACAAAAAGAAGAAGAAGAAAAAAAAAAGAAATTCTATGAGCTGTTTTTTCTGATTCAAGTTAATGATTTTACAGAAATAATCAAGGTATACTTTCTTCCTTTTTTTTTTCTTTCTTTCTTTAACTCTCTGTCTTTCTTGCTTGTTAACAGCGTCTTCTATTTGGGGAGCTACTGCAGAAGGTGCATATGTGAATATGTACCACCTTGGAGGTAAGAAATATAAATCATGTACGCCGGATGATGTGCACGCCTCAATGAGACATATTTCCCCGGGCTGTGATATAATTATATGTAATTATATCAAAGCCCGTTGGTGTATGTCTCATTTTAGGCATGTACATCATCCGCGTACATGATTTATATCGGTTTGGACTGGCTCCCAGTAATTTATGCTCCTTTTGCAAAGGGAAGTAGAAGCATACCGTCATATCTTTCATGAATGTCAACAGATTCGTCACTATAAAATAGGTGATTTAAAAGAATCAAACTGGGAAGGAAATTTTTTGTGGTGTGCCTTTGGGCGGTGTGAATGAAAACCTATTTATTAAAGCATGCAATATTGTAAATAAAACATTTGACATTTCATTGCAGAAAGAGAAATTTGCATTGTAAGACATATAGCAAAGAAGTGAGAGAAATATTGGTAGGAAATCAAGCTGAAGAAAAAAAAAAGAGATAACATGAGATCGTAACACCCTATCATTTTGTAATGCTTAAGAGAAAATGCCACTATCTAACATCGTAGTGAATGATTTGATGATTATCTTGAAGTAATTCTATAATCATGTTCACTGAATAGGTTGCGGCACCGGTCACGTGGGCTATTACCCGACCAACTTTGCGATAGCTAGCGGAAAAATGTTTTCCTCTCGAATTGATGACCTTCCAAACTCTATGAAGGTAACATGATGTTGATTATGATGGTGATGATGATGATCAAGGTGGTGACGATGGTGAGGATGAAGATGGTGATGATGATGATGATGATAACGATGCTGATGAAGATGGTGACGATGGTGATGATTATGATGATGATGATAATGATGAAGATAATGGTGATGAAGATGAAGATGATGATGATGAAGATGATGATGAAGATTATGAAGATGGTGATTAGATTATGATGATGCATTATGATTTATTATGTTTATGTTTCACAGTATTATATCTGTTGGACATATTGGAAGCAGTTAAGGAGTAATGGCCCATCCAGTTGAGTCAGTAATTAAACAACGACCAACAAAACTCAAATATCCAAGATGATGGAAAAAAAGTCAGAGCAGCCAAATTAATGTTTGATCTCCAGGAGGTGCGAACGCCATCACTGAAATTATAGCGCTCAATATCCTCTCTCTTGTTTTGCTACTTTATTTGTTGATACTTATATTGATGTACTGCACTGCCTTGTTTCTTATGTTTTTTGTATATATAATTATTTTATATTCCATATCGGATATGCAAACTTTGTGCAAACGCTTTATAATTGTAGCTGTGCCCAGTATATTGTGATACAACATAATGGAATAGAACGTGCTATGTGATGTGACAGAAATTAAGGTCAGAGTCTACTCAAATTTTGTTCGGCCAGCCTGCCAAGTCAGTATTTCCACGTAGAAATGAAATGTTAACACTCTATTCCAATAGCTTTTCCTGCTCCAAGGAGAGTATCTGCAGAAGTACTACAAGAGTCAGGTGTATTGCCGAGCAAGGAACTTGGTGTTCCCTCTCCGCCAGGCCTACAACCAAGCCTTAGAGTCGGTTGACGTCCTCGCCTTGCCTACCATTCCATTCACAGCGTCAAAGCTCGTCTTCAAAGACGACCCGATACCTGGTACGTCCATCAGAAATGCTCTTATCAACTGACCATGTATGTCGGGAATTTTACACACACGCTCTCTCTCTCTTTATTCCCTTGTTATGCTGGTAAGGACGTGGATATTAGCTTGTGGGAGCACTTTTCTAATATTATTGTGCAGGCTCTTGACCCTATATTTGCATAAGGTCCTCGGTTCATTCCACACTCGGTGCTACCATTCGTGGACAAGGTGTTAAAGCCCGCATTAAATATTCCCCTCGATCTCGACCCAGGTGTATCCGAGAGCATGGCAGTGCTGGGGTAATAATAATAACTGCAGGGCCGTGCTGCCCTGTGGGGTGTTTCATAAAGCTGTTCGTAAGTTACGAACGACTTTACGCACGACTGGTGATACCTTCTTGTGCTATCTGTAAATGAATGAGAATCTGATTAGCACCCAAGAAGGTATCACCAGTCGTTCGTAAAGTCGTTTGTAACTTACGAACAGCTTTATGAAACACCCCCTGCTTTGGCAAAAGGAAGATAGTGACAAAAGTGACACTTTCTGTAAAAGAGCAAAATGTGTCTGTCAGTTGTAGTGACATCAATGAAATATCGTTATGTCTTACCTAACATATCTCTCAGCAGGATGAGTG